>JAAXCT010000001.1:1205718-2411436 GCA_012490785.1 Eragrostis nindensis | reverse complement strand
AAGGGGGCGTCACTCATCACCGTTCTCAGGCTCATGTTAGCTCTGCTCAAGTTCGTTTCATACACGAGACACATGAACAATGATGTTTAGAGCATTTATGTAAATATAGATGGGTCCTTGGATGTCCCCTCCATGACAGTATTCGGATTGGAAGGTACCGGGAAGTTACAATTTAGCATGTTCCTAAGCATACCAAGTAGTATTGGCTAACCTTGCAGTTGTCAAGGATGGGGTATTACCAAATCATTCTCCGAGTGCTCTACACCCGAAGACAATTGTTTTCGACCTCCACCAGTCATTCCTTGTGAACGGGGCTGTACATGAGTAATTAATGCGTTCGTTCCGCATCAACGAAGCTACGGCCTCCCAGCAGCTACCTCGAGCATAGGTACATGATTAATGCTTCCGTTGGTGCAAGGGTTTAATAAAACAAAGAAAAAGGGTTAGAATACGTGAATAATTTCCTTGCTGCTTCTTTTTTCTCATGAAAAACATATCCAAGATATATCTATTACAAGGGCTGTATGCATTGAAATACAAAAGGCCGAAACTCTTTTCCATTATCTAAAAAAAATTCAATCATTAGTGAACAACACCAGCATAACAGACGTGCAAACTCTCTAGCCTTCAAAGTTCATGTTGATCTTGATAGTCAAATTCGATACGTCAGTATTATAAGAGACTGAGCAACTAATTAAGTTCAGTGTTAATCATGTATTTTCAATCTTCTCGCAATTTGTCACACGTAAGCTCCTACTCGAGCAGCATAAAAGAATATAACTTCTTGTATGAAAGCTGAAAAAACTAGTTGCGTACACCCTGCCGATTTGTGAGATAGAACACGACCTCTGATCAACTTTTGGGTATCTCTTTTCTCAAGTCCCCCACAACCACGAAAGTTAATTGAAAGACCACTTTCTGCTGAGGGTTTTTCCCAGCACGAGACAGCAACCACACACACGTGCATATATGACATAAGCATTTTACACAGTATAGCAATGCAGAAATTAGACTTAGGTTTAATGAGTCATCTTTGCATTGCGTGGATTCTCATTGAGCTATGATGTCCTGCGGACTTTGAAGCCATACTTGCATCATGAATACTACTAAGTTAGGTGTTGTAGAGTCTATATTTTGGCTTGTATTGTAACAGCCCAAATTTCAAATCAAAGTTTAAACGGAATAAAAATCACTCCGATTTTAAATTTTTGTTTATTTCTTTCCTTCTCATCAAGATTTCTAAATAAAACTAGTAAAAGTAATTCAAACTTAGCTAGAATGGGAATTTCGAAATGTAAAATCTATGCTCAAGTGTTTGTTTACATTTAATATTTACAAAAAATTTGAACTTTGAAATTTACAACAAATTAAAATTTATTTGCTAAGCCCTAGCAAGTTCACCTTAAATTTAAAATTTGAATTTAAAACCAGCATAAAATATCACCATATGCATCATCTTGATTCCTTGTGTTTATTTCGAATATTTGTTTGGTTTTGTTTTTGTGCGAATTTGAAAATCTTTCAAATTCGAAATCCCCGAAAAGATCAAAACCAAAAACCTTTTTCTAAGCCCTCTGGGCCGAATCCTTCCTTCCTGGCCCAGCCGCCCCTCTCCTCTTCCTTGAGCAGGCCGCTTCCTTCCCCTCTTTCCTCTCCGGCCCAGCACGGCCTGTTTCAGCCCGGCCCGGCCCGAGCCACCTCATCTTCTTCCTCCAGCTCGACTCGCCGCCGTCACTCCTCTCTCCCGACGGAGCGCCGCCGACGTGGCCACCGTCTCCTCCAGCTCAGCGCCAACGCCAACCAAGTCGCGACGAGAGCCGCCGCAGCGCCGCAGTCAGCGCGTCGCGTTCACACCGTCGCCGCACATCTTGACCGAGCGAGTTCGCCATGACCTTCTCATCGCCGTCCAGCTGCCGGCCAACTAAATCGCCACCGTCCTCCCTCTTCTCCTCTCTCCCCGGTCGCTTTCTCCGGCTCTGTAGCCACTCCGTCGCTCTCGTCATCGCGGACACATCGCCCATGCCGCCCTTAATTCCGCCGTACCATAGAGGATAAGCTCGCCGCCGCCATTTGACCGAAGCTCGCTTCGCCGCGAAGCCTCCTCCCCCTCCGTCGCCTATTTAACCCCTCCTCTCGCCTCCTTTGCGACGTCTCTCTCTTTCTCTCTATCGCTCTCTTTTCCGAAGCCGCCCCGCTTCAAAACCCTAACCCTAAGCCGCGCGCCGCCGTCGCCATTGGCACCGAGTAGGAGCTCGACGCCGGCCGCCCTCCCGGCCTCGTCTGGATCGCCACGTGCGCGCATCAGCACCGCCACGTCGCCGCGCACCTCCCCGACCCACACAAACTCGTCGAGCCGCTCTCCTTCCTCCTTCCCGTCGAGCACTGCCGCCGCGCTCAGCGCCCCATCGTCGCCAGCCTTCCCCGTCCCTCCACCGCTTCGCGCGACCGCCCAGGTGAGCTCCCCACTCCCTCCTCTCACTCCCGGTCCAGATCTCGTCGAGGATGAGCCATCGGAGCACCGTCTCGGCCTTCTCCGGCGATCCTCCGCCGCCTCCCGCGCCGCCAGTCGTCGCCGGCCGCCGTGCGCCGCCTCCCTCTCATCTCAGCCGTCCGATCTCGATCTCACGGCCTAGATTAGGTACCCCTTCGGGGTATGTAACCGGTCCACCATGGACTATGGACCCGAGCCGCTGACCCGGTCCACGAGCCCGTGGACGTGGTCCACGCCTTTTTCAATAGGAAAATAAATCTAAAAATCCCAGAAATCCCAGGGTCCTGTACATTTTGCAGATAAGCCCCTCTAGTTATTCTATTTCTGTTTAGGTCCTGTCTTTTTACAGAAACACCCCTATACTTTTCTATAATTACCTTTTAGTCCCTGTCTTTTTACATCAAGGCCCCTCAACTTTTCCATAATTACAGCAAGGTCCCTTAAACTTTTCTGTTCTTACATATGGGTCCTTAGAATCTTTTCTGTAATTACAAACAAGCCCCTAAAATCTTTAAACGCCTATATCTTTTCCACCCAAGCTCCGTTTTGAGCGATTCTTGCGCTCACGCGTTCATAGCAACGCGTAGTACCTTTTGGTACTGCCTTTAGAGCTCCACGCCAGCTCTACAAATCATTCATACCCTAAAGTTTCCCTCTCGCCCGATAAAACCTATCTCGACAAATCATTCTTCACTGATCTCGCATAGCGCAACTGTTCTTTCACCTGTTAGTGTTGAACCTAACCCCTCTTGTTGAACCATTCCACCTCTTCTTGTAGTACCGTCCCACCTCAAGTATAGTAACCTCTTTTCATCACGACCTAGCTTTAACCCTAGCCTAGCTCAGTTATCGCTTAATCAAACCTAATCCAATGTTGTCCTCGCCATTTATCTAGTTTATTGATTTATCCACCTCTTTTATTTGATGTCAGTTATTTGAGAATTTTATTGGTATTTCATTCGCTGTTATTTGAGGCTATTCCTTTGTTATTTATTGTCATCTTAGCGCATGTCATGACTGGATCATATAGCTAACCTTGCACCATCATGCATTAAATCTTTTGCATTTGCATATTCTCTCCTCAAACCATTCATGTTCTTCAATAGAAATAACTTAAGAGTTTATATAATAGATATGCACGCAATCACCGTCATTAAAGCATATGCATCTCATCATCCTCACCATAAGGTTGCACCCTTGCTTCTTTTAAGAGAACTTAGATAATTAATAGTTTGTCTAGGTGAATATGGCCCTTATAAGGCCATATATATATCATATAATAAATAATCTCTCATAAATAATGTGCACTGCATAACCATAGTCATTTCTTGGAATTTTATTGATTATTCTTATTGGTTCTTCTTATGGAGTTAATTGGATTTTATTGGTTCTTTTCGATCTTTATTCTTTTGCGGTAGTTGTTTATACGTAATGTTTCTATGCGCTAGCTTACACGAGTTTCGAGGAAGAGCCAGAAGAATTCAAGGAAGACCTAAAAGATCCAAGCTTCGAGGATGAGTTGAAGAATCCAAGCCCGAAGACGAGTCAGAAGGTACAAGCTTAAGAGGAGGACTCGAAGACATCAGCTTCGACAGAAGATCTGAGGACCAAGAATTGGAAGATTAGGATAGCGTTGTCAGGCAAGCTCTACTTCTCCTTGATCATGATTGAACCTACTATTTTCGCAATGCACCTATATGACCTGTTCTTGTACTTTGCATTACTCGTTATTTTACTGATTGTGTAGTTATGGTCCCACTTGCTTATTGATATTGATGTCTGTTACTTAGGCGTTAATATCAGAATCCTTGTTTACCCTTGATTTACTTGTCACCTTGATAACCCTAGGATGGTTCCATCATTTCTATGATGGCACGTTCCCCTTGCTTCTACAACTGCTTAGGACCCCGCAATGTATCTACATTGCCACACCGTACTCATATATTATGCTTTATAAATGTGTTAAATGAGTTTGGTGGTGTGCGTAATATTGGGGTTGGGAGTAGCACAACTGTGTTAAGTGATGATGATGGTGACGGTGATGGGATGGGTTGGACTGCGGGTAAGGCCATTAGTGAATTGTGATGGATTGTGTGTTAGTCCCCTAGTGCGGGAGACATGGTGCTTGCCCGGCCACATAAGGACCGGTTCATTCAACCTTTAACAAGATGATTCTCGTACAACCACGGAACCTGTATGGGAAGGACTTACCCTACCTTCTTGGTACTCTTACATTGTCCATTTGGAGGCCAGTAGAGGCAACGGAAGCTCAGGAGCAGACCCGGGGAAACGTGCCCGTGGTTCGGTTGCGGAATCCTATCGTTTGTCGGGGAACCCGTTGTAGGTCACGGGAATGCCGCCTGTCCCGGTGTTTGTCACAGGATCCTGCAAATTATTACAGGAGCACGACGTACCTGTTATAGGTGTTGTGCCGAAGTGTGACATATCAAGTCACAGGCCCCTGAGTGAGATTCCGTGGTGGACATGTGAGATTACTCGGAGAAGATGGACTAAGCGTTATGTTACTCTCCGTACAAGAGTGCATAGCCCGTGGGAAAAGATGTACAACCTCTGCAGACTGTAAAATTCATCCGGATGGACGTTGTCACGGCATATGACGCATCTTTGTTGAGCTCGATATGATTAGCCACCTCTCATTCCTTGAAGTGTGAGTGAGCAGTAGTCTGCTCGTGTTTTGGAAGTGATGGCAAGTGTGCCGGGTCGGTATGACCACTGAGGTCAGAAGGCCCAACTAAAACTTGGGAACTGGCGGGAATGCTTCATACTCCTCCAGGGCCAACCAACTAAAATATTGACAGTTACTTCTCTGTTTTATCTAAGAATTCCTTCACTTGCTTTAGTGAACCTTGCATAAAATTTGCTTGCTGCAAATAAACCATACAGCCTATTCCTTGCTAAGACCGAATATGCATATATATATATACCTCTTGTGTAGTGTAGGGCTTGCTGAGTACCTTATGTACTCACGTGTTTGCAATTGTTGGTTTAGTAGGAGAAGACTTCGTAGAGAACGACGACGAATTGGGTTTTCGGTTCTGCTTCTCAAGTTTGCTTGTGGCGTTGGGCCATGGTTTCCGCTGTCTGCTTCACCTCTAGTGGGTCGGATATACTTGGATAGTTTGAATCCTTGTCGTACCGCCACTAAGGGTTTTATATCAGGTATCTTACTTATTTATCTATTCGAAGTATGCTTTTGATCATCATATCTGTGTTTTTGTGCGTATCAGCTACTGATCCAGGGACTGATACAGGATGCACAGTAGATTCCAGAAATGGGGTCTGACATGTATAAAGGAGCCAAGTCTCTTCTCCCTGTATTCTCATTCTCGTAGTAGCCCTGCTCAAGCTCATTTCCTATTTAGCTTTGTATTTGTATATACAGAGGACACATGCACAAGAGACAAGACCTTAGATCAGGTATGTATAGATTGGTCCTCACGGGTATTTGGTAAACAATGGAAAGAACAAATTTCTCCGCAGTAGTCTGTGAGAGAACTAGGACTGGAAGGTATTAGGAAATTCCAAATCAGAAAGGTAATAAGCTCTAGAGCTAGGGAGTCATTTTCTTGCTGAAGACCATTGTCTCGAAGCAGTAATCAAGGAAGGCTCTAGAGGCAATGCAGTTCGCAGAGCATGGCCAGGTTTGACGTCCCTGTGGGAAAGCTGTGCTGTGGCGCCATGGGCCTGCTATGCGAGGAAGAAAGACCCCGCTTTTCCACGACGAGGAAGATAGCAGTGGCCGGCGTACGATATCTGTTTGTGGCCAAAGACGGTATAATTAGAACTGCGAGTTCTCTGCCCCAGTGTTCACAAATCATGACAGATATGTGCATGCTTTTGCAACACACTGCTGCACTGTTGTGGCAGAGCACTCCTGCTCGGATACAAGAGCCAAGGGATAGATGTTTAATTTCTGGAGCTATAATTTTCGGGTCATCAAAAGTCTGACAATGACATTAAATTTTGATAGGTTGACCAATTATTTCGGTAATTTTTATAGCACATTACTTAAGCAATGTTCATTTTGCGAACCTTATCTCATTGAATGGGGACTCTGTTTTTGGAGTATGCGTTTCTGTTCTTGCGATGCAGTCCTGGTTTAATGCTGAAGTTGAGAAAAATGCCAAATTGTGCCTTTTGAAGTAGCCGATGCGTGAAATTTCGCAAACAAAATTGACTAGTACTCTCAACGCTTCAAGATGATTTTTTTTTTTTTGATGAACCAGGAGAGGCAAGTTCTTACTGGTTATTGCATATTAATGAGAAAGAAATAGGTCTTACACAAAGGGAAGAGAGAGAAGAGAAAATCATAAGGAAAACCCAGTATAAGAGAGGTTGAAGCCACTAGGAATTACTTCCTTCACATGGATAACATCCTATAGTAAATCTACTTTGCACGGCTCTGCCGTACGATGTTTTCAATGGATAACATCCTTCTGTGCAAAGCATTGCTTGTGAATAATTTGCCTTTCAATGATCTTTTCATGTATAGCATTCTTATGAAACTTGTAGCTAATACCCTGGTATGATGCTGATCGCTGAAATGTCATATTTGCGTTGCATGGACTATATGACGCTACCGTAACTCCAGAATTTATACAGTGAAATGCCAGTTGCACTGCATGGCCCAAACTATATACCGGATTTGTAATTTCACATTTGCCGACTTAGCAAGGTGGCTGAGGAGGAGCCCGGGTTGTACCGGGACTACGCGAAACACGTGGCCACCAGCAACCATGATCCCAGACGGCCACATTGATGTCATGGGCAAAGGCGTCGACGCCGTCAGAGTTCTAGCCCAACCCCAAGGCGTCCCGCAGCGAGGCATTCAGGGGGGACGCAGGGGGGCAGTGCTCCGTGCTGGTGAGGGATAAATGGCCACCAGGTGATGGTGGAGGCCATCAAGAAGGTCTTCCTCAAGGTAAGATGGCCGCACGTACCGTCGTGGTTCGTGGACCGCTTGATCAGGCGTGCACGCAGGCCGGCTTCAACGTACCCGACACTGCGCGCGCACACACAGGGACTGGACCACACAATCATCGATTGAGGCGATGATGTCGGGCCGGGCACAGCGGTGGCCGGCATGCGGTTCGCGAGCATCACCCGGTGGTCGGATCCAACACGTCCTCGATCACCCGTGCTGGTCCTGCTGTACCTCGGATGTGCACAAGGGCGACGCGGAAAGGTGTTCTCGCCAGCGACAAGAGCTACTGCGAACTCTCTGTCCCCAGATCATAACATGCGTGCGCGTCGTCGAACTGCATCACTCTGTTTGGATGCATGGATATTGTAACGCGGAATGCCTTATCGTGAAACAGCTTTTCCAATCACTATAATAGTAAACAATTAAAGTAGCTTGGATATGTGAATCATTATCGGTTTTGGGGATGATTACTTATTATGCACTACTCGTTATTGCTGATTCATTTTTACTCCTCAGAACTCTTCTTGCGGTGAAGCATGTTGCGCTGATCAGGCAGAGTCGTAAGGCGTCATGTTACCTCCCTTTTATAGCCATCTCAATGTTCTTCAGATAACCACTGCGACTATTTTTCGTCCAATATAAATAATGCTCTCAACTCTCCCATGGTTCTCAGTTCCATTCCAGTTCTTTATCTCCACTTCCATTTTTTACGCGTGAGTCTCTTTGCCTCTATGTGTTATGCACGGTTACCATATTTTCTTGTTGGTCATGAATGCTAATAATAGGCTTAGGAGACATCGGAATTTAAAAAATTATAAGACTTAAGTTATGGTGTTTGGTTTATCAAGAGTATTGTAGCTAAGCTTATTGGGGTTTGAATTGAAGGTGCAACAAGCGTCATGTTATACAACACGCACCCACTTCGATCACTCCTGCACGAAGTTGAGGATTACACTGTTAAAGCTATCCACCTATTGTATGTTGGAAAATGCTTAGCTGTTTGTGGCCAGAAAGTTCAACTACAGAGAAATTTAGGTGTGCTTCATAAAAAATACTAGTTGTCAATCTATTAAAATTGATGCTTATTTCAGTCAATGCTCAATTACCAGAGCTTTTAAGGGGCAGTGATTTTGGGTTCAGTTTTGTCCGATCACATTTCCATGGGTTACATGCTTAGAATAAGTTTTAGCAGGAGGCATGGCGTACTAGCTAAAGCATTCCAAAAACCTCTTAAATCCAAATGGGGCTAGTGTTTTCTATAAGAAAAAAAACGCCAAGATAAGATACGTGGTAGTAGCACCAGTCACTAACCTGGTCCATCTTGTGGTTCTAATCTTAAAGAGTAGTTAATCCACTCTGATCCTGTGGAATGCCGTACGTGATGGGTTTATTATCAGTGAATCACGACCGATTTTTGGGCGAAATTTTTGACCGCATGTGGAAAAGGGTGAGACGAAATGGTGTTCTCGCTGGCAACTAAAGCTGCTGCGTCCCTCCAAATGCAGCACTCTTTTTTGATGCATGGTGAATGTTGAATCCTTCTTGTGAAATAGCCTTTCCAATCACTATAATCGTGATCAATTAAAGTTGCTTGGATTCAGTTGTAACATGTGCCTTTCAATATAAAGTTCAGGTATGCAATTGCCTACCGTTGTTCGGCTAAAAAAAAAGTTGCTTGGATGTGAATCAGTATTGATATTGGGGATAGTTTACTTATCCATTACTCGTTAGCTAATCCATTTTTTTGTCCTCAGAGCTCTTCTTGGTGAAGTTTGTTTTAGTTCTTTAACTGGCAGCCACTGTTATGGTTTAAAATGTGCACATGCACACATGTTGCACCGATCAAGTTAGAGTCGTAAGGCCTCATGATACGGATACGTCCTCTTTATAGCCACCTCAGTGCTGCTGTTTGTCGTCCAATATAAATCCTGCTTCTCTCCCATGATTCTCAGTTCTCCTTTCATTTGTTCTTCTCCAGTTCCATCTAATTTTGACATGTGATGCGTCTATGTGTTGTGTTGTGCATGCCATGCCTACCATATGTTTCTTGTTGGGGATGCTAATAATAGGCTTAGAAGGCATCGGAATTTAATAAATTATAAGTTTTAGGTTCTGGTGTTTGATTTAATAAATTATAAATTATAAGTTTTAGCTGACCTTGCTGGAGCTTTAGTTGAAGGTGCAACAAGTTTCATATTATACTACATGCACCCACTCTGATCTGTGTGTGGGAGGTTGACGTGGATCTTATTATTGAAGCTAGCCACCCATTGTATGCTGGAAAATTATCCAGAGCGCAATATTAGAGATGTCAAGAAAAGAATATTTAAGGCATATATACTTTGTTACTAATTGTCAATCAACTGAAATTGATGCCGATTTCAGTCTATGCTCAATTAATTCACCATAGCATTAAGGGGAGATATTTGGGGGTTTAGATTTCTCATACGACGGGCTACATGTGTAGAAGAAGGTATAGGAGGATGCATGCCATACTAGCGGTAGTGACGGGCAACAACGCTAAGGGTAACAAGGCCGTGGACAAAATAATCATATTTTTAAAATCTGTGGAAAAACAGACTCAAGTATATATGCATATTGTCTTGATAATTACTTAGACTCAAACAGGGCCTGATGTCTTCTAATTAAAATAAATCGTTAAGATCAGTTACGAGCTAGCATAAGTAACTAACCATTCCATCTTGTGGTGAAACGTGGAGAGTATCCGGGTTGACTCGCGAATGTAGAATATTGTTAGGATTCAGTATTGATCCTGAAATAAAACAGTGAATATAGTGTTTCATTTCTTGACAAAGCTATTACAGGCTTCCCTCATCTTGCCAAAGAAAACCCATTCCTTCCAACTCAACCATATTCCTAAAGTTCAGCAACAATTTTCATTAATGAAATGTCCTCTTCGCATTACATGGACTGAGCTATGATGTCTCACAGACTTTAAAGCCATACTTCCATCGTGATGAAATACTGGTGATTTAGACTTAGTAGACTTTGGCTTATATAAAGGAGGCATGACTCTTCTAGCTCCCTGTTTTTTCATTCTCGTAGTAGCCCTGCTCAAGTTCATTTCTATTTAGTTAGCACTGCTCAAGTTCATCTCCAATTTAGTTTTGCATATCCACAGGATACATGCACGAAACCTTGGCGCAGATGTAAAATATTGCCAATCACTGTGTGTTTGGTAAAAGATGGAAAGAGCAAATTGCTCCTCAGTAGTCTATGGTGGCAGAACTAGGATTGAAAGGTGTTGGAAAGTTCCAAATCAGCAGTAACAAATGCTCTAGAACTTCAGCAGAATATTGTTGCTGATGGGCGTCGCGCCGTCGCCTAGCAATACCGGTCAAGGTAGGCGTACGTATCACGGGAAGAAATCTCCTGCTTCTCCAGTCCGTACCATTCAACGGCAAGCTCTTTGATGCTGTCGTACCCCATTTCTGGGGTACTTAGTGTTTACCGTATCAGTCCCTGGATCAGTAGCTGATACGACACTTTCACAGAATGCTTCACAGCGAATACCTTATTTATATTACCGAGAGTCATTACAAGCCTTTTCATACATAAAGGTCTTTATACAAAAGAGGTGAGCAGCCTCAACACTCACAGGCATCACGCTCAGAGGCTGACGCAGCAGCCAGAGCTAACACTTATTCTAGCGGAAGGCGACACGGCTCCACTCCTACAGGCACCGCTTGAGCGTAGGCCGAACTCTACTCTTCTTCTCCATCAGCTTGAAAGTCATACTCAGGCTCTTCTTCTGAATGATTTAAGCAAGGGTGAGTACTTAAGGTACTCAGCAAGCCTAACACAAGGGTTATGAATATGCAAGGGAATATCAAAGGATAGGCTGAGTTTTATCGACAAGGCGAGAAAGCCAAGTTTATGCAGGGTTGTTTTGAAAATAAAGTATTTCGCAATTCTAATCAAATATCTGTAGAGATTAGTGGGGTTGGGCGGCCCTGGGGGAGATGCAATCCATCCCGCCAGTTCCTCAATTTTAACACTGGCCGTCAACCAGCACACGGCTCCAAACCGGCGTTTTCCAAAACACACCAAGGAAGCTCACGCGGAGAATCTAATCACAGTGTGGCCGATGCTTTCGCGTTGTCCAATACCGTGGAACACGGCTTTCCGGAAAGATTTTTAATCCTTGGCCAAGGGTGCACAAATTTCCCCACAAGGTGGTCCAGTCCTCCCTATCGTCATAGTTTGGACTGTCCCACTAAAGGTTCCATACCTACTTAGTACCACCACGGCATCCCCCACGGACATCACCAGGGGCTTCACAATCATAATAATATGGCCAGTCATAAATGCCGGATCTCGAACACCCACCAACGAACGAGTCTTCTCCTGGGACTCCGTTGCAATCTCCTGCCTCCGGGGGGTACCGGGTGAGTACTAGTAGGGTGTGGTTCCAATTCCCATCCCATACTGGGCTTGTGGCTGCGCGAGAGGTGCTAGGCAAAGGCGGCACCAGAACCGGTCCTTATACGACCGAACCAGGCATCTTCAATAGCCGATCCACAAGTGGATGGCGTCCCAGAGATAGCCTCCCCACTGAGGACTACCTCGCCTGATCCCGCCAAAACCATCCCTCACTAGGGTTGCACTTATATTTATACCGCCCAATTCCACATTTACACACACCACCGAGACACACGCATTTACACGAAAATCATGTGAGCAATATTAATTAAACACATGTGAAAGTCCTAAGCAGCGAGCATATCAACAACTCATTAATTAAATTAATGATGTTGATTCCTAGGGGTAACAAGGATACAGGATATAATCAAGTCAAGGCAGGCAATCAAATATTGCATAGGACCATTCTAGCATTTAAATTCATTTAAATACCATGCAATTTATTTATAAACAGCTCTAATTAGGATATTTGCAAACATAGGATCAATATGATCAATGGAAGTTAGACTTGCCTTCACCAAGCTCTTCTTCCTCTAAATCCTCGTAATCAGGATCCTCAGCCTCTTCGTCTTGATTATCTAACGATTTAATCAAAAGATAAATCTACCGCTTAACAATCAATTAAGCAAGCATTAAATAAAATCCAAATAATCTCCCAAAAATTATGGATCTGATATGATTGGATAGATGGTGATTTTAGATGAATTTTGGTGGAAGAATCATTGAAATCGGAGTTTAAACGGAGGAGATATGGATTAAACAAGTTTAAGAAGGGAATTAATTAGGATTAAGCTAGCCTAATTAAGTATAGCCATAATCCTAATTAATTTGGAGTAACCAAGGGTTGTACAATGATTAGGAGGTGATAAAGTATTTTTAGGAATTTTTTGGGATTTTTCTGTTATTGGAAAAGTGTCGAAATAGGTTTCTGTGTGCACTTGGCGGGTGGACTTAGCAAAAACAGAGGATGTGAGAGAATGACGTGTGGGCCAGATGGGGCCGGGTTCACTGTGTAGTACTGTTAGGTGGACTTGGTTCATAGGTGCTGTGGACCGAACTGAAGAACGCCCGGTCCACCACGCACCGGGCGCACCACGTGGCGTGGCGACCCGGTCGCCGCGGGCCCGCGCGCCGACGTGGCAGCCACGTCAGGCGGCGGCGCGGCTGAGTCAACGCGGCCGGAACGGGAGCGCGCGCGGCGGCGCATCGCCGGCGAGCTCGTCGGCGGCGTCAACAGGGGCGGAACTACGTCGAGGCCTAGTCCCACGTGATCTACGCGCGAAGGGGAGTTCGTCCGTGGGTGATGTCGAAGTGGGGGTGAGCTAGGGTAGCGGCGCTGGCTCGCCGGAGGGAGGCGGCGCGCCGGTGAGAGAGGAAAAGGAGATGCGCAAAGGCGAGGGGACTTCTACGAATGGTTGTGCGAGTGCGCGGGCTTGAGGCGAACTCAACGCACTACACAACGGAGCCAGGCACGGCTGGAGAAGCGGCCGGCGACGAGTACTTCGGCGGCGGTGGTCGGAGCTCGGGGAGAGGGGTCGCGCGTTAGAAGGGAGAGAGCAAGACCATGCGCGAGAGAGAGAAAAGGGCATGAGGGTGCTCACCGGGTGCTCGACTGAGCAGGCGAGAGACGGAGAGGGGCTGCACCGGAGACGAGCACGACGGCTAGGGTTGGCCGGTGATCTCCTCGCACAGGACACGGCTGCGCAAACGAAGGGCACCGTGAGATTGAGCGCGGAAAGGAGGGGCTAGAACAGGAAGAAGTTGACGTCGGGACTCACCGGGGAAGAGGGGAGAGCTCGCCGGAGTTCTCGCCGGAAAGGAGAGAAGATTGGGGAAAAGGAACAGTGAAGAGCTCGAGTGTGAATGGAGATGGAAAATGAAATGAGGGAAGGGAGAAGGGGCCTCGGTGCTGCTTTATAGGGCTCCAATGGCGGTGCGAGGGGCGCAAGGTCGGTTTGCCGGCGAGAAATATCTCGCCGGAATTAGTGCGCGAGGTGACGCGCGATGGCGGTTCGCGCTTGCCGAGGACGGGGATGACGGCGGCGCGGCGCTTGTGCAGTGACGCGGACGGGACAAGGCGAGAGGGGCGGTGCTGTGGATGACGTTCGCGGAGTGGAGCTCGCCGGACCTCCGAGGCGGTTCGGCGCGAGCGCCAAGGAAGAGGGATGGCTCGTTCCTGTGCGACGGGATTGGACGAAGAGGCGGTGCGACGCGTGCACGAACTTCACGTGGAGCTTCCTGTGGCTGGGAGATGACAAGGGCGGCGGGGAACCGGCCGGTATGGGCACCGGCGCGATTTCCGCCGATGGCGCGAGGTTGACGACGGAAGTGCGGGCCCCACGTGTCAGCGAGAGAAGGGAGAGGAAGGGGAGCGGGCTGGGCTGGCGGGCGAGACGGGCTGGCGCGGGCGGAGCTGGGCCGGGAGCGGAGCGGCCCAGGAGGAAGAGAGAAGAGACAGGGCGGCTGGGCCGGTGGGGTTGCTGGGCCGGGAAAGAAAGAAAAAGAAGAGAGCGGCCCGATAGAAAAAGAAAGGTTTGATCTTTTAGCTGGGATTGATTTTGAATGAATTTCAAATTCATTCAAAAGGAAAGATTGGAACTAACACTCAAACAAATCAAGAAAAACACGAATATGCATATGGTGGCTTTTATGCATCGTTTAAAACTCAAAATCTTTTGGTTTTGCTACTAACTAAAGCTAGCAAGTTGATTTTAATTGAAAAATTTTAAAAAGTTCAAATTTTTAATGGTTTTTGACAACGGGCAAAAACGCGGGTCACTACAACCTACCCCACTTAAAGAGAATCTCGTCCCCGAGATTCCGGCTCTTCCTCGAAAAGGTAAGGGAACTCTCGCTTGAGATCATCCTCTCTTTCCCATGTTGCCTCTGCTTCGGTGTGGTTACTCCACTGAACTCGACAAAACCTTATAGCATTCCTCCTTGTTAGCCGAGTTGCCACATCCAAAATCTTAATTGGCCTTTCCTGATATCTGAGATCAGGCTGTAGGTCCATCACTTCTGGAGGGACTATCTCTTCTGGTTTTCTTAGGCATTTCTTTAATTGTGACACATGGAAAACATCGTGCACATCTGACATTTCTTCGGGAAGCTCGAGGCGATATGCCACGGCTCCTATCTTCTTAAGTACCTTAAAAGGTCCAATGTACCTCGGTGCCAACTTTCCTTTTATTTGGAATCTCCTGGTTCCTCGGATCGGTGACACTTTGAGATACACATAATCTCCAACTTCGAAGCTCAAATCTCTGCGTCGGGTGTCTGCGTAACTTTTCTGTCTGCTTTGCGCTGCCTTTAAATTTTCTCTGACCAAAGCTACTTTTTCTTCTGCATCTCTGATAACTGCAGGTCCGAAGAAAGAACGTTCTCCAACTTCTGACCACATCAGCGGGGTTCTGCATTTTCTGCCATACAGTGCCTCAAATGGTGACATCTGTAAACTGGCCTGATAACTGTTGTTATATGAGAACTCTGCAAAGGACAAACTTTTCTCCCAATCTTTTCCATAGGCTAGTACACATGCTCTTAACATGTCTTCCAGGATTTGATTCACCCTTTCTGTCTGACCATCGGTTTGTGGGTGATATGCTGAACTATAATCTAGTCTTGTTCCGAGCAATTTATGCAAACTTTTCCAAAATATCGAGGTGAACTGTGTGCCTCGATCTGATACTATTCTGCGAGGAACTCCATGCAGTTTGAGCACATTGTCTATGTACAGTTGAGCATAATGATTTCCCCTGTATACTGTCTTCACAGGTATAAAGTGTGCCACTTTTGTCAGTCGATCCACAATAACCCATATGGAATCATATCCTTTTTGGGTCCGGGGTAACCCTACGATGAAATCCATACTGATCTCATCCCATTTCCACTCTGGAACATGGAGAGGTTGCAGTAATCCTGCAGGTCTCTTATACTCTGCTTTTACCCTGCTGCAGATGTCACAACGAGCAACAAATTCTGCTATGTCTCTTTTCATTCCTGACCACCAATATTTCTGCTTCAGATCCATATACATTTTGGTGCATCCAGGATGAATAGAATATGCTGAGCTATGAGCTTCATCCATAATCAGTTTCTGATATCCACCAGTTTTCGGTACACAAATTCTATCCTTGTACCATAAGGTGCCCTGATTATCTACTCGAAATCCAGGGGCTTTATCCAACCCTGTCATTTTCTTTAGCTCATTTATTTCTTCATCTGACTCCTGAGCTGTTCTGATTTGCTTCTCCAGAGCTGGTTCCACATATAAGGTATTCAGGTGGCCTGGTTTAGCAAAGTGAAGATTTAATTGTTTGAATTCCTCCGCGAGCTCAGGGCTTCGTCTCCGCATCTTAATCCCATTATTCTGAGATTTGCGGCTTAATGCATCTGCAACCACATTAGCCCTTCCAGGATGGTAGTGAATTTCTAGGTCATAATCTTTTATTAATTCCAACCATCTTCTCTGTCGAAGGTTTAAATCCGGTTGGGTGAAAATATATTTCAGGCTCTTGTGATCCATATATATTTCACATTTATTGCCAATCAGATAATGCCTCCAAATTTTGAGAGCATGCACAACTGCTGCTAGCTCCAAATCATGAGTGGGATAATTTTGCTCATGTGTTTTCAACTGCCTTGATGCGTATGCAATCACTCGATCATCTTGCATAAGCACACATCCCAATCCTTGTCGAGATGCGTCGCAATATACGACAAAATCTCGGTGTATGTCTGGTAAGGCTAACACTGGGGCTGTGGTTAATCTTTTCTTTAATTCCTGAAAACTTCTCTCACAGGCTTCAGTCCATTTAAATTCTTTTCCCTTCTGTGTCAAAGCTGTCATTGGTCTTGCTATTTTTGAAAAATCTTTGATGAATTTGCGGTAATAACCAGCTAGACCAAGGAAACTTCTGACTTCTGTCACAGTGGTTGGTTGCTTCCAGTTAAGGACTGCCTCAACTTTGGCTGGATCCACTGATACTCCTTCTTCTGTCAAAATGTGACCAAGAAAAGCCACTTTATTTAACCAAAACTCACATTTACTGAACTTGGCATACAGCTCATGAGCTCTCAATTTTTTCTAGCACAATCCTCAAATGCTGCTCATGCTCTTCTGCACTTTTGGAGTAGATAAGTATGTCGTCAATGAAGACAACGACAAACCGGTCTAACTCCTCCATAAACACTTTATTCATCAGGTTCATGAAGTATGCAGGTGCATTTGTCAATCCAAATGGCATCACTGTGAACTCATACTGACCATATCTGGTGACAAAAGCTGTCTTGAGAATATCACATTCCCTGATTTTTAGCTGATAATACCCAGATCTTAAATCAATTTTGGAGAAATATTTGGCTCCTTTCAATTGATCAAATAAATCATCGATCCTGGGCAGTGGATATTTATTCTTGATGGTGACTTCATTCAAAGAGCGGTAGTCTATGCACATTCTTAGACTGCCGTCTTTCTTTTTAACAAACAGAACAGGCGATCCCCATGGTGATGAGCTTGGTCTGATAAATCCTTTTTCCTGCAACTCTGCTATTTGTGCCTTTAATTCTGCTAGCTCATTTGCTGCCATTCTATACGGTCTCTTTGCTATTGGAGCTGTGCCGGGAATGAGGTCAATGATGAACTCTATGTCTCTGTCAGGTGGCATGCCTGGCAACTCTTCTGGAAACACATCAGGATATTCACAGACCACTGGCACTTCCTCCAACGGTCGTGCTTCCATACTATGAACCATTGGTGCAACTTTTGACCTTTTTGGTTCACATACCACTTTAATTCCTTTGTGGTTTACCAGGGTAACTTTCCTGGTGTCACAGGCTATATTGCCGTGATGCTTACTCAACCAGTCCATCCCGAGGATAACATCTATCCCCTGGGATTCTAGGACTACTAAGTTCGCTAGGAACTCTACCCCACTTAAAAGGTTCTTAACCCGTGGGCATCCCAAATAACTTTTGGTCTCGGCCCCGGGAGTCCGGATTATTAGGGGTTGTTTTAGCATGACAGTTGGCAAGCCATTTGCAGCAACAAACTTCGAAGAAACAAACGAATGCGAAGCTCCAGAATCAAACAAAACGGTTGCAAGGATGGAGTTGACAAGATACTCACCAAGAACAACATCAGGAGTGTCCTCAACTTCATCTGCATTAATATGATTGACTTTTCCTCGACCGAAGGATTGATTAGTCCTCCGCTGCTGTCTAGAGGATTGCTGCCCACCACGACCATTTCCAGAAGCTGCAGTTCTGGCACTGTTTGATTGGTGCTGCTGAGTGGGAGCATTATTTTGGCTCAAGTAAGGGCATCTAGCAATCATGTGACCAGGCTCGCGGCAGTGAAAGCAAGTCCTTTTATCATTGTTGTTAGGTTGAACAACACTGGAACTGCTCCTCTGCTGACTACTAGAATTTTGATTGCGGTAGGACGGTGCTGAGCTTGGTTGATTGGATGCTGAGGTCCTATACTGCATGGTAGACTGATATTTTGGCTTCTGAAAATTATTATTAAACCTTGGCTTCTGATTTCTCTCCTGCTGCTTAAACTTCTGCGCATTGAATTTGCGCTTCCTATCATGATCAATGTGAGAGCGAGCATCCTCCAACAGAAGTGCACGGTTCATGAGAGTGTTGAAATCAGGATAAATATGAGTAACCAACTGCACTTTCAATCCAGGATGAAGTCCTTTTCTGAAGCGATCCTGCTTCTTCTTATCAGTGTTAACATCATCAGGAGCATAACGAGCCAATTTCATGAATTTCCTGATATACTGATTAACTGTCATCGCTCCCTGCTTCAGAGAGCGGAATTCATCAGCTTTCATCTCAATCACACCCTCTGGAATATGATACCTCCTGAACTCCTCCTGGAATTCCTCCCAGGTAATAGTATCGGCATTTTCTGCACCCTCACGATAGTTATCCCACCATTCTCCTGCTGCTCCCTTGAGCTGGTGAGATGCCAGAAGAACTCTCTCTCTGTCATCAGCATTCACCAAGTGCAATTTCTTGGTGATGTCACGCAGCCAATCATCAGCTGCCAGAGGATCTTCCTCAGTACCCTCGAAGGTCGGTGGCCTGAGTCTCATGAATTCTGACATTTTGCTCTGCTGACCAGGAGCTCTGTCCATGAGTCCCTGTGCAATAATTTCCATTAAGCGGGTCTGATTATCCATCACAGCCACTAGATTAGTGACTGGTGCTGCGGGTATTCTTCCGCCTCTTCCACCACCTCTTCCACCACCTCTTCTACCGCCTCTACCACGATTCTGTTGTCCTTCACTTCTGTTCTGGTCATTATTTTCTCCCACCTCATCCTGTATTTCCTGCTGATTTTGACTCACTTCTTCTTCTTGGTAACCCTGTTCATTGTCATGTCTGCCTCCACCTCTACCTCCTCCTCGACCTCTGCCACGCTGATTATTTCCACCTCTACCACGTCCACGCCCTGCATTGTGGACGTCATTCTGCTCATCTTCTTGAGCGTTACGCTCTCGGCGTTGACGCTGCTGAATTCTGGCAGATCTTTTGGGAGGCATCTGATAGAGAGATTAGCAAGAAGGTGAGATAAGACACTTGGGCGATTAGCTAAACTATGGGGCAAAGCTACAAAACTACGAGGCAAAACAAACAAGATAAATGGAAAAGAAATTCCAAAGATCTTGCAAGCACACAAACAAGATAAAACCAGCATCATTACATCATTACAGCAAGCCTGTTCATAATAACAAGGTTCGATCATACATACCCAAGTCCTTTTATTTATATACAAGGACTCGACGATCTACGACTCGACCACAGGGCAACTCCGACTCGCAACTACTGAGACACGCTACTGACACACCTGACACTACTAGACACCACTACTCAAGGCTGCGGCTGTCACTACTAGCTAGCAAGGCTACTCCATGGCGCCAACTCTGCTACTCAAGCGTCGAAGCCACGGTCCTGGCGCCACTCGGCGTAGAGGTCGAACGGGTCCTGGGTGAGGTCGACGGTGCCAGTGCTGACCAGCCTGTAGTACTCGTCGAGATCCACGTCTCCAACAAGGCGAGGTGCTGCTGGCGCCTCTGGTGCGGGCGAGTCGATCACCACAAACTCGTCCATATCCATCTCATCGTCAGTGCCAGTGAGATCGATGACGTTGTCCGCCACCGACTCACTCCCTGACGACACGTCCACAACGGGCTCGTCCTCCATCGGCTCCTCCTCGGAGTCTCCAACGGTCTCAAGGGCGGCCTCAAGCTCTGCTGCCCAACGGGCAAGCTCCTCGGAGTCGTCTGCCGGCTCAACCTCAGGGGAGTCCACGGTAGTGTCTGAACCTGCAAGGGTAGTGGAGTCCTCCTCCGTGTCGGTCGGGCAGGCGTAGTGGTAGTGTCCGTGCGGTCCTCCCATCCTCACTGTGAAGTGGCGGCGGGGTCCTCCGTGCTCCTCGTGGCAGTACCTGTAGTGACTGTTGAGCTTACGGATCAGGTACATCGCATCCTCCTCCCAGAAGCGACGGGTGTAGTCCAGGGTCCACTGCAGACGGTCTCTCTCAGCCTGACAGGCGGCAAGCTGAGCCTGCGCCTGCGCGAGCTGAGCTCGGGTCTCCGCAAGACGGCGCTGGTCCTCGCCCCACCTCTCGGCAGTCTGCTCGAGAACGCGGGCGGTCTGGGCGCGCTGCGCCTCCAGCTGGTCAAGCTCCTGACGAAGGGCCTCCATCTGTTCAACAAAATGTTGAAAAGACGGGTAAGTACCGGTGAAAATAATTTTATAAATAGAAATAAGGTAAGGGAGATTTTATAAAGTAAAACTTTACGAAATATCGCACTCATCTCACTCGATTCCAACCTATGGTTTGGCCTACGGACAAGCATTGCTCTGATACCACTCTGTCGTACCCCATTTCTGGGGTACTTAGTGTTTACCGTATCAGTCCCTGGATCAGTAGCTGATACGACACTTTCACAGAATGCTTCACAGCGAATACCTTATTTATATTACCGAGAGTCATTACAAGCCTTTTCATACATAAAGGTCTTTATACAAAAGAGGTGAGCAGCCTCAACACTCACAGGCATCACGCTCAGAGGCTGACGCAGCAGCCAGAGCTAACACTTATTCTAGCGGAAGACGACACGGCTCCACTCCTACAGGCACCGCTTGAGCGTAGGCCGAACTCTACTCTTCTTCTCCATCAGCTTGAAAGTCATACTCAGGCTCTTCTTCTGAATGATTTAAGCAAGGGTGAGTACTTAAGGTACTCAGCAAGCCTAACACAAGGGTTATGAATATGCAAGGGAATATCAAAGGATAGGCTGAGTTTTATCGACAAGGCGAGAAAGCCAAGTTTATGCAGGGTTGTTTTGAAAACAAAGTATTTCGCAACTCTAATCAAATATCTGTAGAGATTAGTGGGGTTGGGCGGCCCTGGGGGAGATGCAATCCATCCCGCCAGTTCCTCAATTTTAACACTGGCCGTCAACCAGCACACGGCTCCAAACCGGCGTTTTCCAAAACACACCAAGGAAGCTCACGCGGAGAATCTAATCACAGTGTGGCCGATGCTTTCGCGTTGTCCAATACCGTGGAACACGGCTTTCCGGAAAGATTTTTAATCCTTGGCCAAGGGTGCACAAATTTCCCCACAAGGTGGTCCAGTCCTCCCTATCGTCATAGTTTGGACTGTCCCACTAAAGGTTCCATACCTACTTAGTACCACCACGGCATCCCCCACGGACATCACCAGGGGCTTCACAATCATAATAATATGGCCAGTCATAAATGCCGGATCTCGAACACCCACCAACGAACGAGTCTTCTCCTGGGACTCCGTTGCAATCTCCTGCCTCCGGGGGGTACCGGGTGAGTACTAGTAGGGTGTGGTTCCAATTCCCATCCCATACTGGGCTTGTGGCTGCGCGAGAGGTGCTAGGCAAAGGCGGCACCAGAACCGGTCCTTATACGACCGAACCAGGCATCTTCAATAGCCGATCCACAAGTGGATGGCGTCCCAGAGATAGCCTCCCCACTGAGGACTACCTCGCCTGATCCCGCCAAAACCATCCCTCACTAGGGTTGCACTTATATTTATACCGCCCAATTCCACATTTACACACACCACCGAGACACACGCATTTACACGAAAATCATGTGAGCAATATTAATTAAACACATGTGAAAGTCCTAAGCAGCGAGCATATCAACAACTCATTAATTAAATTAATGATGTTGATTCCTAGGGGTAACAAGGATACAGGATATAATCAAGTCAAGGCAGGCAATCAAATATTGCATAGGACCATTCTAGCATTTAAATTCATTTAAATACCATGCAATTTATTTATAACAGCTCTAATTAGGATATTTGCAAACATAGGATCAATATGATCAATGGAAGTTAGACTTGCCTTCACCAAGCTCTTCTTCCTCTAAATCCTCGTAATCAGGATCCTCAGCCTCTTCGTCTTGATTATCTAACGATTTAATCAAAAGATAAATCTACCGCTTAACAATCAATTAAGCAAGCATTAAATAAAATCCAAATAATCTCCCAAAAATTATGGATCTGATATGATTGGATAGATGGTGATTTTAGATGAATTTTGGTGGAAGAATCATTGAAATCGGAGTTTAAACGGAGGAGATATGGATTAAACAAGTTTAAGAAGGGAATTAATTAGGATTAAGCTAGCCTAATTAAGTATAGCCATAATCCTAATTAATTTGGAGTAACCAAGGGTTGTACAATGATTAGGAGGTGATAAAGTATTTTTAGGAATTTTCTGGGATTTTTCTGTTATTGGAAAAGTGTCGAAATAGGTTTCTGTGTGCACTTGGCGGGTGGACTTAGCAAAAACAGAGGATGTGAGAGAATGACGTGTGGGCCAGATGGGGCCGGGTTCACTGTGTAGTACTGTTAGGTGGACTTGGTTCATAGGTGCTGTGGACCGAACTGAAGAACGCCCGGTCCACCACGCACCGGGCGCACCACGTGGCGTGGCGACCCGGTCGCCGCGGGCCCGCGCGCCGACGTGGCAGCCACGTCAGGCGGCGGCGCGGCTGAGTCAACGCGGCCGGAACGGGAGCGCGCGCGGCGGCGCATCGCCGGCGAGCTCGTCGGCGGCGTCAACAGGGGCGGAACTACGTCGAGGCCTAGTCCCACGTGATCTACGCGCGAAGGGGAGTTCGTCCGTGGGTGATGTCGAAGTGGGGGTGAGCTAGGGTAGCGGCGCTGGCTCGCCGGAGGGAGGCGGCGCGCCGGTGAGAGAGGAAAAGGAGATGCGCAAAGGCGAGGGGACTTCTACGAATGGTTGTGCGAGTGCGCGGGCTTGAGGCGAACTCAACGCACTACACAACGGAGCCAGGCACGGCTGGAGAAGCGGCCGGCGACGAGTACTTCGGCGGCGGTGGTCGGAGCTCGGGGAGAGGGGTCGCGCGTTAGAAGGGAGAGAGCAAGACCATGCGCGAGAGAGAGAAAAGGGCATGAGGGTGCTCACCGGGTGCTCGACTGAGCAGGCGAGAGACGGAGAGGGGCTGCACCGGAGACGAGCACGACGGCTAGGGTTGGCCGGTGATCTCCTCGCACAGGACACGGCTGCGCAAACGAAGGGCACCGTGAGATTGAGCGCGGAAAGGAGGGGCTAGAACAGGAAGAAGTTGACGTCGGGACTCACCGGGGAAGAGGGGAGAGCTCGCCGGAGTTCTCGCCGGAAAGGAGAGAAGATTGGGGAAAAGGAACAGTGAAGAGCTCGAGTGTGAATGGAGATGGAAAATGAAATGAGGGAAGGGAGAAGGGGCCTCGGTGCTGCTTTATAGGGCTCCAATGGCGGTGCGAGGGGCGCAAGGTCGGTTTGCCGGCGAGAAATATCTCGCCGGAATTAGTGCGCGAGGTGACGCGCGATGGCGGTTCGCGCTTGCCGAGGACGGGGATGACGGCGGCGCGGCGCTTGTGCAGTGACGCGGACGGGACAAGGCGAGAGGGGCGGTGCTGTGGATGACGTTCGCGGAGTGGAGCTCGCCGGACCTCCGAGGCGGTTCGGCGCGAGCGCCAAGGAAGAGGGATGGCTCGTTCCTGTGCGACGGGATTGGACGAAGAGGCGGTGCGACGCGTGCACGAACTTCACGTGGAGCTTCCTGTGGCTGGGAGATGACAAGGGCGGCGGGGAACCGGCCGGTATGGGCACCGGCGCGATTTCCGCCGATGGCGCGAGGTTGACGACGGAAGTGCGGGCCCCACGTGTCAGCGAGAGAAGGGAGAGGAAGGGGAGCGGGCTGGGCTGGCGGGCGAGACGGGCTGGCGCGGGCGGAGCTGGGCCGGGAGCGGAGCGGCCCAGGAGGAAGAGAGAAGAGACAGGGCGGCTGGGCCGGTGGGGTTGCTGGGCCGGGAAAGAAAGAAAAAGAAGAGAGCGGCCCGATAGAAAAAGAAAGGTTTGATCTTTTAGCTGGGATTGATTTTGAATGAATTTCAAATTCATTCAAAAGGAAAGATTGGAACTAACACTCAAACAAATCAAGAAAAACACGAATATGCATATGGTGGCTTTTATGCATCGTTTAAAACTCAAAATCTTTTGGTTTTGCTACTAACTAAAGCTAGCAAGTTGATTTTAATTGAAAAATTTTAAAAAGTTCAAATTTTTAATGGTTTTTGACAACGGGCAAAAACGCGGGTCACTACAGATGCCTCGTAGGTCGTGAAGGCATCACGGCATGCTATTATTTCGAAGCTAGCCATGAGCCCACCACAGCCTTGGGAGACTCACAGAGACAGGGGCTCAGTAATTTGCTGAGCATCGCTGGATCACTTGTTATGGGGCCAGAAGCCGGGTTCACATCCTCTCGTGAAATCGCTGCTGATTTGGTGCCCCGCACATGCTTGTCCATGCAGGGAAAGATGCATGGCCACAGCCGGCATACGAGCTCAGTTTCTTCGTTTGACGTAGCACGCCACCACAACGAGAACTAGTGCGAGATGAAGTCTATGTTCCCAGATCATGACAAGCGAATGCAGCACTCCGATTTTGTTTGCCGATACCAGAGCACTTCGGATGTGGCAGAGCACCTCTGCTCGTAATACCAGAGCCAGGAGTAGATGGAAGATGGCCAGAACTATAACTTTCGGGTGATTAAAAGTCGGCAAGCAGTGTTTTAAAAAGAGGAAGAACTAAGCGGGCGGTTGAGCACCGCCTAAGCGCCGCCTAGGCGGCTCTAAACGTTTGTACTTTTAGCAAATAAACATAAAAATATATAGAAAAATTATGAAAACATTGCATATTAACACATATTTATTGGAAAAATAAAGAAAAATGCTTAATTAACAGCTTAGTTGAAAGCGAAACGGTGGAGCTCCGCCTAACGCCTAGGCGGCGCTTAAGCGGTCTAGGCGGCGGCTTTTTTAAACACTGCTGGCAAGACAATAAATTGTGGCAAAGTTGATACCAAAAAAAATGAGATTCAACCTAGGAGGTGTTAGGCGGTTTTTCATTAATTAGGAAGAAGAAATGCCAGATTTGCACTGCATGGCCTAAGCTATACTATACGATTCCTCGTATATTCGTGCTACTTTTGTTATTTCACTTTCGCCGACTTAGGGCTCGTTCGGTTCCTTAGGAACCATTCCTTATACTGATTCATTCCTAGGCAGGAACAAGTGATTCCAGACGTGTCACTCAATCCCTTTCCCAGCAAGATGATTCATTCCGGATGGTCGAAGATATGGATGCGTTCCGGACGGATGTAGGGGCTGAAACGGCTGTTCCAACCCATGTTTGGTTCCGGCTCGAGTGAAACCGAACAGGCCTTCCTGGTGCGACCCGGATTGAAACATGACCGGCCCGATGCTGTCGGAACAGATCACGTTCCAGGCCGTTCCGGGTGAAACAGCGCCCTTAGCAAGGTGGTCGAGGAGGCTGGGTTTTACCTCGTGCTACTTTTGTAATTTCACTTTCGCCGACTTACCAAGGTGGTCGAGGAGGCTGGGTTTTACCAGAACTACGCGTAACTAGTGGCCACGGCAGCAACCGACGGGGACGTTCTCCGTCCATGATCCCAAACGGACACATCGAAGTCATCAACAGTGTCGACGCCGTCAAGAGGGTGAAGGCGATCAAGAGGGTGTTTGTCGAGGTAAGATGGCCACATCATGGTTCTTAGACCGCTTGATCAACCACGTGGTGGCGGTGCTAGCTATACCCCTGATGTGCCGTGGCGTGCGCGCGTGCTGAGGAACAGGAGACGCGGAAAGGTGTTCTCGCCTGCGACTACTAGAGCTACTGCAGCACTATGTATTGATGCATGGATATGTAATGCATAATCCTTGTCGTAAAATAGCCTTTCAAAGTTGCTTGGATGCGAAACATTATCGGTTTTGGGGATAATTAGTTATGCATTACTCGTTTGCTGATTCATTTCTACTCCTCAGGACACTTCTTGTGGTGAAGTATGTTTTAGTTCTTTAACTGGCACTGGCAGACACTGTTATGATTTAAAATGTGCACATGCACGCATGTTGCGCTGATCAGGTAGAGTCGTAAGGTCTCATGTTACCTACCCTTTATAGCCATCTAAATGCTCTTCAGATAACCACTGCGACTGTTTTCGGTCTAACATAAACCCTGCTCATTTTCCTTCAAAATATAAATCCTGCTCAACTCTCCCATGATTCTCAGTTCCATTTCAATTGTTCATCTCCACTTCCATCTATTTTTGTTCAACTCTTTGCCTCTATGTGTGCTGTACAAGTCATGCAAGCCTACCGTATCTTTCTTGTTGGTCATGATGAATGCTAATAATGGGCTTAGGAGGCATCGGAGTTCAACAAATTATAAGACTTAGGTTATTGTGTTTGGTTTATCAAGCTTTGTGTAGCTGACCTTACTGGGGTTCGAGTTGAAGGTGCAACAAGTTTCATGTTATACCAGATGCACCCACTCCGATCCTGCGTGTGGGAGGATGCTATGGATGTCATAGTTGAAGCTAGCCACCCATTGTATGCTGGAAGATTATCCAGAGCACAACAGTGGAAGTCTCAAGAAAAAGAAAATTTGAGCACAACAGTGGTTGCTGGTTTCAGTCTATGTTCACTTAATTCACTATGGCTTTATGGGGCATATATTAATTTTGGTGTTTAATTTCTCAGACGACGTCTCCGTGCGTTGCATTGCATGCCTAGAAGAAGGTACAGGGGGATGCATGCCATACTAGAGGTAGTGACGGGCGACACCGCTAAGGGCAACAAGGCCGTGGACAAATAATAATATTTAAAAAAACAGCGGTAAAAAAAGACATAAGTATTCTATGCGTATTGTATAAAAAAGACTTAGACCCAAATAGAGCCTGATGTTTTCTAAAAAAATGCTAAGATCAGTTACGAGCTAGCATCGGTAACTATCACGGTCCATCTTGTGGTACTTTTAACACAAAGTAGTTACCCCCTCTTGAAACGTGGAGAGTATCCACGATAATTTTAACACAAGCTCTCCCGATTTTACAACGACATCGACGTGTTCATCAACGCGCAGGGGCTAGAGGCAAGGGCTTGGGCCGCATGTCTGTTCTCGGCGATCAAGATGGCCGTGACGTACGAGGGGTGGTTTCCATGCGTCGCTGATGATGACACTGGTGCTATCTCGCCGGAGAAGAGACCTACGTAGTACGTACTGCGAGCTCTCTGTCCCAAGTTCATGACGTGCATGTGCATGCGCATGCATGCCAATGCATCCAGCACTATGTTTTGATGCACGGGTATAATAAAACTAGCAAGATGGCCCGCGCAAAGACAGGTTACATATTTTATTTGATATTCTTTTTACTAACTACAGCGGACAAAATGTCAATATTATCTTTATTTGTATGTAAGTGAATTGTTTGACTATAAATCATTTTCATAGGTTCACAAACATATCATATTGTTTGAAAGTTTTATTTTTTCCTGACAAAATAATCACATGTCTTGTTCAACTGATCTTACGAAGATTCAAGGTCGGGTCTCCTCGTCCCCTACTAATCCACATCTTTGTCAATGTCACTTGTTGATCTCACATGTAGTCCTTTCACTATATAATATATTCATGCAAAACAATATGCCTCTTCAAGTAGCGGTACACAAACTCTGCCCTTGCCAAGCTTGATCCGATCAAGATCAACTTCATTGTTTCAGTCCCGTGAGTACACTATTTTGTCTCAATTGTTAGCTTTGAAAGATTATTTTGAAAATAAAGAAATATTAGCATACAACAAACCAATAATTGTTCAATGTACTCAGTTCTCAGCTATTTTATTTCTTACTCCTTAAGCTACCCAAACTGTGTTACCTTCTTTCTTTCCTATATCTTTTGGCTCCAGCATAACAGGAATAGAAAGAGGTGCAGCTCGATTTCGATTGCCACCTAGCTTGTCTGAAGTTCATTAGGACTGGTAGCTACATACATACCGGTAAAATTCTTTGATTTTCGATCTCATGTCATTGACTCATTGATGAATTATTCATGGAAAAATTAAGGCCTCTAGAGAGAGCGGCATGTGAGTTGCCTCCCAGAACTAACAATCTTCAGCTCTTCATAGACCTTAACCAAATAATCTAAAGCATCAAAGCATCTACATCCTCGCCGCTTTCTTCTGCTTGCCTCCTCTATAGCACAAAATGATGATGTGGCTGAGCTATCGTCCAAGCAGAACCAAAGGCTGCTTCTCCAAGCTCAAGCCCATCACTACGTACGTGAAAGCCAATCACATGGCTGATAAAACATGTGGTGCTGGCGCTTTGTATCTGTTACACCCTTGTTTCCCTGCTCCTACGTACCGGTACTACAATGCTCCACTCCCGTCAACACTGCAAGTCTACAACTCTACAACACGTCACCAAGCCACTTCTCTCCATCCACGAATCTTGGGTTCACCATGAGAATACTTCTCCTCATCTCCATGCATCCATTTTTTCCTTAATGCAAAGTCCTTCACTGTCAGCCTTGCCAGATGCTGGAGCAAGCCCACCACCTCCTGCATCGAGCCAGGCTAGCATCCATTCCTGACTCCTGATTAACGCCAAAGAAAGATGACATCTCAAGTTCATCTGTCCTTGTGTGCTCTACCTGATGCGCCATTGCTAGCCTAAGCCTAAAATTCTCCCCTGAATGAGGCTTGAAGTCGGCCATCCCCCTAATGCCCGTGCTGGCTGGTGTCCACCGCTTGATGTATGGAATCATCAAAATCATCGTGGCAACGACGCACATGGAGGTTGCGAACGCCATCACAGTTCTTGTGGCAATACTGTTGTTTTCTATGCTGAACGCTGACACCAACCATCGTTGGCGCACGATGATGTTTGTTACTTGTGGTGATACTGACGTTCCATGCTGGTCGATGTGTGCCGACATTAAGATAGCCATTGTTGTCATCATATCAAATTAAAGTAAGATGTGATGAAGCGCTCCACATCGCAGCAAGTAAGATGTGGCAATCACGTGATTGTATACCCAACTCTGGGAAGCGACTTCGTGTCGTCGGTTGAGGCGCTCCCCGGCGGCAAAGTCTAATCGCATATTGTCCATGCCTCCAATTATCTCGCAAGTCGCAAGGACCATCATGCCTCTTATGTCCTACACTACCAGAAAATCGTAGTTTGCCGAGTGTCTGAAACTTTGCCGAGTGTTTTTTTTTTGCACTCGGCAAAGATTTGTGTATTATTTTTGACAATCGGAAAAGTCAAAAACACTCCGAGTGCCCGACAAAAAACCCTCGGCAATTTTTTTTTTACTGAGTGCAGTTTGCCGCGTGTTACACTGCCGAGTGTTTTTTAGCACGGGTTTCCCGTGCTAGTTGAACGCCTAGATAAACAACCAATACATGTACATGTTTAAGAGCCCTAGGTAATGTTATTTGTAAGTCTAAGTACATATGACTTCCAAATTCCTGAGTCTCCCACCATCAACTCCAATTCTAATCTCCAACTATTAAATAATAACTATTTACATGTTAAGTATATAAGTCAAATTTGACTTATAGTATTTTGGTAAATTTAAAATGTAAATATACTTAATTTGACTTATAATATATTTAAAATGACTAAATTAAGTTCAGAAGAAGCTTATAATGTAAATAGCTCAAAGATATTAAATCCTAAATATGCATAAAAGATGCTAAAAAACTTACACCAGCTTAAAGGATCCACGGTTTCTTCTCTTGGGATTACTCTCTCTTGCTCTGGAGGTGGCTCTTCTGGCTCGGTTGTAGATGGAGGCGAGGCGACAAAGGAGTTGAAGCAGCAGCAGCTTGCTTCTTTCCGGTTCCCAAAAAAAGCTCCGCATGTGGTTCCTCTTCATAATATATGTGATCAATATCAACTCTGCTCTACGACCGTGTACACTTTGTAAATATTCTTTAATGAGAAAATAGAAAAAATCAGTAGGGGGCTCCCCTGCTGTTCGCTTCAAAAAAAAATCAACTCTGCTTTTATAGAAAAATAAAGCAACAGAATCAGTTGTATTTTTTTGCTTCGATCATGTAATAGTCTCACGGTAACAATGGATCAAAGTGCGAAGTGTTGTACTGCTGCTGCTCCGCTATACGTTAGTTTAACAATTGATTGAAGTGCACGTATCTGGTTAGGCAGGGCGGCCGCAAGGCCAGCGCCGGGCAGCAACATGGCCAACACTGGGCAACGGGCGTCTTCTCTCGTGCGGGCAATGCCGGATAAGGATTCAGGGAGCCGGAAGCATTACGTGCGTCGCCAGTTGCTAGGAGACCTCGATCTCGATCAAGAAACTCAAGCAGTTGAGCGGCAGCGCGGCACGACTCTTCGCTTTATTTTTTTCGATTGGGAATTCGGGATCGATCGTTTCGTCACCTCCGATTGAATTGTGTCTAGTGTCTACCGGGTGCACAGCTTTATCTTGCCAAATCACAGTATTTTACATGGACTCTTCTAGCCGTTCTCTCTCCAAATTTGTTTACATGGACTCTTTTAGCCGTTCTCTCTCCCAATTTGTATCCAAATCAAGCTAGTATTTTCTATAGTTTTTAATTCAGAATTATTTCTATTATTAATTATTTTGTTATGAGTATATATGTTGTTTAATCTAGACCGTTAGATGTTCATAAAATCCAATGGCTCGTACTTTTCTTTTTTCTGATTAACGTGGTAATTTATGGTCATGAGGCCCGTGCAATTTACGCTGCTAGGCTCGTTAAAATACTTTTTAATATCGGACATTTACTTAGTATGACCCTACCAAAACTCACATACATTCATTCAATCAATAAATATTCCAAAATAATGTCATAGGCTTGTTAGATATTCATATAAAGATATGAACCATGCTCACAGCCATTTGGCTCTCAAGTTTGTAGGGCTTCATGTGTTGTGCCGACGACCACCGTATAAGTTCCGGCTCAAGCCAATTTAAGATTAACGTATAATATTTGCCCTTTGTCGTTTCTTTGACTCGCAACTTGATCTGAAGCACTGGAGCAGGAAGATGCATATGTGATTTCGTGCTTAAAACTAATCCAAACGTGTTTTTTTTCCTTAGGTTTTTTCACCTGGAATTGCGGTTTTTGTGGCCCTTTGGTGGGCGTCCATATCTGTAGTTCTCGTTATCATAGTCGGCCACAGCTTCAGGCAGCTCCTCATGAGAGGAACTCAAACCAGATCCGGTGTCTATTGAAGAGGCAACGGTGGCCGTAATGATAAGTAAAACAAAGTGTTTAAAGCAGTGAAAAACAAATTGGCTAAATTTTTGCGATTTTTGCTGAATTTCGATTCTACCGGAAACTAACCAATTTTTGCCGACTTTCATCGGTTTTTGTTTTATCGCCCTTGATCTGTAAATTTTTTAAACCAAAATCAATACACTGGTTGAAAGTGATCCAAAGGTTCTGCACGCGCCACTTGAGCATGATGTAACTTGGATGCAAAACATTCGACGTTTGCTTTATTGCCTTCAACACCATCAGCAACCATGCGCCACTTTGGACAAACGACGTGGGTTAGTGTTGTTTACAAAGGACCCAGGCCTCCATATCTAGATTGAACTATAAGAGGACATGGTGCTTTGCTAATTAGAGCTGCATGCATGCTTCCATATCGAAATTATTGGACCGCATCGACCACTGCCATGTTTTGATTTCCTGCCCCGGCTGCCACGTTTCTCTGCTGGGAGAGGATGATGTCGTCCATGTCCATCATGCTGCTTCCATTCACGTTGTCATGTTATGCCGATACCTTAGATTATCATAAAAATCAACGGTTCATGTCATCGTTAATGGCAAGTCTCCTTTAATCAGATCGTGTCGCAGCTTACGATGGATGTGCTGCTTGCCACCAGTGTTATGCATACCTGAAGCCCTAGCTTCGTTCGTCAAAAGGAAAATAAAAAGAGTCGTGCATGGTATGATATCGGCCCACAGAGTCCAGACGGATCGATCCCAAGCAATCTAACCCAGCGTTGCTTCTAGTCTATTTCTCTCCTTACCTTATTTTCTCCCACGTTATTAAGCATGAGAACGTGGCGGGTTGGTGGTTTTCCTTTACGCGATTTTTTTTCATTTTTTGTTTTCCCACAGGACTCTCTTTTGGCTCTTTCATTTTTCCCTCGCGTTACGTGATCTCTTTTGTTTTCCCACGCCAGGCTCATCTCTTTTGCCCCTAACAAACCAACCTTTCCAAACTATAATGTATTTGTATTCACATAGGACTGCATATATAATAATATAAGAATTAAGATACATTTTATTTTTATTCCGAATTATGCTATTTATTTTGTTTGTCCAACATGGACTCTTTTGACTTCATCTTGACCGTTCAATCTTCATAAAATCCAACGGTTCACGTCTTTGTTTTTTTTCGATTAACGTGGGGATTTCGTGGTCTTGAGAGCGAACGTGGTGGCTTCTTTTTCTCTTCAAATACTAAGATAATAGATTTCCGAATGCGGGATATCAGTTTCTCTCTTAGCAGGGGCCACGTGTTAGAGGAATGTTTTAACGGGAAATAGCCTTTCCAATCACTACTACTACTAAACAATGCAAGTTGTTTCGACGTGATCGTGTGAATCATTATCGACTTAATTTGGGTGAATTTTCAGGGTAATTTGCTTATTCATTATTCGTCAGCTGACTCAATTTCACTCGTTTGCACTCTGCTTGTGATGAACTACTGCCAGCCATGATTTAGAATGTCCACATGCGTGCACGTTGCTCTGATCAGCTTAGATTCATAAAGCCTCAGGGTACCGCCTCTTTATAGCCATTTCATTACCTTTCAGAATAACCACTACGACTGTTTTTCGTCGAATATAAAAGCCTGCTCCACTCGCCCATGATTCTCAATCCATTTCATTTTTCCACCTCCACTGTTGTTAATTTTTTAGAACCTTTACGATGCACTATATTGTTTGCCTTAATGTTTGTGTGTGTGTGTCTGTATGTCTCTTCGCCTTAATGTGCTGTGCATGCCTACCGTATTTTTCTTGTTCTTGTTGGTCGTGAATTCTACTAATAGGCTTGCGAGGCATCAGAATTTAACAAATTGTAAGACTTAGTTTCTGGTGTTTTGTTTATCATGAGTTGTGTAGTAGAGCGGATTTTGGTTGAGAAAAGATAGCGAGACATTCTTGGTTCCCCCGGAGCACAACCAGATACGACAAGGTCACTCGAGGACTTATGTGCCGAAGCTTGATATGTGAAGGCGCAAATGGTGGAGACGGTGCTTAACCAGACGCTCTCAGAAGGTGAACAGCTAGCGAAGCATCTGTATCAGAGTCTAAGTCGGCAACGCAATCAAACTAAATTCAATGATAACCTTCACGCTGATCCATGAGTGCAGAATGTTAGGATTGGGTATTGAGTCAAGTTACCTAAGTATAATTATTGGTATCACACTAAGGCCACCTTTAGAAATTTGGAATGCCATCGAAATCATGAAAGAATTTCATAGGTAACAGTTCAATTTCTCTCAGAAAAAAAACGTAAGATTATTTTTTTATATAATTAAAAAACGGAAGATTATATTTGGGACAAAAATTCGCAATCCAAAGTAAGTATGATAAAAAAAACTCTAGTCAGAAAATAAAGAATTAGTATAGGCTTTTGTGCTTGATCAACGAGTTAGGACGTATCTATACATGATGAACAATTTTCTTCATCTAATAAGCAGAGACTTGCACCAGAATGCTACTCCCTCCGTCCCAATATAGTTGGCACTTTGGGTTTGGGCACGGAGATTAAGGAGAGGTGGGTACACAGAAAACAAGGAGAGAGATAGAGATAGAGATGTATTGGAAAGAGAGAAAAGTGTCTCGGGAAGTGAGAATGCCAAGTATTTTGGGAAAACTTGATATGGCTAGGATGCCAAGTATTTTGAGAGGGAGAGAGTATGCTCCAGCATCGAATTAAGGCTGGTGAAGAATAAGAACCACCGGGACCGGGTCATAGTGGACGCGATCAAGAAGGTGCTCTCTCCAAGAGCAAGGTGTCGTAAAAGGCGCCGTCTTATCACCGGCGACAGGCTGCTTGTTGCCCCACATTACAAGGTACTCGCGCGTGATGCGGTAGTTCTTGATCTGCTTGGCCCTGGCTGAGCTACGCCCTGTCGACGTGTTCACCAACCCGATGCTGCGCGACCAGCGGCTGTGACCGTCGAGACGATGATGTCAGTGGGTGGCACACATGGTTCAATGGCTGTGGGGCCGGAGGTCGGACACATGTTCTCGCCCACCATGGAGGCCTTGGCGGAGCTACTGTACTGGATGTGACGCGACGCGCGTGTAGTGGTCAGGAACAAGGGCGAGGTCACCACTTCGCGAATCGCGAGCTATGCAGAGGACGTCGGAGTTCTCGCAGGCGATGAGAGCGCCTAAAGCAAGCGCATCTCGCTTGGTACTTTTGAACTTGTTATGAGCACGGTTTTTGTTCGGTCTGGTGCGAAACCTGTATGACGATTTGTGCTTTTATAATGTAGCAATCTATCGATGTTACTGCGATCGGAATGGATATCAGTTTCTCTCTGTTACGGAACATGTGTATTTTTGAAGGAATTAACCCTCTCATGAAGTTCCAGCGACCAACAGTAAAAGCGAACTAGCGATTAGCGAAGGTTGTTTGTCAGTAAATCACTGTCAATTGTGGGTAAAATTTGAGGCTAATTTACCAGTACATTCTTCCTTATGCTGATCCAGTTTTGTTCCATGTGGACTGTGCTTGTGGTGGATGTGTTTTTGTTTTTGGATAACCGGCTGCCATGGTTTAAGGAGTGCGCATGCATGCTGAGTTGATGAGGCTGAACTCGTAAGGATTCAGTGAACACTCCCTTTTATAGCAGCTTCAATTCAGTACTTCAGAATATCCACTGCCTCTGCCTTTTGTCAATATAAAGCCCGTCGACTCTGTCCACGATTTTCCGTCCAGTTTGAACTGGTCATCTCCAATTTCAGGACGGTGAATTCCACGCCGTTGATGTTGTCTAGGCGTAGGCGGCATCAGGTTAACCAGTTATAAGTTTCGGGTTTCAATCTTTGGTTTATGAAAAGTGGTGTAGTTGAGCATAGCAGGATGAGCGTTGAAGGTGAAAAAAGTTTTAGGTTATATTAAACGCACCCACAAATCCTATTTTTGGGACAGGTTCCTATGGCACTATCTGTTGAAGCCACCCTCCCGTTATACAGAAGGGGCGGATTAGTAGAGCCAGAGTGACCGGAGGTACAAAATTTAACTTAAGTTAAACTTCTTTGATTGAGTTGGTACGACAATTTTGAGATTATATGACACTGCAAAATAAAGAGGTGATGTGGTTCTGAAACAACAATCATACCCACTAGGTAACCTTATGTTTTCCAGAAAAAAAGGCCGGATCATTTACAAGCACCACTATCATTATGCTTGCGCATTCTGGGCATTGGCTGTGAATCGCCATGGACTTTGGGAGAAATTTGAGGCTAATTTGCATGTGCATTATTTGTTATGATGATCAAATTTTATTCAGTCTGGACTCTACTTTATGGTGATTGTATTTTCGTTCTTTAATAACTGCCATGTCTGGGTTTAAAGAGTGTGTGCCTAAGATGATCAGGTTGGACGGGCGCGTCTATAATACGCGAGCGCGAATTAAGACAGCAAACGACAAAAGCAGTGGGTCCCACACATGTAACGGTAATTTTTTCCACCGCGCGTTAGTCTCACGCAACTTTCTCCAAACAGGCTAACAGGCATGCACATGGGTGCGCAGGCGCGCCGGTCCTACACACGTGATGGTGATTTTTCCTCTCTCGTGTCTTTCTTTCTCTAAAAATTTTGGTGTAACTTTTTTGAAAACTTGTGTCTCAAAAAGTTTTGGTGTAACTTTTTAGGAAACTTTTGTCTCAAAAAGTTCCGGTGTAACTTTTCTGAAAACTTCTGTCTCAAAAAGTTTCAGTGCAACTTTTTTAGAAATTTTTGTCTCAAAAAGTTACAACAGAACTTTCTACCCAAAACTTTTCCTCCTCTTCAGGGCCCACCCACATGGGCTGCTCCACCACGCTGCCTGCCCCCTCTCTGTTCCACCATGCTGCCGACTGCTAATCAAACTGCCAGGCTTCACCATCATGCGGGCCCTGCGAGTGCTGATGCGTGCGCGCGCGAACGCTCGCGTGGTACAACCTTTGCGAGGTTGGACACGTAAGGCTTCAGGGCAAACTTCCCTTTATGGCCATTTAAATTCAGTTCTTCACAATACCAACAGCCTCTGTTTTTCACCAATATAAAAAGGCTGCCTGACTAACCCGGTGATTTTCAATACAGTTGCAGTTGTTCGTCTACAATTTCGTGAATACTGGTAATTCAGGTTTTGTAGACTCGCTATGTTTTGGCTTATATAAAGAAGGCATGACTGTTTTCCTCAGAGACATTCGACCCGAGCGAGCTGCCGCCTGCCAAAGCCGGGCATGGCGTCCTGGTCCTTACGGCGCTTCGTCTCCTCCCCAATCTGAGACTGGGTTCTCGACTGTGTTCTAAAATCCACAGTTCACGGGATGAGCTTGTTCTTCGTGATTTCGCAAGGTGAAGTAACTGGAATGGATGATTATCAGCCCTGAACATGTAGACACTTCTGCTTCTTGCAGTACACCAGCTAATCAATCTCACCCTACTGATATCTGAACAATTCCAACAGTTCCACGATGCCACACGGACACTGAAAAAAGAATATGCTAATGTATGTACTGAATCAATCAAACAAACAAATGATTCGTGGGTGTATATTATGAATTCTGATGCACTAGGATCAACAAGACGCTATGGCCATACTGGACAAGTCTAGGCATTGGCTGTAAATCACCAAGGATTTTGGGAGGAATTTGAGGCTAATTTACTTGTGCAGTATTCGTTAGTTATGCTGATCCAATGTTATTCGGTCTGGACTCTACTTTGTGGTGATTGTGTTTTCGTTCTTTAATAACTAGCAGCCATGTTTGGGTTAAAGAGTGCACATAGATGCTAAGATGATCAGGTTGGACACGTAAGGCTTCAGGGCCCCTTTATGGCCATTCAATAATTTAATTTATTTTTTTTGCGGAGGGCTGGCCATTTAAATTCAGCTCTTCAAAATACCCACCCTCTTTTTTTCGTCAATATAAAGGCTAGCCGACTATCCCAGCGATTTTCAATACAGTTCCAGTTGTTCATATAATTTCAGGATGGGCGTATTCCTTGTTTTTAACCATGTCTAGTCTTAGGAGGCATCAGGATCTAACTGGTTATAAGATTTAGGTTATGATATTAGGTTTATCAAAAGTTGTGTGGTTGCGCAATGCAAGGTTGGAGCTGAAGGTATACAACATGTTTTATGTTATACTAAACTCACCCACGGAGTATAATCTTTGGGAGTAGTTGCTACCATGTACCTCTATATATACTTGAAGTGGCTGTGTTTGACGACAGCGACAAGAAATAAGAAACTTGATTAAAGTTATACTTTTTTATAATAAAGGAGGCATGACTCTTCTCCCTGTACTGTATTCTCATCCTCGTAGTAGCCTCTGCTCAACTTCATTTCCTACTATTTAGTTTTGTATATATAGAGGTCACACATGCACAAAACCTTAGAGAAGGTATTTAATAGATTGGTCCTCACGGTGTAATTGGTAACCGATGGAAAGGACAAATTTCTTCTCAGTGGTATATGGTGATAGAACTAGGATTGAAAGGTATTGGGAAATTCCAGATCAGCAAGACAAGACACTCGAGAGCTAGAGTGTTGTCATGTTGCTGACATTCGAACCATAACAGATTAACAGTCAAGGAAGATGGTGGGGGCAATGCTGTTCGAAGAGCATCGCCAGGTCGCTATTTGTGGAGTTAGAGGTCGGGTTGACGTGCTCGTGCCAAAGAAATCGTTTGGTGCCATGGGCTTGCCATGGGCGGAACAAAAGAGGGTGATCCCTTCCCGCAGGTTCACCGTGAGAGAGAGAGAGCCGCGGCCGGCATAAGAGACCTGTTTGAAGCCAAAGACGGAATAACAAGAAGTCCCGCGAATTCTCTGTCCCCGTCCCCGTGCGCGCCCACAGTTCTTGACAGCCACGTGCATGCTATTGCAACACAATGATTTTCTTTGGGATTACTTCAGTCGTGGCAGAGCACTACAGAGCCAGGGAATTGATGCAAAAATGGCTAGACTGACCCATTATTTCCGGCAAATTTTATAGCACATTACTTAAGCAATGTTCATTTGCGAGTGTAATCTCATTGAATGTGGACTCTGTTTTGTAGTATGAATTTCTGTTCTTGCAAGGCAGTCGTGGTTTAAAGAGCATCACATGCGCAATGAACATATCAGGTCAAATCATGGGGGGTTCAAGGTGTGCTGTTCTTCATGTCGGTCAACATCTCATTCGGTGCGCATACCATACTAGTTTTTATATATATATAAAACATGTGGGGCAAGCCCCTATTGATTGTAATATAGTTAATTGAGAGAGAGAAGCCTTGTACAAAAGGAACGCAAGAGAAGACACAAGGAAAACAAACAACTAAAACAGAGGTTCAATACATGTTTTTATGTCTATAGGAAGTATTTCCTTGACAGTGGAGTAAAAGTTTGAACTCTTGCCTCATGGATAATCGAGCTTTTCCCCAAAAAAAAAGGATAATCGAGCTTTTCACAGCACTCCTGTAGAATACTGTCCATTGAATAGCAGTCGTTGCGCACTGTCCATTCAGTGACCATTTGATGTATCCCTTGCAAAGCTTGTAGCTACATCGGTACTATGCTTAAATGCCATATTTGGATTGCATGGACCATCTAACTCAACCATATTTAATTTCTGAATTATACAGCAGCTAGCACTCACTAATGAAATGTTATATTTGCATTGCATGGAGCAAAAACTATTTGTGCCTCGTAGAAGTTCTACTCTTTTTTTTTCATTTCTAACACACATATAATTAGATTGCCCACACCGACGTATGTTGTATTGAAATCTGAACTTGCATCAATCATAGTGATAGTAAGGTTTTTATGCACACGTACTCTAGTTGAGCCTATAAATGTAGAGGCCTGACTCTTCCCCATGGATTATCATCTCTCACTGTCCCTGATCAAGTCCATTCCCTATTTAGTTTGGTATGCACATGTGAAGATGCACAAAACCTTAAAGCATGTATGCCATAAATTGGTCTTATATTCTCCTCAGTGACAGTATATAGGATTGGAAGGTATTGGGAGGCAACAATTTAGCAGTTTCAAAAGCATATCCACTGCTGGCGAGCATCCCAGTTGACTGTAGGCATGGAGTTGCAAGGGTGAAGGAGGGTGTATCACCACGTATTCTTCGATCTCTTCATCACTGATGGGCTGCACGCGACAATGGACCATTTCACCATAGCATAGGCAGGTTCATTCAAGTGCAACGAAGTCATGGTGTCTCCCTGCAGCGCAGGGGCGGAGCCAGGATTTGGGCATAGGGGAGGCCAAGTTAAGAGTCAGCTTCTGGTGTCTAGTTGCGTGGGGCCAGGCCTACGTGTCGGTGGCCATGGAACCCTATCGGCCTAGTTGCTAGGTAATTATATAACCATTTTCTGCCATATCAATCATGACATATAGGAGTACTATTTCTATCATACGCTTAGTCAAAAAAAAGAGGAAAAAAAGCAGATAAGTATATATATCTAACAGTAAATAGAAAATTCATTAATACAACTTTGACATACTGAATCTGTCAAAATTATTATTAAACCTAGCGACTACTAGATATTACCTATTGGTGTATTTTCCAAATTATTTGCCACTCAAGTGAATTAAAGTACCTTAATTGTTTGTTGGATTGGAATTTTTAGCAGACTCTTGAACGACAAATAAAATATAACTGAGAAATATATAAAAAATAGATAGAAAAGGGGATTGGGGAATTAATGATCATGCCGCCATTGTCATCTCTAAACTTTACACCTTCTCTACCGAAACAATTTGGGTAGGATGATTGGAGAGAGACATACCTTTGTCATCGGTTTGTCGATGGGAGTGGGGCCAGATCGAAACGGCCAAGACGACTGATTGAATGGCTGGAAGAAAATGGGACGCATTTTTTTTTCCACCAAGGGCAATTAACCCCTGTGGCTTCCTTTTTATTTCAGGAATCCACAACAGTGAGAGTACAAACGACACCTTACAAGATTTTTAGTTCATCCTGGGGAATGTGAGTCATTCAGCCCAGGTGTTTTTGTGAGAGTGCCTGGAACACATCCAGTACATTGGAAAGTCTACAAAGCATTACAAAAGAGCAATTCTATCAGTGACTAACGTCTTCCTCCTCTTGTTTGTAAGCGCTGCTTATGTGCAAAACCTTTTTTTCAAGTATTAACCAAGGCTGAACTGGGACCTCCCGCTTGCTGTTGAAACTCTCTCGCCCGTTTCTGCATATGCTTGACTCCTCGCTTGATAGCTTCTTTTCCTTCATCCGAAGTTTGTAGACCTGCCCAATACAGCAGAAACGAACATATTTTGTAGAAAATGGTGTTAGGATCGTTTAGTTTGAACGAATCAAACACTATACTGTTTCTAGTTGTCCATATGGACCAACATATAGCCGCCAGCCCGATGCAATGCATCTGTTCATCTCCCGGCAAATTTGTACCACCCCAGGAAATGAATTCTATTAGTGTTCTTAGTTTGGTAGTGCATCCTAAACATTTGCAAATCAAACTCCAAATATATGCGGCAGTGGGGCATTGGAAAAATAAGTGATTAATGGACTCTGTCTGACTGCACATTGTGCACTTGTTGGTCCCTTGCCAACCTCTCAACTGTAAATTGTCCCTTGTTAAAATTGCGTTCCAAGCTATCTGCCACAGGAAAAACTTGATCTTGTTGGGTAATTTGAACTTCCACATCTTCTGAAGCCTCGGTATTTTTATCCCTGTGTGCATTCTTTCATAAATTGACTTCACTGTATATTTCCCATTTGCTTGCCATCTCCATAACAACACATCCTTCCTTCCATTCAGCTGCACAATTGTGATCTTTTTAATTAGATCCACAAGCTGATTAAGCTGAATGTTAGATAGTGTTCTTCTGAATTCTATGGGGTCCTCCCCACTCACAACTGCTGCTACTGTAACTTCCTTCTTCCTAGCCAATTGGTACAGTTCTGGGTAGAGATTTTGTAAGGTTTCTTCTTCTATCCAATTGTCCTCCCACAGCCTAATTCTCTGCCCATCTCCCAACTTCCATTTGCAGCCTGGGTGAAGCAATTCTCTTAAGGACAGTAAATCTGACCAGCAAGGTGAGTCACTGTTTTTTGATTTAACCTGAAAAATTGATTTGCCCTTAAGGTACTTCCTCTCTATTAGCTGGGCCCAGATTCCTGAATCGTTTGCGCATTTGAAGAGCCACTTCCCTAGGAGACAGAGATTGTATCTTCTCAATTCTTTAATCCCAAGTCCTCCCATCTTTTTTGGCAGGCAGACAATGGACCATCTTACCATGTGATATCTCTTCTTGTTTGCTGTTCCTTGCCACAGAAATCTGGCTCTAGCTTTGTTTATTCCTTTAACTACTGTCTTCGGTAATTTGTTCATTGACATGATGTATGTGGGGATTGTTGATAAGCATGAGTCAGTAAGGATCATTCTGCCACCATTATTCAGAGTCTTGCCAACCCAGCCATCCATCCTCTTAATGCATTTATCTACTAAAAAGAGCAATTCAGAGATCTTAACCTCCGAGATGACACTGGAACCCCTAAATATTTGATAGGTAAATATCCTATCTTACAGTCAAACATTTGGGCATACTGCATCACCCTGTCACTATCCTCCCCAATGTATATGACATCGCTCTTTGTGAAATTGATTTTCAAGCCTGTCAGTTGCTGATATGTGTACAGGATTAGCTTAACTGTTCATGCCATGTCAATATTATCTTGGAAGGCCAATATAGTATCATCTGCATATTGTAGCAAAGCTATTCCTTTGGGTATAAGGTCAGGAACTAATCCTTCCACTAAACCCCTTTGTTGAGCTCTTCTTAGCATGGCTGCAAGCCCATCTGCTACAATATTAAAAAGGAAGGGTGACAGTGGATCACCCTGCCTCAATCCTTTTGCACTGTTGAAATAAGTTCCATCTTCATTGTTTAATCTGATGCACACTTGCCCTTTTCCCACCACCTTTTTGATCCATTGGCACCAAGTGTTAGAGAAGCCTTTTAACTCCATTATATGATATAAGCTGCTCCATTGGACTTTGTCATACGCTTTCTCGAAGTCTAATTTCAGTAGGACCCCTGTCTTTTTCTTCTGTCTTGTGTCATGTAGCATCTCATGTAAAGTCATGATTCCTTCCATTATGTTCCTTTTCTGTATGAAGCCACTTTGATGGGGTAAGATAATCTTATCTATCACACCAGCTAATCTATTGGTTAATACTTTTGTTATGATTTTGTAACTGCAATTGAGTAAGCAGATAGGCCTATACTGTTGTATCTTGGCTGCATCCTTGACTTTAGGCAGGAGAGTAATGACCCCAAACTTCAATCTTGCTATGTCCAAATGCCCCGTGTGGAAATCTTGAAACAAATTCATTAGATCTCCCTTAATTGTCCCCCAACATGCCTGGTAGAAGTCTGCCAGAAAACCATCGGGACCTGGTGCTTTGTTCTTCTCCATCCCAAACACAGCCTCCTTGACCTCCTTTTCTGAAAACTGCTTGGTTAGTTCCTCATTATCCATTTCATTTAGTTTTTCTTCTTCTGTCCATAGGTCCTCTTGCAGGGTGACATTCTGGTAAACTTCAGGTCCAAACAAGGTTTTGTAGAACTGTGTTACATGTTGTTTGAGCTCATGTCTGTCCGAAATCTCAATGTCACCATCTTGGAGCTTGGTTATTATCTTCTTTCTGGCCCTGCCATTAGCAATTCTGTGATAATATTTTGTATTCCTGTCCCCTTTGACAAGAAAAGTTTCATTGGATCTCTGTAACCAGTATAGCTCTTCTTGTTCTAACAATTCCCACAATTTAACTTCTGCTTGGCTTTTAATTTCGATTTCTTCCTGAGTTAGATTTATTTCTTCTGCCCTTGTGTTTAACATTGTGATGATGTCCTCAAGTAATTTCTTGTTCCTTCTGAATTCTCCAGCTATATTCTTACCCCACACTTTTAGAAATTTCCTGAGTCTTCTAATTTTCTCCTGCCATACATCTATTGCTGACACCCCTTGAGTCTCAGCTTCCAAGTTCTTTTGGACTAGATCTCTGAAATCAGAGTGCTCCAGCCATGATAATTCAAATCTGAACTGGTTCTTCACATTTGACACTTGGTGTTGTGTGTCAAGCAGCAAGGGGGTGTGATCGGAAACATCTCTGCATAGAACTTGTACTGTCGATCTAGGATATCTTTCCTCCCACCCTTCTGAAATTAGAACTCTGTCCAATTTCTCATAGGTGGGGTTCTCTCCACTGCTTGCCCATGTAAATTTCCTGCCATTTTGCTTTATCTCTCTAAGTTCAAAGCAGTTAATAACAGCATTGAATTTATCAGGATATGTTCTATCGAAATGCCCTTTACTTTTCTCAGAATTGTATCTCATAATGTTGTAATCTCCACCTGCCACTGTGCTATATTTTGCTGTATGAAAACACTCTGCTAGTTCAGTAAGGAACTCATCCTTGTTATCCTCTTGAGCAGCTCCATATACATTGATCAGCGCCCACTTATTCCCATCCTCTTTGTTTACTACATCCACCATTATGTATATCTTCCAGTTTTTTCTGATTCCACTTGGAACTTATCCAAGTCTATGCCACTTAACAAACCACCTGACCTGCCCCTCGGTGGTTGAACGACCCAATGAAAATCCCTGCTTCCTGTAATGAAGTTAAGAAACCTATTCTTGAACTTCCTCTTCTGTGTCTCCTGCAGACAAATGAAGCCCAGGTTCTCTGCCAGAATCAAATCTCTCAAAAAAAGCTTTTTCCTTGTCTCGCCAGACCTCTACAATTCCAGAAAACTCCTTTCATCGTTTATATCTGTTTTTGTTTTTCTTTCTCTTGGCCGAGGAACCAATCCTCTTTTTCTTCTTTTTGAGTTGTTGGGACATATCCACCAGCAAAGTATTGACATCATCATCTGTGTCGTCCTCTTTTTGCTGTTCTTTGTCTTCGTCTAGCAACATCAGCACATTTTTCAAATTGTTCATATCCACCACTTCAGGTTGATTTTCCTTCATGGCCTGAGTTAAGGCTGCCCTTGCTTCTTCCATTTCCCTCAACACATTAACTTCCTGACAGCACTTATTAATTTCCATGCCTAAATTTATTCCTATGTTTTCTATCCTATGCATTATTTCATTATCATCTAGAATAGAAAAGGAATTTGCATTTACTGAAGAGATGACAAGAGATTGAGTATTTTTGGGATTACCTGAACTATCATTGAGTTGAGCCACCCTTGTCTTTGCTCTGTCCGCCACCGGAATGTCAGCCATCCCAGTATTTCTCTTGCTCCTTTTGTTTGCCTGTTCTTCAGGTACCTTCACCATCTTGCATGCTTTGATGATATCTTGAGCTTCTTTTGCTGTTGGTGGTATATCCTCCAAGTGTGTAGCACTTTTGGAACCAAATCCAGCCATGCTAACACATGTTGCCATCCCCATATTTTTCCCATGTTGATTAATACTGCTAGAACCAGATCCAGTAGTATCATCTTTTGACTTTCCTTTCATGTTCATTATCTTTAATTCAGGAACTAATCCTGAGTTTTCATCCAATGTACAAGGTTCATTCATTGTCACAGTACATATCTCAGAACTTATATTCACTGTTGCTGTATCCATACTTGCATTATGAATTTCTTTCTCCGGTTCCATTTCAGGCATTGCCATATGATTCACCTTTTCTGCCCTTTGTGAGTGTTCCCCTCCTGTCTCATCAGTCCCCATTATTTTTTGGTTATGGATCATATACCGAGTTCCTTCTCCTTCCTTTTCATTAGCCCCAGTGAATGATTCACAGTTCTCTGAAGGTGAGCATGTGTCTGAATTTTCTGTGCCTATGTTTGATAATTGCTTCGCACAAACTTGAGGTGTATCTAATATGAATTCAGGGAACATATCCCCTAATTCACTAGATATCATGCCTTTTGGTGGTCCTGCTTTGATATGTTCTTCATCTGTCTCTGTCTGCCTTGCTGACATTGTGTTTGCTTCGATTATGTCCTCCATACATGGTATCAGTCCCCCTTCATCAATGTTATGTCTCTTGTATCCACCTGGCGCAGAAGCAGGGTATTGCTTTGAGTTACTCCCTTGCTTGCTTTCCCATTTCTTTTTGAAGTTGATATCATCTTGATTCATCTCATCTTCCTTATCCTTATTGTGACGTCCCGCCTCCACGAGGCCGGGCCCGCACGCCTGGCAGCTCTCTAAGATCTCAAGACTGTCCTCACAGACCAACACATGTCTTTTCTGTGCACTTTGTCCTCACTCGTGCACACCCGGGAAGGACTTCCCGGTCGGTCACCCATCCCGAAATTGCTCCGGGCCAAGCACGCTTAACCCCGGAGTTCTTTCGAGATGAGCTTCCGGAAAAGAAGTTGCAACTGTTGGTATGAGTATTCTTATTAATCCTATTAAGCCCTGGGCCAGGATGTTACATTCTCACCCCCTTAGGAGATCGACGTCCTCGTCGATCAACCCCAGGCCAGGAACTTCCTCTCTTGGCCACGTCCGTGCGTCCAGTGCCAGCGCATGTGCCATGCTGTGTGACCACTTGGGCCCACACCAGCCATGCACACCATGCCTGCGCATACTGCGCCCACACGCGCCCGTGAAACCGCGAGAGTCGGCTCTGATACCACTTGTGACGTCCCGCCTCCACGAGGCCGGGCCCGCACGCCTGGCAGCTCTCTAAGATCTCAAGACTGTCCCCACAGACCAACACATGTCTTTTCTGTGCACTTTGTCCTCACTCGTGCACACCCGGGAAGGACTTCCCGGTCGGTCACCCATCCCGAAATTGCTCCGGGCCAAGCACGCTTAACCCCGGAGTTCTTTCGAGATGAGCTTCCGGAAAAGAAGTTGCAACTGTTGGTATGAGTATTCTTATTAATCCTATTAAGCCCTGGGCCAGGATGTTACACTTATCCTCCTGTCTGTCAGGTGGTGGTGGTGGTGGATTCTTAGGCGGAGGATTGTTTCCTTCACCCTCAGATTCAATCTCTAGGTGTATCATGTAGAAGTACCCAGCAAAGTTTACTTCCATTTTCTTAGGTATTTTGATTGTACTTCTTACTCCCAGCTTCATCCTGACATATTCATGTTTCTTCAGAGCTTGCATGTCTACCTCCTTTGGCAAACCTAACATGGTGCTTAGTTTCCAGTATACTGGCCAGCATTTGTATGTTGGAGGTACACCCCTCACCCTGACCCAGGTTTCCTGCAGTTTACCTATGGACCCAGCGTGTTCTGTCCATTTCTGTATCCTTATTTTGGTTGCACAGTGTCTGAGTGGTAGCTCACTGAAGTATGCCATTTCTTCTATCTTTTTAGCACTGGGGAATTCAACCAAGAATTTGTTATCATCCAAGGGTTGGACCACCCATTCCCAATCTGTATAAATCTCCTTCATCTCATACTCCAGTTGTTCCCTGGTTACCTTCCCCTCAAGAATCTCAACTAGTGCTGTTCTTGGGTCTTGTTTTACTTCCTCCATGTCAGTCACATCTAGGTAATAGAATCCAAGTCCTGCCACTCCAAAACCTAGCATCTGAATCATGGGGTTGCTTTGGAATCTAATTGGACATCTGTTGGCTGCATGATCAGTCTCAAAACAGATTTGGCAGTAGAATTCCTCCTTACATTCTTCTGCCAAATGGTCTTTTCAGCCACAAGTATAACAATGAGCTTTCTTGTTAATCTTCTTGCCTTCTGCTTTGCTAACCTCTTCTGTCTGTATCTTCTTAGCTTCAACTTCTCCATCTGCTTTGACAGTCTCACTTTTCTGCATACCTCCTTCCTCTCTCTGCCTCTTGTTTCCCTCTGTGGTCCTGTTGTTCTGTGAATTATCCTTCTTTGCCATCAACTTGCCTCTCAAGTCTCCTCTTCTTCATTTGGCTTGTAGTAATACTCCTCCTTCCTCACATTATCATTGAATTTGTTCCTGTAAGGTCTTCTGTCTTGATATCTGTTATTGTAGTTTGGTGGGTAATCTCTGTGATCATTGAACCTCCCACCCTCGTAGTTCCTGCCATCATAATTCCTGGTCTCGTAACTTCTGTTGTCGTAGTTCCTATCCTCAAAATCCCTATCCCCTCTGAATCGACCTCCACCTCTGCGATCATCACCACGTCCTCTCAGGTATCCACCAAAACGAGACATGTGCAGTTTGCTAGTGAGGGACTGAAGGAAAACAGGATCTCGTATTACCTGCACAAAAGACCGCTTGTCTCCTTTAATGGTGCCCTTCCACTCCATGATCTGTCCGAAGTCTTCTATTTGAGGTGCTTCCTTCTGTGAAATCGGCCAGAAATCCCCAAGTTCCCCGTCCGGCTTGCGGGCTGCCCAGTACCAATTACTCTTCCTTGCTTGATTTCCCTCCTCTGCACTCTTCTCCCAGATGTGGGCGCATAGATCTGAGAGCTCAGTCTCTAGAACCCTAGCCCGACTATCCTCTCTCGTTTGCTCATCTGGATGTGGAGAATGAGGTGACGTGTTTGATTCCTCGCCGCGCACTGTATTGATTCTTCTCTCATCCTCCGAACCTACCCAATTGTTGCACATGTCCTCAATCTTCTGATTGGAATTTCCTCCTTTGCTCGGGGTAATCTGCAAAATTCTCTTCCCTGTTTCATTTGAAACTCCCGCTTCCTTTCCTTTCGTCTTCTGCGGAGATCGAAACAAAGCTCGCTTGATTGACTCTGCCTCACGATTCCTGACATCACGAATCATTCGGTCCTCAATCCGCGCCGCGCCCCATGAAGCGTGATTGCCAGTGCCTAACAAAGTCTTTCCTCGCTCCCAAGGCATCTGCGGCCTACTTGACGGACTCATGAACCCTCGTGTAGATCAAATCCCGACTCGAAAAGTAGGAGAGATTGATGAGAATCCTCTCCTTGATCGATTCCTCGGTTTTGTTTGAGAAATTATTGGCGAGATTGTTAGGGAATCGAGCAGGGAGGATCCCGAGCTGATAGGGATGGTGGCTGGCTATTCTCCCACGGGTTAATCCCTCTCACAGGCATGATACTTACTTCAGAGATTGGGAGGTCGCCTTACTTTACCAGTGAATGATTCTCTACAACTCATGAAAAGGGAGAGTGTCGTCAGCCCATGGCTTATTCCGCTCCATTACATCGGCTTAAGCCGCGGCTCCCCCCGCCCAAGCCTTATTCCGCTCCCGCACCCTTAATCCGCTCCCCTCCGATTAATCCGCTACTCACGATTCAAAAGCCGCCCCTCCAAACCAGAAGGCTGCCATCCGAAATTTCTGCAACCGTCCGAGCCATATAAGGCTCTTTTCCGAAACTCTGCAGTCCTGCGACCCACGATTTGCGCTCTGCCCCGAGGATTCGCCCCCACCACGCCAGCAACTGCCCGCCTCCCCCATGTCCTTGTGACGCAGCCGGAAGCAAGATCGCCGCCGCTGCCGTTCCTCAACACCACGCCAACAAGGAAGGATGCTGCCCACTGGGACAGCCAGAAGCAAAATCCATCTCGCCACCGAGGAACCACACCACACGCGGGTGAATTGCAGGTGCATATTACACCTAGCACTCTGTTGTTGTTAATTTACCGCTTTGTTGTTCTTAATTTATGCAAAATCGGCATTTGATCATGTTTAACACTACTGTTAGCCCAAAATTAGGTCACTTAGCGTTAGTTCAAGTAATCAATAGGAGTACTAGGTTTTCATGTGAGTTCTGCGTCTTGGTTAGCATGTAGAAGGAGGGGAATCTTCACGAACTAGCCAAACCAAAAATCAAGATTAACATCGGGGCTTACCTTTTGGATCTCATCGCCGGCGGGTCACCAAGACGTTGCCGTAGCCGTGTTCCCTCATATTCTGGATCGCACGCGGCATCAACTCGCCGCACCCGAAGCCGAGGCACAGCCTCATCATCCGCCTCAATTCTACCACGGCGGACCACATCGACGGCAACGCGCGCGGATAGCGAAACCCGCATGCGTGCGCCGGCGATGAGATCCACCGCAGCACAGACCGGAGGGGAGCCATCAGATCGCCGTGATACGCGCACGCCGGCGATGAGTGGCGCCGCAGCACTCCTCGCGACTTAGGCATCAACAGTCGTCGCTGGGGCTTCGCGGGCGCTGCTCCGCGTCCTGCTCGCGACCGCCGCCGCCGCCGCTCTCGCTGGATCGCCGGGAAAACCGGAGAGTGGAAATGGCGGTTAGGTTTAGGGTTTGTGCGGTTTCGGGTTTTATCCGGATGAAGACGATCGACAGCCGTAGATCCAACTCCGACGGCTGCGATTCCTCTCAGCCCGACAGGCCGGGGTAATTGGGCCGCCCGAACGCTGGTCCTCATGCCACTGGGCTCTTAGCCCGCGCGGGTGAGCGTCCTCAGTTAAGTGGACCGGGCTACTTCAAAAGGATTTTGGGCTGCCGTAATAATTTCCCTTTTAGGGCCCGCTTCAGCATGGTATTTTTTTTCCTTTATTTCCAGCCTTTTCTCATTACTGCTCTTAGTTTTATACATTATATATTGCTTAAAACTTATTGTGGGCTTGACGTATAGCTTAAAATGTGCAGGTCCGTGCCAGGATAGAATACATCAATGTTCCAAAACTAAATTTATACAATCTGTAGCATTTGTTTGCACTCCAATTGTTAATGTGTAATGTGCCTATTAATGTATCTGTAGCATTATTTTTGGTCTTACTGAAGTATTCATTTTTTTTATTTCTGTCTTATTTGTTATATTTCATCTCAATTATCTATGTGTTGACATCAATTATGAGAGTGTTCGTGCACATATTATGTGGGTATAATCGAGACATTACACTTTGTTTGTAATCAGATAATGAAGGTATATTTCATTATCTCGTCTCTGGTTGGTCACTTAAATTGACGTCACATAGAGCCTACTGAGGCGCTGACTGGTTATACATAGGGATGATTCTTACACGAGGGGTGACGCGCCGCACAGAAGTAGTACAGCTAAATTTGAACTCACGTTTTTGTAAAGCTAAATTGAGTGATGTACATCTTGCTTTGATTATGTCATACATATGCATTGTTGCTTTGATTACTTAAGCCATGGTGTGCCTTCAAATCTATGTCATACATATGTATTATTGCAATTGAGTATTTACACCATTATTCGGTTATTGGTTCGATTCCTCGTTATGTCATACATATGCATTGTTGCTTTACAAAATTGTTGATATCCGTGGCAACGCACGGGCACTCACCTAGTACTTACTTGGTGTACGTTGATCCTTCGCAGGATGGCGAGAGTATTTCTTCTGCTGAAAGCAAATCGCGGGGCTACCTCATTTTTTAATCCAGACAGGACGTCTCCTTTTCAGTGCAGCCCAGAAAATGGGACGCATACCTTTCAGGAGTTTCTAGTGCTCAACTTGCCACGGATTGGTAGCGCTAGTTCTAAAGCTTTTTGTGGCAGGCGGGCGGCGGCGTTGCGGTGATGCGAACGATGGAGGCGAAACAAGAACAGAAAGCCGATTGGGCAATTAAGCTGACTGCTCGGCTTCTAGTTGATGGGGGTAATTTAGCAAAAGCTTTCGCTGGATGGGCCAATTGGGCTTGTCGTGGTGGGCTCATGGTCATCAGGGGGGGGGGGGGGGGGGGGGGGGGGGGGGGGCATCACTTGATTAATGTCGCACCCCAAATTTTGGAATGTGACTTCAATTTCACTAAATTTTAAAACCTTTTTGAAATAGATTAAAACTTCTCAGATTGAATTATGGTGTTATCATTTTTACTAGGTAAAAGAACTATTTTCTAACTTAAATAAATTAATTTAGGTTATAAATATTTGTTTGTTGCATTCATGCTGGATTAGATTTGCAGTAGGGATTTTATTGTGTGGCAAAAGTATTTAAAACTCAGGTAGAAATCGTTTTCCTTTAGTGTAGAAAATAGATTGAGAAAATAGGAAAGAGAAGAAGAAAGAAAACCCCAGCCGCAGTGGGCCAAATCTCAGCCGACCCATTTCTTTTTCCTTTCTTTTCTTTTCTCTTTCTCTTTCTCTCGGCCGGCCTCCTTCTTTCCCACTCCCGGCCTACTTCCTTTCTTTCCCCCGCGGCCCAGCTCGCCAGCGCCAGCCGCACCCGCCCGGCCCCTCCAACCCGTGCGCCAGCCCGCCGCAGCCCGCGACCGCGCCGCCGCCCGTACACCGCGCCGCGCGTGCCGCGCCGTCCCCGAGCCGGACTCCGCCGCCTCCTCGTGTGTGCGCACCCCTATAAAACCGCCGCCACCCCTTTACGCGCCGCCTTTCGCCTGATTCACCGCCGCCCCCAAACCCTAGGTCAAACCGCCGCCGCCATTGACGCCGCCGGCACGAGCTCGACGAAGCCGTTCAACGCCGCCTCCCCGGTCGACGAGAACAACCCGCCGAGGACCGTTGTCAAGCGCCGCCCCTCCCGCGCTTGACCTCGACGAGACCGACGCCCCGACGACGCCGCTCGACGCCGCTGAACCCTCGCCGCTCTTCCCCGCCGACGACGATCGTTTCCCGGGCCTCCCCGACCCGCGCGATCACCCTAGGTGGGTTCGCCGTCTTCTCCTCGTGCCGCCCGTGCTCCCGCGGTGAGGTTTAGAGCATCGCGACGCCGTTCCGGCGAAGCGCCACCGTGCCCGTCGTTTCCGGCGACGTGGTCCGCGGTGGACCCGTGGAACGGCGACCCCGCCCGGTCCATGGAGCTCGTGGACCCAGTCCACCGAGTTTCCAGTTTAATTTTAATTCCTTTATTCTTTATTGCGTCAGCCTGACGTCATGCTTGCGCAATAACTCGAGTTTTCAGTAGAAAAATAATTTCAGAAATGTTAATCTTACAGTTTAAACCCTCTAACTTCAAACGCTTATAACATTTTACTCGTAACTCCGTTTTAAGCGATTCTTACGCTCACGCGGTCGTAGGAATGAGCTCTAGCTTTTGGTACAGTTTTGATACTGTTTGGTGTACTGTTCCTTATTGTTTGTGTATGTGTGCTTTGCATGTTACCGTTATTAGAAGAGAAGCCGTTTGAGAACTTCCAAGATCAAGAGTTTGACCAAGCAGCAGCAGGGGGAACAGGCAAGTGTCCTTGACCATTTTGGACCTATTTCTTTCTCCCTCTAGTTTAATTTGCATGCATAGCGTTTAATATGAATCTTATATGTCATTTATCCTGTTCCATACTATTTCCTTGTCGCCTGGTTGTGGTAGATGATAGTATGAGGATGGGTAGGTCTTGCTTAGCTTGCTGAACTGGTTGGTTGATAATTTGACTAATAATCTTGACTAATGGTTTACTTGAACATAATGATCACGGACCGGTTAATCTTTTTAGCAACATGGAACTTAGGTGATCCAAGCAGGAGGATGTTGATGATGGTGCGGTTAGCACGAGACTTTGGTTTGTGTTGGTCTTGCTCAAGTTAGCTAAGGACCGGTTCGTGGAGCGGCAACCCAGGACAACAGCGCAAAGCACAGGGTTGATTATGGTAGACTTGGTCAAGTATTATGCTGTCTTCCCAGTTTTGCTGGTGTTCAAGGAAAGAGGGAGGAAGGGTTACTTCTGAACTCAGGTGATGGAGGGGTACTCCTAGCCACGGCGCCAGAGGGGGCTACTGTTGCAGGGGTACTGGCAGTAGTGCAACCTTAGCGAGGATGTTGGCAGGCTGGGAAGCGCTTTGAAAGACCATGTGGTGATCTCCTGGCTTCACACCTTGGTAGTTTGATTTTGGCAACATGGAGACTTTAGTCGCTGAATAGTGACGGAATCACCACCCTGTGGGTAAAGTTGTGCACCTCTGCAGAGAAGTAAAACTGTCATGACAGCCGTGCTAACGGTCAGGAGCGGTCTGGATCCTCACATGATTAGAGATGGATGAATGGTTGGTTCTGGTGGGTAACCAGTTGGATGCTGCAAGGGGGTACCTTGTAGTGTGGCTTTGGGTGGGTAACCCGTTTTGCTACAAGTGGGTAACTTGTAGTGTCCCCTGTTGTTAATAACCTTTTGGGTGGGTTCTTCGTCATCTAGTAATTAGGTGCTTTAATAAATGATTTAATTATAGTTGCTTTCTGCTATGAACCATGTTTTAGCTTTTCTTTTGTTTAAGCTATGCATGTCATCTTTTGCTACACTTGCGGAGTACGATATGTACTCACACTTGCTATTCCCCACTCTATGTTGAAATGCTGCTCAGAAGAAGAAGGTGCCATAGAGTACTTCGACGAGGAATACTAGGCGTGCTGTCTCCCAATCGACTGCCTGTGCGTTTGGGTGTCTTCCGCTGTCGAGTTATTTAGTCTTATGAGACATTTATATTCAGATATTGTGATAATGCTACGATGAGACGATGTAATAATGACACTGGTTATACTGTTTATTTCACTATTGTCTCTATATGTGTGGAACTTGATCCTGGCACACATATAGTTATGCATTCAGTTTCCTCTGGCGAAACCACAACGTTTGGGGGGGGGGGGGGGGCGCCCCCGGGTCTCCGGCACTGCTGCAGCGGGCTCAAGCACGAGTTCGTGGCAATGCTTCTGTTTTTCGTTGTGTACCTGTCAAATTGATAAGACTACCCTTCCAGATGGAAAGAAAATAGGTGCATCGTTTTTGCGCAACTACCAGCTTGATTCATTAGCAACTAATTTACGTAGACTTCGGTTCTCTTTGAGAGGTGTGCTAGGATTTAAACTTAAAAGTGACACATGTGAATGCTGCGGCGATCATCCATAGCTATTCCCATTCTCATCCCTCAACTCATGCGCAGATCATTCATCGTGTGCAGACTTTTATTTTTGTTGAAAATAGGGCAGGAGCACTGCCATTCACTAAGAAAGGAGTGATAAAATACATCCTAAAGGGTACATAGACTAACCCAGCATTAAAGCTAGGCTCGGACTATGGTCATCACCAAGCGCGAGAAAGAAGAAAACCAAAGAGAATAAACCAGATGACAGAACTTAAGCTGATGTGGTAGCTGACTTCGAACTGCTTCTCACACTTTAACAACCAGGGAGGTCACCTGCAATAGGATTGTCCTGCTCGACACACCAACTAGCACGTAGGAACTCATGATCTTCAGCAATACTCATTGGTTAAATCAGGAGTAAAGGATTGGCAACTGCTCCTACAAAGCTCTCTTCATTTTGTTGTTATTGCGAGATCATGCTTGTGGCCGATTGCTTTCTTCTTCCTCCTCCTCATCTCGGGTGCTTGTGTGAGCTTCCTGATTTCTTGCATGAGCATAGCCAATCTGGTTGCCTCAATACTGCTCGCACTCGAGAGTTTCTTGTATGTGTCTAGGAACCGTCGTAAGGGCCAAGAACCCAACTGCTTATCCTCCTTGACAAAGACCCATTTCTTTGTCAGCATATCCCGAACCACCTTGAAGGCAGGCTTCTGAGGTTTGATCTTAATCGCCGGCTTTTGGCTACAACACTGGTTGCCCTCCATGCTCACAACAGAAGATTTCTTCTCGGATGAGGTGTTTGACAAAATGGGAGGACATTGAACCCGGGGGGGGGGGGGGGGGGGGGGGGGGGGGGGGGGGGGGGGGGGGGGGGGGGGGATGCACATTCTGTTTGATGTTGCTCAGCGCTTTGATCAGTTCATAACCAATCTGTTGGTCTGCTTCGCTTCTGATCATCAATGGAGTCTCACTGAGCTGATTCTGCCTCATCCATTCTTCAGTGGAAGGGTTGACAACGAGTGAAGGTGTGGCAATCTGTTGTTGTGTGATGGAATCACCCACAGCATCCTGTATCTGGTTCATGAGGAGGGCCTCAAAAATCATTGGGTCCAGCAACTTCTCGCAGGCTGCCGGCATCGGATCGTGCTTGAGGAATATCAAGCTGTCATCATCAATGACATCGGTGCCTCCGGTTTTGTGGGTCGGATCCCCCCCTCGAGCAATGACCCTCCTGGCGCCTTTGCTTTTGTTCAAAGCGTCGAGATGGGCATTCTGTGGAGATGTGACCGAATCGGTGACAATGCCAACACCTTGTTGGGTCACAACAGGAAGCAACCTTAGTGCAGACTCTATTGCAAACTATTATAAGGCCTCATCACCCATGTCCCAACGTTAGCAGTTGCCAGTTTCTTACTTGTGTTTTGTTTCTTGATTCCATTCAGTTACAAATATGTGAAAGATATGTATTGATTTTGTATGTGTGTATATGATACAGTAGGCTCAGGATGTATTGGGAACGTTGGGTCGAGTTTAGAGACGATCTTACTCGTAGCTAGGTAGTCCCATCTCAGCCCAGGCTCGAGCATCACACCCTGTACAGACTGCATCCCAGTCCCTGTACGTTGCGTGAAGGTACGGAAGTTTCTCTCATGAGAACCATTTCACAAACATTTTTTACAGCCAACGTTTAGGCTATCAGCTCGCAAGACATTGATGAACTGCATCCATAAGAAAGCAATATATCAATGTAGAAATACACAGATCATCTTTGCCTGTAAATGCTTCGACTTTCAACTCACAGAAGAAATTTCATTTGTGTTCTAAGGTCTCCAACTCTCCATTCTGTGTTATGCCACTTTGATTACCCAAGGGGGTGTTGAATCCAACCACCCTTGAACTTGACGTATTTTAACTAAAAAAATATTTCCTAAATTCACAAGGAGTATGACTCGAACTTCAGAGATCAGCGTGCACATCCACACAATAACTCAGGGAGCTCGTTTCAGTTTTTTACTTACCTTATTCTAAGAAAAAATATAAAAACAACTATTACATATTACTATCCGAGGGAAGCAATATGTAATCACTTTGTGTGTGTGTGCTGGGGGGCCATATTGTTGCAAACGAAATATTGTATCTGTAGAATCATTTATCTTAAACTTCATCTCCTTGCAAGGGAATTACGTTCCATGACGCAAAAATGCGTGTCCATTGCCTTTTCTGAACCTATGGTACAACATATCTAAGACGGTTTGTACACATCTTAGGCACAGCTTTGTCCTACTTACAACTACAAAACTGCAACAGTCATCATGTAACCACTCTGATTCACTTAAAGTTGCTGAGAGTAACCTAAGGCCAAAATCTCGCTGAAGTTTCACCTCTTTGGAAAATGGAAAACCTCAGCACTCATCATTCGTGTCCATGCTGGAGAGCAAGCTCTTCAATGTTTCATAGGTCATGAAGGCTATTCCAACACTAGGAACAACCTTGAGATACTCAGGGAGGATGCCTCTGTAGAAGCCACGAAGACCTTCCTTCTGAAAGATTTCTCTGATAGTTCCAGCAATAGTTGATTTGTAGGCAGATGCCGTCCCAGCTGCCCCTTGTAGTTGCATCCGTCGTTTTACAAGATCAAGAGGAAATGTGGCTGAAAAATAAAATACAGCATTTACCATCCAAAATGTAAAAGAAATTTATGTTGCTGACAATAAATTTAACAGGGGGATGAAGTTTATCTGCTTTCTAAAACACAACTGCTAGTTCTTTTAAAAGAGACAATTCTTGTTGTGGCAGTAATAAAAAATTGAAGTCACTGGGGACCAACAAGCAAACCTGTCGATGATGCAATACCAGAAAGACTCCCAGAAAACAAGCTAACAACTGCAGTAGAATCATGGGGCCTGATCCAGAGATATCCACAGCCATCAGTTGGAATTTAGGACAACAAATTTAGGAGGTGTAATAGTATTCAACATATAGAGAAATGATATAAGCACCTTTCCATTTGCCAATGAGACCTCAGTGATTCATATACAGAAAAGCTGATGGCTATACCAGGTCCAACTCCCTGTATAACTCCTAAAATTATTGGCAACCCAACTTAAAAATAACATATATCAGTAAACTGTCCATGGCCTACCAATAACGTTGCCCCGAGGCCTTTGTACAATCCTTTGATTCCCTCGTCTCTACAAATTGTAGACACCGCATGAAAGATACCTTTGTAATACCTAGTTGTTTTCTGCCAAAGTTTAGACAAAAAGAGTTACATAATGAGCTTGTTCAATAGTTTAAGAAGACAGAATGCACAAATTATAAAGCAGTGGTCAAATAAAGCAACACAATACAAAAGCTGATATAAAGCGATCCTAAGAGGGCATTAAATGGATCGGTAAAGTTTCTTATACAGGAAATGAATAATAAAATTACCTGTGTTGCCAAACGAGTACGGACAACATCCAATGGGTAAGTTACAGATGCAGAAGTAACTCCAGCCAAACCACCACCAAGTAAACGTACAACACCAACATAATTTGAGTCACTATCCAATCCCGGAATCATTTGGAGAAGCTGCAAAACTTATTTCAAATTAGCTCGCTAAAATAAATAAATAATGTTGAATACTGAAGTTGGCTAAAATCTTTGATCCAAGTGTCAAAGCACTGAAACTTGCCGCTTACATTTTTGTAGCGCTCGTATGAATAGAAACTGATGGCCGAATAAGGTAAACGATGTATAATTGTCACTAGATTGCCTTTCCAAAATGCTCCAAACCCTTCTTCTCGAACGATTCGTGAAGCCTCATGCCATATGCTATACTTTTTTAGAGCTGCAATATCTGAGTGCATACCCGCAACCTGTGAAAACAGTGTCATAAGAACCTGGAACAAATCCAAGGTGCTGACTGTATCTTATGATCAACGAACAGAGATGCACTGAGCGGTATAGCTAGTTATTGTCAAGAAGCGACCAAGAGTTCGTGTCACTAGATTAAGCATCAGCAGGGACAAGTCTAATAGCAAAATTTGGTAAATGCAAGCATGTAAATGATTATGCAACATGCCAGCTTTCATGATGCACTGTGCTGATCGTAACTGAAACTCACTGACTACAACACAAATGGAAACCTCCTTTTACCCTATACACAATAGTAGTAGTTCCTGTTTACTTCCAAGCGCCACATATTAGTGATATATAATGGTACCGCACAAAAACACATTGTCTGAAACTGCCGATAGCCATATACACGCATAATAAATAGAGTAGTTTGTTTTATTGGATTCCTATATGAGCATATAAATTGTGAGAAAAAATGTCATATGTTCATAACACTTTGTCCCCCCTATCTAATCGATCTTTTTGGACAATACATATCTAGAATCCACACATACAGATTATAATTACACAATTGCACTAACAAAATGACAGTATAGAAAATGCCTTGAACTTCTTAGTTTCTAATCCCTACAAACAGCACAATTTCCTCGTAGGCACTTATTAAAGAAATGCAGAATCAGCTAAACAGCTAGCATTTTCTGTCTTCTAGAATATGAAATACAAACAAATATATATCTCGTACTTAAGAGCCTCCTATTTGCTAGTAGCACTTGCTTCCTAACCAAACCATAAAAAGGAGGAAGTTCTTGCGTATTTCCCTAATCATCCCTCTAGAAAAATAGTATAATTAAAGGATATACGCCTCCATTTATCTCCGTTTAGCCACTAATTCACTCCCCACCGCCGGACGATTCCAATCCGTACCGAAACGCGCGACACAAAGGTCAAATTGAATTTCTAGAGAACTCAAGAAACGTGTACCTGGAATAGGATTGTGAGCCGAGCGAGCGGCGCGGTGCACGTCTTGCTGACGGCGCCCGCGAACCCGCCGGCGGCGAGGTGCGCCGCCGTGCCGATATGGCGCTGCTCCTGGCGCCGGCCAACGGTGGCGCAGCCGCCGCCGCCGTCGACGACGACGCCGACGCGCGCCTCCGTCTGCATCGCACGCGCTAGGGTTTGCTGTGTGAACGCGCCTCGCGGATTGCGGCCTCGACGGGGCGAAGGGAGGGGAGCAATTCGAAGCAGCGAGGGTGGGCGCGTAGCGGCCTCCGCCTCACGTTTTCTTACCCCTTCTCTTTTGTCATGGTTTTCTTGGCTTTACTTAGGAATTATGACCATGCGCAAGACGAAATAGAAACGAATTCGAATATGATTTCGTACCAAACTTTGTACGAGAAGTAGTATAAAATATCCAAATCTAACATTTTGCATATTTATATCAAGTTGTCAAAGCTTCGGATGCATAGTTAAATCAGATTAGTCATGTTTAGATCTTTTGACTTCAATTTTTTTTTTAACTTCAATTGAACCCGTTTGGTATAGCTAACAACACAAAACATGAGTGTTTCGAAATTTCAAGCCTGGGATCACTGAAGCACGATCCAAATTTAACCTACTATAAATATACTCCATCTGGTTTGTAAGGTCATCAATTAAGAAGTCAAATGAAGTATGATATTTTACACGATGCGCTTATACTGATAATATGTGTCATGAGATTATGGCTGTTTTGGTGACCACAATAGACTAATTCACATTTCCAAACGATGTGAGTTCATTTTTACCAAACAAGCGTGGGAGTTCAGGTTCTGATGTCGAGCTATGCAGAGCAAACGGAGCCGCAAAAGAATTTTGACTATTTGTTGTTCACTTTGTTGGTGACTGAACCAAATGCTACAGTGTTTCAGAAAAGGAAAACTCATTGATGTTTTTAGCTCAAATATGAAGTCAGGCTACTAACTCCAAACTACTAGTGACTGGGAAAACGTCTACTTGCATGTATTTGGTCGAACCAAAAGATTCACCTTTGCTGCAAGTGATGGTTAATTGGACGAAAGCAGAGCACATGCGGTCTGACCAAGTAGACAACGAAAAGGTTATCCAGATTGCTCATTTATCCAAGATGCTAATGTGTCATGGTATGATATCATATGGCAAGTAGTACAGACAGACAGAAAGCCCTCAAACTGCATGAGCTGCCCACAGTTTCGTCAAAAACCAGGATCCTAAAGAAAGCCTCACTTGTCACTTTGTACCGTGCGTCACTGCCACAACGGTTTAGAGAGGAGCCGCAATGGTAGTGCATCGGGATTAGCACCGTAAGTGTATCTAACAATGCGGTCATCAGGAGAAAAATAACACTGTTGATGTGCATCAGTGCCGCAACCTTAGTGCAGTGCATTAGCAGGTGACCGTTGTAGATCTCGACGGAGCAGAGTTCTGCTTTGCTCTGTTTTCCATGCTCTGCTCCCAGCAATACGTTTCTGTGCTTTCCTTACAGTGATGTTAGAAATCTCAAGCATGGAAGCCCTGAAAGATGCATCATCATCAACTGTGTATTCCTTCTTCTAAGACAGATATTTATCCTTCTTCTAAGACTGATCTATAGCCCTTTTGATCGGGAGCCCCAGTATCGTCCGACTTGGACGACCTACTGTAGTTATATACATATCGAAGATACAACATATGCATCAGTCCCTCTCTAGAAGAAAATAGAAGATGCAGTGACACTACTGGAATTAACTTGCACTGAGATTTAATGCAACGAACGCTAGCAGGATAAAAAGGATCTAAATGCAATTTGCAACTTGGATAGGCTAGTCCTCTTTGCAGGATATTCCTGTTTCGAGTCCTCCTGCGTCTGTCTGTTCAGCTTCATTGGCCGTCTTCGATCTCTTTTTCGTCCTCCCTTCCTTCGCGTCATCTCTCTGGTCAGCTTCATTGGCCGTCTTCAGTCTCTTTGGCTCCCTCTCATCCTCCATCATCACCATATTCTCCTAACATCAATGGGCGAAAAAACAACTTGATCAGCACATAGCAATCTTTCTAGAGTTGCATCCACTTTCAGAAAACTAAATGCGATTTGCTACACATCACTATGCATCCTTGAATTGCACGTCATTCATTTCGAAAGGGGAAAAAAGAGATATTTTCTTCTACCTTCTTAACTTTTGGACTGGAAGTGTAAGTGGAGGATGCAGAAGAACCATCTTCCGGTGACAAGATACCGCTACTACCTGCTGCTGCCACCTGAGTTGAACCACTGAGCTGCGACATATCATCGCTCAATACTTGCTTCACCACAAAGTTCCCGTTCTCAAAGGCAATAGCGAAGTCACGGCATAGGCTCCATTTGTCGCGTATCATCTCTTCATCGACGTCCTCAACTGGTACACCAACAAGCTCTTGTGCTGGCTCATCAAAGATCATGACATTCATTGTGCCTGTGTCGTCTTCAATCAATGCATCCAGCTTGTATCTTGCGACCGACGACGCGTGGTCAAAAATTTCACAAGGAAAACACAACCATAGTTCATTAGGTTGTTGTATATGAAGCCCTGAATTGAGTAGCCATGAGGCAATGGCAGCAAGGATCTTTGGTTCTTACCGCCGAACAGGTGGCCGGTACTTCAAGCAATTTTGTTCACAGCGACTCATTGACACTCTGCAGCCGAAGCATGACCAGTACGACCAACCATTGCTGCAATCTATGCCTTTGAAGGTGGCTCTGCAAAAAAATGGTGGGTTCTGAAACAAAAAAAGGAGAAGGAGAGATAAGTGAGTGAAATAAGATAGGTTTTACTCCGAGTCCGAGAACAAGGCAGTCATCTTACCTGTAGTTCGTCAGGGAAGCTTATCAGTTGTTTAATTGTGCGCCATTTATTAACAAACTCAGTTGGATCGACACGGTTTTGTTTCTGACATGGGAGCTGGCCGATCGAGATATGTGGATCACGCAAACTGCAAATGTGCAAAACTATTAGACTTGATCAGTATGTTTCTCAGAGAATAAACAGTTGAATTCATTTGTCTATACCTTGCGCGGAATTGATGCACCTCTGGTATTTCCAAATTCAGATAGTACTTTGAAGCTGACGATGAGCGAACCGTGAGTCCTATGTCTAAATAGCAAGAAAGTTAGATGAAATTTGGATGCAAGAACGTGTCACAATCAGGCACCTGAACAAAGAAAAAATAACATGGTAGGTCCGCACCAGCGTAGTATTGAACGAGCATTCCTGCAAAGACAGCAACTACCGGGGCGTGTTGGCCTCGGAAGCGAACCTCCTCTGCATCAAAATTGCGACCCAGATCTCCAAACAACGCGACCTTCAACTTGTTATCCCTGAAAATGGCAATGTACAAACTAAGGTACTGCCCGAAATGATATCTTGAAATGAGGACCATAAACACATCACCTCGAATCGCGCAGATTTATGTTGCGAAAATGTATGTTCCTCCAAGCCACCCACTTCCAAGCCTCCCCCGCATCTTCAATGGATTGTATCTGGCCGATGACATCTGGTAACAAGCAAAGCCAATGGACCGGTTCAGACATGTTGCAAGCAGAAAACCTGAAAACTGTTTTGGATCTTACTATCTGCTCTGCTCCCCAATATCGCTACCTGTGAAGAATCTTCTGTCGCCGTTCCTGCGATCAACATCTTTGAAATCAACAAAGTCAAAGCTATGGATCGGTATGGAAGAGCCAGTATCGTCTTCTATCTCTTCCACCACTGTCTGTTCCCCTATCTGCATCATGAGGCCATTCCTGCAAGCCATGTAACTGTCGATACTTGAGCGCACACTAAAATTTGACAAGGCATAGATCTTTCCTTCAACTAGCTGCTGCTGGAGACGTTTCATGTCAATCGGACGTGCACGCGCTTGCATCGTTACACCCTGCAATCAACAAAATCAAATGTTGTGTTGACAGTATACAAAGAAAAAAAAAAGCAAAATAAAACAAACGTCGGTATCTTTGCTGTGGGTTTTAGTTGGGAATGCGTTACCTCTTCGTCGATCAGGAGGCAATCGAGGCCGAACTCTGTGCCCTTAAGCGGATGGGAGGCCACCCACATCCGGGAGACTCGCACCCGGACTTTGCGGTATCTGTGATATCCATGGGTTAGCCGAGACAGCGGCGTGAACCCACCTTCTTCTGACGAATCCATTTTGGCCTGGGAGCTGATGCCTGCCCTAAATAACAGAACAGAACAGAACAGAACAAAGATCAATCGACATTGGAGAATGGCACTGAGGCACCAAAAACTGCGATGGGTCTTTCGATTCTAGGTTATAGGAGTTGATTCCATTTCTTGCGCTCAAGAATGCCCGTCGAAATTACTGTTCCAATTAGTACTACTACTGTACCGCTGGCTCATCCTTTACTGCTACCGGTGAAAGGGCAAACAATACATGCCGTTTGAAGAACTGGAACTCTCTCCATCTAGGCATCTTGCCGCAATAATCAAGAACTAACGAGCAAGTAGACAAGGCAATAGTTTCAGATTAGGTACCAGAGAAATGGAAGCTTGGACGCCATACCTCCCCGAGTCCCGACCAAAGGTGCAGCTGTCACTGGAGTACAAGAAGAACTATCGATAGGTATGAAGCCGTGGATAGGTATGAAGCCGTGGAAAACGAGACGAAATGGAAGAAGGGACCCCTGCAGTGCACGCTCTGTCGCTGCTGAGATGGAAGGGCCGAAGTGTACAAGGGGAGAGAATAGAATAAAATAGTAGATTAAGCTGCATGTAAGTGAGCTTGCCAGATGTGATCATAGTACAGGTTGATGGAACAGGTCAAGGCAGAGTCGGCTTGGCGAGTCAAGTCGCCCTCTTCTCACCACCGTCCTAACGCCATGTTAATTGTACGGTCACCCATGCATGTACCAACTTTGGGTTTCCGTATGAAGAGTCAAGGCTCTAGATTTGTTCCGTGTGTCTACAAATCTAAGATTTTCTTGGTTTGTTAACTTAATTTTTAAAAAGTTTAACTCTTCATAGCGGAAAAAAAACACATAGGGTTTAAACTATAGCAAGTTTATCAACTTTCTCATTTGTTGGCATTCAAGTGGTTGATTATTTTTTTCCAAAGTTGATGTCTCTTCATCTCAATGCTAGCATTCTCATCAACTGATCAAAGAGTTGATTACTTGGTATCAAAAGAGGCCTTCGTTTCTACTGCAGATAGCGAAGTCAAAGGTATATCTTTTGGGGGAAAAAAATAGCTTAGGGTGTATTTGACACAACTCTAAATTTGAGAGCCATCCTGAATTTTGAGTTTATACGATAAAAAAAAGTATTTTAATAATGTATTATTAAAATTTAAACAAGACTAATTAGAAAGGTCGGTTATAATGATAGGACATTATGGATTAAAGGTGAGACAAATTTACTTATGCACAGCATTCTGGTCAGTTATAAGAAAGCAGTATTTTTAAATTGAGATTTGATAGCAATCATAGCATTGCTGATGATGAACAGGGCAGAACTTTGTAGGACATGATAGAAACGAAATCGTTTGGAGTAGGTTGCAATATATTTCACTCATCGAGAGATGCCAGAAGAATTGTGGCTTGGGACAGCTAGCGAAGAGCTGAAACTATAAATTTCGGCTATTAACATAGAGTCTAAAGTTGATCGGTCACACTCACACCCACACACGCTGCGCAGCGAATAGTTGTACCGCGCGGCTCACACGGCCGGCACACGTGTATTCAACAGAACCGACACGTGTATCCACGTGTCAAGTGACCGAGTTTTCAGTCCATCAGTATGACCCGATTGTATTTGCTGCAAGAACAGAGCCTAAAAACGAACTAATTAGGCGATGTACGCACAAGACTCTTAATGTTACTCGAGTTGCGATCGTGCGCGCAAGGTACAGGTGGTTAGTGGTACTACGTAGCGTACCTGCACTCCGTGGCCAACAACGGTTCAAGCTCGACGGGCGTAACGGCGGCGGCGGTCCGGTGGAAGGTCGCCGTCGTCGTTGCTGGCCCTCGGCGCGCTCCCCGGTGATCTCGCCGGCTTCGCGAGTGGACGAACGTGGATCGCCGACTACCGATGCGCGATGCCACGCTGGGAGTTATGCGTCAGAGCTCGCCGTGTTATGCCGTGCACGAACGTCGGCAAGCAATCGTTGCGTATGGCGGCGGCAGTCGCCGGTTCCGCCGTGTCTGAGAGAGACGGATGGAGAAGCAGCAGCGATCACGCGCAAATAATTGCGATGCCAGTCGATTTCTCACCAAAGCAATGATGCCAACAGGACAAGGATAAGAACTCGGCTCTGATCCCACGGCAGAGACGTATATACGTACATGTTCGAGGCGTACTCGGAGTCGAAGCCATAAATAGCAAGCAGTTGGTCATCAAACTACCCGCCGATCGAGCACGTACGTGCGCCGGCAGCATCGATATCGAAGCATCGTCCATCGCGAGGCCGGCCATGGTGGTGACCCGGAGCATGGCGGCGTCAGCGGCGGCGATGGCGAGCCGGAGGCGGCCGCTGGACCACCTCCCGCACGACGTGGTGGTCGAGATCGCCGGACGCGTGGCAGCGACCTCGCCGCGGCCCATGGACGACATAACCAGCGCGCGCGCGAGCTGCCGGGCGATGCACGCCGCGTGCACGGAGGGCTTCGTGGGCCGCCGCGTGGCGCTGGAGCGGGAGGCCGCGATGAAGTGGAACGAGCGCGACCGGTACCGCGCCGTCGTGGAGCACCTCGCCGCCGCTGGCAATCCGGAGGCGTGCTTCCTCGCCGGCCTTGCGCTCGTCTTCGCGACCGCGGACCAGCGGGAAGCGGGGCCGGCGGCGGCGGGGGGCGCGCGGTGCCTCGCCCGGGCGGCCGAGGCGGGGCACGGGGCCGCGGCGTACGTGCTCGGCGTCCTCCGCTACCACGCCGGCGACGAGGAAGACGCCGCCGTGTACATCAGACAGGTCGAGGGCGACGTCGACGAGAACGCGGCTGGAAACACGGCGGCGAAGTGGAGCAACAGAGAGTGCGTGCGGTGCCGTGCGCAAGCCGAGGCGGCGGTCCGAGAGGTGACGTGGAACGTGACCGTGCTGCCGGGTCCGGCGCCCGTGGCGCTGACGAAGGAATCCGGTCGCCGGTGCACGACCGCCGGCTGCGGCGTGGCGCAGGGGTGGAGCAACTGCGCCGTCTTTTGCAGCGAGGGCTGCAGGATCAGGCGCGAGCATGCCCAGTTCTCTGCGCACGTGCCACTGCCTGATTCTGACTTGGTCCATTAATGATGAACTAAGACATCATTCTAATACGACTCTTAGTTTTTATCAAAACTAAGACATCATGAACTAATAATATCGTTCAAGTATATACTGTACTGCAGATTCTTTGTCTGTCATTCGAGAAAGACAAGTGAAGCTAATCGTATTTTCAGACGAAACAAATCTCTGCATATATGCATATGTTTAATATACAATACCAGTAATAATGGTAGTGAAGAAATAAAGCAAAAATGTATTAACGCGATTCAGTCGCAATTCATCTCTCAAACTGTACAGTTCTTGTCGTCCTATCACTCAATTTTCTTATTTATTTTTAGTTTTTCTTTTTGTTTCAGATTTCACTTTTAGAGAGCAACATGATTTTAGAGCCTTTGTTCAGGCGTAGCATTGTTGATGCCCCCAGAATTGACATGTTCTTTGCCTATTATATGGCTTTGCTATTAGCCAATTAGAGAAACAAGTTATTATTGTTTTAGCTTTTTGGAATGATTTGCCGTGATAAGTTGGGCCTGAAAAAAATCCAAGCTAACTGGACGTTGAGATGACCTTACACATGCACTTTTCTTACATACTATGTACATCTGTAATTAACGGTTATCTGATTCACTACGAAGCTGCTGGAACAAAATATTTACCACCTGATTAGGTCGCGAGATGGCTTCTGTTAAAGCTAAGGGTTGAAGTATCTTCAAGTTTACTGCACATATTAATTTCCTTTGCACCCAATTCTTAAATGGCAGGTTTTGTTCTGCGTATATATGAGCCGGGTAGTGCAAACAAAGGAAACACAAGCAGACGTGAGGGAATATGAGAAAAGTTCTTTGTATTGAATTCTTAATGTAATTTGATCATTAAGCATTGTTTAGTGAGTACTGCCTTCACTCCATCTCCTTGACTGTTTGCGCACATGCACGATCTGCAGTCTTTGAGTGTTGATATAGAATCTTGGTGTCAACATTATATCAGCATTGCAGTCCAGTAGTTCCCGTCTATGATGAGATGATCCAGCATTGTGATGAGTGATCATGCTAATTAAAATTAGGTAACCGAGGATTCGGGATGGAACCAGCTAGCTGCATTTGGTCATGCTAGCATCCTCTTATCATGCTAATTATGTCAATAGAAATGTAGCAGGATGGCGCAGGGTACAACCTTGCTGCTTAAGTTGTAAATGAACTAGTATAGCTGCCCGCGCATTTGCATGGCTAAACTTACTATACTAATTAAAATATTTCTACATTATTGTATTAGTTTAATATAGATTATTGTTATTACTTATTTTATGCTCTATATTTTATATTATTGGAGAATTTCTCACCGTCCCTCAATTTGAGTGTGAGATGCCTCATCATTTATTGTCTTCTCTAGCAATGTATTTGATTTTATTTTAGAAGTGAGGTCGGTTCAAACGTGGCATGCTAAATAACTAACATATGTCATGATTGCTACAAATAAATCTTTCGAAGGAAATGTGTCATGCTAAAAATAAGATAATGTGCCATGCTAGCTAGAATGTCACGATGTATTATTATAACGGTCTATTTAGAAATCGGGATGAAATGTTTATTGGATATTTTTATTATTCCAAAATTTAGCTATTTTTGGCTCATAATTGTATGATTGGTAAATTAAAAATAAGAATTAGGGATAGTTTTAGCATTTTGTATAATCCATATTTAGTATTTTTGGACTTGTAATGGCATTGAGTGTAATTTAAAAATATGTGTGAAGGGTATTTTTGGTTATTTTTTATTATTCCGAATTTATTTTTTTTACTCATAATAGCATGGTGAGTAATTTAGAAATAGGTGCAAGGGATATTTTTGGCATTTTTTTATTTCGAATTTAGCTATTTTATAAATATTTTTAGTAGGTTCTCTGACTAATTGTTTCATATGGCAGTGGTGGGTAATTTTTTCTTCTTATTTTCTCCGACGTGGGAATTTTTAGCATTTTAGAACGAACGTGCTGGCTCCTTTTCGTCGTCAAATATATATATAATAGAAGATTTTTTTTATCCGCAAGCATTAGGAGGTTAATTAAACTTTAGGCATATTTATAAAGTTTTCGTTGCCCGTAGCAAAAGGTACTTCATGCCACACCTCCACCGGAACGGAACCTCTACCTCAGATCTGCAATTCCCCATGGATCTGACTCAAGCACCAGCAGAATTAACCAGATCGTGACAGATCGTGACTCAAGCACCAGCAGAATTAACCAGAGAAGTGAGTGCTGGAATAAGTGGACGGAATCCTTGCTTTTTATGGCTTTTCTGTTTCCTGTTTGATCTTTTGTCTAGCCCACAGCGAGTAGACTGTAGGGAAAGAAGTGGTCTACATGTGTATTGTATTGTGCAAATATGAGTTAGTTTGAGTTTATGACGGGCTATAAGTTTAAAATACAAAAACTTCATAAATCTTATTAAAGGTGATAATTATGAGCAAAGTATACCGGGTACAGCATAATAGCGCATTCTACCATGCTATCAGCTCTCTCGGCCACCAAAACAATAAAAAATCATGGATCCAAGCTACTTTGTAATAAATGATATGAGGAAAAAAAAGGCTATTATCACGGAGATGTTGCATCTAGGAGTATTATCTAACAGCGAGGGCAACAAAGGACATTTCGAACATTGGAGGTTATACAGAAGGCGAGATTAAAAGGCTCAAATCCTCGGATAACGATAAACTAGCGAAAGTAGTGATGAATAAGAGATCGTCAATGTTCTATACATTCTTGCAGAAGCTCTAAAAGAATATCTTAAAAGAGTGACAGAGATTGAAGAATTTGTATGGAAGAACTGGTGTGATGATACGTAATTTCATAAAATTTTGAATATTATATATATTATCTATTGCTCACTTATAAAGTTGTGAACCGCAATTTCAAACAAATATAATATGGTTGTATGAGTAATATTAATAAGTCTATTAGAACAATTTTGCTTTTGGATTAAAACTGATTTTCGCTCAGATCAGAATTTCTTAACAAGGCTGATTCGTTAGGAACTTTAACTATTTTGATAAAAATCTGGATGAATAACCAAAATCATAGCTTATGCAGATTATGGGAATGAATTCTCCGGGGTGTGTTTTTGTTGTGAAATAAAATAAACTATAAGTCTCTTTGGAACATTTACTTGAACAGTTAAAATTCAATTTTGTTAAAAATTTGGATCTATTAAGTTTATCTGTACATTTTTCCAACCATTACGTGGCGACACACGGGTACTTTGCTAGTATGATTAAAGTATGAACTGAAAATGTTTATACGTGTGGTTCAATTAGTATCTCAACAAGACAATTGCCAAAAAAAAAAAAGATTTGCCTTACTAATGCAGGAATGTGTCAGATAGTGAAGCAAGTTTAACTCATATTAGACACTCCTCGATAAGCCCTCAAAAAATAAAGTTTGCCTCGACAGGAACTAGGTCTGCTGCAAGCCTGCAAACACAAATAAAGAATGTAAGTAACAACATAAACCTAATCAATATATTAGAGTTTTCATATGAAAGTTTAGCAAATTAGGTAAAAAGTGGAAACTGTAGATTACATACCTATTTATCCATCCTCATCGTCACTGAAATCTTAAATTTCATATTCAGATCAATTTTCGTTATCTTCAGATTCATCCTCAAACATATTTTTAATGATGAGAGTTTTCAGCTTCAGTGAATGCACATCATGTATGGTGAGCTTTGGACACTCCAGAACCTCCAAATGCTGCAGGGAAGTGAGGCCAGTAAGCCCATCGCAGTACTGGAGACGATCGCACCAGTCTAAGCGGAGCCTAATAAGTGAAGGCAGACTTTGCTGTTCAAGAGAGATGCCTGCAACTTCGAGTTGTGAAATAGATAAGCTCTCCAGTGACGTTTGATGATTCAACATCCTGTGCAGTATCTCATCTCTCAGATCATGGCTCAGATACAGGGTGGTAAGTGACGGGAGAGGAACGATCGCAGTCAGATTCGGACATTGACTTAGAGACAAGGTGGTGAGTTTGGGGAGGGTACTAACTTCTTCACTGGTTGAACTCGAAGAGTGGTGCAGCTGCGCGGTGTTGAGTGAGTGCTCAAAACCAATGGAACTCAGGTTAGAGCATTCATGAAATCTTAAGGTACGGAGATTAGGTGACGGCGGAAATACAGAAATATTGTCGTTGCAAGTAAGAGAGAATTCTGATAGAGACAGAAACAGTACAAATGGAAGAGACCTCAGTTTTCGGCAAATCACTGACGAAAGAGTGCGTAGGCATGGAAATTCACCATCATGAACATACCATTCTGACCACACCGACATTTTCTGAAATGAAAGTTCTGTTAATGATGGGAAGCCTTTATACCCCGCAGACCGTCTTAAAATGTCTGAGCCGATGCGTTCCATAGAATTCATTCTGTCGAGCATGAGGTACTTCAGGGAAGGTAATCCACCAAGTATCCCGATCTCTTGAAATTCACAATCCAGTAGCTCTATTCTGAACAACTTTGAGTAGGAATCACAACCTAGCCAGTAGGGGTATACATGTGACTTGTAATGACGTATCTTTAGCCCAGTCAGGTTGTGATTTGGTTGCAATCTCTCAAGTACCTGGTCCTGTGGTATTGAACCAGGTGTAGGTAATAGTGTACATTTGCAGATCTTCCGTGCACTAGAAAAGTCCAATTCTAGGGATCGGAGGCGTTTTTTACTCTGCAGTCTGGCTTCATTTGCATCCTCGACACAAGACACGCAATCCAATCCATATATATCCAGATCTCTAATTTTGTTGAGGTTCCTCAGCTCTCTTATGTTATAACCGCAACCACATCTTCTAATATGAAATACAGGCAGAGTATGCAAGTTAATTAAGCGACCAATCCCGCTTAGTGAAACCTTGTTATAATTGCACCTCAAGTCAACTGTCCGCAGATTGTATAAATTGAATATAGAGCTAGGAAGTTTAAATTGCTTATCCAGCCAAGTATTAAGTGATAAATGGCGTAATTGTTTTAGGCTACCCAATAAGGAGTCCGGAAATGCCTCAACAAAAATATGAGTTAAGTCAAGGGCCCGCAACTTCTTAGATTTCAGAAATAGTGGTCCTGCATTTCCAAAATTTCCACTACTCTCAGGCCCAATGATGGCTCTCAGAGAACATGGTGTAATTGGAAACTCCCCGTATTTGACATAAGCTGGTACCGATATGGCCATATACTGAACATTTTCTGGAATTTCAGTTGATGTACCTGCCTCAAATCGATAGAACGTTTCACCAGCAAGGAAACATGTAAGATCATGGATAAGATCGTGCAGGAAGTAGTTTTCATCATCGTCATGAACAAGGATAGATCGGTCAACTAACTCCGTAAAACACATTCGTTCAGCTTTGTACTCATCATCATCACTCCCATCACAATCAAGTAGGTCAAGTACTTTCCACAATTTCATCACCTCATTCTTTGCAATTGAATTAACTTTGGGAAACAGAGACAGAGCATGAAAACATCGTCTTAAGCATATAGGCATATGCTTGTAGCTCAACTCTAAAGCGGGCAAAATCTCATGCTGGGGTTGTTTCAAGTCCCACAATTCACTTTTCAAAACATTCACCCATCTCTCTTCATCCATTTCATAGCGTAACATGCTTCCCAGTGTCTTAATTGCTAGTGGCAAACCCTTGCACTTCCTAACAATATTCTTGCCTATTCGGACCAGTTCTGTTGAAGCGTTTTGCTCTTGGTCACCAGGAAATGCAACTTGCTTGAACAATGACCAGCTGTCGTCAAAACTCAGGCAAATTGGGCGATAAAAGGGCATAGTCTGCACCAGCATTGCCACTGCCTCTATCCGAGTAGTTACTATGATCTGGCATTTCCTTGTGGCTGACAGTGGTGCACAAAGCATCTCCCAGTGCTCTCTTTGACGATCATCATTCCACACATCATCCAACACAATGAAAACCCTCTTATCCATTATTTCTTGTGCCAATTTCCTGCGAAGATCTCCAAATTCTGTATGCTCACAGATGTGCTTAGTTAGTGAGGTTATCATGTTGCTTGTTATTTTAATGATGTCAAAATTCTCTGACACATAAACCCAAGCAAACTTGTCAAATGACTGGCGCACCCTCATGTCGTTATACACAAGTTTTGCTAGCGTTGTCTTGCCTAATCCTCCCATGCCAACAATGGCGGCGACAGTAAGAGGACTTGTGCAATTTTCCTCTTCTTTGGACAACAATTTCTCAACAATCATGTCTCTATCCTTTTCTCGTCCAAAAATACTCTTCTCATAGACGAGCGGGGTGGTACGCCGTAAACTACTAAATTCAGGAGTGGACCGCCTCTCTCCATCATTCACCGATAAAGTGAAATGATTGGAGTAATCTATGATCTCATCCAGCCTCAGGTTAACTTTTCTTGCGCGATGAACTAAACCCTCTGGGACTGGTACTAAACCAGTATCCATCAAGAAGTCCTGGTTTTCCCTTTAATGGAAAATAAGAAAAACGTGAATCAATGCGCTCATCTTAATTTGTAGATATTATGAACAAGAATAAATCTATACCACCCATTCCAAATTATAGTTCGTTTTGGCTTTTCTAGGTACATTCATTTTTCTAGTATCTAGATATACGCTATGTCTAGATACATAGAAAATCAATGTATCCATAAAAGCTGAAACCGCCTGCAATTTGGAACGGATGGAGTATACACTAATTCAGGAAAATTCCATAACTATGTCAGCCTAAGCATGAAGAAATAAATACATATATATAGAGAAATGGGACAAGAAATTGTAGGATCAAATCGAAATCGTAGTTACCTGCAGCAGTCGCCTGCGCTTTCCCAGGTCCACCTTGCGCTCGTCGTGCTCCACACCGCCAGATCGCTGCTGGAAAGCCTCCACCTTGCGCCGGTTCACCTCGTACTCGTACTCCCCGACCACGTCCTCCATGTCGTACGCCACCTCCTTGAGCTCCTCGAGCCGCAGCTTGGAAGACTCCTCATGGATGTTCCACTGCTCCTCAGCGTCGCGCAGATGGGTCCAGATCCGGAGCATGGTCCTCTCCAGTTGCTCCAGCTCCTCCATGTCGTCCTGACTCCTCGAGCTTGACGAGGTGGAGGGCGATGAGGAGATCTTAATCAAAGACTTCAATAGGTCCAGCGCCCTCTCAACGGATCGAAGCGCAAACAGTCCCGACATCGATCGATCTTGGCCTCCTGTGGCTGCGTGTGCGTGCTCCGGCCAGAGCTGCTTACAGTGGAGTCTGAGTTCAAAGTATTACTATTTGTTTTTAGGGGACAAAGTTCAGAGGAGAAAGTAATTTAAAAATAAAGTCTAGCAGGACCCACATGTCACTAGCTATTTGGCCGTCATCTTTTTGGAATCAGTCGCCACGCTACATGGAGTTTTTTTTTTCGTTTTTCATTGGTATAACTAGCATGCTCAGCAGAATATTCAGTAGTTGAGGTCCTCGATTATTTTCTGGTGCCGTGTAAAGTGCAGTGCTTTCTTTACTAAGGTGGCGTTTGGCAGGATGGCTTTCTTTACTACTCATAGTCCCACAAACCTAGCTGCTGTAGCTCTTTATAGAGATCTCTTCCTTGCTTGGGCCTACCATGTGGATCGATCTGTACGGTCGATCACTGTGATTGCCAGGAAGGCTCCTACCCTTCACACACACACACACACACACACACATCACCGTGTTCCTCGTCTACCAGCGCGCTCATCGATCTGAGCAGATAGATCACCGAAGGTTGGATCAGGATGTCCGGAGTCGTGGTGTTGGCATCAGCTCTCCCCGTCGGGACGGCATGGGAGAAGCTCTTCTCCTTCCTACGGGCGTTCATCTTGGTGCCCTCATCGTCGTCATGGGTGGCCATGGATCTGGAGGACCTAAGGAAGCTGGAGAGAACCACACGCCGGATCCTGGCAACCCTGCACGACGCTGAGGAGCACTGGAACATCCGGGAGGAATCCGCCAGGCTGCGACTCGGGGAGTACGAGTATGAAGCCGGCCGCTGTAAGATGGAGGCCCTCAAACAGTCGAGCAGACACCACTTCACCGGCAAGCGCAAGCGCCACGAGGTTACTTTATATACCACCTCACAGAAATTTATTGAAAGTTTTGTTCTTGTGTCTTTGAACTCGCTCTAATCTTATTATCCATGTTTGCACAAAAAAGTTTCTATTCTGCTTGGTTTCTTCATCACGAAATCGTACTTGGCTTCTTACCATTGTTGCACTAATAACTGCAAAACGTAAATGTGCATTCACGCTGGTTAAGCTTTTCTTCTTTCTCAAAACAGGAAAATGAGACATCCTCCGGCGACACTGGTGTAGTACAGGTTCCATATGAGTTCCTTTCTCGAGTGACTAAATTAACAGAGAGATTTAACGAAATCAAGCATTTCTCAACCCGTTTCAGTTTATCAGAGAATGATGGAGAGAGATTGCTCACTCCTGATATCAGTAGTCTGCAGAGGCATACCACCTCTTTTGTACCTGAGAAGGGGATTCTTGGGCGAGACAAAGATATAGATATAATTGTGGAGAAACTACTGTCTAGTGAAGGGGGAAATGGAGGAAGGCATGTATCTGTCATGGCAATTGTTGGCATGGGAGGATTAGGCAAGACAACGCTAGCACAACTTGTGTACAACGACCCGAGACTGCGCCAGTCATTTGACAACCATGCTTGGGTTTATGTGTCTCAGAATTTCGATGTCAATACAATAACAAGGGACATCATCAATTCATTAACCAAAGGGGCATGCGATTTTTCAGAACTTTCAGACCTTCAGGAGAAATTGGCCGATGAGATGAAGGATAAGAGAATTCTACTTGTGTTGGATAATGTGCAAAATGACCGAGGAGACTGCTGGGATCTATTGTGTCTGCCTATATGTGCTGCAAAGATTTGTAAAATCATATTAACCTCTCGGAGCGAGGAAGTTGCCAGACTAGTGCAGACAATGCCTTCCCATCGCCCAAGCTGCTTAAGTTTTGATGAGAGCTGGTCCTTGTTCAACCAAGTTGTATTTCCTGATCAAGCGTTTGACGCTCCAGCAAATCTGATTGAGATTGGGAAGAACATTGTTAAAAGATGTCAGGGGTTGCCGTTAGCAATTAAGACACTAGGAAGCATGTTACGCCATGAAACCGATGAAGATAAATGGGTAGATGTCTTGGAATATGAGCTGCCCCACTTGGAAAAATCACATTACGAAGTTAACCATCATTAGAGTTGATTTACAAGCACATGACCATATTACATATGGTGATGCATCATTTTCTTTTCTAACAACTGTTTCCAAAAGGTACTTCAAGTTGATGGTGTTCTCAAAAGTAGTTCACTTTGTGCAATGTGATAGAGAATAAAATTGGACAGGTGTATATGAATGATTTAGTTCAGTCCTCCATCTTGCTCCATGCCTACAGTGAATACTACTGGCTGCCATGATATTAAAATGATTTGAAAGAAGTGCATCAACTGAAATTCTGCAAAATTTTAGGTTTATATCATACCTTATAGTTCACATCCGTTGAGATTCCAGTTACACCACGTCCTTTTCAGGTCACCACTGTGATAGCCGAGTGCAAGTAATTAAATTCGAGAACCATACTTATGGAACTGTAAGAAGTTGCAGGCCCCTTTGCTTCCTGTCATGTTGAGGCATTTCATTAGCTGCAGTTATAATAAAGATTGATAAATATTAGCTGCAGTGATTGATAAATATGATGTACAAGGGTATTTTATTTTTTTAATAAAAATGAAAGTTGTCGGCAATCAATAAACATGTAAAGGAGTACATTTAATACCAGCGATGGGATAATTTATAAACATATACTCCCTCCGTTCTTAGATTGTTATCGCCGTTGACTTTTTGAGTTACATTTGACCTTTCGTCTTAGTCAAAATATTAGCTCAAATATGTAAACTTATAAGTTATGTTTCAAATTTTTAGTGATAAAACAAATCATTAAAAATATATAATTTTTTGAAAAAATGAAAAACATGAATAGTTAAACGTAACTCAAAAAGTCAATGATGACAACAACTTGAGAAAGGAGCGAGTATGTATTTTAGGCTATATTGGGTAACTTTTATGTTTTCTTCTATTAATGTGATAATTTTTAGTGCTTGATACCAAAAATTGTGGCTCTTTTTATTTTCAAATACTAAGATAATTGATTAAACCAACCTGCCAATTAAATATCTGATATTCACCCATATCAATATTTATCAGTACCTATTACCTCCTTAGTCTCTTTAATAAACCAGCTTGAGCATCGAATGTCTTGACTGCTCTCTCCATTCATTCAGAAATATTAGGCATATTTTACTTCGTCTCGAGGTTCGACCAATAATTAACCCATTAATTTTAGGGTTGTGTAACACTAAAAATACCACTGGATTCGTAATAAAAAATTACTTGCTCATGACTATGATTTCGTAACTATAAATACTATTTATAAATAGAGAGAGTAATTTACCATTATTTGTTCAACTGGACAGGACAGCACTCTTGTTTTCCTCACACTCGACTCACTTGGAGCAGATATGGACCGGACTGTACACGGATAAATCCTCATCCATAATGTTTGGGCGAAGATTTTCCCTTGTTGGTTAATAAAGTCAAAGGTTTGAAGGCAAACGCTAAACGAACTTACGGCTGGAACGATACCGATTCTCAAGGACGCCGAAAGTCTGTCGAAGGATGACAAGACGGTGGAGAGCCTGCTCAAATACAGGAGTAACATGACAACAATAAGCTTGCCTCGCCGTTTGTAACTGTAAAAATGAACTAAACGTGTCTTGATTTCATCTTAATCATGAGCCGCCTCGCCGCGCGGTCGATCGACGACCTCCTCAGCGTCAGAGCCACGTAAGTGACAGTGCACGTAAGGGTGCGTTCGGATCACTTTAGAAGGTGCTGTAGCAGTCACATCAAAGATGCCGGCAGCATTTATGTGTACTAAACAAAGTCAAATTACAAAACTAAATTCAGGACCCCCCATCTATTTCGCGAGACGAACGTAATGAGGATAATTAAGCGGCGATTAGACGATGGTTACTGTAGCATCACTGTGTCAAAATATTGATTAATTAGGCTCGTTAGATTCGTCTCGAAAAATAACGTCCGTCTGCAGAAAGATTTTGTAATTAAATTTTATTTAGTACCCCTAAATAGTAAGATTCTTTTTACTTTAGAGGGGTATAAACTTTAGAGGGTGTTTTAGAGGGGGATCCGAACGCGCCCTAAGTACGTTACACAACTTACAGCTTGCGTGTGCCGAGCTAGCCATGCTGCACGTAGGAGCAATTCCGAGACGTACATGTACAGCTGTAGGAAACACTGGTCCGAATCGGAGGGGCCTTGGCCTTGTTGGCATTGACCGATCGAGTGTCTGAACGTACATGTTCCACCGATCATATCCGACTCGGAGTAGCATTAGTTGGGTACTAGCACGTCTCGATAAATAGCAATGGCGTGAGTTGCAAAACTACAAAGCGGTTGAGATTTGAGAACGCAGCAAGCAGCATAGGATCCGATCAACCATGGTGATGTTCACGCGCAGTATGGCGGCGAAGCGGCCGCTGTTGTTCGGGCTCCCGCTCCCGCACGATGTCGTCGTCGAGATCGCCGGCCACGTCGCCGCGAGCTCGCGGCGGCCCATGGACGATCTCAGCAGCTTACGAGCCACGTACGTCAACCCAATCCTCGCTAATGTTTATTCTGGGCACCGCCGTGGCAAGGCAACCATTGCAAGTGTTGTTTAAGATCATTGCATTACAATGTTGATTAACCCCTGTGTTCTCCGAAATGTGCTCTGCAGTTGCAAGGCCATGCGCGCGGCGTGCAGCGACCCGGCCGTCGCGCGGCGCGTGGCGCTGGAGAAGGAGACCGCGATGAAGTGGGACGACACCGCGCGCTACCACGCCCTCGTCGGGCGCCTCGCCGCAGCCGGCAACCCGGAGGCCTGCTTCGTCACCGGCATGGCGCTCATCTTCGCGCACCAGAACGCGCAGCAGGGCGCCGCCGCGCTGGACCGGGCGGCCGCGGCAGGGCACAAGGCGGCGGCCTACGTGCTCGGCCTCCTCCTCTACAGGGTCGACGGGGCCCGCGACGCCGCGAAGCAGTACATTGCGCAGGTGGAGGGCGACGTCGTCGCCGGCGGGGGTGGTAAAGCCAAGACCAAGTGGAGCAACAGGGAGTGCTGGACGTGCCGGACGCAAGCCTTGTTCGCGCTCCGGGACGCGACGTGGAAGATGACCGGGCCACGGGTCTGGGCGGTGACGGCGCTGCCGGAGGACGGACACCGGTGCACGGCGAGCGGCTGCGGCTTGCCGGAAGATTGGAGCGGCGACGCTGTCTTCTGTAGCGATGTATGCAGGATCAGGCACGAGTTCGTCGAGTTCTTCTCGCTCGTGACATTACCTGTCCCTGAGTCTTAGTGGTGACAGCAAATGGAACAGATGGCACGACGTAGCCAATTCGCCGTAGGATGTAAAAGTAAACGGTGAAGTTGGTGCAAGAATTACCTATATGGTGTGCTAAACTATCTGTCATTTACTCCATTGAACACGTTTCAAGCAAATGGATTATTGCATATGTATCAGTATGTCACCATAATGGCATAGAAAAAGGAGAGCAACAACACATCCGATTAGCCATGTTTGGATCCACCTCCTAAACTTTTAATTGGTTAATTTTAGTCACTTTAGATTCAAACATGACCTCCTAAAAGTGGCTAAATTTTTAGCCAGTCCACCTCCTAAACTTTTAGCCCCTAGTCACCCCAACCCTCCTAAACTTGACTAAACATATAAAAAAAGCAAGAAACACATAATAAATGCAAGGAAAGTCTAAAAATTAGAGACATTAGTCAAAGATCCAAACAAGTATCTCCTAAAATCACTGTTTTACAGCACATTAAAATTAGAGACATTAGTTGGCTAATTGTAGCCGGCTAGAGAATCCAAACAGGGCCCAATCGAGAAGCGAGATCCGGCGCCGCTTTACAATCTCTGAGAGCTGGCCCCAATCGCCGTTTTACAGCACACGCAACTTCCTCGCCGGGCTCACGCTCATGGGACTTATACGTGCCCGTATGACTGCACGCGCTGCTGGAGCTCCAGTTAAAATGCAGCAGCAACAATATTAAAAATTATTGTTTATTTACCTTTTTTGGGGGGGAGGGGGGCATGCCCCCTTCCGAGGTGCCGATGCGACTTTATCGCCATTCCGACATATCGTGTGGGAACTCTCAAGTAGCATCATCAAATATATGGCTCTGAATCTAAGATTTATATCGTTGTATCCTTGAGTGCACAAGTCTCGTAACGCATCTTCACTCCGTGCGTGGGAACATTGTTTCCATTATGGATGAAAGCGGTCGGAAAACGGTTGGAAGAAGGCTATATCGTTTTCAGTTTCATATTTTTTTCTCAATAGCGAAACCGTAGCGGTACTGTCAGAAACAAATACGATATCGGTATTACGGAATATCGAAAAAACAGAAATACGTGGTATTGATCGGGAATCGATATTAATTATCGGTAACACAAACCACGGTCGTGTATTAGCTGTACCACATCATTGTATAAAAATATCAACTGTGAATATATATTTTTTTTACGAATTGTGAATATATTATTGGTACCTGAACTAATTATAAAGGTATCATAAAAGACTCGAGACATTTCAAAAGAGATGTTCAAATTAAAATGTAAAAAATATAAGTAGCGACATCATCATTTATTGCCTATTTGAAATATAATATATATTTAGTTGGCTAGACTAACATAAAACGGTAAAATATTTGCCGTAATTTCCGGTCTAAAACGGAAATTATCGAAAACGATCAGTAAATTCTAAAATCGTTTTCATTTTTATGTCCACTAAATACTTTCACTTTTGTTTTTCTTTTTTCATATTTTATTTCCAACTACTACGATCGGGAGAAGTCGAAAACGAGCCTCGGTTATCTGATAAATGCCGTTTTTGCTTTCATCCCTAGTTTCCACGTTTCCTACACTCTCCAAACCGGGAAGAGGAGGAGAGTAGTTTCATCTCTAATTTACCGACCGGATTAGTTGGCAATCTGATACCAATGTGGAAAATAATTAGGCTTCAGAGATATTGAAGGATTGGGAGAATTGTTCTTATGATTGCTTACAAATGACCGACATGCCTCTCCTTATGTAGAGAGAGAGCCTGCCTTATTCCTATCAATGGCGTGAGTTGGGTAGCATGTCTCGATAAATAGCATGGCGTGAGTTGCAAAACTACTTCAAAGCGGTTGAGAACTAAAGATTGTAACTCTGCCGTGAATCAATAGAGCTCTTGTGTTTTTGCCCTAAAAAAAAACTACTTCAAAGCGGTTGAGAACGCAGCAAGCAGCATAGTATCTGATCGACCATGGTGATGTTGACGCGAAGTATGGCGGCGAAGAGACCGCCGTTGTTGCCACGTCGCCGCGAGCTCGCGGCGGCCCATGGATGATCTCAACGGAATACTTCCTCCGGTTTTAAATTGTTGACGTTTGACTATTTTTGAGTTACGTTTGACCGTTCGTCTTATTCAAAATACTAGCTTAAATATGTAAAATTATAAGTTATATTTCTATTTCCTTTAGTGATGAAACTAATCATCACAAAATTTATGATAATTTTTAAAATAATTTGAATAAGACGAATGGTCAAACGTAACTCAAAAATAGTCAAACGTCAACAATTTAAAACGGAGGGAGTACGAGCCACGTACGTCAACCCAATCCGCGCTAATATTGGGCACCGTGGTGGTGGCAAGGCAACCACTGCAAGTTGTTTAAGATCATTACGTGTTGATTATTAATCCCTGTTTTTCGAAATGTGCTGCAGTTGCACGGCCATGCACCCGGCGTGCAGCGACCCCGCCGTCGGGCGGCGCTGGAGAAGGAGACCGCGATGAAGTGGGACGACACCGCGCGCTACCACGCCCTCGTCGTGCGCCTCGCCGCGGCGTCGCGCTCATCTTCGCGCACCGGCGCGCACAGCAGGGCGCCGTCGCACTGGACAGGGCGGCGGCCTACGTGCTCGGCCTCCTCCTCTGCAGGGTCGACGGCGCCCGCGACGCCGCGAAGCGCTACATCGCGCAGGTGGAGGGCAACGTCGTCGCCGGCAAAGGCGGCGGGGGTGGTAAAGCAAGTGGACCAACCGGGAGTGCCGGCGGTGCCGGACGCAAGCCCTGCCGGACGCGGCGTGGAAGATGGCCGGGCCACGGGTCTGGGCGGCGACGAGGACGGACACCGGTGCACGGCGAGCGGCTGCGGCTTGCCGGAAGATTGGAGTGGCGACGCTGTCTTCTCGACGGTTGTAGGATAAGGCACGATCGAGTTCTTCTCGCTCGTGAATAACCTGTGTCTGCATCTTAATGATGACATTACTCCATCAGACGCATGTTTCAAACAAATGAAATACTGGATATGTATGTCTCCATGATATATACAACAGAGAAAAAGCAGAGCAGCATGACTTTTTGGGGGGACAAAAGAGCATCAGCAGTTCAGCACTTGAGATGAAGCCTTGCCAAAATATCGTTGGTTCAGAGTTAAGATTTCCAGATACATGTGTCGTTATCATACCACCTAAAACATACTAGCCATGAAAACGAACTTAAATGCTAGATTACGCGTCATTAACACGTCTGAGCAAAAGCAGCTCATAGCTCTCAAAACGGGATGTGCAAATAACACCTACTAATCTTATTCACGGCAAGTGACGGGCTACTCTCTACTGCTTGAAGAATTCCTTCAGCTTCACCAGCCAGAGGAGGTACTCACGGCTGTCCTTGTTGATCATGTACTCGTGCAAGAAGTTTGTGGTCAGGGGTGAGATGCCGCGCAGCTCCAGGTACTTGTGGAATGCCTTTTGCAGGTTCTCATCAAGGTCGCTGCAGCAGAAACGAGTATTAGTTACTACTTATCCGCCACAACAAAAAAATTAACCACGTGCTCATCTATGGAGGGAATTAAATGAGCTAGCTAAGTTGTGTTTTCTTACTTGAAATCAGGACCCTCATATGCTATCAAGTCTTCCTCGATCTCCCCTGACCTCTGGGTCACGGACAAGGAGTCGATGATGACCTCATCAGGATAGGCAGTGCAGGTGAATTCAAGGGTAGGACCATCTCCCTTGGAGACGGTGACGGTGAGAGGGATGCTGGACTGTGGGGGCTTCTCGCCTTCATCTTCCTGATTTGAGTCTCCCTCCGCGTCATCTTGACCATCCTCGCCATCCTTGTCATGATCAGGCTCCTCTCCACTGACTAGGCTGGGCATGTGAACCTGAACCTCGATCTGCTCATTCTGGTAAGTTCTTGTAAGGGTAATGGCATTCATCCCCTTCTCATCGATGATTTTGAAAGGGAAGTTCTCTGGAATCTGCTCAACCTGTTTTAAAACGGACAAATGAGGATCCAACATTGCAATAAATAAACCAAAAAATGAACATGTAGATCTTCTCACAGTAAATATTGAAACTCCAACATGGTTTGCAAAAGATATAAGACCGAACAGCTTGATTCTTTCCTGAGTTGCTTAACTTTGCCATAAATTCTGCCAAACATAGATTATATGCAAGGGGCAGAAAAGGTGTAATTATTCCTAAGACCAGCAGGCATCATAACCACCACAAGCGACAAGTTACATTCAGTCTAGTTCATCTGTACGAATGTGATTCACATGCCCTCGCTTCTACCTATTATCAACACAAGAATATCAAGCATGAACAAATTAAATTAAGCATTTAAATGGATAGCAGTGCCTAGTTCATCTGTTTTCAGTTTCTATTCCTTTCTGTCAGGTCAACACACTCAATCACTTTAGACTGGAAGGATAAAGACAACAAAACCAAGCAGCCACCAAATATGGGCCAATCTACTCCATAAATATCAAAGGCACCAGAAGGCACAAGAAAAATTATTTCATCACAGACAAATACACTTATGCCACAGAAGTAGCAAATGCAACACTAAAATCTACAGTTAACATGGACATGGAGCCAGATAGACGGAATTACCAAAGAACTCGAATTTGGTAAGGAAACACACAGAAGAGCAACCAAATATTGCCTAAATACAGAGAAAATACGAGCATAGGGTTTCTGGTAAACAGAAATACAGGATTACTCTGCCAATTGCAGTACTTCTAACAGATTGGACCAAAACAGCAAGAGACCAGACTGCAAAAATAATAGATCCTAAGCTTCACAGTATATCAGATTCCAATACGCACCGCTGCAGCATGATGCACTTATGCACAACACAAATCACTAAATAAACTAATTAACAGGCCAAGATTTACTCGACTACATTCTCGTTGACGCGACTAAAATTACACTAACAAGGGTTCTACATTTAGAGCGAAATAGCGAAAGGGGAAATCCGCGCACGTACCCGGTCGTGGTCGTCGCAATCCTTGGCGTACTTGATCTCGGCGTCGATGACGCTGAGGAGTTCGGCGTCGGAGGTGGGCTTGGTCGCGGGCGCCGACGAGAACGGCATCGCGCGAGGCTGCGGCCGCGCCGCGGCGGCGGCAAGGGGTCGGAGGAGCGCGGTGCCGCGTGGCGCACCCGAGGCGGCGGCGCGGAGAAGGGGCACGGAGGAGGCCGCGGCGCGGCGGGCGACGGCGTAGAGGGCCATGGCGAGAGAGGCGGCGGCGGCGAGTGAAGGTTCACTAGGGTTTTCGAGGTTTAGAGAGGGAGGGCCGGATGGGTTTAGGATGCTTAAGAAGGAAGTGGGGCCTACTTTTCAGGTTGCGGTGCTGTTCTTCTTGCGAAAGAAGAAAGGAATTGGCCCGTCTATGTTTTTCAACCCATTTTATTGTTGCCCCCTCTTCCAAAAAAATGCTCGATTGATCTGCTCCCATTCCATCGGATTGATCTGCTCCCATTCCATCGGCAGTCAATGCTTAACTTTCGGTGAGATGGATAGTGTTAAAAAAAAAAGTAGTGCCCTCTGATAAAAATCAACGGCGGTAAAAAATGTGGAGTGAAAGGAACTCAATTTTCGTTCACAGATTATCTCCGGTTTCTGCAAGACTAATAACGGATCATTTGTTCAGAAACGATATTATTATATCTCAGGTACCAAAGAAGCTAGGCAAGCCACAGACTATAGAACGCCACAAGAAGTTTTCAGGATTGTTCTAATGCATTGCGCTTCTGGCAAGATTCAGACTTCAGAGCGTGCTCCTTTCTGCACATGATCGCCCCAACCATCAGAATTTTACATATATTTAGATAAGCATCAACCACATGGTAACAACTGGCGGTAACAGCTAATTCTTAGTTTTCATGAAGCATCGCTGGTATCTAACTGCTCCTATTTTGCCAACTGATACAGATGCATTTATCTCTAGTTTTTTTAGCGAGAAGAAGCTTTGCGCAGTCTTAACTCATACTAAGGCTAGGCTACCAAAAAATTGTTGCCAAATCCTGTTCCTCATTGCTTGACGAAATCCTTCAACTTAGTCATCCACCGGATGTACTCCTGGGTCTGCTTGGTCACCATGTAATCGTGCATGTAGTTGGTAGCTGATAGCGTGATACCCCTTTGCTCCAAGAACTTGAATAGGCCTTTCTGCACATTCACAGGGAGCTCACTGCAATAGAAATGAGCCGATAAAAGAGCAGATTAGTAGCTGCCATCGTTTCGTAGGACCCAAAACTGAATATGAGAACTGTTATTTCTTACGTGAATTCAGGGCCCTCGAAGGGGAACTTCTCTTCTCCCTCAACCTCTGTTTTCTCCACTATTAACATATCATCAATGGTGATCTCCTCGCGAAAGGCTGTGCAGGTGAACTCGAGCTTCGGGCCAGAGCCTTTGGAGACTACCACCTTTAGAGAAACACTGCTATCTCCGGCACTCTCATCATCTTCTTCTCCCTCTTCATCATCCTTTCCAGCATTCTCACCATCACCCTCACCGTCTTCGTCATCAAACTCAGGGCCCCCTTCTAGATTAGGCATGCTGACAATGACCTCAATCTTCTCATCCTTGTAGTCCCTTTTCAAGATAACGACACTCATGCCCTCTTCATCAATGATTTCGAAAGGGAAATTCTCTGGAGCAGGTTCCTGTCAAAAGAAGAATATCTGAATACATTCAGATCTTAAATATCTGCATGACCTCAGACTGACGTGAAGTGCCTACAAATGAATTGGTGTCAAACAAGCATGTAAATTTTACAGGTGAATGTTACATATTGCAGAAAGTTCATTTTTTATCATAGATTTTCAGGATTGCGCGTCATTGGATATCAGTCAACCTCAGTCTAAGTTTGAACATTGCTCTCTCGTGGAGCCTCAAGTAGCCACGACTTGAAACCAAACCCTCAACAAACTCAATCATTGGCCCCACGCATTTCTAGTCATACTACTCAAAAATCATTAGAATGATTGGGTGATATGACATCAACTGAATCGTTGCTCAGAGGAAACACAGACCAAACATATCCTTCGCTTCTTTGGGGAAACATTAATATAAGCAGGCAGCATGGAACTAAACTAAATAGTAATACATATGAATGATGGCTGCACAGTTTACACGCAAAGAAGAACCTTCTTGCTTTACTGGTTACACAAGTATATATACCTAAGGAAATATATGTGTAAGACACACAAGAAAATATATGTACCTAAGAAATTAGACTCTTGAACGAGAAGCAAATGGCAAGAATATCATATTCGTTAATCTGGCTCGTCCAAAGGGACAGTGAGCAATAGACGGAAGGAACTTAATGCTCTTTACTGCAACCAACTCACACGGCAAATTGGCTAGTAATGTAACCTCTGACAGAATATAGACAATATGAAGTCACCGAGAAGGGATTGATATTAGTGTCAAAACATGAACTGGTCGACCCACTACCAACAAGTGTTGCTCAAATGTCCATTTGGATGATAAACTGTCTCAAATTCCTCCCAATGTAGGCATGAGAAAGCTCAATGTGAACTATCACTAAGTGATCAGATTACCGAAGGAACAATTATTTTACAGTACAATACCATATAACTATCGCCTAAACCGTCGAACTAAAGATGCATTGGCCATTTAAACGGTAAATTATTCAAAGATTGACCATTTGCACTGACAGTGACAAGTAAACAGATATGTATCATTCACAAGTCATCATCAGAAAATTCGATTGAATTTAAGTAGAATTTCCTTCGCCATGACAAATTACTCTCTCACAAATCCCAGGACGCTTCTTATACGCCCCTAATCCCTCTCAATTTTACGAGGGGGTTAGAAAAACTGAGCTGGCCCGGATAAGATAACGGGAGGGCGGGAACCCAGGATACCTGCTCGTCACTGTCGAGGTACTGCTGCGCCTCCCTGATTTCAGCGTCGAGTGCTCCGGTGAGATTCCCGGCGCCAGAACCCTTCTTCTTCTTGCCCTTGACCTTGCTGTCCAACACCACGGGCGCCGAGTTCGGGCCCTTCGCCGCGCGGAGAGGAGCCGAGAGTGGCCGCCGGGGCTGCAGTATGGCGCACGCGCCGGCGGAACCTCCGCAGGCTGCGGACGGGACGGAGAGGAGGAGGGAGGCGGGGGAGGCGGTCGCGGAGACGAGCGCCATGGCGGTGCGAGGAGGGGAGGGAGGGAGAGGGGATAAGGCGAGAAGAGGAGGAAGGGGTTTGCTTGGGTTTTGGATGGGGGCGGATTATATTGGCAAGCGGTACGGTATGGCCCACATGTCGGTGGCACTACGAGCTGTGCTGCCAGTGCGATTGCCATTTTCGAGGAAACGGTAGAAAAGGGCACGTCTACATTTTTCTACATTTTGTCACTCGAATAAGCCCCACCGTCACCTGAATTTTTCGGATTGAGATGTCTACTTTTTTAAATAGTGATTTTGTGTATATTTGAGTCACTGACATGTAGTCTCAGAAATTATAAGACTCATGCATATTTCTATGTGTCATTGATTCAAAGACACACAAAATTACTGTTTATAAAGGTAAAGAATCTTTATCTAAATTTTTCCACTGCAGGATCTAACTCCAGCGGCTATTGTGTTTTTTTCCAACTAGCACCCTTACTCCTCGCCACCCACCCACGAATCGCGCCCGCGGCCTTCCACCCCCCTAATCCTTCCACACCAAAAAAACAAGTGCCATCTTGATTTTATCTAGTGCTCATTATGAAATTATGGGTACTCATTGTGTAAAGCTTGATTATCTAGTGCTCACTGTGAAATTAGGTGATCCAATGTCATGGGAAACATATTTGAGTCTTATAAGACTTCTAGGTGACAATGTTCGGGAAAAAAAAAACTCGTTGTATAAAGCTGAGTTTTAGGTGATCCAGCGTCATGGGGAAAACATTTAAGTCCTAAAAAATTGTTAGGTGACAGTGTTAGAAAAATAAAACTTTTAGGTGAGCATGCGACTATAGGTGCGCTTTTCTATTCCCCTTTACGTATTTGTTTGATACCTACATGCTACAGCTTCCATGAAGCACGATCCGGAGAAAATGGCGCTGCTTTCTTGCTCTCGAAACTTTTCAGTTAAAAAAGAAGTGCTCGAAAAAGAAAAACATACGGCCATGTCCATGTTTCATAGTATATCTGATCGAGAGATGCATACACAAGATGAACACAGCTTCAAATATCTCAGGTTGCCCTCAAACCGGAGGATAAGTCTCAAATCGAAGCATCAAGCAGGAGGATACTTCTACAAGGACATCAAAGCCCTCGCTTAAATTACATCAGAATAACAATCACACAAAGATGTACAGTTTCGTATCAGCCAGGTCTAAGAGCCTGCAATTTGAAAGCACCAGCATGAACATGTATGTATATACAACGGCAGAACCGGAGCCTCCTTCCCTTGACAAGGCTCGTCGATTCGTTGCTGCCTTTATTCCAAGGAGAAGAAGCAAAAAAGGAAAGGGAAGAACAAAGAAAAGACGCAAGAAACATTCGCTAAAAAAAGAGCACAGATCCGTCAGACGGTCACCGGCTCACAAGAACTCTTCTTCTCTGCACGCACGCCTGGTATCTCTCGTAGTCGCAGCATCAACCTCCGACGATTGTTCACCCGCGATCGTAGTAGCCGCGCGCCGCCGCCGAGAGGAAGGCCGGCACGTCGTTGCCGCCGGCGAGGCGGACGTAGTAGGACGGGCGCGGGGACGCCTCCGGCGACTCGTCGCGGAAGAGGGGCGTCTCCCCGCCGCTGGCGAGGTGGAGGATGGCGCGGTACAGGAACGGCAGCAGGCCCTCCATGGACGACGATGACGACCTCACCAAACTGCCAAAAGCAACGCAGCAAACCAACAGCTCGAGCTGTTTTCTCTCTTCGTTTGGTCTGGTGCTACAGCAGGGGAGGATAAAGAGGGGAGGGACTTATAAAGCCTCTGAAGCTAGACAATGATGTACGACGAATTTTGACTAATCAAATCAATCAGTGTTAGTGGAGAACAACTGGATTATTAGAATAAAAAAAAAGGGCTGCAAGCAAGGGGAAATGGTCAATGAGAGGAGAGCCACATCGACCGGGAGTCTTTGGACTCTGGAGGAGAGGATAATGTGTCTGGAAGGAGGTGATGGATGGCATGCTTGGCTGTGGAGGAAACTGGTAGTATTTAGCAGCATGGAAGATGCTGTTTATACTTCAATGTGGGGCACTGGATGCAATAGTTTTATCTAACAGGATGGAATATTGGTAGTAGTAGGAACAAGTGTAGGTGAGGCTATGATTTTGTGATGTCTGCAGGTGGAAATCTGGAACTGGTTCTGGATTTCTGGTTCTGGTCTTGGGGAGGGGAGGAAGAACAATCCTTCATATTAAAAAGATGAATGGACTTCTACTAAAAGAAAAGGACCACACAAGAGAATATATATACATCACACAGATGCAGGTTCAAGACAAGAGACAACTTACCTGACCTCAGGACATATTTTAGTGATGTTTGTTATGCCTTCCTGGCCGCCGTGCGTGTTAGGAGATGCTTGCGATTGAGACTTCAACTAAACCAATCATTTGGACCAACAAATAATTACGTTCGATCCGAAGTCAGGTATACCATCTTCCTCAGGTATCCAAACAGAAAAGGTTGGGTCGGCTTTAAGCACCATCCATCTTCTGAAAATGACATACTACTATGAATAAGAAGCAGACAAAGGGCTAGGGAAAGGAATTGTTTTCCCTGGATGAGTTTACATTTGAAGCTGCTCAGTGAACTGACACACCAAGAATAACAGCGTACAACAGTGTAAAGTTCTTACATATATATCGTCGGGCTTCAGTTTGCAGTCCTTTAAATATATAACTTAACTCACAGAATTAATTTCTAGCAACAAGTGGCAAAGCCTTTCTACATAAGCTACCTATTGCTGAAAGCTGGCTCTTTTTCTTTGTGTGACAATTCCTCCGCGTGATGAGCAAGTCAACGGGGATAAGCAAAGATTGCTTATAAACCTGGTGCGGCAATGACCGTCTTGTGGATAGGCATCACCCTGACTTGTACAGGCCTACGAACTAAGATGGAAGATCTGACAGTCTGGTTTGTAATTGTCCTTGGATGCAGCCTCTTCAAACTTTTTCAGAGGCCCTTCATTTTCTGTCAGGCCAGTCTGGACAAAGTATCGTGTCCACCACGAAGAGCTCCGCAACTTCGCCTGGGAATAAACACGACAGATTCTGTAAGCGAGATATCTACTTTGCTAGTCACTAAAAGTTTACATCCTTCAGAAGTTCAGTATACGATAATGTGGAACAGACGTATACTTGCATGACACAACAAAATGGCGAAACTAGCAGTGTTTCTAAAGGTAGGAACATACTAAGCCCTCTGAACAAGTAAGACCATCAATAGTACCAATGTACAAAAAGACTTCAGCAATAAGCAACAACAATGTCTCAACTTCATAACAGAACATCAGAGAACATATAAGATGCAGTCAAATTCTGGGATGTGAAACATCCACATGAAAATATACCATACAAGCAACATAACTAGATGAACAAACAAGGGAAAGCACAAATTCTAAACGATCAATGTATAGTGTAAAATATTAACCCTATTAAGTTTATTCAATGCCATCTGGATCATGAACATATTATAGTTAACTCATAAGCAAAACAGATTTGCATGCTACCATTTAGAAGGCATCAGCACATACCGGTCTTCCAAACTTCGGTAGTTCAGAAACCTTAGCTTTCTGCTGACCAGGATTTCCTGAAACGTCGACAGAACAAACATTACTCAGATGATCTATCCCATCTACAATAGCGAGTTATGCACATTCCACACAAAAGTAATGTTTATTAAACAATAATGCAGGGAGTCCTGGAGTAGAATATATTCGAAAAAAAAGAATATATTCAAGGCCTAGGTGAAATTACTAGCGAGTAACCCTGAACAACTTGTAATAAATATAAATACAAAAGGAATAGACTAGAGCTAGCACAACTCCAGTTCTTGTACTCACCCCACGAGTTCAATCATGCACCTACCACAAAGACAACATCACAAAATAAAATATGATACTACCTCAACCTCCGAGATCTAACTATCATCTTATGTTGCACTAGACCATATATAAATCAGATAGCTTAGATTATAAACGCTTTCTCTTCAAGGTTCATCATTTGAATTCCTTTTTAGTGTGCTCATTTGGTAAAGAAAATGTAATGAGTAGTTCACGAATGTACAGTTAAGATACATGCAGCTCTTTATATTATTAAAGAAAGAATGAAAGATACTCGAAGAAACAATGCAGGATAAAAAGATTATTATGCAAGCAAACATTAAGATACTTCTCATTTAAAGAGAAAGATAGCAATCAGTCTTATAGTTGTATACATATGCCCCCCCAAAAAAATTGTCATATCTAAAGAAGAAAAGATTCTGTTACCATGAACAAACATCTGCTATAGCATACTCCCTCCGTTCCACAACAAATGGCATCGAAGCGTTTAAATTTTATCCCAGAACAAATGACATTGTAGCCAATTTGTGGGGTCACCTAGCCAATTTATGGCAACCTAATCTGGTATTTCTGGAAAGTTGATTTGGTGCACATCATTAAAAGGCAGACAAGCGTAATTAAAAGGCATTTTTTCCATTTAGTTGACTCATATAAGGCATATTATCACTAATAATTAGGGGTACCAGGGTCATTTTGCTCAACTCTTAATCTGTCTGAGAATTTCTAGGATGTCATTTGTTGTGGGACAGAGGGAGTATGTCATATAAAGGTCCTTGCAATAAAAGGATAGTAAATGTTTCAAGTAAAAGATGCATACCAGCAAAGATAACAAGGCCATCTGTTGAAACCCTTGCTAAATCAGGAAGTGTTTTGTTCAGATACTTTGGGGTCAAATAATCTAAAGCATCTGACACAACAACAAGGTTAAAAGAATCTGGCCGGTATGGAAGAGGGAACTTAATATCAGACATACGGACGAAGCCCTTGCGCACAAGGCTTTTGCAGCTACCATCAGCATCCTCCAAATCATAAGGCTCCACTCCCCAAGCTTCCAACTTCCCTTCTTTCAACAAGTTAGAAACTACTGTACAACTGTCAGGGCCAACATGGAGGACCTTTTGCATTGCATGGCCATATGCCTTTTTAAGATAAGGAAGCGCCTGCATAACTTCAGAGGTGCAAGAACCTGGATGCAGATACAAAAGAGAAGTCTTGAGGTAAATAGTAAAAACTTCCCTTACTATTACTTTGAAAAAAAATATGACAAGTATGATTAAGGCAACCAAACAATTAAAATTATATTGTTTACTTTCAAATGGAACCTTTTAATTTACACACTGTTGCTTGTATTATAATTGAAGCAATTGGCTACTGCCTACTGGTCTATCATGAAACTTATGGTATTAAACAAAAGTAGAATACTGTTTTGCTGACTTAAAAGAATCAGGGTATTAAGTTACGGTGGCATGAGGATTTCAGCATTTAGTGTGTAAACCATCCCTATTTATGATGGCGTCCATAATTGGTACACAGCATTCGAATACCCAAACCTACTCTTCTTGCTCGACTGATCGAAAAGTACAACACTCAGGGCCAACTGACAAATAATAGCAAAGCATTTACAATGAACATAAGATGCAGCAGCAAAAAACATAGGAGCTGCAAAATGCAGGGTCTGCTAAAAAAACGCTTTGAAGAACCAAGAGTGTATATATGTGAGCTTTTGGGGTCACATCACCACTAACCAATTCTAAGACAAAAACAACATAGTACAAACAAAAAAAATCCTAATACATATTATGAGAATTGAAAAACTGGTTAAACAAAACTACACATTACAATAGCAGGTGCCAACTTGAACAAAAACAAGATCAAGGTACAACTTTAATGGCATATCAAAGAACAAGGTTATAGCGAAGTTCTGCATGCGTAGCCTGTAAATACGCACAGCAAGTGATTTTGCCAAAAAAGAGATGCAAAAGTCTTATACCTTCGGACCTGCTAACAACCTCTCTGCTTGTAACAGTTACACCTGGACATTTGGAGAAATAGTCAAAACAAGAGGGAAATGGGTTTTCCTTTAGAAACGTTTCACAGTTCAAGCAGAACGATTGTAGGTAACATTTAATAAACTAGATAGAGTCAATTTTCAAGAAGGTAGCTATCCATTATTACTTCTCACAGACAGCATTTAGTAACGAACATGCAAAGTACCATAAGCCCAGCTTCCAACTCAAGTTTGGTGAAATTAACATTCTTTTAATATAATTCACGTTTGCTCCCAAGTTTATGTGCTTTTCAGAATAAACAAATACTCCCTCTGTTCAAGTTTACATGTCGTTTGACTTTTTTCATCTCAAGTTTGACTGCTCGTCTTATTCAAAAAATTTGTGCAACCATAGTTAAATTTAAGTCATTCTCGAAGAACTTATATTAATAAAGCAAGCCACAACAAAAAATATGATATTTTGCATAATTTTTTGAATAAGACGAGCAGTCAAACTTGAGATGAAAAAAGTCAAACGACATGTAAACTTGAACAGAGGGAGTAAGTCGGTGGAACCAACCTGAGCCACTGTTGAAGTAGGCGATGAGAATGATGACTCCCTGCAAACAAGAGCACATACACCATTAGCATCACCCACACACATGCAAACTCCAAGTAAAAGCACTTGCACTAAGGAGGGAAACAAGGAAAATACCAGGACGACGAGGGCAATGGTGAGCAGGGGCGGCGAGCGCGACTTGGTGTGGAGCAGGCCGCCGACGGACGGCAGGCCCCCGTCCGCCAGCCGCCGGCTGGTATTCACCGACCTCCTCGACATCCTCCTCCCTAATCAAACAAACCGCGCTCTCTCCCCGCCCCGTCGATCACCTGCTGCCACGAACAACTTGCCTCTTCAGATTAACCGAAAAAAAAAATCGACCGTAATTCTCGCAGTGCCAGCTGCAGCAGATCGACGAGCGGAGCGGGAGCCCCCGCAGAACGGAACCCCGGCGAGCGCGAGGAGGCGGAGCCGGACGGTACCTCTGGCAATGGCGGCGGCGGAGGGTTTCAGGCTCCGGCGTTAGGGTTGCGCGGGTCGGATCTGAGGCCGCGGAGGATGGAGTGAAGCGGAGTGGGGTGGGGGCGGGGCAGCGGCCGCTCGAGTGGGTGGCGATCCGGCGCGATAGGGACGCGGCACGGCACGGCACCGCACGGGAATGGGATTACTTGTGTTGATGATGAAGAAGCAGATGCTGGCACTGCTAGATTAGTATTGGTACGGCGCCATTAAGCGACCGGGAGGTTTGTTTAGTTCGGAGATTGAGTGGAGCGTGACCCGAATTCCGAGCACGGGGGGCGAGATTTTGTTCGGGGATGTCGGTCGTCGTGGCCTGCCGGAGACTGACAGGTGGGACCTCTTGGTCTTTTTTATGTTTCCTCCCAATTCCATTTCGGCCTTTTGGGTTGGGTGCTTGGGTGACCAGTCAACGGGTGCGTTCCGGCCCAACCCATTCCGCTCGCCCTCGATGTTGACCTCGGTCAACCGCTGCATGCGTGTAAATGTTCACTTGGATGACTGCCATTGCATCCATTTGTGCGCCTAACCATCTCAAAATAAAAGGAAGTTTTTTTGCTTAAAAATATTGAGAAATTTTCTTGCCTAACACCAAACAAAATTCCCTAAAAAAACACACAGAACACATTCACAATTGCGCAGCGTGAGTCAATTCATGAGACTCTTTTGATTCAGTTTAATGTCAATGAATGAGCCCTGAAAAATCAACCCTACATCCAAGTGCAATTTAGTCTCATATATCTACACGTGATTATCTTAGTACTTTTTCAACATAATCCCTCAACTCGGTTTAAATTTACAAGTGCTTGAGTAATCCTCTCCGCTCTGGAAAACGAGGCAGGCGAAAGAAAAATGGCGGCGGTAGACAGACACCAGTACTCTGTTCTCACGGTCACCTGCAGAACAGGGTCTCCTTTGTGGGGTTTCCAGTGGTTGGATTCACCCTGGTTGAGAACACAATCAGCACAAAAAGATGAATGCGCATCGGCGCTCATACTAACTACATCAGAACACTGCTTTCTTACCCGTCAGCAATTTTGCAGAGGTATTCCCGCTGATCGTCTCGCAGTGGGACATCAGTAAAGTCTGCAGTGAACGAAACGGTTTAAGTATGGAATTGAGGAGAGTTGGTCGATAAGTGACAGATTGACGCAATGCGCAAAGATAGTAATTGGCCATGGAACACTAATCCAAGAATCAATTGAGTCAGCCGGACAAACAGCTTGAGATGACCATCCCAGATATGCGAAACTGCAAATGGCACTTGCCTGCCCCGTTTATGATGGCGCCTTTGAAAGACGTGTTTCCTGTGGCCAGTGCCCCTTCCAGATTGGCATTTGTTAAATTTACCTGCAATATGGTGCAAGGTAAGCTAGTATATCACAAGATTATCGATTACTGTCTGATTTAACCATCACTCGAATGGTTAGATTAGATTTAGAAGCTTGTGATGCAGTTTCAGCATGATTCAGTCAGGCACCACAGCCTCTTATTCTGAAACCTGAACCAAAAAGATATGCTTCTTCTGAATCAATTTACCTTGGCCAAATTTGCCAGCGAAAAGTCGGCGCCTCTAAGGTCAGCGTCAGAGAGATCAGCACCTGAATTCATCAGCAAACATACTGAGTTCTCCGTGCACTCAAACTGAAAACTTCAGTTCAGTCCACGGTTTCAGAAGTTCACATCTCTTAGGACAGAGAAACAAACGCACTAACTTGTGAGGTCTGCGTCGAAGAAGCTCGCTCCGAGCAGGTTCGCGCCTTTGAAGTTGGCTTGCCTCAATATGGACTACAGCAAAACAAGGACACAAATCACCATAAGTGGAGAAGCATGAGCGCATCATCAAGGCGCGAAAACTGAAGTGCGTGGCAAGGAAAAATTGAGGAATCACTGCAGTTACCGTCTTGAAGTCCTGCTTTATGAGCGTCTGGCCGCTAAAGTCCTTGCCGGTGAGGTCCTGCCCCCGCGTCACCTGCTTCCCGTACGGCCCTCCTCCCTGCGCCCACACGACAAGCGCGCGCCGCCGTTAGCATCCCATTCCACAGAAACCTTGTTGCGAGAGAACATGAACCAGACAGAGTGGTGGATGATGGCGGACAATGAATGCCAGGGCCGGGTCGGCCACGAGAAGCGAGGCGGCGACGAGCGCCGCCGCGCCGGCATTGGCGAGATGGAAGCGCACGGACGAGGGCGCCGGTGTGCCTGGCTGCGCGGCGCCTGCAACGGCGACGAGGGTCGGGGATGGAGCGAGCTTGAGCGCGCCGAGGATGGCCATGGCCGAGAGCAGGGGAGCTTCTCGGGGCTGCTTGTTTCTTCTCCTTCGGCTACGTTGCTGTGTCTATCTATCCGTCTTATCTGTTTGTGGTGGTGCCGCTTGGCCAGTCAGCCAGTCGCCACGTTGGCTACTCTCTCCAACATTTTTTTTTTAGGCGATCTCTGATTAGGATCAGAATGCCCTTACTTTCAAATCCAAGCACTATTCATCACGCATTTCGTTGAAGGGTCTGAAAATACCACAAACTCGGTCATCATTCAAGTTCACTATAATTTGTTATCTCTTGTTTTCTTTGCTAGACAGACAAACACAAAGTGTACAAAATGGTCTTGCTGCAGAGCCATCCCCCAGTCGCGCTTGTCCCTCTCAAGAGCTTTTTTTTTTTTGCGAGTGCCTCTCAAGACCATTTTGTACACTTTGTGTTTGTCTGTCGCGCTTGTCCCTCTCAAGAGCATTTTGATAGTACAGTTTTAACAAGGTCTACATATATAGCTTAATGTGACTTGTGGCCTTGTGGGATACAAGCAGCGGGTGTTGGGGTTGCCTGCATCGCACCTGAAACCTGACTTTGCGTCCAGTTGGTGTCTCATGTTTGCATGTTGTGTCATGTCTTTTACGATTAAGTGTATTTCGTTGGATTGTTTTGTTATTGTAGCTGTGTAGAGGAAACCGGAGAACCGGGGAAAAACAAGAAACATCATAGGACAGAAGATGAATGATAGTACTAGTTTGTAAAGAATAAGCTTCTTTATCATTAGACGCTGCTTACTACTAGGAATGACGCATTACTATCTTTAATTTGTTACAGACTTGTAAGGAATACAAGTATAAAATCTAGATAACATCTGTCATGCTTGACCCTGCCTTAGAGGGCAAGTCTAGAACATTCCGGGTTCCCGCGCGTTTGATGAGTTGCCCCGGGAAGAGATGCTCAAGGCCAGCAACGCAGATAACACCAAGGTAGTCCAGAGACATCGCCATCGAGGAAGGAAGCTTGTGCAAGACCGAGTAGAGCATCTGAAGGACCTGCACTTTCTTCAGCCTGAGACCAAACGGATACCCGGGGTGCCGCGACAAATCCACCCAATATTCCAGCACGTCGAAGTGGAACCGCATAACTTCCTCACCCGCCTGCGTGTTCTCGTCCGGGTTGCCCAGAGCCACGTACCCCTCCCTCATGTAGAGCGCGTTCAGGAAGGTGTTCTCGCCGACCAGGACGTCCCAGTCGGGGTCGAAGTCGAGGTTGTTGATCAAGCACTGACGGGCGTCGTCGTCGAGTGCATCCGCGGCGATCTCGTGGAGGCAGACGAAGTAGGCGCCCCTGTTCTCGAGCGGGCACAGCGAGAGGTGGAACTGGATGAGGTACAGCCGCTTCAGCGCTTGCGTGCGCATGAGGAAGAGGAGCTCGCGCACTTAGGGCGGATGATGTCTTGGGAGAAGATGCCGGCTAGGCTTGCCACGTTCTCCTCGATCTTCGCCATGGTCCTGTCGGCGGGCAGAACGCCGGTCAGTTTCGGCCTGCACGTGGATTTGTTCACCCGGATGTTGTGTGCGGCCAGAGAACGCAGGCAGACTTTGCCCCGGAAGAAGTCGTAGAGCTGGTCGATGAGAAGCCACATGAGGAGCTGGATCTTGGGCGCGAGGATGGTCGTCTCCATGCGGGACGAGTTCGGCAGGCTCGCGTCGTGGCCCGGCGGGTGGAACGTGATGAGGACGTCCCCGACCCAGTCGACGAATTCCAGCAGCGAGACTTCCTGCTCCGGCACCTCACCGCCGGGTAGCAGGGCCCTCCACTCCTCTCCGACGTCGGTCAGATGGTGCAGCCAATCCGGCTCGGCGGCCATCTCTTCCTTCTTCTTTTTCTTCGGCGAGCGAGAAAGCGAGGGAGGAGGGATCGATCGATCGATGGATGGAACTCAAGGCCCGGGTCGGTTGCGTTGTGCGAGGGGTGGAGGAGGAATAAGTAGCCACGATCGATCGGGGATTGAAATCCGACACGGAACGGAAGTCTCTCTCTTTTTTTTGGAAGGGAACGGAGAAGTCTCTCTCTCTCTCTGACTCCAACACGGAACAGCGCGGTGCCGGCGGCGACGAGCGGTGGGGATGGAGCTTGAGGGCGCGGAGGATGGCCATGGCCTTGACCCGTGAGCAGGGGAGCTTCTCGGTGTTGTGTTCCGGTGCTGCTTGTTCGTCATCTCCTTCAGCTTGGCTTAGCGTTTTTGTTAAGTATTTTATCTTTCTCTGTGTTGGACAGAGATTAGTAGGATCAGAATGCCCTTACTTGTTGAGATTTATGGGCTTTTTAGCCCATAATAAAGCAATAATTCTATTTAGTCTAGGCCCATAATTAATGCAATAATGGTTTAGTCTCACATAGGATTCCTATCATTAATTGACTCGACTTATTAGGTGGATTTCCGATTGATCCCCTAGAGAAGTTGAGAGAGGCTAGTGGTGAACCACACGCGCGCGCGCGCGCGCCGCCGCCGCCGCCGCCGAGCCGAGCCGCCTTCCATACGCCTGAAACGTTCGCTCACTCGCACTCGCATTCCATACTTCCGCTCGCTGTTGCCTTCGAAGACTTCTCCGTCCCGGACTTCTGCGCGCACAGAATCTGGGAGAGCAGGCCTCCGAAACCACCGATCCGCAAGGGACATCTGCCGGGTGTGCGGGCGATCAGGTTTTTGGGGAGCGACAACGCGACTGCTCGCTTTCGATCGACTTCTTCCCGGAGCGCGGCGGTTCTGCACTGCGTACAACGTCCTGCATCGACTAAGATCGACTACATCGAACATACTCAAGAACAATGGTTCTTGGGAATGGATCTTCCAGCGTCTCCGGCGCAGGATCTTCCGCTGGGTACGTTCCTGATCTTATGTTCAGTTTATTCATCGCCATCACCTTGTTAGGAAATTTATGGATTAAATTAATTAGAAAAATGCCTAGATTCTTAACATTACTTATCCAAGCACTAATCATTATTTCTTAAAGAAATAGACGCATTCGTTCAAGGTACGAAGAATCCGATTTCACTACAAACTCACAGTCTCTCAGTCCTCGTTCGAGTTCGCTATAATTTGGTTTCTCTAGTTTTCTTGCTAGACAGACAAACAAGTCTACAAATGGGTCTTGCTGTTGCTGCTGCTGCTGAGCCTGAGGTTGCCTGCACATGGCTCACCCTGAATTGTGGGATACAGGCAGCAAACCCAGCAGGTGTTGGGTTGCCTGCATCGAACTTTCACCTTGGACCTGACTTCAGGTCTAGCTCCGTGTGTCTCATGTTTGCATGTTGTGCCATACCTTCTTTTACGATTGAAGTATATTATTTGTCTTCTCAAAATTTTGTTCTGTTATTTCTCAATGCATTGACAGGGAAAAATTGGTGTTTTTCAGCTATATTGTCGGTGATGTCATCCGTACGCTTCCTAAATGAGCATTGCTGTCCTGCTTTGTCTGGTGAAGTGTCCTTGTGACATGATTAAGGTTGGTGTAAATTGATTTGTATTCAATACAACATTCATTGATTCATCATGCAAGTTCTTTTAGATTCGTGTATGCCTATGTGCCCTTGAGGCTTCCTTAACCTAAAATCTTACTCTACACCCTAGTTTTAGTTGCAAATGTACTTATTATTTATATCTTTCTATATGTTACCTTTGTGTTGTTGGCTTGCTGCAAGCATACCATTATACTTGAGAGCTTGTTGCAAGTGTTCCAGAAGTGCGGTGGATACGCAAAAAAAAATTTTGAATGATATGCAAATGTTATATTAGAAACGTGTTCGCATAAATGATAATCTATGGCCAATTTCACTCTTTTACGTGTTCAATTGATATCTTCATTTCATTCTTCAGGTTTTTGGGAGTAGGATGACCAACATTGCCTCAACCAAGGCAACTTTCGCTCTCACGGCTGCCACTGCGGCGATTGATCATAGTGGCCATGGTTGACGGCCTGACACAATAGTGGCCGCAGATGCAAATGACCTTGAGCCCCTCTTTAGGAACAAGGGAATTTCACAACAAATAAATAAGTTCTACAGAGAAAAAACATAGGATTTGGGAAGAAATTTCCACAATCAATTGAGGACCTAAAAATGTCATATTCATATGTTTCAATCTTGGATTTTTTTTTTGGGAGAAAATCAATCTTGGATTGTTCCAGACTCTGTTCTCAAATTCTACAACTCCAAAAAAGTCAGTCACTAGACACGGACATTTGAGAACAAGGGGTCCTATAACCCCAAATTGCTTGTTCCTGTATTAGTATGCAAAGCCATGAAATTAGTATGATACAAACCAGACGTATGCAAAGCATTTCTGTTATTGAAAAATAAAAATAGTATGATACCACTAGTATAATACCTGCGGTATTGAGCACCGTAAAACTTCTCAAAATCAAACCTCGTTGGCTTCGAGGATTTCCTGAATGACCCGCTTCAGCGACCACTCTTGGGTAAGGATGTTACTATGTCTAGCCCCGTGAAGCTTGATGGACTTGTACTGCTTCCTCTGCCCTGGCTGCCGCCTCATCTCCTCGTCGAACGCCAACATGCTGACCAGGTTGATGGTCTCATCTCCGTCACCGTACAACACTCGCGGCGTCGCGTCGAAGTCGCCGTCCCAATACACCAGCTGCTCCGTCGTGTTGACGCCCACTCCGTTGACGCACGTGACGGGCACCATGGGCGCCTCGAAGTAGCGCATCCTCGGGACCGCCCGCCGCCTGAACGGCTCGACGGCGCCGGCGGCGCCGACGTCGGCGAGGAGGCCCGCCATGTCGCGCGCGGTGTAGTTCCGCCGTGGAGTGATCACCAGCGGCTCGTCGTCCCCGAACACCGCCGGGGAGGGGAAGTTGGCGATGGCGGACTCGAAGGTCCGCCACATGGGCCGCAGGGACAGCGCCGTGGCCGTCGGGACCTGGAGCAGGCCGGAGCCCGAGGCGAAGTACGCGACCGGCTCCGTGAACCCCGACGCGGGCAGCGGCGCGACGAGGACGAGGCGCTTGATGTGCCTGTCGCGCCACGCCGCGGGCGCGGCGCGCGCGAACTCCAGCGCCACCGTCCCGCCGAAGCTGTGGCCGAAGAGGATGACCTTGTTGTTGCGACGCTTGCGGGTCGCGTCCTCGACGAGCGCCGTGAGCTGGCGGAAGTAGCGGGCGAAGACGTGCGACGGCTGGCCGGGGATCGGCGGCGCGTGGCGGAGGTCGTACGCGGCGCCGAACAGTGTCTCGCCGTCGCGGTAGCCCAGGCGTTCCAGCTCGTTCTTGAGAACCTCGAGGCACCAGTCCCTGTAATGGCAGTCAGTGGCTCAGTGCAGCGTGTGTCGTCACGCACGAACGCAGATTTCTTCCAAGACTGGGTTTTGATCAGCGGAACTGAGAGTACGTACGTGTGTTCCGGGTTCCTCTGAAACCTCGTGGAGCCGAAGTTGGGCACGCGCGTCTTCACGCCGGGGATGTTTCGGTAGTCGTTTGCGACGGGGTCGTAGACGAGGCGCATCTGCTCCATGAAGCACGGCACGTAGTGGTGCGCCGCCAGGTCGGAGCAGTTCTGCCAAAGACCGAACCACCCTTTCCCCTTCATGGCGCCGCAGCGCGGCGTCGACGGCCGGTACGCTTCCGTGAGCCGCGCCTCCAGCTCGCTGCAGCTCGCCCCGGGAATCAGCACGATCGGGCTGAGCTGCTCGTCGCCGGCGGCATCGTCGTTCGACCGGCGGTTGGTCGCGGCGGGGAGGTAGTCACGGAGGGCGGTGGGGAGCAGGAGGAGGAGGAGCAGTGGCAGGAAACGCGTGAACATGGTGTTGTCCTTGCTTGTTCGTCTGGTGGCTCGACTCGCGGATCTATGCGCGCTCTTGTTCTTTTTCGTTTCGTGGCTCGACCGGGCTTCGTAAGCACGTCTGCACGCGTGCAGTAGAAGAATGTAGTGCACACGCCTCGTTTTTTTTTTTTTTTTTTTTTGAGAACAGGGCACACGCCTCGTGCTATTGCTTCCTCGTCTTGTCCCATTCTTTCTTTTAAAGCCCGGTCGAGCCCAAGACTACGATGCCGGCCGTTTTTCGTCACACCATTCATATCTTTCAAAAAAAAAAATCGCCTTCAGATAATATGTCCTGGTTTAATGATAAATCAATGACCGCCATCGCTTGTCTCCTATTGAAGTTTGTCTTTTTTTTTCTTTCTTATCACACAAATGGAATATAATGTTGTTCCTGCAACAACCTATGTTAAAAATATTATAACATATTTTTTAAACTAATTTTAGATATGCTATTTTGATATTAGATGTTTAATCTGGAAATAGTTTTGAAAAATATGTTATTATTATTTTACTTTGGTTGTTGAATAAACTATCATCATGCAAAATTTGAGTTTCAAACTCAACTTGTATATCCAAAAAAAGTAACCCTAACAGGGGATACATTGAGCTGTTAGAGAAAGCAAATTGAGCTAAGATTTTATAAAGTGTTGTTTGGACAAAGTGGATTGTTTTGGAATGTAAAATGTACTTTATGTTTATTGTTTTACGATCAAAGTGCTTGCAGAATTTGTTAATGAACCATTGACCGGGCAACAAACGTCGGTTTTTTTACGATTACACAGTACAACTCAGACACCCACAATGTACGCACACTCACCCCATAAACATTGGCTTTTTCAGCTATCTTTAGGACGGGAATAGCATTTTGAGCTACATTATCGATGGTAATATCAACCATGTGCTCCTTAAATGACCATTGCAATCACGCTTTGTCGGTGTCCTTGTGACATGATGAAGGTTTTTTTTTTTAGACCAGTGACATGATGAAGGTTGGTGCAGTGTCATGTACTTGGACCTAGGATTTGTCACTATGCATACACCTTTGTGTTATTTAATGCTCTCTCAATTTCACTTTAAGTGTTATTTCAGAGCCAACAGTTTTTTTTTCCTGTTAGGTTTCTACTCTCCGACTCTATCTTTCTTTCCTCCTTTACTGTTAATCACCTTCAGCGCGCGTTTTCTATTTTTCCATCTCTTATTAATTACCGTCGCAATCCTAAAACCACACTTAATTTTGTTTCTTCCGCCCCGTGCGCCCGCGAGATCGAAAACACAATCACAATTGAGGCCAGGTTGTTTCGGTGTTTTGCGTGCAGCAGGGCATGCGTTTCGTTTGTTGTTTGCAATACTGTCAGGTTAGAAAGATGACATCTCATTGATGAGTGAAATAGGATATACAATGGGTAAGTTTATTTTGTATGCTTTCAAGAATTACATGAAAGGACAAAGTATGTCGAAAACAATATACTCCTCCGTTCAGAAATATAAACATTCTTTGACTGATATGCGTTAAGTTTGACCATTCGTCTTATTCAAAAAAATTGTAAAATGACGAGTATATACTCACACAGAAACCGTCACGGAAAACAGTAAAAATGGATCGATTATTATTAACGAGAAGAAATCAATCCCGACTGGCTTCGAGGATTTCCTGAATGACCCGCTTGAGCGACCACTCTTCCGTAAGAATGTTACCATGCGTAGCCCCATGAAGCTTGATGGACTTGTACTGCTTCCTCTGCCCCGGGTGCCGCCTCATCTCCTCGTCGAACGCCAGCATGCTGACCAAGTTGATGGCGTTATCTCCATCGCCGTACAATATCTCCGGCTTCTTGTCGAAGTCGCCGTCCCAATACACGAGCTGCTCCACCGTGTCGATGCCCACTCCGTTGATGCACGTGACGGGCACCATGGGCGGCTCGAAGTAGCGCGCCTTCGGGAGCTCCCGGCGCCGGAACGGCTCGACGGCGGCGGCGGCGCCTACGTCGGCGAGGAGGTCGGCCATGTCGCGCGCGGTGTAGTTCCGCCGCTTGGTGATCACCAGCGGCTTGTCGTTCCCGAACACCGCCGGCGACGGGAAGTTGGTGATGGCGGCCTCGAAGGTGCGCCACATCGGCCGCAGCGACAGCGGGGTCGCCGTCGGGACGGAGATCAGCTCGGGACCGGACGCGATGTACTTGACCGGCTGGACGAGCCCCGACGCGGGCAGCGGCGCGACGAGGACGAGGTGCTTGATGTACCTGTCGCGCCACGCCGGCGGCGCGGCGCGCGCGAACTCCAGCGCCACCATGGCGCCGAAGCTGTGGCCGAAGAGGATGACCTTTCGCCCCTGTTGGTTGCGGGTGGCGTCCTCGACGAGCGCCGTGAGCTGGCGGAAGTAGCGGGCGAAGGCGCGCGACGGCTGGCCGGGGATCGGCGGCGCGTGGCGGAGGTCGTACGCGGCGCCGAACAGGGTCTCGCCGTCGCGGTAGCCGATGCGCTTCAGCTCGTTCTTGAAGACCTCAAGGCACCAGTCCCTGTAATGTAATGGCAGTTGAAGCCTGTTTCGTCACGAACGAACGCTTTCTTTTTCTTCTTCCAAGACTGGGTTTCAATTGATTAGCAGAATTGATTTGAGAGTATATATATATATACGTAATTAACGTACGTGTGTTCCGGGTTCCTCTGAAACCTTGTGGAGCCGAAGCTTGGCACGCGCGTCTCGACGCCGGGGATGTTCCGGAAGTCGTTGGCGTCGGGGTCGTAGACGAGGCGCATCTGCTCCATGAAGCACGGCACGTAGTCGTGCGCCGCCAGGTCGGAGCAGTTCTGCCACAGGCCGAACCAGCCCTTCCCCTTCATCGCGCCGCAGCGCGGCGTCGACGGCCGGTACGCGTCCGTGAGCCGCGCCTCTAGCTCGCTGCAGCTCACCCCGGGCACCAGCACGATCGGGTGGCGGACCAGCTCGTCGCCGGCATCCTCCTGTGGCCGGCGGTCGCTCGCGGCAGGGAGATAGTACTCTCGGATGGCGGCGGGGAGCAGGAGGAGGAGCAGAGGCACGAAACGCGCGAGGAACGGCGGGGCCATGGTGCTTGCTTGCTGTCCTTGTTCGCCTGGTGGCTCGACTCGCAGATATTATCCCGAAGGACGAACAAAGGTTGTGAAGCAGCACGCCCCGTTCTGTAAACGTTGCTGTTAATTGTTTTTGTCCCATTCGTGATTGAGCCCAAAAAGATCACGTTTTCATCACACATTTCGTATCTTTTTCTTTCCCATCGCCTTCAGCTAACATGTTCCGGTTTTAATGATAAAAATTGACCGGTTCCGTCACTTTCCCTTTTCTGCCCCACATGCCCCCCTGGTCTCTGATTTCACAAACCGACGCGCGCGTCCTGCTTGCCACACGATAATCATTCATGGGAGCTGAACAACAACGTTAGTATTTGACCCTAATAATGCCTCTCTGCTATGCTTTATCTGCGCACCAAGCGGGATAGAGTACAAACCATTGAACTGAAACTGTTTTCATATGCTTGATTGCTAGAAAGCGCGTGTTTTAAAGGTACTCGAAATTCAATTTTACTTGTTGACTCATCCAACTAAACTACACTTTTCATAGAATTGCTGCTAGTCTTTTTTATTCCCTTGAATTTAGAGGGTAAATGAACTTTGAGTGGTTGAGGATTGGGGATGAGGAGTCTCCACGTTGCCGCCAAAAAACACGACCGTATTGCCAAAGCTCGTCGACCCGAGCGGTCAGAGCCTCCGGCTCCGGGGGCGTTGCCCCTGTCGACCCGGGTTCGAGCGGAGGCACCCGCACGGTAATGTAGCTCGCTACAGTGCCGCGCGTGCACTGTAGCGAATCACGTAGTTGCAGTGAAAAAAAAATCCCCTCGCCCTTTCCTGGATCAAAGCATAGGTAAAGACTCGCGCCACAGCTCACAGGCCAGCTGGGTCCCTATGTACGGTCAGGGAGGGGGGTTTCGGGGTTTTCTCGATCTGCGTGAGAAGATCTTCTCCTTAATTAAATGCCCGGGGGCCGTCATACCCCCGCAGGTCGAGTTTTTTTTTTAAAAAACACGACCGTATCGCCATCGCTGAGAACCAAGGCATATTAAGGACAACTATCTAGAGTTGAAAGTGAAATATTATACTTATGATTATCTGCCTTGAGAACGATGAGTCTCAACTTTATGTGTGGTGGGAAATATTCTGTCTGAATATAAATATAAAAGATAATTATATATGCCGGCTCACCTTGGTAATACTATTTTCAAGTGTAACTTTTCCAAACCTATTCATGCCCCAGTAGTACTCACAAGTGCTACCACTTTGTTTCTCCTTTTTATAGAACCACCAACGATCTCATTTCAGCGTATTGTCCCGTAACTGCGACCATCCACATAGCAACAATATAGGCACTATCAAGAAAAACGAGATGAATGGAGCAATTCAGTGATGTAGTCAGGAACCAAATGTTGGAGGAGGTTTGACATTGCTAATTATTGGGGCAAATCGAAGACATCTAATACAAAATTTTAGAGCTTAGGGGGGCCATGGCCCCTGCTAGTCCCGTTGGCTCCGTCCCTATGTGGTTTAGAATAGTTTTGATGGAACAATCTAAACTGTTAATTTGGTAGGCTTGTAGCTATTGTGTGCTCAAATGGTCATAGTTTATGATTAAGATAAGAGGTGCCTAAGTTATTGGTAGTTTTATGAGAAATGGGCAAAAAAAAAATTGAGAGGTTCGCGACTATTGTCTATTAGTACATTAGAAAAAAAAATAGACTACTCCCTCCGTCTCAAAATAGTTGTCGCTTTTGACTTTTAGACATCACGTTTGACCGTCCGTCTTATTCAAATTTTTTATGCAAATGTTACTTATTTTTTCATAACATGTTTTTTCAGTAAAGATAGTTTCATCATGTCATATTTGTTTTATAATTCGCATAAATTTTTTGAATAAGATGGATGGTCAAACGTGATGATCAAAAGTCAAAAGTGACAGCTATTTTGGGAGGGAGGTAAGTATTAGTTCGAGAACAGTATTAGTTCGAGAACGTGATGCGTGATTGTGAAATTTATGTAAAAGAAAACAAAGGAAGTTTATGAGGACATTTTTGCTATTTATCCTAAAACAAAACTGCAGACACACGAAAGGGAGCGAACAGCGACTGTAATTCTCTCTTCCTCGTCGCCGGTGACCTCACCAGCCGCCGTTGCCCAGGATGCCGGTGAGGGTGGTCGACACCGCCACTCCTTCGTCCCAGCCCTCCTCAGGTTCCTCTACTCCCTCCCCTAGTCGCCTCCTAACCTCTCCCATCTCGACCCTCTGCGCGGATGCTAGGTTTGTTGGTACACCCAGGTTTAGATCTCATGCTCGATCCGTCGATCGCGTCGGCACTATCACGCTATGCTTTCGCGTTGGATTCCGATTCGAACATCATTTTGTTCACATTCAGGATTGGCCTGAAATGATGTTTGTAGGGCTGTAACCTGGTACTGATTTAGCTGGTTTTGATACTTTCATCGACGCAAATTACCGCTTTCATGTATAGCGGTTCATGGTATGGTCCATAAATATATGAGATTTGGTGCCAAGCGTTTTAGGAAGCATCCCTGGATAGTCAAGCGTTGCTAATGTTTGCCTCGTTAGGTGCCCTAAAGGAATTTTCATATTTTTTTTTCCTTGGAAGGCACTGTTCTTATGAGATTGTGGGTATATAGATGTCATTTGTTCGTTACTGATTGATGGATTTCAGAAAAACCAATTGATGTTGTGTTTTCAGAACCTTTTGACTAAAATGTGTAGTCAAGTTGGGAATTACTTTGTAATCTTATTAAGCTCAAATTAAACATACGTGCTATACTGATTAAAACATTATTTGCAGGTCAAGATGCAAATGCTGGACAACCGTCTCCTCCTAGCTGCTCACTCTTAAGTGCTGGAAGGGTAAGTATTTTGTTTTTATTGCTTGAAATGTCAAGTTTTGACTGAGAATGGAACCAGTAAACTCTGAGTTACTTATCTTTGAGAAGGCTATGGTTAAATTCAGCTGCAAGGATGCCAGGTCACTGATTGTTGTACTTCTGTGGTACCAGTTGTGAGCTGATGCTGTTTCTTGAAGCCAATGTGAAATCACATTGGTGTTCTGGTGGATAGGCTGTGGTGTGCATATATTGTATAAACTGAATTTGTATATTTGACCATTGCTCGAGTTTTTGCCTGTGACATTGCATGTTCTTTGTTTTTTAAGCCTTAAAATTTGAAGATGCCATTGACCAATTCTGCTTGTATCTTTCTTGCAGTGTTTCGCTGGAACTCAGAACGTTTCAAGTCTACAGAAGGATGAAGCATGGAAAGTTAATGTGCGCATCCATGGTTGTGATCTTGAACAGGGTTATCTATGCGGAACGATGGAAGCACTTAATGTTCCCTTAGCAGATACACCTGTGAGCTACTCATTTATTCTTTCACTTGGACTCTGCAATTTATATGCTACAACATTTACTTAAAGCATACACATACAGAACTGCAGCCAATGTTCAAAATTACAAAATCAGCTATTTCTTAGTGTGACACATTGTCCACTTGTGTGCTGAACAAGATATATCCTGTTTATACTTCATAAATAACTGTGTGTCAAACTAGAAGAATACTTGAGAATATTGTTTGATACGGTTTAAGACATATCTGGGAATGCTATATGGAAGTCTGCTCTTTTGTTTAAATAGTGTAATTTTATGCCATCTGCTATTCATGACCAGAATTCTTGTATTGGGTTCTTTGTCCATAGGTTGTGACATTCTGGGAGGGGGAGATCGTAGATGCTAAAAATTACACATTTTTCACTGGCAAGTGGGAGGCATCGTGAGTATTTATGGTTTATGCCAACGCCATCACTTGTGATGTGTATATTTGTCCTGATCTTGGATTGCATTCCCAACATACTGAAAGTTGCCTAGAGGGGGGGTGAATAGGCAACGGGACCTGAAATGACTAATTAAAATTTAATCAGCAACAAACAACCCGGACTAGTCCGGGTCGAGTCGGACTAGTCCGATTGTAGCCGGACAAGTCCGGCTCGGGACGGACAAGTCCGAAACCTGCGCAGCGGAAATTAATCGATGAACCAAGGAGTAAATCTAGTTCGATTCAAGCAAGATTTATAGCATGTATATCACCAACAACAACTAGAGCAAGCTAGGAAGGCAGTAGAACAAGTAAACTACAAGTAAATGAGCAAATCCTAGCAAACCCTAGATAGGCAAGTATGAATGGCAAGATAGTAAACAAGGGCAATTAACCAACAAAGAGACACAGGATTTTTCTCCGAAGTTCAGCTCCACTTAGAAGCCTACGTCTCCGTTGAGGAGTCCACAAAGGACCGGGTTGCTCTCAACCCTAAACCTCCCCAAGCTCCAACACAAAGTTGGGCTCGGTGCTTCACTAAGAAATCCTCTTTCGAGGAGGGCAATACAAACTTCCCGGGCCTCAACCACACAAGTTGGGAGTCCCCGGGTGACGCCTAGCCGTCTAGGGGATGAATCCCCAAGAGTAACAAACACGAACGTCGGCGGCGGTGAAGAGAAACGAAGTGCTCGATGCAATATGCCTTGGCTCACTCAAGAACTCTCCAATCTTCTCTCAATCCCTCAAGAAATCGAAACCCTAGGCTTGGGGAAGGAAGAGAGCAGCTCAAAGTGTGTGAGAGTGTGTTTTTCAGATCTGGGAGTGGCTAACCGTGCAAGGGGGGAGTGAGGGGTCTATTTATAGCCCATCCCCCAAAAGTGACCGTTTGAGCTGTCAGAGGACGGACTAGTCCGTAACAACCCGGACTAGTCCGAGATTCAAACGAAACCCTAGCTCAAAACGACTAAGTCCCAATGTTAGAGTGGTCACGGACTAGTCCGCCCCGAGGGCCGGACTAGTCCGGAAAACCAAAACTGTAGGCCGGGACAACTCGGACAAGTCCGTGATCCGGACTAGTCCGCGAGTACCCGGACTAGTCCGGTATGACCCGGACAAGTCCGAAATACCAAACTGTGGTCCGGAAGAAACACGGTCAAAACCCTGGTCGGACTAGTCCGGCTCCACCCGGACTAGTCCGAAATACCCGAACTGTGGTCCGGGGTAAATCCAGACTAGTCCGGCTGGGCATACCCGGACTAGTCCGACTCGGCTCGGACTAGTCCGGCTGCCTTGAGCCGAAACGCGATGTTAGCACTCATGAATGCATATGGAGTTAGAATAGTGAGCACTTAGTCAAATTCACCGCTTTTTACGTCGTATCCCTCTTGATAGTACGGCATACCTACAACTCAAATATATGAAATACAAGCTCATTGTTATAGGCATCTTTTTCTTTTCTTTCTTCATTTTGAGGGTACATAAACGACGTTTCTTTTATCTCTTGCTGCACACATGCTCATATAAACTTATTAGTTCTTTAATTGTTTGTCATCAATCGTCCAAAACCCACTAAGGGGCCTAGATGCTCTTTCAATCTCCCCCTTTTTGGTGATTGATGACAACTAAATAAAGCTTTCATTTGAGAGATAAATAAGATATTGAAATAGGTAATGAACATATGAAGAGCTCCCCCTAAAGATGTGCATCATGTGAAATGATAAGAGGTAAATACATGCACATGTAGAGCGAATACAATGAGAGCTCATACATATGTTCATAGCAAGAGTGGGGTGCATAAAACAATGTGTTCATGAATGGTATAAGATGTGAGTGTGCATCAACATTCATGACAACATAAGCATGAAAAACTCCCCCTAAAGCTAAGCATGTCATGAACAAGCATAAATATGACATATGCATGGATAAGCACACAAATATGACATAAGCACATAGTCATCACAATTACAAGCCATAAACATAGTCTTACACAAATAGATGCTAAACATGACATAGTCTCAAGCATAAAAAACTTAAACAAGTCTTACAAGCCAACACACATAAGGAGTTTTTCAAATCGCACATCAAGTCCATGATCAACTAGATAGATAGATAAAGCTTTTCTTCTCCCCCTTTGGCATCAAGACACCAAAAAGTGAAAAGAAAAGGCAAGAAGGTCGATGTTGCAGCTACTCCCAATCTTCTTCCTCTTCCTCCTCTTCGTAGTCCTCATCACCATCATCGCCATTTCCACGACCGGAGGGTCCTTGTGCTGCAGCAGCACTAGAGGATGCGCCGGCGTCGTAGTGAGAGAAGTAGGCAAGCTAGGCGGGAGTGAAGGATGTAGAGGGATCTTCATAAGTGATTGGTTTATCCACTTCACACTCAGAACCATCCGGAGAACGAGGTGGCTGCAAATTTGAAGCACGGTGCAGCGCCTTGATGGAACGAGTGTCCTTCTTCCGAGCTGCCCTCTCTTTCTGAATCATGGCGGAGTTGTCTTGACAAATCTTGAAGATGGACTTGAGAAACTTGAGAAGACCACCACCGCTGTGAGAGCTAGAGGAAGAACGAGATATGGTACGACCACTCCTTGTCTCCATAGGAGCTGAAGATCCGGGGGCAGCTGCTGCAGGAGTAGATGTGGAGAGCAGAGGTGAAGGAAGCTGAGGACTAAACCTTGCATGAGTGGCATCCTTCACAAACTCCTTCTTTGTGACTTGCTCAATCATGTACATGATCTGAGGTGCAAAACCACAAGAACGATTGGGTTGGGTGGATATGAGGTAAATTTCTGAGTAGAAGAAGTCAAACACATTGAATTTCTCCTGACGGCTGATCCACCACATTAAATTTCGCTCATATGCAGGAATGCTGCCAGCATCACCAACTCTAGGTGCCAAAGTACTCCTTAAGATCCGGTGCAGCACGGAGAAGAAGGGCCGCAGACCACCCACTTTAGGAGGCACAAAATTAACACCCGGAGTGTACATGAAAGTCCACTTGACTAGTGGTGAGAGGGGCTGCATCATGGATCTTTGCACCCTTCTCAAACTCAAGACCAAGAAGAGCAGCAAATCTCTGAGGAGTGATAGAATACCGCTCACCATTAGTCATCCAAGTCAAGGAGAGGTCACCGTCGGGTTTAAAGAACGCGGTGGAATAGAACTGCGTGATCACTTCCTTGTTCCAAGCATATTGAAAACTCATGAAGTCCTCAAGGTTGTGATGCCTGCACGCAGCTAAGACCTCATCAAAGATGGGCTTCTTTCTACTCTCCAAGCGCTGAAAATTCACAAATTGACTTTCACAGACAGGGGTCTTCTTGCTCATATAGACTGAGATGTAGTAGTCCTCATGGAAGTCACTCCAAAAGCGAGGATCAAATGCCACCTTCTCAAAGTTGTAGCAAAACTCCTTGCGCCTGAGAAGTGCCCCGGCTGTATCATTTGAATAATCATGACGAATTCGTTGCCTTGAGGGATCCACAAGTGGCATGTGCATCTTCAAGGGACCAATAGGAGCAGACTCCTCATCTTGTTCTGGAGCATGATACCCTGAATCCTCACGAGCCACGACCTTGCGAACCCGAGGGGCTTTGCCTCTACCCCTTTTGGATGGACCTTGATCCTCCCTTTGCTTTGTCCGCCTCTCCTTGCGGTTGTAGGTGCGATCAGCCATTACAAGGCCTGGGAGAAAGGGAATAGCAACACGGTGTCACATAGGTGTAAAGAGACAATGATGTGAAGCAATTCATCGACAAACTGAAGTTTCAGGCTCAACAGAACTCGGACTAGTCCGGCAAATCACGGACTAGTCCGGCTCGGTCCGGACTTGTCCGGATGCGCCCGGACTAGTCCAGGTTCCATCGAACCCTAACCCTAGCCTATCAACAAACTGAGATTTCAACACCGAATCCTAGCCATATTGCACAATGTACATCTATAGCATCCTAGGAAACATCTCCTCTACCTACATTGGAAGGGAAACACGAATCCAAAAAGGATTGGAACCCTAGAACGTGGGAAAAGGAGGGGATACCTTAGGAGAAACTCCAATCCGGATGGGAGACGGACTAATCCGGGTCACACCACCCACTCCCCCACAAACTTGACTCCTTGGCCGGTTGAAGATGGAGATCGCCTTTGGGTCGCCCTTGGTCGCCGGAGGGAGAGAGAGGAGAAAGGTTGGAGGTCAAATGAGTGGATAAGGGTGAAGGGGTAAGTTTTCCACGGTTAAAGGGGTAAAAACCCGATACCCGGACTTGGCCGGGTGGCCCGGACTAGTCCGGTTGAATCCGGACTTGTCCGAGATGTTGCGGACTTGTCCGCCCTGATTGACACAGGAAATTTTTCTTGGAGCTGAAAGAGGAAGATGTTGACGTTTGGACAAGTTTTCGCAAAGTGTCTCATCAAACATGACCAGCCAACAGTCAATCAATCCAACAATGGTCACATTTGAATTAACAAGATCCGAGAGACAAGGATCAACTCCAAAAATTTTCATAAATGAAAACATACAAGGTTTTGCAATAATTTTGGTTTTCACAAACATCTATCCTAGATCCACAAAGATGTGCAACATTTCACTCCACATTGCAAGAATCAAGTATATTCAACTCACTTCTAAGCTCACAAAAGCGCTTCTCATCTAGGGGCTTGGTGAAAATATCGGCAAGTTGGGCATCGGTTCTCACATAGCTAATCACTATATCCCCCTTGATGGCATGATCTCTCAAAAAGTGGTGCCGGATATCTATGTGCTTTGTTCTATTGTGATCAACGGGGTTATGTGCAATAGCTATGGCACTCTCATTGTCACATAGGAGTGGAACTTTGTTCATAGTGTAACCAAAGTCCTTTAGAGTTTGTCGCATCCAAAGCAATTGTGCACAACAACTACCGGCTGCAACATACTCCGCTTCGGCGGTGGAAAGGGCAACGGAATTTTGTTTCTTGGATGACCATGACACTAGGGACCTACCCAAGAATTGGCAAGTCCCGGATGTGCTCTTCCTATCCACCTTACATCCAGCGTAGTCGGCATCGGAATAGCCAACTAACTTGAACTTGGAGCCTTTAGGATACCAAAGCTCTAGGTTAGGTGTATGAACCAAATATCGCAAGATTCTTTTAACGGCCACCATGTGGCACTCCTTCGGAGCGGATTGAAATCTTGCACACATGCACACACTAAGCATTATATCGGGCCTAGATGCACAAAGGTAAAGCAAAGAACCAATCATGGAGCGATATACCTTTTGATCCACGGCCTTCCCATTGTGATCAAGATCAAGATGTCCATTGGTCTTCATTGGGGTTTTGATGGGCTTGGCTTTGTCCATGTCAAACTTCTTGAGCATATCTTGAGTGTACTTAGCTTGACATATGAACGTGCCTTCCTTGAGTTGTTTGACTTGGAATCCTAGAAAGAACTTCAACTCCCCCATCATGGACATCTCAAACTTCTTGACCATCATCTTGCTAAACTCTTCACAAAATGTTTGATTAGTGGAGCCAAATATAATGTCATCGACATATACTTGGCACACAAAAATATCATCATCAACATGTCTTGTGAAAAGAGTAGGATCAACTTCACCAATCTTGAATTGATTTGCAATAAGAAAACCCTTAAGGCATTCATACCATGCTCTAGGTGCTTGTTTAAGCCCATAGAGCGCCTTGTGGAGCTTAAAAACATGGTTAGGATACTTTGAGTCTTCAAAGCCCGGTGGTTGCTCCACATACACCTCTTCTTGTATTGGCCCATTCAAGAATGCACTTTTCACGTCCATTTGATGAAGCTTAAAGCCATGGTGAGTAGCATAGGCAAGTAATATACGAATTGATTCAAGCCTAGCTACGGGAGCAAAGGTTTCACCAAAATCCAAACCTTCCACTTGTGAGTACCCTTTTGCAACAAGTCTTGCCTTGTTTCTTGTCACGACACCATGCTCATCTTGTTTATTGCGGAACACCCATTTGGTGCCCACAACATTTTGCTTGGGTCTCTCCACCAATTGCCACACTTGATTTCTTTCGAAGTTGTTCAACTCTTCTTGCATGGCCATCACCCAATCCGGATCCGCGAGTGCATCTTCTACTCTAAGTGGCTCCAAAGAAGACACAAAAGAGTAATGTTGACAAAAATTTGCAACTCGGGTTCTAGTGGTTACCCCTTTCTCAATATCACCAATGATGTTGTCGACGGGGTGATCTCTTTGTACACTTTGGCGTACTCTTGGGTGTAGCACTTGTCTTGTGTTAATCACTTCTTCTTCTTCTTCTTCTTCTTCTTCTTGATCATCTTGTTCTTGATCATCACCATCACCATTTGGAGCTTGATCTTGGATGTGATCTTGATCTTGGTCGTCACCATGATCTTGAGCACTCCTTTGATCTTGCTCTTGTGTTGGTGGTGGTGTATTTTGTTGAGAAGGAGAAGGAGAAGGTTGAACTTGTTCAACTTGTGGTTCTTGTGGTCTTACATCACCTATGGCCATCCTTCCTATTGCCTCATGTGGAGTTTCTTCATTGCCTATCACATTTGGATCAACTTGCTCCACTTGAGAGCCATTAGTTTCATCAAACGTCACATCACGCGTGACCTCAACACAACCGGTGGTTTTGTTGAAGACACGGTATGCCAAGACATTCGATCCATATCCAAGCAAGAAACCCTCATCAACTTTTGGTGCAAACTTTGAGGACTTGGGTTTCTTGTTGAGAATAAAGCACTTGCTCCCAAAGACACGAAAGTAAGAGACATTAGGAACGTTACCAATGAGAAGCTCATAGGGTGTCTTCTTTAAGATTTGGTGAAGAAATAACCGGTTTGATGCATGGCAAGCGGTATTCACGGCTTCGGCCCAAAACCTATCCGAAGTCTTGTACTCATCAAGCATTGTTCTTGCCATCTCAATGAGTGTGCGGTTCTTTCTCTCGGCCACCCCATTTTGTTGAGGGGAGTAGGGTGCCGAGAACTCATGCTTGATGCCTTCTTCATCAAGATATTCTTCAACTTGAGTGTTCTTGAATTCACTTCCATTATCACTCCTTATCTTCTTGACCTTCACTTCAAATTCATTTTGTGCTCTTCTCAAAAACTTCTTGAGCACTCCTTGTGTTTCACTCTTATCATGCAAAAAGAATACCCAAGTGAAACGAGAATAGTCATCAACAATTACTAAACCATATTTGTTACCACCAATGCTTATGTAGGCGATTGGACCAAATAGATCCATATGAAGCATTTCCAAGGGCCTTGTGGTAGTCATCACATTCTTGGCGGGATGAGGAGCTCCAACTTGCTTTCCGGCTTGGCATGCACTACAAAGTCTATCTTTCTCAAAAGTAACATTCATTAGTCCATGGATGTGGCCGCCCTTTTGAAGTTTATGGAGATTTCTCATGCCAACATGGGCTAGCCTTCGGTGCCATAGCCAACCCATGCTAGACTTTGCCATCAAGCATGTATTAAGTTGGGTTTTATTCGATGAAAAATCTAAAAGATAAAGCCCTCCTTTCAACACACCCTTAAAGGCAATTGAGTAATCATTTCTTCTAAAGACGGTCACACCTTCGTTAGTGAAAAGACAATCAAAGCCTTTCTCACAAAGTTGTGAGACCGACATCAAGTTGTACTCCAAAGAATCAACCAAGAGAGCACTAGAAATTGAATACTCGGGAGTAAGAGCAATTTTACCCATACCAAGTACTCCTCTCTTTCCATCATCACCAAAGGTAATAGAATCACAATCGGATGTGTTCTCTTCTAGTTATGTGAACATCTTTCTCGCTCCGGTCATATGACTTGTGCATCCACTATCAAGCACCCAACTTGTTCCACCGGAGGAGTAGGCCTACAAAAACAAATCAAGCTTTTGTTTTAGGTACCCAAATAGATTTGGGTCCTTTAGCATTAGTAACAAGCATTTTTGGCACCCACACACATCTCTTGATTTGGGTGTTATGTGTGCGGGGTCCAACATATTTAGCAATAACATTGCCAAGAGAATTTCTAGTCAACACATAATCGGCATAGAAAAGGTCTTGAGATGCATATTCTTTCTTCTTCTCCTTTGGAGCTTCATTCTTGACTTTCTTGGCATTTGAGACCTTGACTTGTTCAACCTTGTTCACCTTCTTGTTTACCTCCATCACTTTGGTGTACTTTTTCTTGTACTTCACTTTTTCACCTATCACAAATGGTGGACCAAAGGTATCCTTGACGGTGAACATTGAATCCTTCTTGTTGTCAAGATCATCAATGGGAAGGGGAATAGCCTCAAGCCTAACAAAGCCATCCCTTGCCATTTTGAATCTTGCTTCTTTCTCATCCTCACCATCACCAATCATACCTCTTTTGATAATGGTGTTCAACCTAGTAACTTGTCCCTTCAAAAGCTTCAACTCTTTCTCATTGTTAGCAAAAGCATCAAGATCAACATTATGGCATTTTTCACAATCTTTACTTGTGGAGCCTTTGGTTGATTTAGAGGCATCTTTTGAAGATTTGGAGGAGCTAGACTTAAGAACATCAAATTGCACTTCAAGATTTTTATGGGCCTTGATTAACCCATCATGTTTTTCTTGAAGAGCAACATTTGAGCTCTTGAGACTTGTGAGAGTCTCCTTGCTTTTCGCAAGTTTTTGGTCTAACTTCTCACATTTTTCCTTCTCACATGCCAAGAGTTCCTTGAGTTCAAGGTTTCTCTCCTTTTCAAGGATGAGCAAGTCCTCTTGTTTCTCAAGCAACTCATCCCTATCAACCAATTGCTCCATAAGTTTCTTTATTTTAGTGATGGCATTTTTATTCAAACCTTTGAGCAAGGCTTCACAATCACTTGCATCACTATCATCATTATCATCATCATGATCATTATCATCACTATCTTCAAGAGTGGAGGGAGTGATGACTTTCTTAGTTACCTTGCGCCCTTTGGCCATGAGGCATACGTGGCGTGGCTTGTTGTTGTCATCATCATCATCATCGGTGAGGCTTGGAATTTCTTGCTTGATGATGACCCTTTCATAGCAATGGTAGCCATGCCTTCATTCTTAGGGGCTTCTTCATTTGAGACTTCTTCCGCCATATGAGCATGGCCGGAGTATTTCTTCTTGTTGAATAGTCTCTTGTCCTTTTGGTGATTCTTCTCTTCCTCTCCTTCTTTGAGTGGATAATTCACAATGAAGTGCCCGAGTTTCTTGCATCTATAGCACACTTGCTTGGAGTTTGTTCTCTTGCCTTTGGTGCCACGTTCCTTCTTCATGAATTTCTTGAACTTCCTAATGAATAGAGCCATCTCTTCATCATCAACATCGGAGCTTTCATCACCACCATCACTTGAGCTCACTTCAACTTCTTGCTTGCTTTTGCCTTTCTTGCTAGCCTTGAATGCCACTTCCTTGTTCTTGGCGTTGGAGACTGCTCTTGCTATTGACTTGACATATTCGGCTTCCTTCTCCATGATCTCATGATTGATGATCAAACCAAGCACTTCATCCGGGGACATCTTCTTGTAGTTTCTCATTTGACGGATCATTGTCACCAATGTGATGTTCCTTGGTGAGAAGGCTCTAGTCATCAATTTGACAACTTCGTGCCTTCCATACTTGGTACTTCCATATGCTCTAAGCTTGTTGATCATGACCTTGAGCCGATCATACATTTGTTGAGGGGTTTCATCATCATCCATCACAAACCTTCCAAGTTCTCCTTCCAATATCTCAATCTTGGCTTGCTTCACGGTGTCAACACCCTCATGAGCTCTTTGAAGAGTATCCCATATCTTCTTGGCACTCTCCAAACCATCAACTCTATCAAACTCTTCATTGCTCAAAGATGTGAGTATCATACTAGCCGCTTGTGCATTGCGATGCATGGCTTGCTCTTGCTCCGGTGTGAGGTCTCTATACTTCTTGGGTAGCTTCACACCTACACACACAACTCTCCAAATGCTCGGATTGAGCGAGATTAGATGCAACCTCATGTTGTGCCTCCACTTGGTATAGTGCGTACCATCAAAGTGCGGCGCTTTACCCAATGGGACCGGCATGAAGTGAGTGTTAGTGTGTAAATTTTCATAATTGAAATTGGTGGTGTGATACTCATTAGGTTTCTTGGATCGCTTGCTCTTCTTGCTCTTCTTCTTTCTTCGACTTGAAGAGGTATACGATCCTTCGTCTTCGGAGCTTGAGCCTCCACTTGAGCTTTCATACTCGAAGTCGTAGGAGTAGTCACTTGAGCTGGTGCTTGTATGGATGACTTCTTCTTCTTCCTCGCTGTAGTCGATGAGCTTGGGCTCCTTCGACTTGCTCTTCTTCTTCCTCAAGCTACTAGGATCACCGAGAGTTGCTTCCATCATTTCTCCAAGCGGTTAAGCTTCAATGCGGAGTACTTGGCTCTGATACCAATTGAAAGTTGCCTAGAGGGGGGGTGAATAGGCAACGGGACCTGAAATGACTAATTAAAATTTAATCAGCAACAAACAACCCGGACTAGTCCGGGTCGAGTCGGACTAGTCCGATTGTAGCCGGACAAGTCCGGCTCGGGACGGACAAGTCCGAAACCTGCGCAGCGGAAATTAATCGATGAACCAAGGAGTAAATCTAGTTCGATTCAAGCAAGATTTATAGCATGTATATCACCAACAACAACTAGAGCAAGCTAGGAAGGCAGTAGAACAAGTAAACTACAAGTAAATGAGCAAATCCTAGCAAACCCTAGATAGGCAAGTATGAATGGCAAGATAGTAAACAAGAGCAATTAACCAACAAAGAGACACAGGATTTTTTCTCCGAAGTTCAGCTCCACTTAGAAGCCTACGTCTCCGTTGAGGAGTCCACAAAGGACCGGGTTGCTCTCAACCCTAAACCTCCCCAAGCTCCAACACAAAGTTGGGCTCGGTGCTTCACTAAGAAATCCTCTTTCGAGGAGGGCAATACAAACTTCCCGGGCCTCAACCACACAAGTTGGGAGTCCCCGGGTGACGCCTAGCCGTCTAGGGGATGAATCCCCAAGAGTAACAAACACGAACGTCGGCGGCGGTGAAGAGAAACGAAGTGCTCGATGCAATATGCCTTGGCTCACTCAAGAACTCTCCAATCTTCTCTCAATCCCTCAAGAAATCGAAACCCTAGGCTTGGGGAAGGAAGAGAGCAGCTCAAAGTGTGTGAGAGTGTGTTTTTCAGATCTGGGAGTGGCCAACCGTGCAAGGGGGGAGTGAGGGGTCTATTTATAGCCCATCCCCCAAAAGTGACCGTTTGAGCTGTCAGAGGACGGACTAGTCCGTAACAACCCGGACTAGTCCGAGATTCAAACGAAACCCTAGCTCAAAACGACTAAGTCCCAATGTTAGAGTGGTCACGGACTAGTCCGCCCCGAGGGCCGGACTAGTCCGGAAAACCAAAACTGTAGGCCGGGACAACTCGGACAAGTCCGTGATCCGGACTAGTCCGCGAGTACCCGGACTAGTCCGGTATGACCCGGACAAGTCCGAAATACCCAAACTGTGGTCCGGAAGAAACACGGTCAAAACCCTGGTCGGACTAGTCCGGCTCCACCCGGACTAGTCCGAAATACCCGAACTGTGGTCCGGGGTAAATCCAGACTAGTCCGGCTGGGCATACCCGGACTAGTCCGACTCGGCTCGGACTAGTCCGGCTGCCTTGAGCCGAAACGCGATGTTAGCACTCATGAATGCATATGGAGTTAGAATTGTGAGCACTTAGTCAAATTCACCGCTTTTTACGTCGTATCCCTCTTGATAGTACGGCATACCTACAACTCAAATATATGAAATACAAGCTCATTGTTATAGGCATCCTTTTCTTTTCTTTCTTCATTTTGAGGGTACACAAACGACGTTTCTTTTATCTCTTGCTGCACACATGCTCATATAAACTTATTAGTTCTTTAATTGTTTGTCATCAATCGTCCAAAACCCACTAAGGGGCCTAGATGCTCTTTCACTTACTGGAAAAACATCTTTCTCCATCTATTTTTCAGACCGGAGGATGATATAAGACACTGGTCCAAGTTTCCATCATTTACTCCTCTTCTGGTAATTGGTTGCTCAAGTTTCTGTTTCCAATCATCATGAATCTTTTGAGGATATGTTTCTCATTGTGCTCTGTCTGCAGAGTCAGATCGAGACAGATGGTGGCAAGTCTTTGGACCTTAGCAACTATCCTCATATATTTATGGTATTGCATTACCCTACCTATTCATTTGCTCATGTATAGGCATTATTAAGTAACATATCTCTAATGCTACATGCAGAGATGGAAAGAGCAGTACTTTGTCAACGTTGGAGTTGACTGTGGGTTAACAATAGCTGGTTTCTACTATGTCTGCTTTTCATGTAGCGATGGTTCTATTAGTGGCTTTTATTATGATCCAAATAGCAGGTAATAAAATTATTTCTTGCCATTTGTTTCTTGCATAAGTTTCATGGTAAGATGGGATTTCATTAACAGAGAATTTCGGCTGCTGTAAACATTTTGTTTTCTTTATGTGCAGTCCATTTCAGAAGCTTGAACTGAAGTGTACCAATGAGAAACATTCTGGATTCACATTCTCTTCATATGAGCTACAGTGACAAGGACAGTACGATCTATGGGTCAACTTTCTGTATGTCCAGTATTAGCATATACAGTGTGTGTACTGAATGCATAGTTCCTAGTCGTGTTCCGTTAAAGGAGACGAGATGACAATATGACATGTATGTCAAAGTGGTTCCTGTAACACTAAACAACTTTGCAGTATGCTCCTTTGTAATTTGAAAGACACAGACAACTTTTCTTGTCTATAGTCTACAGCTGTCTATTCTGCGTTTATATTGCGATGTTTTGACCATGTTCAGACTGACAGGATGTGAGGAAGAAATGCTGATTCGAACAATACATCTTGTCATAGATGCCGCTTTGCAGTCGAGGGTTTCTAGCTCAACCTTTCTATGCTATATACATTGTGGTTCCTAGTTACAGACATTGTTAATACAGTTTCTGATACAATCATGATCTCTAACTTTGTCGTGACTGCTGATTGTATTCTTTCACTTAAGTTTGTGGTACAAAGTTGCTGAGACCCATTTTGGTTTCATTTGCAGCGATTGTAGGGTGTCTTAACTGTGCTGTATTTCTGTGAACAAAGTAAACTGTTGGCCTGCTCTTCGTCTTTGCTTTCAGCAACCAGACATTTCTTAGTAAACAAGTCTCTACTGCTGTTGTTTCATGATGCCTTGATTCTGCTTCAGTCTGTAGTTAATTCTCTAAGGAATAGAATTCTTCTGCATCTGCATTGCACAAAGTTCTATCATTGATAATCCATTGATAATAACAAACAAAGATTTGGACAGAGTTTTACCTTCATACACACAAGGATGTGTAGACAGTGGAACAGGTGGTGTTACTTCTCTTCCTTCTTTTAGAAACCAAGAAGAGATTTCCTTTGCTCTTTGTACCAAAGGCCTCTCAACATTCTCAATCCATGTATCAAACAGATCGAGGACAGATTCAGTAATGACTTCTGAGAGTACTCTATCATCTGGTCCCGGTTCCAGCTTCAGCTGCAGGTATCTATTGAGTGATATTACCTTCTCTAGCATGTGCCTTCTATCAATATTATACGCTACCATTATTTCTTGGATTTTGGAGATTAGCTTGAGTACTGCCTGATAGAGTATAACATATGCATTTCGGAACACCTCGGTTGCTGTTTCGGACAGTTCCTTGCTGCTTCGGACATTCTTGTCATTTCCTAACTCGTGTTCTAAGGTTGGCGCAAATGTTACAGTCTTCTGTCTGGTTGTGTTGACACGGAGCTGCTTTGATTCCCTCAGCATTTCATTGGCTTCCTTCATTTCCGACTCAAACCTGCTGCTGACCTTGAAGTATGGTTGTTCCTTGTGTGCAGTGGGGCTCGGGGCTGGTGAATTCTGTCTTGGCGATGCGTCCACAAACACCTCAGGTGTCCTCTCGAAATCGCCCGCTGCAATGCACATAGCAAAATTTTGATCATCCATGCTCCATCATAGCAAAACCATACTATAACCGATGTATTTACTGAATTCAACAACTAGAGACATACAGGTGACATTTCATTTCAAATAACAACTGATTTGTGACTGACTGACATACAGGAAGTTGGATGCTGCGCTTTACTGGGGGTTCCGAGGTAGGCATCCAGTTGATCATCCCTGCCCCTGGTGTCTTCTGCACTGGGTCCAGCCCTTGGCGTCCACATCAACTCCTCCTGCACGGGCTTCTTTTTGTGATGCAGCAGGTGCATCCATTTCTTGGCCTTGCTCTTCACCTTGCCAAGCACCGCCTTCTTCTGGCTCCCACCTGGGGTCCTCGGCGATTCTGACGGGCTCACTGGTGGCGCCCGTGGTGAAGGCCAATATCTTTGCTGCTCCTCCCCTTCAAAAAATGGATGTTGGCCTGCAAAATGAATGGTCTCCTCTGTTAAGATTCCGGAGACGCAGAAAGATCAGCTCCCTCTTTTCAGCAGGTGAGCACTGAAGCATTATGCATACACTTGGATTTCAGCAACGGATTAAAAGGACATTGAACACGGTAAAAATTTTTGTTCAAAATTTCGCAAACATGCGATAATTATGAATTGAGACCCCATTACCGTTTTGGACGAGGTGATCCCCTCTTTTGGTGCTGATCCCGCGCTTCATCTTTCTGAATTCGCTCATGTTTCTGATTGTGCAGGAACAATACCAAGTCCAAATCAAAAAACTTGGGAGGAGCTGTGCCGGCAAGGCAAGAGGTGGAATTTGCTCGGCCTATCCTAAAGTTGGCAAACTCGAGGGAAACGTTCTTAATTATAGCGTTGACAGGGGCAAATTATTGAGGAGTGGTTACATTCTGCCCTGCTATTCTCGGGGGGTGTTTGGTGGTCGCAGAGAGGAGAGGATTTTGTGCCGCATTCTTAGACGCCTCCAATGTAGGGACGAGATCACAACAGGAGACTCCATCGACGTCTTTAGCTGCAAGTCGTACTGCTACGAAGACCCAAGTCGCCGCCGATGAGCTCCAAGGTTTGGGCTGGGCGTTGAATATCGAAAAAAGAAAGGGAAAAAAAAGGCTAGATGTTTAAAAATTAAGATGTCAAGAATGGGATTCGAACCCATGCCCTTTCGGACCAGTACCTGAAACTGGCGCCTTAGACCAACTCGGCCATCTTGACATTAGTATACTATCTCCTCCGTTATTTTACTTATTCAGTACAGTATTATTGTATAAATATAACGTCAGCCAATTCTCTGTTTACCGAACGGCGCGGTGATTTTGGTTGTTACGTATTATGATTGGTGTAACAGATCCAACGATAATGCCCATAGACCTGACATACCCATATCCCAGGGGCACTCAAATTTGTTCCCTGCTGCATGTAACAGGCAGAGACGAATCATCAGGACGCATAATGCACCATCACAAACCATCAATTAACCGCATTGGTGAAAAAATTGTTTCTACATCATTTGCTATTGGCAGTCACTAAATAGACTGACTGAGGTGGTTTGTTCAGTGCTGCTGCTGTTAGATGTTACAGTGTGTAAACAATGTTGTACCGATGAAACAGGTTCTCGCCATGCTCCCTGTAATCTGCCAAGGTGAATGTTTGTTTTCCAAACTTACTAGAAGCGGCAAACGCAGCGGCACCCCTCCATGCATCTAGAATAGGGTCAGCTGCTCTAACAAGCTTCAGCGGAGCAAGGTAGGGCCGAAACTGCCGAATCCCAGATTCCAGCCGAGGGATCATTCCTGGGAACAGGGAACTCCCGCCTGTGACAAGAATGGACTGGCAGAGGCGCTCCTTAACAGATTCATCCTCCATTAGTCTTCTGAGAGAGATGCTCACCATCTCATCAATGCCAGCCTGGTCGATTCCTATCATTCCAGGCTGGAACAGAACTTCAGGGCAGCGGAACCGCTCGATTCCTATGGAAATTCTGTAATCATCTGCAGTAAGAGGCCGGACTTTGGGGGCCTCTGGGGTCGGTTGAATAGCTGCAGATTTGGACACAAATGTTGGGTCGATCTCCTGCAGAGGTAGAAAATGATTTCTGGATGTAATATAAGTTGTTTTGTTGATTTTTAATCAAACAAAGATAGCATAAATTGATCACCAACAGAAGGAAAGCTTGAAACAGACTTTACCTGGAGCTTCGATGCAATTCGAGCAAGTTCTGATTCATCATCATCATTCCCGTCATCGTCATTACCTTTGCTCATCTTATTGTACACTAACCAATCTTCGTCTTTCTGTCCAAAGGTGTCCTCCCCTTTGCCCCGATCAAATGCGGCAGAAGTGAGCAGCCGCATCCTTTCTTTTTGAGCTGCATTTAGCCGTTCACCACGGCCTACACCACCAGATGAACTATGATTCCCATTTGTCTGGTTGCCACCAACTTTTTGTCGCTTCCTCTGCTCAAATTTCTCAGAAAGTTCTGAATATCGGGCACGAAGCTCTTCGAGGTATAATTCTGGGTTCTCCCTGTGCAGTTGAGTGAAACAGATTACCAGAGCAGAACAGAACTTCCGGAAAATATTTTGAATAGATTTGATCATGTATTATTGACATCCAAGACATCATGCAGACACCTCATGAATGGTAGATGAGTAATCTTTATGATGGTGGTATTGGCATAAAATTACTACTGGTATTGCAGAATGCATGACGTAGTTTTGTCTTGTATTAGGAGGTTGTTGAGGAAGGGATAATATTGGAAGAGTTAATAAATTGCTAAAGTAGATTCAAAAGAACTATGCTTCAAAAGAATCAGACTGGAGATATCAGAACTTACGCACGCCTTTGTTCTTCCTGTTTCTCCTTGAGAGCCTCTTCTTCAGCACGCCTCTGCTTGGCACGCATTTTGCCCTCTGTTGTGGTTTTAAGTAATATCTGTCTCTTCTTTTCTTTTAGCTGGTTAAAATACAAAAGCAGTGCTCAGTATTGAATGTCTCTAAACTTGGGCGAACATGACATATGCAGTATGCACGCAACATGCAGAGGCCAGATGCCCCCAAAAGAAAACACGAACAAAATTCTGTGATGACTGAACAAACACACCTGCTCTGGTGTCAATGTCTCATCAGGGACAGATACAAGCGGATACTTATCAGCCTCTGGGACATCTTCTTTCTCATTACCATTGGACTCACCCTTTGCTTTCCTTAGAGACTGTTTCTCTTTCATAATAAGAGATTTGATTTCCTGCGGTGAAAGACATCCAGCTCTACTTAGCATAGCTGTTGCTTCTTCTTCATCGGCTTCATCAAGTTGCTCCAATAGTTCCTCCCAATCGGAAATTCTCTTTTCCATCCCCGCTATCTTCTGAGACCTCTTTGCAGCAGCCATTTCTCGCAAACGCTGACCGGCCTTTTCCTTCAATGCTGCTTTCCTTGCAAGTTCTTCCTCGGAGGGCAGTTCTTCCTTTGGTGGGGGAACCCACGGTAGTTGCCAATACCTCGTTTTCTCTTCAGCTTCTTCCTTGTTGTTCTGCAGAGAAAGAAACAATCCCTCACGTTACAAGAATGTTCAAAATAACTAGAACATACATAATAAATATACTGGACGGAAACAAAATAAAGATCATGAACTAGACTTACAAGCTCAGTGAATCCTTTCTAAAGGCTCTATGATTCTATAAAAATGCATTAGAAATGGAATTCAATAATTATAAACTTCACATGAGAACAGAGCAGTACAAAAATTTCTTACCTTAAATATCTGCAACTCCGACATATAGTCGAGAGCTATATAACAATGCTCCTTCTTCAACTCTTCAGCCTTTTCCCATGTAATACTTGCCCTATTCAGATTAAAATGGTGGTTTCAGAAGTGCCGCGAAGTACTTCAAAAATATACTGTTATCACTTACGAGTGATATGGATATTTCAGGGAGAGCAGCTGCCTCAGAAAATCAGTAATGTGAAATCCACCAACGTTGGTTCTGCAGCATGCCCCCAACACAGGTTGTCCTTTCAAAAACTGAAAAACAAATCAAATTATTTTAGTTACACAGTAAGAGTTTATTTTAAAATATATAAAAGTACACACAACTTTTAGGAGAATTTATTCCAGGGCACTTAAGGACTATATAGGGGCCAACAGAAATGCATTCTGAGTATGTAGTTCCATGAGAAGTCATAAACGAACCGGTTCTCTCCATTTTAGAAACTACTTGGCACTTAGTACAACCATTAAATTTTCTCAAATCAGAGTTACAAAAGTATACAATGCATTCAATGGCACTCCTTCGAAATACATGCATTGCGCTGTATTTAACCTTCTGCAGATACGGGAAGTATAATTTGTTTACTGTGAAAGTTGAAGAAAGGCATATATTGAGGACAGAAACTTACTGGAACAACATGGCATGTTCCATGTTCACATGACACAACCAACCCATCTTCTCCACAGTTTCCAAGTTTCTGGTTGTACTTGTAACTAAATGCATTGTCGATGCCAAATGCTACAATTCAGATAAGAATCAACAACTTTAGTATCACTATCCTAAGTATCCTTATGGCAAGATGATTAAAACCATTGCAGCGAGAAACAGTTCATAAAAACAGCACATCAGTATCACCGGAATTATTACCAATGGATGGCACACCATATGTCTCGAAGAGTAGTTCTGCCATTCGGGCTCGAGAAAAGGATGGGTTGCATTCACATTCTGTCATTAGAATTGGATGGCCCACCTATCCAGTGTCAATGCGTCATTGTTAGTTTCAACAGGACTTAGAATAATAATAGTTGATGTGCAAAAGTACTAAATTCTGAAATTCGTTGAAAACATATAGATCGACAATACCTGTTAGCAACTGCAATAATAAAGAATTTTAACTATTCAAACCTAAATAACCATGTGCATGTCTGACAAGGACTAACATAGCTGAAAACATGCGTGGGGGTTCTACTATAAGAACATGGAATGAAAGGGTTGTTCAGAGAGCCAACTCATCGTGGGTCATATTCTGCTATCAGCTAAGTCTGTGTCAAGGATGGAGTTGGTAAAATTTAAATGCTACTAATTTTTGTCCTTTGCCTCCATTATTATGCTGAGACTCATGTTCCTCGTGAAACTGTACTTAACTACAAAATGTGTACTGTTACCTTAAAAAAAAAGAGAGGAAAAAACCACAGACACACATACACCACCCTAACACCCTGTCCCTGCTTTTTACGTGTTTTGCAATGAACAGCTCAAACTGACATTTTGTTATGCATCAAACGCAAAGTAATTTATCAAGGCAAAATGAAAACAATCAGAGAATGATAAGTCAATAGCAAAACAAAACGTTTTGAAGATAAGCCAAGACACCATGAAAATTCACCTCTGAAGTGGCACCTAAGCGATCAAAGCCATAGTCGAGAATCTACAATACAAAGAATGATACCATATCAGAAAGAATAAAAGCAGTAATAGAAAGCCTAGATGTAAATCAGCATGATTCAAAAAATTAAGAAGCCCCAGTTGGCTTTCATATCTATGAGCCGTAACGATTGGAATTGGCATTTAGTGCCATTACAGCAACCATATAAATTATGAGATCATATGTCCATTCCCCTATAGAATAACACCAAAACTCAATATCGAAATATTTAGCTCCGTCCCTGCTTGAAAGTGTTTTGTTTATCATAAACTTCAGACTATAGGCTATGCACATAGAATCTATCATTCAAAATGTCATTATATTACTTAGATGTTTTGGCCCTAATAGAAATTTGCTCAAAAGTGATTGCGTTAATGTTCTAGAGACTGGTGACAGAATAGATAGATCTTTGTTTCTATCTATCTCATGACTAGACATGATGAATACATATATGTAGATCATTCTAAAATAACTCAAAAATGGTGGATGATGTCACAGAAGTACTAACGTATTCCATGTATTCAAATTGATAGACAACATCATCATCAAATGGTGAGCGAAGTGCTGATCTTGTGCAATCAAAGAACTTCATTAGAGCTGGATCATTATCTCCAACTACTGAGACAGTTTCACCTGTATAATGGAAAATAAATTGAAGTGAGTCCAGACATGAAAGTTTCTCGAGTCCTATTACGAGCCTGTACATTGACACAGGCATGACGGCTTCAAATAAGCAGATTTCTGTTCCTTTCAATTATACATTCAATGTTCACCAGGCAAACACAATAGAAATATCTTGGTTTCAGAATATGAACAATAGTTTAAGAAAACACTCATGGCATGAGCACGGCCAGAAAAATAAAATTCGAATAATCTGGGATCAAATGAATTTAAATATTAAGCCATGTCGAGAAAAATAAATTTCGAATAATCAGAAACACATTGTGATTATCTGGGATCAAATGAATTTAAATATTAAGCCATGTCGACAGCGGAACAATTTCTAAAGCCGCACAATTAGGAGCAACTAAGCAAACACAAGGCTATACAAACAAAACAATCGGTTCTTTCACACAGCATCCAAACATTAAAGCAACACGAATTAGCATCCTAAAACCAAAACGCTGCGTACCAGAGCTGCGGTGGCGCGGCCTCTGCACGACATTGCGGAATGACAAGCGCGGCTCCGCCTCGCCCGCCCACCTGCACGGATCAACCAAAGCGTTACTGAATTCATCGGGGGCGTGCTAGGGTTAGGGTTTGGGGGAGCCCCGGCGCGGCAGGGACCTCCTACCCGATGCGGAAGGTGGAGGAGCCGTTGTCGATGACGATGGGGGTGGACGACGGGAAGCGGGCGAAGTCCGTCTGCCGCGACGGGCGCGTATACGACGGCATCTTGCCGCCGCCGGCGAGAGCGCTTGCCGGAGGCGGAAGAGATGGGTTTGGGGGCGTTTGGTCCTTTCCGCGGCGTCGTCCTCTTCGCGACTTGCCTTGGGACCTCGAGTTCAAGCTAGGAGTACTTGGCAAAGGCAGTGCAGGAATATAACGAGAAACCCCCTGCCCTTTGACGTATTCATGTTCAGGAAGTCACTTGATGAACATAAGTGAACAACGCAGAATTGTTTTTCAAACCTTTTGGTTTAAGGGATATACTCCGACAAATTTTCTGAACGACTACTCGTGCAATCACAAAAAAAATGTCACTTTGGGCATAAATTGGGCCAAGCTTATAAAACTTTACTTTACTTCAAAAATTAATTACTATACCACCGTTTGCCAAGTCATGTCGTTCCCGACGATAGAAATGAACTAAAAGAAGCTACGCTACCTCCGATATAGGTTTCAAGAATATCGTCTGGATTTCATGTGTATTCGTCTTGTTCTGAAGATTATACAGGAGCATGTCCGACCATCCTCTTTTCATCTCACCTCTCTTTCTTCCATTATATTCTCTCTTTTATTATTGACAAAAACTTTTCTTTTTTCATCCTATATTGACGCTTATTCTTGCATTCTGATTGTGCCATTCTGTCTAAATGCCACTAGGTTGCGATCCAATTTGTTAACGAAAGATACCGCTGAAAAAATATCAAAAATAGCAGTGAGACAATTTTTTATGGACAATATGCAATTACAAGCTCTGTGATGTGTTAATTGGTAGCAAGGGATGCGGACAATACTCCAAACATCTGTAACTGAGCAATTTTTCCAGTCTTGCGAGAAAACATTTTTTTGAGTGAAAATTGCACACAAGTTTCATGCAGTTAAAAAAAAATCTAAACGTAGGATGGCTGAACAACTAGACTAGCTGCGAGCAAGGAAACCATGCAACACCAAATCGATTGTTAGACCTTGAAGTTAGCAAACAAGATCAGTATTTTACTGCTTCATCATTACGAAATACACTTGAACCTGTCCAGAGTACCCTTCTCTCTAATATAAGAGAATTAAATCCGATTAATCCACTAGTCTGTTGCAAAAGGGCCTCCGAAAATTACAAATCAGATGAGCATTCCTTTTTCCCTACTGAAACGAGTAGGCTGTCCCGGTAAACCGCTGCTCTTGCTCCTTGCCGCCGGCGCCCTCCTCCTTCCCCTTGCTCACGCCACCGCCGAACCGAATCCCTCTCTTCAGCTTAGTACCCGCAGCACCAGCGATTGCTACGGCCGGCGCAGGCGCCGGTGGCAGCTCCACCGGCTTGCCGTCCATCCGCGCCGCGACGCCGGTGAACCGGGGCGCCGCCGGCTGCTCCTCGGCTCGGCCGGCCGGCACCGCGGGCGTGGGTTGCGGCGGCGGCGGCTCCACGTAGTCGAGCGGCGGCGCGAAGTCGACGTTGCAGTCCGTCTCGATGACGCTGACCGCGTCCTCCGGCTGCAGCTCCACCACGTCCAGGTAGTACCGTCGGTCGCCCTCCGTCACCGTGATCGTCTCGCCGACGGTCAGGCACGCGTACCTCGTTACTACGTTGTGCTCCAGCCTGCAGCCAGGGATCGAGCGTTATTAATTAGCTGAATGCTTGCTCACGTTCCCACGGTTCAAAACAAATTCTGACAAAAACAAGATAAATTCTTTTCACTGACGAGTCAGGGAAGACGAGTGCACTCACAGTTCCCTCGGGTGGGACACGTCGAGGAAGTCCTTGGTGTGCGCCTGCAGCTTGAGGAAGGTGGCCTTGGGAAACGCCTTCTGCTGCACCAGCACCAGGTCGTTAGCCTCCAGGCCAAGATGCGTCATCAGCTGACAAAAAGAGAGAGACTGCAAGTTAGTTTCGTTTCACGGCGACGGACCACATGATTTTTCTAGTAATCAACGACGTTGCTGGTGCATGCTTACCCAGGTGGGGATGTGGATGAAGCCTTCGTCGGCGACGAACTCGAGCACGCCGCAGTGCGAGACGCGGCCGGTGCTGGGGTTCTGGATCCGGAACTGCATCGGGTACTCGATGTTCAAGGAGGTAAGTTTGTCGAGGGCGGACGGCGGCATTAACACTGCGAAATCATAGGAGTAACAAAGTCAGAACTCGGACGGATTGGTGCATAAATATAATAAGAAAAGAAGTAAAGATGAAGCTTAATCACCCACCCTTGTTCCCGTCCTCATCTACGTTCCCTCTGTTCACCAACGACGTCGGCAGGCAGCGGTAGTACTGCACGAACGAGCTCGCCTGCAGCTTGAGGTACTCGTCGAAATCCTGCACGCGTGGATCAACAGCAGAATAAGATCTCGATTCAAACATAGATCGATAAAAAGGGAAGGGAAAAAAATAATTTAGAAAAGAGAGAGAAGTTCATGAACAAACAGCCCGTACGTACCATCAGGTGGTCGACGCTTCCGCCAATCGAACCGATCACTTTTCTTTTCGCCAGAGTAGAACGAAAGCAGAGCAAAATCAGATCGACGATCACAGGCCTGCGTGACGAAACCTTATATTTGCCGGGCCGCGTGCCTCAGCGTCCGCGGCGGATTCCACCCCGCCACCGACTCAAACGCGACCTAAGGGCAGCAAACCGGGCCCACGCGAGCCTTGCGCTACTGACCTGTCGGGCCCACTCGTCATGCTCACAAGGAAGAAATAACGCGTTCGGTCGGACGCGCCGCCGCGGCCCTCCCCTTTCCGTGCGCGACTCGTGCTCGTCCTCCCCGACGGCTCCGCCCCCGCGCGGCGAGTCCACTGAACCCTAACCCTAGATTTTTTATTGGGGGTAGATAGAGCGCAGCGTCGAACCGGGCCAGGGGATTGCGGCGTCGAAGATGTCGGCGAAGCGGGAGCTCTCGAGCACCCTGAAGAGCCTTAAGGTGAGGATCCCCTTTTCCGCCCCCTCCCGGGCTCCCGGCTTCTTTCCCCGCCATGGCTGTGCGTCTCATGGGTGTTCTGTTTACGTGGTGGCGGCGGTGCAGTTTATGCAGCGGGCGACGGCTGCGCAGAAGGTCCAGGAGAAGACCGAGGAGGAGGAGATGGCGGCGGAGGTGGTGACGGCGACGAGCGGAGGGTTTGGCTCGTCGGCTCAAGTCGCAAGGAAGTGGTATGGCGATTGAAATTTTTGATTTTTTTCCCCATTCCTGCCAGCGTAATCTTCCCTTAGAATAGAATAGAATGGAATGTTTTCGACACATTTGGCGCAGGAATATGTGGAAAGTCCAATTCAGCGTAGCATGTAAACATTTTTATACACAGCAAACATGTGCATTTGAGGTTTATCAAGCATGCTTTCAATCGAATTGAATCACACATAGAAAGTGGTTGAAAATTGCACCCATTTTGGTTGGAGTGTTTGTTAGACTACGAAAAAGCCTGTCGAATAATTGTGAGCATAATCATTTTCTTTTAGATTAGGGCCTCGCATAAAAATAGAATAGAAGAAAGATGCTTTTGCAATTATGTAGCCAGAGTTTGGGATATCGCGAGTGTCTGCTGAGTTTTACATGCTTGTGTCGTGATGTGAATATATCTTCCTAACATCAATCCTTTGATTTACCAAATTGAATGTGCATTGAAAATATATGTGAGCATCCTGTTAATTACAATACTGAGTTTATGGAAAACAATTATTGATGTAGAACAGCTAGCGAGTCTGGCGCAGACTAAACCAGTACCATTTATTTGCAGCATAGTTATCATGGAGGGTAACCCACATCCGGGAGCAGTAAAGGGTCGGATGTCGTTCCAAAATTTCAATCCAGAAATTGATGTGAGTCAGGAATTTGTATTCGTTGGCATGTTTCCATTTATTTCCATGTATATTTGTGTCCCCTTACAAAAGCCTAGATATATAGAAACTAAATGAAGACGCAGGAAGTGACGATCAAACTGAATCAGCTTCACCTAGCAGTTGTCATCAAGACGGTGCAAAGTCTGGCAGGTTAGCAATATCTCTATTAACTTACCTTAGCAATGTTCAACATATATTCAGCTTTAAGTCTAGCTTTGTTGAAATTGTTTTTTATTCTCAGTCAATTGAGTCATTAAGTGTGTATAAAGCTGAAAGAGCTTATTAGCACTAGGAATCAGACATGTCAGGATCATTAGGGATATGCGGTATGCCACACAAATTTATATCTATTTGTTAGATTGTATGGGTTTCTGGGGTATTCACAGTGGTCATCAATGTGGGTACCAGAATTTCAAGAAACTTCTGAAAATAAATTGTTGTTCTGAGCATGTCATTTGGACCACCCACATACAAGCTTTGTATCTATTAAGGAATTTTATACCTGTGCTGTCATGTTTCATTGAGTAAGGATGAAAAATTGCAAGGGTAATTTAATTTTAGAAAGTTTTGCATACGTGCCATGAATGCTTCAGACTTGCATACATATTTCAAATAGTTTGTTCTTTTATCGTTTACAGATGGCCAGAAATAGACTCGATATTATCACTGAGTACCACATTATCGATAAGAGCTCTTGCATCTACACTCAGCCTAAAATCACTTATGTTAACTTCTGAATACTTTTTGGGATGTTATTTTATGGATGGATGCATCAGTTTTGGTTTGTCACATGGAATCTATACATGATATCTTTTGCAATGAAAATGCAGAGGGGATGGAGTACCAGCATCGAGATTTGGAGACCTTGATACTTCAGAAAGCATATCTCTGAATGAACTAAAGAGGAAACAGCCTGAACTTGAGATGGAAACGCCACCATCTCATAAGCTGCCAAAGACCACAGGTCGATTTTTCGATGGTGGTTCCTCGTTGCAAAGCAATGGTCGTGGATCTCACAAGTCGAACAAGCGTGAAAAGTATGATTTCAATCACCTGAGACGGCGAGACCAAAGAAATTGAAATGAAGCTTCTAGTTGACATAGCTAGACTAGCTCCTGTACTCCATCTGTAGTTGTACCCGATTGCCGGTTGCCCTAGTTTTGTGGATTATATTTAGAGAGCTCGTAATCGTGTAGTGGCATGCCTGTTCTTAAAAGTGAGATACTGAGATGCCTATCATTTTTTCCCCTGATCTGTTGTATACTACTGTGCTGTTAGATGTGAGGTTCTGCAGCAGCAGAGGAATACAAGTTTTGACAATATAATGTGACATCCTGCGTGTGTTCTTTTTGTTATGTGGTGATGTTTGAACTGATGCAGACAGATAATTTACCTATCAGCAGCCATTTATATATTTGAGAATTCTCATGTCTTCCAATTGTTTAATGCTGCTTTGTGGCTTGCAAAAACGTTGTGTTGACAATGCGTTTTGCTGCCTTCAATGTTCTTATATCTACTGGGATTTCCATCTTGAGAACGGGAGGTCATGGTAGTATTTGCTTTTGCGAGAAAGCATGTACTGTACAGTAAATTAATAAGATGGAAATAGTGGCCTTCACAAAAATAAACGGGGGAAGACGTAATCTGTCGGATCTTGGCCCCACCTATCAATAGGTGACGTCGCCGAGAGTTCTTCCTGCTTTCTTTCCTGTCTTCCAAGCAGAGGACCTGGGGTGTACAACGCTCGCCCGTCGGCGTCGCCGCTCAACGCTAAACCCTAGCGCCAACCCCAACCAACCAGCGGCGGCAGTCGAAGGTGAAACATGCCGCCAGCGGGATCTTTCGCGTCGGCGGTGGAGAAGACGCAGCTGGCGGTACAGGACGCGGTAAACTCCTCGTCGCGCTCGGCCGCCGCCTTTTCCGACCAGGTGCCGCAGATCCTCGTGCCCAGGGCCGCCGGGTAAGTAGCCTTAACTGACATCCACCTCCGTCTCCTCCGATTTGCTTCTCTATATGACGGCCTCGGTAGTTTTCTCTGTTTCGGCGCGGCCGTGCGGAATTTGCAAGTGCTCCAACAGTTGTGATAGAAATTATCTTCTGATTAACCCACATGATGGGCTCGCTTTGCTTCCATAGAAAAGGGCTAATGTGGCATACTTGTGCTGTTACCTTAGACTAGTCTGAAAACTGTGTAGTTTAGTATTATCGTGCAATATATTTGAATTGTTTGACGGCTTATAGGTTATGGATTTGAATTATGAATTAATTATTGCCAAAGTATAAATTGTATATATGTTATTTCGCAGAAGATTATTTTTCCCCCAACTTTTCATTTGAACAAATCAGCGAAAGAAAATTGTAGATGTGAATCTGAAAATGGTAGCTTCATGTTTTAAAGACTACTAGTTGGGTGGGATTTTGTTTTAAAGTCATAGCCTGGTGAATCAGAGGTTGGAGGTTTCAGTCTTGACATTATCTGGTTGATTGTACAAATTGGTCCTCTATTCGAGATGATGCACACTGTAGTTACCCTATACTTATACAGAGAACATGCCCACATCTGTCTCTACAGCTATCACTGTCTGCAAAGCTGAAACAATAGTTTGAGTGATGTAATTGTGTACTCTGTATATATAGATGTCACAACAGTGAGGTGTAAAATCTTAACTGATTCAGTGAAATGTGTGTGGCACAACACTAAAAAATAGCCGCCTTTGTTTCTCTTCCTGTAAAAATATGGTTACCTTAATAAAGCAAGGAGACTGCTAGTGTTTTTAGATTGATTTTTCTAATGTTATAATGTCAGAATTTACAATTGATTGCAGACGGGTTGTTTCTCTGTCGACTTGTACAAAGGTCGGCGCCATAAGTTTTGCAGTTGGTGTCGTGGTGGGCTTCACACTGAAGAGAAGGCTACGCCGATGGGCTGCTAAACTTCTGAAGAGGATTAAGGATGACGACTAGTCTGTTCAGAAATCTGAGCTATTCTCTGTAGCTCAATTCCTTACCAAGCTGACTCTTTGAATGCTTCCGTAAATGTGTGCTGTGAACATAAGTTTATAGTTTCATTGGCCTTATGACATTGTGGAATGCACAATATAGCATGCTCACAACTATTATCTTTAGTGTCTCTCTGTCCTCTGCTACTTATTCGTCCACGGCTATGCTTGGTGCTCTAGCTTATCTGAAATTAGTATGTGGCCCATATTTTTGTACTGCAACTATTAGTGACAGCAATGTTATTAATCGGTTTTTGCTGATGTGTTTGTTCCTAAAGGGCTATTACACAACAATGGTGAGTTCTCCTGGTGCCAATCAGTTCCTATCGATTTTACTTAAGCTTCTGTTGCCTCCATGCTAATGATGAAATTCAATCATAATGTTGGAGCACAATATCATAACCAGAGTAGTAGAAAGTTTTTTTTTTACTTGCTTTGGTCAGTATAATTGTTCTAGGTTGGCATTTTTATTGCTGCAGCTGTTTGCATGGAGTGTCAATTCCTATGTTATCTTTCTAATTTGATCAAGGCATGTGTTTGAAAACGACGTGGAGAGAGGTTTGAGTTTTTCGCTGGCTGTGTCTGTGACAAGAGACAGTGTTGGTGCTGTCATTATTTTATTTTAGCTAGGAATTTTGCTGTAAAGGAAAATCTAAGGATGCCGTCATGTCGAAGGGTGTGAATAGGAACTGAAAGATTTCCATATAGCTGCAATGGTTTTCTTTTATAAATATGGAAAGTACTGACCTTTGAAAAGCGTTACTGTGCCATGCAACTCTTTTACCTGTTTCCGTTAGTCCATGCAGATGCAGGTTAATTCTTAACGCACGAATTATCCATTTATTTTTATCGAAATTGAAAAGTGACTTTACAGAGATTTCTACTAGTATGACAACAACATTCCCGCTAATTTGTTACGAGACCGCTAAACTAATACTCCCTCCGTTTTTTAATTGATGTCGCGTTGACTTTTTGAGTTACGTTTGACTCTTCGTCTTATTCAAAATATTGACTCAAATATGCAAAATTACAAGTTATGTTTCAAATTTCACTAGTAATAAAACAAATTATAACAAAATATTTGATAATTTTTAAACTTTTTTGAATAAGACGAGCGGTCAAACATAATTCAAAAAGTCAACGGCGACGTCATTTTAAGAACCGAGGGATTAGTCGTAGACCTTCATTGAGCAGAGCACCACAGAAATGCGAAAAAGCGGAGATCATCATCAGCTGTATTCGTGGGCGACGCCACCGTACCAAAAGACTCGCTGGAACGACCGTGACATGCTGCTCAGTCGGTAGGGGCGATACGCGAAAGGAACAGAGAAAGGAGTGGAGGACCGTCCGCGGTGCCTGCGTCGGATGATCTTGCCGGTCGCGCGCGGTGACCGGCCGTTTGTTAGACTTTCTATCGATGGTTGATGATGCCGAACCCCCACATGTACATGCATCCTTGCTGCTGCTACAACGACGGGATGAGAATCTGAAAATTGTTGCTAGGAAATGCAATCATGTTTCTGAGTAATAAATAAAGCCCTCTTTTTCTAAAAACGCTTTAGTGTATAATTATCTATTTGTATAAATATTTATAAGAAATAGTACAAACAATCAAACTAACGAAGAAATTCAAGAGTTGGTATATCACAATATTTGCATTTAAAGGGGAAGACTACTAAAATCCTTTGTCGAGTCAATCACAAAATGGTGCGCCGCGCGCGGGTGATAGCGACTGGGCAGACAACCGAACTAAAGCGTTCCGTCGTTCCTTGAAAAATCGCCGGTGGCCGCGGCTTCTCTCTCTGCTCCCATCTCCTACTCTCATGCATGCTCCCATTTACACGCGACGCCATGCGGTTGGCTATCTGTTTCTGGAATCGGGGCCCATGCGATGTGACATTACATTCCGATTCGTGATCTTCTGAGCTATCGACCTGTTTAGCATGAGCAATTACCCCGTACGTGCGGCATCAGTTGGTCCGGCATGCGTGCTGCGTGCGCAGGGATCGGGTCGTCCAGCAATTTTTGCAGAATGGATCAATCAATAGTTGGAGATTGGCTTGCGGGAATACGAGGAGGAGCCACTCGATGGCACCGGGGTTCCTTCGCCAGGGGATTCACCATCTATACGGGTTCACGCTAGGACCAAGGAGCGAAGGAAGGATGTGGACATGCATGAAGCCGCAGGCAGCTGCTATTTTTTGCTTTTTTTGATAATACTGGATAAGGAAGACGTACAAAGATGCATACAAATACAGGTACGTACGGCAAGGATACAGAGACAGCTGTCCCCACCAAACTGCAAAGAAGACCCTCAAGAAAAATATATTACAAAGAGGTCCTTGGCTCCTTTGCTTGACGCCATCGCCGAGGCTCGCCATCGCCGGCCGCTGCCGGCAACGAAGACCCCAGGCTGCCGTAGATCTGGAGAAGCCCCATTGCCTGCTGGCTTTGGAGGAGTCGAAGTAGAAGTAGCCGTCGGCTATCGCCCATTGACCGAGGCCGCGCCCCAAGCCCTCCAGATCCTGGATCTCCACTCGCCATCGACGGCCACCGCCGCCGAGGGACACCCGAGCTCGATCCGTCCACCCCACATCCGCAAGACCCGAAGCATTCTCTGAATCCTCGAAGCAAAAGACCGGCAAGCACGAGAACTCACCAAGGAATCGTACCGCCGGCAAGGTACTCCTGTACAGGGGCATCGCTCCCGATGCCTCACCTCCACAAGCTCGCCGCCGGCACTGGAGAAAAGCACCGACAAGGCGAAGGAAAGCAGGGGAGGACCTTATTCCATGGCGCCACCGTCTCCATCGCCTGGACGTCGTCGCCAGAATACTAAACCTAGAAAAACTAGGACCTAAACTACCACCAGCCGGTGAGAGGACGACGGTCTCCACCATCTCGCGACGCCCCGAAGGCCATCGGAGACGGAAGAGACCGCCGGCTCTGCCGGCAGGGACGGTCGCCTTCCCTTCCGCATCTCTCTGCCGGTAGAGGATCCATAGTACCCGAAGCCTCCGGGACTTCATATTCATCATTTTATAAAGAAAGGATAAGGGATCTCTTTTCTGCAACGGGAAAAAATCTGCTCCGCTGATTTGACACAGCACAACCTTTTTTTGAGATTACACAGTACAACTCAGACACTCACAACGCACGCACACTCACCCCTATGAACACACGTACGCAAACCCTACCCCTATGAGTATCTTCGAATACTGAGCCGGCAAATCCAGAGATACGAAGTCACCACTGGCGCCTCGCTGTCGACGGGAGCGTCGCCTACCACTGAAAGCACAAATGCCGTTAAATCCTTGAAAATTCGCTCCCACGGGGAGTCGAACCCAGGACCTGAGAGGTGTTACTCGGAAGCCTTAACCACTAGGCTAAGACCCCTTTCACTGACACAGCACAACCTAACGATACATCCAATACCAATGATCTGTGCCTACCGTAAAACAACAACTTGAACCGCACCGTAACTCATCTTAACCCATTTAACTAGTACCACTATTTTTATTATTATTTCTAAATTGCGCGGGGAGGACTACAGTGAGGAGGGCGACAGACCAAATCACGATCTACTAAAGGGAAAGTTTCCCCAGATAGGGGGATATTGGTTCGAATCCACTTCAAGATTTGAAGTCCTGTCTCAGTTCATGCTCGTCTAAGAGGCTGGTCGCCCTACAGTTCTTTTTGTTTGGCTGCTAGTTGAAATGTAAGCTCTCTTGCTTTCTCCTCTGGAAATTCATATAGTTCCTCCCAAATCAATTCTTTACCGTTCTTCCTTCAACTCTTTTCTGCCCAGTGGAGTGAAAAAGCTGGGAAAGGGAAAGGAGGCTAAAGCGAAGTAGACCTAGTTCTGTTTTTCGCTTTATTTAGCCCCCTCAGTGGAGAGAACCTTACCCGGTATTTGAAAAAGCCAAGAAGCCGAGAATTGGCATAACTGTTTATATATCCATCAACTGTTGCTTGTTGATTTTCTCAATCCTTTGGGTGTCACTGTCTCACTGACGGGGTTGCGACGAAAGGAAAATGAGGGAAGTACTCCACACCGGCCGTTTGCGACGAAAGGGGAATAAAGAGGTAATAACAACACATTGGCCGCTTTTAAGCTTGCGTGGCCCCCGCTCTCCTCGCCATGGCTTCTCCAGGTCTTCCCCCCGGGCCCACGGCACTATATGGAGTGTGTATATATAGCGGCTTACCCTCGCGAAAGCCACTGGCAGCTGCGCCTGTTGAGTGTTGAATTTCTTCTCCCTCTCTAGCTTGCAGCGCCAGATCCTTTCTCGATCCCGATACCAACAAGCTTGCAACGGAATGGCCGAATCGAAGATGGCGCTGGGCAACGGCCGTGAGGTGGAGGCCGGTGGAGGGGCGCCGAAGCTTCGCCAGGTAGCAGCAGCCGGCTTTGAGGCCGCGCTGCTCGGCCTCTGTGCTGCCTCCACGGCCATCACCTTGGCCGTGAGCGTGCCGCCGCCGTCGGGGCTCGACACGGACGCCTACTTCCTTGCGCTGTCAGGGGTCTTCTTCGCTGGCGTGACCCAGGTGGCCGCCTCCGTCTGGGCGGCCGACGACGCCCGCCGTCTCGCCGCCGGGAGGAAGCTCGTGCGCGTCTCGCTCGTGGTGCCGTTCCTGTTCGCCGTCGGCATGTCGGTGGCTTCGCTTCTCCAGTGATTGAGTTTGCGATTGCATACGCACGTCTGCGGTCGATCATGCCCCCGGCCGCCCACCCACACTGGCCTGTCCGTGTCTTCGTCCAGCTGAACTTGTGCGAGTGCGTGTGAGTTTGCGTCGTGTTCCCTGTTTGTGGCTTGTTTCTTTACATTACCGTTTGCTTGGATCGGGTCTGTGCCGTCGTGCGTGTGAGTCGTCTCACTCAACGATTGTGTGTGTAGAGAATAAAAGGGTGGTTTCCAGTCGAGTAGTCCGGCGCATACCATCTCAACTTGTGTGTCAGGTTCATCGATAATACAAAGTCATGCTGCTGTTGAAAATCCCATTCCTGTATTTCTCATACCGAGATTGTATTTTTTGACGACAGCTATGCATGTCTATATTGTATTTTTGACAGCAGTACGTTCCAGTACTTGAGAACGCACCTTCATGATAAATAATTTTTGAGAACTCAGCTACGTCGACAAGGTCAGTAGCAGTGGCGGGCATAGGATTTGGATCATGGGTATTCAAAATTTGTAACGATAATTTTTTTTGACACCTTAAATTATTTTTGTTTGGATCAATTTGACACCTTAAATTATGAATTCATAACACATTATTGAGTGCCAACATCGTTGATCAATAAAATTGATCTCAATTTAGAATTGTGCCAAGCATAGATGTACTAAATTGATCACACAAGACAAGTATGTTCCAGACCATGGACTTGTGAATAGTGTCGCTGATAGTGGTGTCTACCGTGTGTTTACATTCCGTTCATTTATAGTTTCACAAGACAAGAAATACCCTGTTCGTTGGGCTTTGTGAACTGAAGAACGCAACTAGCAAGGTGCGGCGACAAATCCCTGATGGATCTGACGATCGGGAACCACGCGACGCGGAGGGCGCGATCGGCGGCGAGGCAATCCTGGGCTGGGCGGGCTCCTAGGTCAGTGCGTGACCGCGTTGTCTCTGCTCGATGAACACCAACTTGTTCCTGGGCGACGCGGCGGCAGTGAAATTCCTCGGCGGCGCGACGGGCGGCAGTTTTCCTGGCCTCTTTGGGTGGCACCGGTTCAGAACTTCACGATCGAGCGATATTTTGAAGTGCTCACGCCTCTACTGAATCAATCGGAGGCCAGTGGTGCTGCAATGGGCCGATATTGTTACTGGACTGCGGTGGGTAGAGAAGCAGGTTGGGTCCAGGTTGGCCTTTTTGATAGGATTGAATGGTTGTCTCGGTTTTTCTTTTGTTTTTTCATGTAATACATACAACACATTATATATATCAAAGTTTTTGTAAAAAATAATGGGTATTCAACTGAATACCCTTGAATTGAATGGGGCCCGCCCCTGGTCAGTAGTATAAAGGGCAAAAACAGAGGAAATGGCGAGGCGAGCGAAACAGAGCTAACAGATCGGTGCAACCCGGTCGCCGCCAGGCTTCGACCGTTTGTGCCCTCCTGCTCCTGCTTGCGCCTCCCTCACAATCGGTGATGGCGTCGCGGAGTGGAGTGGAATCAAGGGGAGGCGCTCTCCAGTCCATATCTGGAAGAAATGAGCAAGCGACGCAGTGCAGGGCGTGCGAGGAGGAGAGGGCATGTGGCCGGCCGAAGCGTCCCTGCGCCAAGGTCACCTTCCTCAAGCCATCGCTTCATCCCTTGTCTTGTTGATACAAATATGTGTTTCCATTAATTATCTTTCTGGTGCTTTTGTGACGATGATTCTATATACCACCGTGTACTTTTCCACACGTTTTTATAGTTTGGAGAACGTACATGAAGTTTCCAGCATATCAGTTGTTTGCCAGGTGTTAATCCTGTTACAAACCGTAGAGTTTAGATTTTGCGGAATTCATAAATCCATAACTGACACTGAATGCTATTTTTCTTTTTTTTGCACCAAGACAAGGACCATGTTACAAGTCTTATGTCTGCCTACACTCCTCTGAACCTAAATAATGCGGATTCAGTTAACAGATATCCATGTCCATTATAGTTTGGTTGCCGAGGGACATCCATGCACGTCTGATTGACTGAGATGCAAGAATAACTGAAACATTGTTTTCCTTTGCAGGTGTACATTCGGTGGATAGTGCAAACACGGTTTCTCTTGATGCTTGGTACGTTGTATGCTAATTGAGCGGAAACTGTTTTTCCAGACGTAAAATGATAAGCAAACACTATAAATTGAGTGTGAATGCACCAGAAGCAATGGCGGAGCTAGCAAAAGCTGAGAGAGTTTCATATATATAGTTTGTTCATGAATTGTATTTATACATGTGCAAGAATTCAAACAACAGCTAGTATACTTCACAATGCATTGCAGCCGTGCTGTTGGTGTGGTGGTGTGCTTCACGCTCAAGAGAAGGCTACGGCCATGGGCTGCTAGACTACTGAAGAGGATTAAGGACGCAACTAGAGCAAAAAAAAAAATCTATCTATTATATATATAATTGACCAAGAAAAGAAGCCTCCACGTTCGCTCTCAAGACCTAGAAATTATCACGTTAATTCTAAAATGCTAGAAATTCCCACGTTAATCCGAGAAAATAAGAAGAGAAAATTACCCACCACTGCCATTATGAAACAATTAGTCAGAAAACCCCCTAAAAATATTTATAAAATAGCTAAATTCGAAATAATAAAAGTAGCCAAAATATCCCTCACACCTATTTCTAAATTACCCACCATGCCATTATGAGTAAAAAATAGCTAAATTCGAAATAATAAAAAATAACAAAAAAAATACTCTTCACACCTATTTCTAAATTACCCTCCGTGCTCTTAAAGTCTAAAAAAAAACTAAATATAAAAAATAGCTAAAAATATCTCTAATTCTTATTTTTAATTTACCAACCATACCATTATGAGCAAATAGCTAAATTTTGAAATAATAAAAATATCTAATAAACATTTAATCTCGATTTCTAAATACCCGTGATATATGTCTAGCTAGAATGGCATATTATCCTATTTTTAGCATGACACATTTCCTTTGAAAGATTTATTTGTAGCATGACATATTCTTTTTTCCTACCATAAGATATGTTAGTTGTTTAGCATGCCATGTTTGTACCAACCTAACTTCTAAAATAAAATCAAATATATTGTTAGATAAACGATGACTCATCTCAAACTCAAATTGAGGGATGGTGAGAAATTCTACAATATATTTTCTACTATTTTATAAATATAGATTATAAAATAGGTAATAACAATAAACTATAATAATAAATTACGCGGGCAGCCATACTAGTTCCCCTAAAAAGAACTAGAGCAAAAAATTTCCACCCAAAAAAAAAACCTAGTGCAAAAAATTTCAGTATATTTAGTCTATTCAGAAATCAGAGCTACTCTGGCTCGGTTCCTTCCAAAGCTGACGCTTTGGATGCTGCCGTAAATTTTTTGTTATGAACATAAGTTTATGATTTCATTCGCTTTATGACATTGTGATCTGCTCAAATACTGATTTGATGTTGCTCAGAGCGGTAAGGATGTAGCATGTAGCATGTTGCTGCACAATATTCCGACATGGGCATTGCCCCTTTCCATTCATAACGGAAAGAACAGTCACAAAGATTATTACATCCCAGAATCCTTACAGATAAGAAAGCCTCTAGAACAGCATAAGATCGGGTTTAGACAGAAAGGTGCGACATAGGCCCCGTTCGGATCCCCCTATAAAACACCCTCTAAAGTTTATACCCCTCTAAAGTAAAAAGAATCTTACTATTTAGGGGTACTAAATAAAATTTAATTACAAAACCTTTCTGCAGACGGGCGTTATTTTTGGAGACGAATCTAACGAGCCTAATTAAGCAATGTTTTGACACAGTGATGCTACAGTAACCATCGTCTAATCGCCGCTTAATTACCCTCATTACGTTCGTCTCGCGAAATAGATGGGGGTCCTGAACTTAGTTTTGTAATTTGATTTGTTTAGTACACATAAATGCTGCCGACATTTTTGATGTGACTGCTACAGCACCCTCTAAAGTGATCCAAACGCACCCATAGAACCATAGTTTTTGGAACGATCCTACGTAAAGAAACTTCAGTCGAGATAAACAGAAAGCAGAGAAGACGTGTTGGTTCGCATCCATATCTTGGCACTCATCATTCCTCATCATATCCCTGCGCCCCCATGGCTTCCTGCTCCTCTCTGTCACATATCAGCAGCCGCTGGAGTTGACGATGCGCTGGGGCTCTTCCACGCTGCGCATTGACCTGGGCGGCCACCTGGAGAAGGCCTTCCACTCCACTGATCAAGTCGTCCTTCGTCAGCTCTTCCAGCAACTCTGCCCAGAATTTCAGAAAAACACAAGCATGATACTTTTCATCAAAACATGCCCTGTTCTTGGCCTTCCATATGGCCCAGCAAACAGCAGCTAAACCCATGATGTGAAAAGGCTTTCCTTTAGGTAAAAATTGTTTTATCCAGATTTTGTATTGTTCCAAGGAAGTAGGAATACAATTTGCACCAATACTGATAGCAATATATCCCCACACAGATTTAGCAACCGGGCATAAGAAGAATAGATGTCTAGCACTCTCCTGTTGAGTGCAGAAGTCACACTCCCCGTTACCACTCCACTTCCTTTTTTTCATATTATCTCTCGTTAGAACAGAATCCTGTTGTTCTAATAACCAGAGAAATTTTTTAATTTTGAGTGGGATTTTAGCTTTCCAGATATGTTTTTTATCCTGATTAGGAGCTTCCTTCACAAGCCAATTATATAGAGAGTTAACTGTGAAGATGCCATTGCCGGCGTCACCCAGGTGGCCGCCTCCGTCTGGGCGGCCGCCGTCTCTCCGCCGGGAGGAAGCTGGTGTGCGCGTCGCTCGTTGTACCGCTCGTCGTCGCGGTCGGCATGTCGATGTCTTCGACGTGCTCACCGGCACTTCATCCGAAGCATATGTGTCTTCACCGCAAGTTTATGAGGTTTCAGTGGAGATTGTCTGGATGATTGTACAGGTTGGTTCTAGATTCTAGACACTGGTTTGTACGCCTATCACCGCCCGCAAAGCTGAAGTTTGATAAGAATAGTTGAGTAATGCGATTTTGCACTCTATGAATAAATGTGGCTTCAGTGTGTAGAATCTTGACTGCTTCAGTGAAATGTGTATGGCACAACACAAAAAAGATAACCACCTTTGTTTGCCTTCCTGTAAAACTATGCTTACTTGAAGAAAGTCGATTTGTACAAAGGTCAGCGCCATAAGCTTTGCAGTTCCTTAACCCTCTTCAGTAGTTTTAGCAGCCCATAAGTCCACTACTGAAGAGGGTTAAGGATGACGACTAGTCTGTTCAAAAATCTGAGCTGCTCTCTGTAGCTCAATGCCTTCCCAAGCTGACTCTTGGAATGCTTCCGTAAATGTGTGCTATGAACATAAGTTTAATATGGTTTCATTGGCATTATGACACTGTGGAATGCACTGTGCAGCATGCTCACAACTATTCTATTCGATTCAGCTGAAAGAAGTATAGGGCCCAGATTTTTGTACTGCAACTAATATTAGTAACAGTAATGTTATTAATCTGTTCTGCTAATCTGTTGGCCCTAAAGGGTTATTTTACTTAAACTTCTGTTGTATCAATGCGTGCTAATGAGGTAATTCGATGATAATGTTGAGCTCAATATACGGAGTATCTTTCACCGGTCATTATAGTTGTACTAGGTTGGCATTTCATTCCTGAAGCTCTTTACATGGTGTCACAATTCCTATGTGGCTAGCTATGTTGATCTTTCCATTTCGCACAAGAACGAGGCATGTGTTTGAAAGTGACATGTTTTTTTTTCTTGTCTGCATGTTTGTCAAACTAGTGTTGGTGCTACCATTAGTTTATTAGCCATAAATTAGGTTATAAAGAAAGGTCATCATATGTTTAAGGCTCTGAATAAGAATTGATGTTTTGATAGCTCACATGATTTGTTTATATAAATACGAAAAGTACCGAGCTTTGGATGCTTCAAACGTGGCTAGTCATGTTGGCATGGTGCCAAGGTTCATGTTACGGATGGAGCCGTGCAAACCGTACGTCACTTGTTAGTCCGGTTTTTCGATAAACTGAAGAAACCGGATAAAAACCGGTCAAAAGGTCAAAAACGAATTTAGATGAAATTTGAACGCAAAGCGATCGCTATGTCACAAAGAATTAGATGAAATTTGAGCGCAGAATGATCGGTCTTTTCGGTTTACCTTCTAGTTTTTTGGGTTTACGGCTTGGTTTGTCGGTGTTTTATGGTTTTCAAATTAGAACGCCAATTCATCGGTTTCTTCGTTTTACTACCAGTTTTCTGGTAGGTTTTTCCATTTTTTTCAAAATTTCAATTTTTTTTATTTCAAATTTGAAAACCGACTAGCCGACCGAATCGAACAGGTGAATCTGGTTTCCAACGCTCCGGGGAACCTGCATGGCGCATCGACCACTACAGAAATGAAGAAAAGCGACCTGTGTCAGCTAGATTCACAGGCGACATCACCATGGAAGCGGAATATATTTAGAGCTTGCATGAAGTGGGTCCGACACTTGCGGTTTGCAACAAGAAAGCTTCAAATGCCACCATTCCACACTATCAGCCGTAGATCATATTCCTTCTTCAAAATCAGCTCGTGTCTTCCCTTTGCAACTTGCAAATACCTCATAATGGGACACTCTTGATAGTGACGAACTGATGTGAGGAGGAGGAAGGAGAAGCATGAAAGCGATAGGATAGGAGGATGAGAACGCGTAATCTTACATAGGAGGTGATGTCAGGGAAGGGGCAAATTAGTAAATCGTGGTACTTGGGCTACTATCTCTGGTTTTGAAAAAATGTCGCCGTTGATTTTTTTAAATTACATTTGATCGTTCGTCTTATTCAAAAAAGTTTAAAATTATTAAATATTTTGTTGTGATTTATTTTATCACTAGAGAAATTGGAAACATAACTTGTAATTTTCTATATTTGAGTTAATATTTTTAATAAGATGAACGATTAAACGTAACTCAAAAAATCACAGGTGATATCAATTTAAGAACGAAAAGCATACTCGTGAGTGCGACTGATGGGGTCAATCCCGGTGGGTCAACTTCATGGGCAGTGGGCACGTGGGTCCCATTTGTCATTGCGACGGGAGCATCGTAGATCATGTTCACTCAGAACTAATTTCCATCTCGATTGGAAAAACGGAGTAACCAAACACCAGTGACGCCACCACCTCCCCTCCCCTTATATACCGTCGAGAGGCCACCCTTGTTTGCAGCTGCGTCTGTTTAATTTCTTCTTCTCCCTCTCTCTCTCTCGCTCGCACGAGGTCCTTTCTTGATTTCGCGAACAAGATGCCGGCGCTAGGCAGCCCCGAATTTAAGATGGCACCGGGCGCGGCAAGCAACGGGCGTGAGGCAGCACCCTGCTTTGAAGGTGGTTTGCTCGGCCTTTTCGCTCTCTCCACGGCCATCACCTTGGCCGTGAGCGTGCCGCCGCCGCCGGGGCTCGGTACAAACGCCTACTTCCTTGCGCTCTCGGGGGCCTTCTTCGCCGGCGTGACCCAGGTGGCCGCCTCTGTCTGGGCGGCGGACGACGGCCGCCGCCTCGCCGCTGGTAGGAAACTCGTGCGCGCGTCGCTCGTGGTGCCGCTCCTGGTCGCCGTCGTCGACGTCTCGGTGGCTTCGCTTCTCCAGTGAGCAGTTTGTAATTGCATATCTGCGATCGATCATGCACCCAGCCGCCACACTGGCGTGTCGGCGTCTCGGAGCGTGAGCATTCGCCGATGAGCTGAACTTGTGCGAGTGTGTGAGTTTGCGTCGTCGTGTTCGTGTCTGTAGCTTGGCTTTACTGTTTGCTTGGCTTGGGTCTCTGCCGTCGTGCGTGTCAGGTGAGAGCTTCGTATTAAGAGTCGTCTCGTGATTGTGTGGAGAAAATAAAAGGGTCGTTTCAAGTCGACTAGTCCAGGGTATACCATCCCAATTTGTTTGTCAGGTTTGTCCAAAATACAGTCATGCTGCTGTTGAAAATTCCATTCGTGTATTTCTCGGGTCTTATGCATTTTTGCTTCACAAATATTTTATCACGGACGACGGCTAAGCATGTCGGTATTGTATTTTTGACAACAGTTCCAGTACTTGAGAACTCACCTTCAGAACAGCACTTTATCATCCTAAATATTTTTTGAGAACTCAGCTACATCGACAAGAACAGAAGTATAAAGGGCAAAACAGAGCAAAAGCAGAGACGAGCGAACAAAACAGGGAGCACTGCAGAACGATCGTATACATGTTTCAAACCACAAATCCATAACGTTGTGCATCCTAAATAGTTTTTAAAAGGTATGATTTTGTGATATGGCAGCGGGCGAAACGCGGCTAGTATTTTATTATTTGAATGCCTCATTAATCTACTATTGTTTTACCACCGTTATTTATTCTATCACTATTATTTTGTGAGTTGGCTTTGTTCTCAAATGAAAAATTGAGAGAGATTCCCCAGGGGCCTACAAGCGTATGCAAAAACAGTGCCTGCGCTCACTGCATGAAGGAGCGACAAATTCGGTGTCAAACGTGAGATTTTGCTGATGTGTCTTGGCTACAAGCCCGGCGAGGTGGCTTATTGGTCTTGCTCTACTAGCGACATCAATGTTTCAATCGGTCTCTGCCAATCTATTGGGTCCTATAGGTGAGTTCTCCTGGTGCCAGTCAGCTCCTATCCAACATCCTTCTATACCCTTTTCCATACTCATCCTCTCAAGTACTTGAAGTCTTGAATGCCCCATTAGATGAAATCCCAACGTCTGATGACATGCCCAAGTACTTCTCACTCGTCATTTTTTTCTCAACCAGCCCTCCTGGAAAATGGGGATGTAAATTTAAAATGCATCATACATATTTCTTGATTGAGGCGGTTTTAATTCGTACGTACAATACATACAGTTCTTCAAGTAGCATCTTAGTTTCAAGAACATGCCATGCACTTAGGCAGGTTTTTACTTGTGAATATATATGAGATACTTCATATTGATGACAAGTAACAACATGTTACTTTGCAAACAAAACAAAGGCTCGATGACACCTGCTAGACTATTAGGCGAAACAAGGAATAATACAAATTTGTTTATATCTTTACATACTTAAATTTTTGTGCATTCTCTAAAATTTTACAACGCCACATCAGTCAAAAATCTTTTTAATCATCATATTAAAAATGAACGCTAAAGGTGAAATAAGATATATTCTTGTATAAATCCTTTCACACTCTTCAAAACCTTCACTCATAACAATAACGATGTGCACAACAAGACTGAGCCAAGTGGAGGGAACTGCAATATCTGCTTCTTGAGGTTATTTTTGACCACGCGCACGAATAAATCCTCCACAATGTCATCTACGAACAAGTGCACGATGGCCTAACATATTTTTTAATGTATTTTGTACAATATATTCTAACATTCGTATTCGGTTCCTAGATATATTTCATTATAATTTGCAATATTTTAATAGAAATATTAACATAATCACTTATTTATTATGATTAACAAGTTCATTGTTCATATTGTGAATTACTGCATCAATTATAGGATACATAAAACTAGAGAGTAGAAATTTAGATCCACAATAATAAAATAAATTTTGCGGTGTCTGAGATACGAAAGTAACTATCGGTGCTCTCATATAGTCTAGCTAGGTATGCCAGCTTTTCTGAAAATATCTTTTCTCATGCAACATCTTTAGAGGCATGCTTTCTATGATTTTCTATCGCATTTTAGGGTTTTGTATCCTCTGCCTTTCCCCTTGCTATGGCAAAATTTACCTTACTTAATCCCTTGCTGCATGCGCACCGTTGATTCTAGAATGAACGCCTATGATTAAGACAAACTTTGCCACAGGAGGGGAAAGGCAGAGGATATGGATCCCCTTTCATGATAACAGGTTACAATTATAATTTTGTGGGAAGAAAAGATTTTGAAAAACAGAAAAGCACAGGAAGTAAATTATATACTGTAATGTTGACATGGAAGCTATACTAATGCAGCCCAACTCTTTTACCTGTTTCAGTTATAGTCCATGCAAGTCAATTCTTAAAGTAGGAGTGGTCCATCTCTTATTTATCAAAACTGAAAATCAACTTAACAAATGAGAGAAATAGCATTACTGCTAATATATTCTTGGAGATGGTACATAACCACAGCCCCATCTTAACCGGGAACGTATTTGGTGGAAACCAACTTCTCCGTGTGGAAACTTCAATCTGAGCCACACGATGTTAGATCCAAAGGGACGTTCAGGGGAGCTGGAAGGGGTGATTTGCAAAGACGCTTTTGCAAATCATCCCTCTCACCTCCCATGAGCGCCCCCTTGGATGAACATCGTGTGGCTCAGATTGAAGTTTTCATAGTTTGCATGGAGAGATTGGTTTCCACCAGATAAGTTCTCATCTTAACCAGCTTCATCGCCCACTACAGAAACGTGAAAAAGCGACCTATCAGCTCGATTCGCAGGCGAGGCCACGGAGGCAAAAGACCCAAGAAAAGCGGAACCATATTTAGAGCTTGCATGAAGACTGCGCCCGTCGCTCCCGTCTGCAACAAGAAATGTGGCACGCTTCTTCAATTGTACCACTCCACGCTATGAACTGTGGATCACGTTCCTTCTGCAAAATCAGCTGTGTAAGTATTGATAATTACCTCTATTGCAAATCTCTAATGTGACACCCTGAGTTATATTCAGGTGTGACGAGCATGAGGAGGAGAAGAACGCACAAGCTCACAACCGAGAGCACGTGTACCTACCTCAGAGCATCGCGTCGAATATGCCGACGGCCAGCTTGTGGGCGTCGCCGCTGAGCGCGACGGTGACCACGAGCGGCACGAAGGCGGCGCAGAGGATGAACTGGCCGGCCGTGCGGCGGCGGGGCGCGTCGCCGGCCACCCAGACCGCGGCCCACATGGTGCAAAAGCCGGCAACTATGGCCGCCGCGAGGGCCCCCAACCAGGCGCCGTAGGGGAGCACCGTCTTCTCAGGAAGGGAGGACGACACGGCCGCGCGCAGGGCCGTGCCGCATGTCGCGGCGCCAACGGCGAGCAGGACCGTCGAGACGTTCTCGCGGGCCTCCCGAAGAAGCCGAGCTGCGGCGCCGACCGCCGCCGCGTTGTCCCCCCGCATGGCCATGCCGGCGGCAGGTCGATCAACAGCGCGACGCAACGGCGAGAGAGCACGCAATCACCCCGGATCGAGCGAGGAGTGTCCTGCTTTTGATTGCGCAGCGCAGGCCACACTTTGTCCCTGACTCCCTCCTCTTTCTTTGCGGCAGCAGCACTTGCCTCGCTAATACAACTAGACTTCGAGCAGAGATGCAAACATATGCTAGATATATATAGCGGGAGAAGTTTTGAGCCTAGTGGAGGCTAGAGGGAGAGAGAGCGAAAGAGAGGAGGGAGGAGAGAGAACCCATCGACGATGATGAGTCGATGGACTTTCGGAAAATTCATTCAGCCGATGGGGAAGGAATTAAAAAAAATGCGGTGAGAGGGACCGACGGCTTTGGAGCTATGTGGACGAGGAGGATGAGTCGATGGCCTTTAGGATGGATGAGTCGATGGCCTTTTGGATGGATGAGTCGATGGCCTTTTGGAAAATTCATTTAGTCGATGGGGAAGGAAGAAATGCGGTGAGAGAAGATGAGGGAGGAGACCCATTGATGATGGATGAGTCGATGGCCTAGTTGGTCAGTTGGGAGTCGATGGGGAAAGAAGAAATGCGGTGGGAGGGACAGACCGACGGAGGGCTTTGGAGGAGGCGAAAGAGGAGGGGGAAAGATAATCCATCTACGACGGAAGAAATATGGTGAGAGGGACGGACAGCTTTGGAGCGATGTGGGGCACACAACTACACAAGGGTGCATCGTGTTACATCCCAAAATCTGAACACAACAAAGGGAGAAAGCCTCTGAACAAAGTGGATTTGGTTTAATCAAGAAATTATTAAATAGAGCTATGTCAAGAAAGTCAAAATCTTCAACAGAACGTGTACCCTGGAAATAATTTTAACTAAACAACAGCTTGAAATGGAATTTTGGAGAATTTTCCAGAATTTCACCAATCAAAACAATAGATGCCTTTAAAAATCTAGAGAAGTTTGAATTCTTGCTACATTGACAGATTTTTAATTCGAAATCTGTAGCAGTTCTCCAAGTTGACTCAAAATAAAAGTTGCTCTTCACATGTTGCACTAGGTTGGCATTTCATTCCTGCAGCTCTTTCCATTTTGCACCAAGGATTGCAATCCCGCGGTAAACCAGATTTTCGCGAAAACCGGAAAAAAGGGGTCCGGTCCGGTTTACCCGGGACTCCGGTTTTTCAATTCAAATTTGAAAATTTTTGAAAAATTTGAAACAAAAATATTTAAAAAAACTAGATGAAATTTGCAGCACGTTGGTGGAAGAAGAACACGAGAATCGATCGTTTGATGGGCGAAAAAAATCGAGGAAGTTTCCTGTGTTGAAAAGGGAAGGGAAAAAAAAGAAAAAACCCTTTTCCTTTTTTCTCCTTTTGAACCTGCAACATTCCTCGATTTTTTTTAACCGAGTAAACGATCTAATTTTCGAGTTTTTCTTGCACCAATGCACTGCAAATTTCATCTAGTTTTTTCTACATATTTTTGTTTCAATTTTTTGAAAATTTCATTTTTTTTGTATTTTTCCTCTCAAATCGGTTTTTCGAATTTCGGTCCGGTTTTCCGGTCATTTCGACCGGTTTTTCGGTAAACAGGTCCTGTTTACCGGTTTTTGATTCAAAATTTAGAATTTGAATTTTGTCTGGTTTTCGCGGTTTTCCGGAAAACCGGTCATTTCGGTGGCACCGGTAGCACCAGTCAGTTCGGGATTTCAATCCTTGTTTTGCACAAGGACGAGGCATGTGTTTCAAAGCGGCATGTTAAGTTGCTTTTTCTTTTCTTTTGCTGGTTGCGTGTTTGACAAGAGACAGATACTGTTGGTGCTACAATTTTTTCATAGCCACGAATTCGGTTGTAAAGAAAAGTCGTCAATTGCTAAGGCTCTGAGTAAGAATTGAAATTTTGATAGCTCAAATGATCCGTTTATTACTATGAAAATTACCGAGCTTTGAATGCTTCAAGCGCGGCCAATCCTGTTGACATGGAAGGCGTTACTGTACCATGCATCCTAGCGCTCTTTTACCTGTTTCCATAGGTCCATATCTTATTTATCTAAACTGAAAAACAACTTGACAGACAAGGAAAATAACATTTCTGCTGTTTTTTTTTCCGAGATGGTACATAAACATAGGCCTATCGAGCTAGCTTCATCAACCACTACAGAAATGTGGAAAAGCGACCTATCAGCTAGATTCACAGGCGACGCCAGCATGGCCAAATACCCAAGAAGTATATGCACGCGATTCCACGCGGTGGCTGGACGACAGCGACCGGCCGGTGGTGGTCTCCTTGGTCCTGCTTTACCTCGGCTCACCATGCATGTACTTTTCAAGCAATGTTCATCCTCATTCAGTGTCGTTGCCCAACATCTGAATAAAAAAAGGTGCAATGATCGTCATGCAGGCGAGGCACATCTCAACGTTGCTGGTTGAAAAGATGGTGTTGATTGAACTTTGAAGAGGAAGAGAAATGATGCCTTGGGCTTCTGCTTTCGCCTAGATGGCGTGGAAATTAAAGTTTCTCACAAGCATGCATGGCGCGAGACGACAGTGTTGGTGCTGCCATTTTTTTTCTTAGCCTGGAATCCGGTTGTAAACAAAAGTCATCATTTGTTAAGGAGCTGAATAAGAATCAAAATTAGCTACATATAGATTTTACTTAAGCTTCCGTTGTATCCATGCTAATGAAGAATGTTGGGTTCAATATCGTATCAGGAGTAAATGCAAGTAGAAAGATTTCTTTGACTTGCTCTGGTCAGTATAATTGTACAAGGTTGGCATTTCATCCCTGGAGCTCTTTCTTTTGCTGCCTGCTTGTTTGACAAGCAGAGACAGACAGTGTTGGTGTTGCCATATTTTTTTCTTAGCTGGGAATCTGGTTGTAAACAAAAGCCATCATTTGTTAAGGACCTGAATAAGAATCGAAATTAGATACCTCAAATATGAAAAGTACCGAGCTTTGGATGCTTCAAGCGTGGGCAATCATGCATGTTGACATGAAAAGCGTTACTGTGCCAAGCAGCCCAACTCTTTTAACCGTTTCCATTAGTCCATGTAATATGCGCGGGCCACCTTACTAGTTCTTAAAGTAGGAGTGTTCCATCTCTCGTAGTCTTATGAAAACTGAAAATGAACTTGACAGACAAGGAAGATAACATTTTAGCGCTAATTTATTTTTTTCGAGACGGTACATGACCAAAGGCCTATCTACTAGCTAGCCAGCTTCATCGACCGCTACAGAAATGTGAAAAACCTACCTATATGATTCGCAGGAGACGCCACCGTGGCAAAAGACCCAAGAAAAGCGGAACATATTTAGAGCTTGCATGATGAAGTGCGCCCGACACTCCCGTCTTCAAATGCACCATTCACTCCACGCTGTCAACTGCGGATCATGTTCCTTCTGCAAAATCAGCTCATGTTTGTAGCTGTGTAAGTATTAACAATTATCTCTCCATTGCGAATCTCCAGTGTGACAATCTGAGTAGTGGCGGGCCATGTATCCATGTACGACAGCAGATACTAATTAAGCGATGCGAATGAGGAGAAAGGAGAAGCATAACTGACAGGAGGAGGAGGAGACACAATCTAACAACCAGCTAGAACGTACATGTACCTACCTCAGAGCATCGCGTCGACGATGCGGAATGCGAGCTCAGGGTGCAACGAAGGCGGTACGAAGGCGGTGCAGAGGATGACCTGGCCGGTGGTGCGGCGGCGGGGCGCGTCGGCGGCCACCCAGACCGCGCCCCACATGGTGCAAAAGCCGGCAACTATGGCCGCCGCGAGGGCCCCCAGCCAGACGCCGTAGGGGAGCACCGTCTTCGCCGGAATGGAGGACGACAACACGGCCGCGCGCGCGGCGGTGGCGCATGTCGCGGCGCCAACGGCGAGCAGGGCCGACGAGACGTTCTCGCGGGCCTCCCGCAGAAGCCGGGCCGCGACGCCGACCGGCGCCGAGTTGTCCCTCCGCATGGCCATGCCGGCGGCAGCTCGAAGTCGATTTAGTACGACGCAGCGAGAGAGCAACGAAAGCAGCCGGGATCGAGTGAGTAGTGGTCTGCTAGCACTGGCCTGCTCTTTTAATCAGCATGGCCACACTTTATATACTACCAGAGCCGGGATCGAGTGAGTAGTTTAATCTCCCTCGTTGCTTATCCTTGAGGCTCGTTTGTGCTCGTGCACGAATCTCTCCTCCTTTCTCTCTCTCTCACACACAAACGAGCCAGCATGCACACAAACAGGTTCAGCTTTTCTTTATTGAACGGTGAGTTAAGCTTTTCCTTACGAGCATCCATAGTACTCCGTTCAGTATAAAAAAGCTGTCGTTTTGAGGTTATTCTAAGTCAAATTTTTGACTGTAAATACTTTTTATTTGTTAACTTTAGGACTGTGAAAATGACATTAGTAGATTCGTATTGAAATATGATTTCATAAAAGTACACTTAAACTATATCTATTATCTTAGTATTTGAAGGTCTAAAGAAGCCATCACGTTCGCTCTCAAGGCCACGAAATTACCACGTTAATCAGAAAAAAGAAAAGCTATGAGCCATTGGATTTTATGAACATCTAACGGTCTAGATTTATTTAATCGAAGAAAAAAATCTACACCATCAATCTTTGTGGGTCCAAATTATAACGGTGTAGATCCAACGTTGGGTCAGACTAATTGGGATTCATCTGGACTCTTTGAACTGGAGAAATACACCGTGGAAGACTCTTTTAGATTACTTGCAGAACTATTCCGAACTCTATTGCTTTATATAACCATGTATAGCACGTGTTCAGATCATAATAGTCAGAAGCCGTGTCACGATCTGAATCCATGAGTATCGACGACTAAACGGCGACATGCAATGGACAGATGTGGGATGAAAGGTACGATTGATGGTGCAGCCATGAAGGAATTCGTGCCTTGACCTCCGACCAGGAAGGCATCGAGATATAATAGCATGAAGCCTGATTGTGTAGAGAGGACACAATTCAGGTCCAAGACAGATGCCGAGAAGGGTGCGCGCGACGGAGGCAACCAAAATCAGATCATGGCCTCGGTGAACCTGTACGTTTATCAGCACATGCAGGCAGGTGCAGTTGGCGAAATACGGTGACGCTACGCGACGTAGCACGATGAGGAGGCAACGGCGAAGAACCTAACGCGCCGGTGCGGTGCACGCCCATATGAACAGGACCCATCGTCCGTCGAGAAGGCGCACGGTGGAGTGGCTTTCGTAGCGGCGATCGGATTTTGATTGATGGCATGGCATAGCTTTGCCGTCAATGATTGGTCGAGTTCGACATGTTGAGATCAAGGAGACGTTTTCCGAACGAGACCCAAGGGCATCCTTGAGATCGTGTCGGGTAGGTGATGGATATAAAGCCAGGTAGGAGGTGGTCTTGGTCCTCTATGGTCGTGTTTGCAGCTACATTACCTCGATTCCTCAAGATTTTACGTGAACCCGCCTCAAAGCCTCGGGTTTCCTTGATTAGAGATGATCAACAAGTCTGGTCGATGAGCTCTCAATCAAGTGGACATGGAGAGCTGACCGTTGATTATTTTAGTCTTTTGCGCTCTACGTATAAGCAGCTAAAAAAGACGCATGCAAAAACATACCGTACATTATTTGAAGCAGCATGCCATTTTTCCATGCATAAAGAGAAGTATCTGACTTCACTCTTGGTGATGATGGCTTCGCATCAATCAGATATAGTGAGTACATGTTCATCCTTTAAATTGACCAATTTATCACCGATCCAATATAAACAGCCTAACTGATTGGAACAAATAAAAAAAAACTGAGGAACCATGTTGAGATGTGCCATGGTTCTCGATGATGATGAGTAATTGACAACCGTGTTGATTTGAGTTGACATGAGGTTTGGGTTGAAATGCGGGACTTTGAGGGTTGCATAAGCATATGCATGATTATGTTTATGGCTAACCGAAGTTGGTGCAGGTGATGGGAAGAATGGAGGAGAAGGAGAAACGTGTTTGCTTGTCTAATGATGTGTAGGTCAATGGAGTCAACTTGATGGTCAACGGCAGGAGGATCGGGAGGACCAAGCGAAGGGTCCCGACGGGCTGGGATCGAGGAGGCTTGGGTCCGGGCGATCGAGAGGCCGGGTGAGGTCAAGGGTGATCCACACCGTACACGTGGCGGACAAGAAGCACGGAGGGTTTCGCGGTTTGGCCTCAAAACCGTGGAGGTGATGAAGACGGCGTGTCGACCAAGGTCAAAAGGCGAACGGGAGGCCGGTGCAAGTGAAGGGTCCCGACGGGCTGGGACCGAGGAGACTTGACGGCGAGGTTCGCGGGACGAGGTGACACGCGTCGACATCGAGATGGTTTCCCGGTTTGGCCTCAAAACCGGTGGTCGACGGTTTCCCGGTTTGGCCTTAAAACCGGCAGTGATGGTTTCCCGGTTGAGCCTCAAAACCGGTGGTGGACGGTTTCCCGGTTTGGGCCTCAAAACCGGTGGTGGGTGGTTTCCCGGTTTATGCCTCAAAACCGGCGGTGGACGGTTTCTCGGTTTGGACCTCAAAACCGGTGGTGGAAGTCGCGCTTTGAGAAGCGTGCAAGGCGGTTTCCCGGTTTAGGCCTCAAAACCGGCGGTGACGGATGGAGGTGCATGTGGCACCATCGCGGAGGTAGCTTCGAGGTGAAGCTACGGTGTGAAGGCCCCGACGGCGTTCGGGCGAAGGAGAAAAAGTTGGACGGAAACGCCCTTATGTGTTGTATGGGTGTGTTGTAGTGTGAGGGGCATTTCCGGAATGTGAAAATGTCCAAGAGGATAAGGTGAGGGGGCTGGTTGGCTGCCCTCCCTTGAGCCTTCCATTTGTGTGTGTGGGAGAGGGCTTGAGAGAGAGGAGAGAAGAGAGGGGAGAAGAGAGGAGATGGCTCTTTGATTGAGCTTTTTGTCATCTCTAGTTTGTGTGTGCTAGGGAGTGGCTTGACATCTACATCTTTGAGCAATACATAGCATCAATTCGTCCTCAAAGTGTTCTCCTCATCTTGAATCCCGAATTTCTTATTTTCCCCATTTTCGGAGCTATTTTCGGGTGATTTTCGATTCGCCTTTTGTGATGCGTTTTTGGGCGGATTTCTTAGGGGATCTTGGTGCTAGGATGTGCTAGAACAATCCTTGGTAGGTCCTTGACCGAATCCATGGCACGAGCACCTTCGATTTGATGATTTGGTGAAGTTTTCCTCTCAAGTTCATCCATACCCTAGGTTCTTGATAGGATTCAAAATCTGTGAAGATTTTGTGGGGTTTTTGGTGTGATTCTTGTTGGATGATGTTCTCCATCTCAAGACGAAGCTATGGTTCAAATTTCGTGATTTTTGGAGGTCGTTTGACCCGGTTTCGAGATTTTTCTTGAGCTTGCGCGCGTGCTGTCCTGACAGGGCCGGATTATCCGGCAAGTTGCCGGAGTATCCGGTGGCCGGAGTGTCCGACAAGTTTTTGGAGTGTCCGGTACTTTCCCAGGTCCGGAGTATCCGATAGTTGGCCGGATTATCCGGTGGGAGTTCTCTGTTTTGACTTTTTCAGATCACCTTTTTGAGTGTGTCTTTGCTTGATTTGCTTCCGCAAGTGTTTGTATCTCTTCCACAATCATTCCTAGGGTCAACACATCACGTTCCATGTGTGTGTGTGATCTTGGTGGTTGTTCTTGAGGTGGGTTGGGACATAGGCCAAGTTCTTGTGAAGAATTTTTATCGGCTCCCATTCACCCCCCCTCTGGTCGCCTTCTCGGTCCTTCAATTGGTATCAGAGCCGGTTTGATCACTTGTTGGCTTTGACCGGCCTTGTGATCCATAGGCGACATTTGGGGAGTGCTTGTTTGTGCTTCGGTCATTTGCTAACACTAACCGGTGCTTGTTCAATGGCACCAAGTGCTCGCTCTCGTGTGTCTTTGTCCTCAGGTTTGAATATGTGTGGAGTTGCTATTGAGGATGACATCAAGAAGAGTCGAGTTGTCGATGCTTGCAAGGGTGATCTCGAGGAGAAGGAAGAACTTAAAGTGACCGATCTTTTGAAGCTTTTTAGAGGCAATGAGATGGCACCTCATGATATCATCTCCAAGCTTTTCAAGATGAGCCAAGGTAATCTTGTCATGGGCATTGTGGCTTTATTCACTACGGTTCGTGTTTGTGATGATAGAATTGTCAAACTCAAAAAGAAATTGAAAACTTCTATGCCTAGTGATGAGAGCTTATTGTCTAGACTTGATAATGTGAATGCTTTATCTTCTCGCAAGTCTAGTACTTCTTTGCCTTGTGATGGTTGTGTTGCCTTGCTCAAAAGAATGATGAGTTGAATGCTTCTATGGCTTGTTTGAAATCCGAAAATGAGAAATTGATGCATGATTGTTCTTCATGTGAAAAGCAATTGGAAAGTGCTAGATTTGTTATCAACATGTTGAATGAGAATGCTTCTTTGCCATGCTTGTCTTGCAAGTCTTTGCATGATGAAATTGACTTGTTGAAATCAAATGCTTCTATGCCATGTGATTCATGTGTTGCCTTGCATAAAGATCTTGATTGTGCTAGAGTTGAAATAGGCAATCTTATGTCTTTGGCTAGAAAAGGTTGCAACTCTTGTATTGACTTGCTTGCTGAAAATGAAATGTTGAAGTTTGATCATTCCACTCGCTTAGAGCAACTTGAACTTGCTAGGGCTACAGTTGTTGAGATAAAATCTATGCCTTGTAGCACTTGTTCTTCTTCTATGAATGATGATGCTTGCCTTAATCCTTGTGCTAATCATGATGCTTTGCATGATTTGCATATGAGTGATGCTTCTTCTATTTCTTGCACATCATGTCTTGCTTTGAAAAATGAGATTGAGGCTTTGAAGCTAATGCGCGATGATATGAGCGCAAAGTTGGTTGAGCACAATGATATGAGTGCTAGCCTTGAGAAGGAGAATGATCTCTTGCGTACCACATATGCCGAGTGCATTGAGAAGGAGATTCAAATCTTAAGAGATACTCCATGTGGTACTTGTGAGCGCCTCAAATCTCAAAATGAGGTTTTGCTCCAACTATGCAAGAGCTTAGATGCTAAGCTTCTTGATTCACGCAATTCTTCTCACTCCGATGTGCATGTTCCAAATATTTCTTCTTTGTCTTCGGAGTTGGGTTCTTCTCATGTTGTGCGTGAGTCTTTGGATGTTAGCTCTTGTGCTATTGCTTTGGGTGATTCTTCTTCGGCTACTCATGCTATTCGCTCTTCCGGTGTTGCCCAAGAGACTTCAAGTGGCAAAGGTGTTTCTTGCTCAAATGGTACATCAACCTTGAAAGAAAAGTACCATTGCACCTTTTGCAAGAAAGATGGGCATGTTCTTGAGTTTTGCTTTCGCCGTGTCAAACACGAGCGCCGCATTCGTGCAAAGGCTTTTAGGAACACACATCGCTCTTTCCATGGCATGTGTGGACCGAATGTTGGCTCCAAGTCAAAAGATGCTTCTAGTTCTTCATGCAAGTCTCAAAGGACTTCTCACTCGAGCAAGAATGGTGCTTGTACCACTCAAACCGTCTCTCCCGATAGGCCATTGTACCATTGCTCTTATTGTGGGAATGATGGGCATCAAATTGACTTTTGCTTTAGGCGTGCCAAACGCTTGTGCCGATCTCATGCTTCTAGCTATTCGAGTATTCATAGCTTTTCCCATGGCATGAAGACTCGGGAGTCTAGCATGAGGCATCGCTTTATTGATGGTTTCTTTGACTCATTTTCTTGTGGGTTTGAACGTGCTCGTGGACATGCTTCTAATGCTTTTTGTGTTGGTCCACGACATGGTTCTCATGATTCTTTCAATGGTTCTTCTCATGGTGTTCCCTTTAGAGGCTCTCGTCATTTTTCTAGTGGTTGCACTCGTTTTTCTTCTCGAGTTGCCATTTCGCGACATGCTTCTAAAGGTGATTCAAAGTCTTCAAATTTGAGCCAAAGTTTGCATCATGCTAACCCTCATGATAAATTGAGTACATCTATTGGTCATGTGTCCAAGTGTTGGATTCCCAAGTATTTGCTTACTAACCCTTCGGGATCCAAGACTCGGACATCTCTCTCTTCTCATGTGTAGGTTGAGGACGCGGGTTGGAGGACATGAGCTTGATTGATCTCGGTCTTTTGCTTGACGTGATTAAGACATGATGGTTCTCCATACCCTTGTACATGGCCTCCAAGAGGCATGCGCTTCATTGTGGCGTCTTCACCTATTTTGTGAGCTTTCCTATACACTCATACCTTCTACATTCATGTACATTTACTTGTGGTATGAGGTGCTTGTTCATATGCTCACTTGACCCTCTCGACATGTATTTATTTATGTATATCATGTATCATGCTTTTGGTTCTCTCTTGTTCTCTTTTGCTTTTATTTGCATACGCCTTTGGTTAGCATGTGATCGTCTTGTTATATCCAACCATGCTAGCTTTGCATTTTCTTGTGGCTTTAGATCTCACTTTCATGCTTCCATTTCTCTCTTGTCTATTGGATGTTTTTATCTTTTGGTTAGCATGTGCTTATATATTGTTACATTCAACCTTGCTATTTTGCATATGTTCTTGGCTTTTGACCCTTGTTTTCATGCTTGCCATTCTCTCTTGGCCTAAATTGCCTTTTGCCTTGTACACATTTGACTAGTATGTTTCTATATTGTTTTTCACCTACCATGCTAGCTTTGTGATCGCTCTTGTGACTTTCGTCACTCCTTGTATCTTGTGTGAACCATACTATATCTTTTCATGATTAGCTAGTGGTTCTCACATGCTTACCCTCATGTGATATGTGCTCCTTTTTGTGTTATTTGTATATGCTCTCCTGGACATATGTTTACTCGGTCCTCTCATGCTTTGTCATGTTTTGCAAATTTGAGTTTGAAGTATGCTCCCTATTGCTTTATTTGCACAACTCTCTTCTTTGATTGTTTAATGTTTGCCCCTTGTTCAAGTGTCTCCTTGTCTTATTTTGAATGATTCTAAAGTTGTCTTGTCGAGGGGAGATTGGCTTGGTTTGAGGGGGAAATTGGCTTGGTTTGAGGGGGAGTTGCTGTTTTTCATTGATATTGGAGCTTGTCTTGTGCTTTGGACCTTTGAGATGCTTTTCTTGTAAAATTTGTATCTTAACTTTGCATCGCATCTCATCATGTAACATGTGCATTGTAGAAGCTTCAATTCTTATGCCTTCTTGTATTTATTGTTGCTATGGTTGAGTTTGAACTAAATTGTGTGATTGCTAGTAGCAAACCTTCAAACTTAGGCTTTTCTAGATGGCTTGGCATAGTGGCATTTTGAGCAAGCTAGCTAAACTATGAAAATTGGCTTTTGTGAGTCTTATGATCTATGCATGCCAATGTTTGCTCACCACTTGTATACTTGCTTTTATCCTTGTCAAGACTTGTGTTAAGGCTAGTTGAGAAAATGTCTTGGCTTCGGCAACTTGTTGTTGGGGGATGGTCTTTGCAAATGTTTAGCTCATGATGGGACTTTGGGGGAACAAATGTTCTTTTTGCCAAAAGGCATGCTCTTTTGCTCTTGTGCTTAAATTTAAAATCAATTTGATCTTTTGTGCTTAATGTTTTAAATCCAATGCGGTGCCTTGATGCCTCAGGGTTTTTGCCGTAACCAGTCGTGCGACCCTCTGTATGGATAAGAGGTTACTTGAGGATAAAATCCAATACAGTGCCTTGATGCCTCGGGGTGTTTGCCGTACCCAGTCGTGCGACCCTCCGCATGGATAGAGGTTACTTGAGGATAAACATAACATGAGTAATTGCTTTTGTTCCTAAATCTTATATCTCAATTGTTGATTACTCACTTGATCAAATTGAGTCTTTGTTGCATATGTGAGCGTTTGTCAAAGCACATCTTTCCGAATGCTTGTTGCTTGAGTTGAGATTGACACTTGCTAGTTTTCTTGGATTCACTTAATGCTTGTTTTGCCTTGGCTAGCGGCAATTATACACGTGGTGGCAGCTTTTATCATGATGTAGCAAGTTTGAATCTATCTTACTCAATTCAATCTTCTTGCTTAGCTTGTCTAGCTCTTTGTTTTTGTGCTATGCTCTCTATTACGGCCTTCGTGCGATTGTGAGCTCATGCTTTTGCACTTCAAGGCTTTGTGCTTGTTTCATAGCAATGATAAATGCTTGTTGACATAATTGTTGAAGCTCCATAAGTTTACATTCTCATACATTGCATTTTTTTTGACTCTCTTTTATGTTTTGATGAGTTCATTGCCAAAGGGGGAGAGACTTCAAATGAGTGATGCACAAAATGTGAAAATGTGAATGAATTTAGCTTGTGCATTTGTATGAGAGGTAATCATAACTTGAGGGGGAGCAATCATAATTTGAGGGGGAGCATTTCATGTATTTGAGTTTTTCTTGAGTCTTTTATGTTCTTGGCGATGAAATGGTTATGATGAACAATTGCTCTAGTTTATAGACCATGAGCCGCTTGTATTTGAGATTTTCTCAAGTCTCTTATGTTCTTTGCGATGAAATGGTCATTATGAACAATTACTCTAGTTTATGGACCATGAGCCGCTCTCTTGCCAATTCTTGATGTTTGCGATCCTTTTATGCTAAGTGGCCACTTTCGATTCTTTATTGGTTTTTGGCTATCTTAGTTGTGCTTTATTGGACTCGCATTTTCAATTCCAAATTTATGTGCATTTGATGTTGTCAATGTACTCATCAAGGGGGAGATTGAGAAGCCATGTTGATATGTGCCATGGCTTGGTTTGTGATGAGTAATTGACATTGATTACTTCCTTGTTGAGTTGGTTGAAAATGCATTTTAAGGATCGAGAAAGCAAACCCTCGGACTATCCGATAGGTTACCGGACTATCCGGTACCGGAATATCCGACGTTGTACCGGACCATCCGGTCAATTCGAATTGCTTGAAAGATAGCACTATTTGAGGGGGAGCTTTACATCAAGTGATTACGTTCTGACTTTTTCTTGAGTCTTTTGGGATCTTTGCGTGTATGAGCCGCTTTCTTTGCCAACTCTTGGCTTGTGTGATCCTTTGCTACTAGATGGTCGTTTTCTACCTTTTACCTTGGTTTTGGACCATTTAGTTAGCTTCTTTGGTTTTGCATTTCAAGTTCAGATTCATGTGCTTGGTGTTGTTGTCAATGTACTCATCAAGGGGGAGATTGAGGAACCATGTTGAGATGTGCCATGGTTCTCGATGATGATGAGTAATTGACAACCGTGTTGATTTGAGTTGACATGAGGTTTGGGTTGAAATGCGGGACTTTGAGGGTTGCATAAGCATATGCATGATTATGTTTATGGCTAACCGAAGTTGGTGCAGGTGATGGGAAGAATGGAGGAGAAGGAGAAACGTGTTTGCTTGTCTAATGATGTGTAGGTCAATGGAGTCAACTTGATGGTCAACGGCAGGAGGATCGGGAGGACCAAGCGAAGGGTCCCGACGGGCTGGGATCGAGGAGGCTTGGGTTCGGGCGATCGAGAGGCCGGGTGAGGTCAAGGGTGATCCACACCGTACACGTGGCGGACAAGAAGCACGGAGGGTTTCGCGGTTTGGCCTCAAAACCGTGGAGGTGATGAAGACGGCGTGTCGACTAAGGTCAAGAGGCGAACGGGAGGCCGGTGCAAGTGAAGGGTCCCGACGGGCTGGGACCGAGGAGACTTGACGGCGAGGTTCGCGGGACGAGGTGACACGCGTCGACATCGAGATGGTTTCCCGGTTTGGCCTCAAAACCGGTGGTCGACGGTTTCCCGGTTTGGCCTTAAAACCGGCAGTGATGGTTTCCCGGTTGAGCCTCAAAACCGGTGGTGGACGGTTTCCCGGTTTGGGCCTCAAAACCGGTGGTGGGTGGTTTCCCGGTTTATGCCTCAAAACCGGCGGTGGACGGTTTCTCGGTTTGGACCTCAAAACCGGTGGTGGAAGTCACGCTTTGAGAAGCGTGCAAGGCGGTTTCCCGGTTTAGGCCTCAAAACCGGCGGTGACGGATGGAGGTGCATGTGGCACCATCGCGGAGGTAGCTTCGAGGTGAAGCTACGGTGTGAAGGCCCCGACGGCGTTCGGGCGAAGGAGAAAAAGTTGGACGGAAACGCTCTTATGTGTTGTATGGGTGTGTTGTAGTGTGAGGGGCATTTCCGGAATGTGGAAATGTCCAAGAGGATAATGTGAGGGGGCTGGTTGGCTGCCCTCCCTTGAGCCTTCCATTTGTGTGTGTGGGAGAGGGCTTGAGAGAGAGGAGAGAAGAGAGGGGAGAAGAGAGGAGATGGCTCTTTGATTGAGCTTTTTGTCATCTCTAGTTTGTGTGTGCTAGGGAGTGGTTTGACATCTACATCTTTGAGCAATACATAGCATCAATTCGTCCTCAAAGTGTTCTCCTCATCTTGAATCCCGAATTTCTTATTTTCCCCATTTTCGGAGCTATTTTCGGGTGATTTTCGATTCGCCTTTTGTGATGCGTTTTTGGGCGGATTTCTTAGGGGATCTTGGTGCTAGGATGTGCTAGAACAATCCTTGGTAGGTCCTTGACCGAATCCATGGCACGAGCACCTTCGATTTGATGATTTGGTGAAGCTTTCCTCTCAAGTTCATCCATACCCTAGGTTCTTGATAGGATTCAAAATCCGTGAAGATTTTGTGGGGTTTTTGGTGTGATTCTTGTTGGATGATGTTCTCCATCTCAAGACGAAGCTATGGTTCAAATTTCGTGATTTTTGGAGGTCGTTTGACCCGGTTTCGAGATTTTTCTTGAGCTTGCGCGCGTGCTGTCCTGACAGGGCCGGATTATCCGGCAAGTTGCCGGAGTATCCGGTGGCCGGAGTGTCCGACAAGTTTTTGGAGTGTCCGGTACTTTCCCAGGTCCGGAGTATCCGATAGTTGGCCGGATTATCCGGTGGGAGTTCTCTGTTTTGACTTTTTCAGATCACCTTTTTGAGTGTGTCTTTGCTTGATTTGCTTCCGCAAGTGTTTGTATCTCTTCCACAATCATTCCTAGGGTCAACACATCACGTTCCATGTGTGTGTGTGATCTTGGTGGTTGTTCTTGAGGTGGGTTGGGACATAGGCCAAGTTCTTGTGAAGAATTTTTATCGGCTCCCATTTAACCCCCCCCCCCCCCCCCCCCCCGCCCCTGGTCGCCTTCTCGGTCCTTCAAAAACATACAATGTTATGGCATATGCTATTTGAAGCCATATTTTCGGGGAAAAAAATGTTCGCTGAGATTGAAAAGGTGCTCAGAATTTGCAGAAGAAATTAATAACTTGGTAAGTTGTGCTTCGGAACATATGAAGTGTCTTATTAGCAACAAAAAAAAAAAGATGAAATTTCCTCATGTTGCTATTTCTGATTTGGAAGAAGTTCATTTTACTACCCTCGAGTATCTATGTAGTTCACTTAACCCCCTAAACTAATTTTTTTGTCTATTTTACTCCATCAAACTATCTAAATTGGTTCAATTCCTTTATGAAATTTTTCATTTTCGTATCTCTTTGTATGGATTATATTTTAAGCTCAAACTTTATACGATGGTAGATGACATCATACTCCATGCTAGAAAAATTGTTCTAGATGTTTTTATAAATAGTTTCTTGCATTATTCTATCTCACGTGTCGGATTTGTATTGCACACTTTTCACATACAATTTTTTAAAAAAATTCTTTGAATATTTTTCTAACATAAGGAATGTTTTAACCTATAATCTCATAGAAGTTTACGCACAAACATGATGTGTGCCTAAAGATACAAAAAAAGAAAAATTTCATAACAGAGTGAATTGAACCAATCTAAATAGTTTGACGGAGTAAAATAGACCAAAAATTAGTTTAGGGTGTTAAGTGAAAAATATGAATACTTGAGGGCAGTAAAATGGACTTCTTCCTTTTGATTTTCAGTAATAACAATTTTTAAACACATGATAGACTGACTGAGATATTCTACTTATCTCACTCTTTGTGTTGATCCAATAGTCAAAGAAGGTGTCGTAAAATACATAGCCTACTTATAAAAAATTCTACCAGACCCTCCAACTAATTATTTGTCGTATATGTATGGGGTAGTCATAGATATGTAGCACTCACTCCAATCCAGAATATTGTCTTTTTTTACATATACTATATATGGTCATTATTTCAAGAATATGTCCTTTAGTATAGAATTAATTGTATATCGCTACTATGATACATGAACTTGATAAAAGACCATAGTTATTTACGTAGTCCGCTTGATGTCCTGCATAGAATCTATGGGAAAACCATGGAGCACCCAAATAAGAATGTAGAATGAATATCATTTTTTACTTTAACCAGATGTAACTTCAGGAGTTTTTGCTTCATAAAAAATAATTCCAAAATTCAAATAAATAGTGTCGTAACCTATATTTTCATATATTCCCGAAGACTTAGTTTGGTATTTTCCGAAGACTTGTATCGTACGAAAGGAAACTTGTAGATAGACTCCGAATCTGTTACTACAGATCGGAAGTCTTGTAGAACAAGGCAAGGACTCCTACAGACGGTAACAGGACTATAAATATACATGTAACCCTCCGATGAGAGGACACGACATCATACATCATACACACCACCATATTCAACGCGATACACACTGGACGTAGGGTTATTATCCTCCGGGAGGCCCGAACCAGTATAAAAACTCTCTGTGTGCCCTAGATTGATTCCTCGATTGATCGTTGTTCCCCGATCCAAATATTTGCCGTTCTCTCGATTATTCGAGCGACGACAAATGGTAATAACATAAAAAAGTCCAATGTATCATGTAATTAAACTGAAAAAATAGCGACGAACCATGATATAAAGCAACAAGTCTAGCCGCGCAATTTGCACGGGCTATTTTACTAGTTTTGTAACTATTTAATAGTAAAAGTATTAGTCAAAGCTATGTTTTAAATACCATGTTAATGTTCAAAATGACAACTTTTGTGACACAAGAGGAGGGTGTAAGTTTGTTTTATTGAATGGTGAGTCAGCTTTTCCCCGACGAGCATTTCTAAGTGTGCATTTGTTGATCCCAAACTGGAGAAGGTACGTACCCCGGCAACTAGACAGCTTAGCTTTTCCTCCCCTATGTACCTTCTGCCTTTTCGATCGATCTGCAATGATCATGTGTATACTGTACCACCCATGATCAGCTTCGTGCTCGCATATCCCTTTTTTCTTACATTATCTAAACCTTTACCGGTCTTCGGTCTTTGGAGAGAGAGAGAGAGAGAGCCTTGAAATATGCACGCCATTCCACGAGGTGGTCTTCCTACCTCCTTTTCCCTCTGCTTGGCTTCCACCATGCATGTAAAGGAGCCAGCATACACTAGCGAACGAACTTTTCGGTGCCACTGTTCATCCTCGTTAATTAATTCATGTTATCGGTGTCTCTTCTTGTGAAACACTATATATTCTCCGAGTATCATTGCGCAATATATGAATAACAAAGTGTGGTTGCTAACAACAAAGTGTCATAAATATGGGAGGTAATGGAGGCGAGGCACACATATATAAACGTTGCTGGTTGCATGCACAGATGTTTCTTCAGTGCGGTTTTGTTGAACATGAGAGGGAAGGAGAGAGGCCTTATATTATATCACAAGCATGCATGGCGAGACACGGCAACTTCTCGATGTCATGGTCTAATGGACATGGAGATTTTTCTTGGAGTACGTACAGTGGTCACAACTCACGCCTTATCACAAATCCAACACACTTAAGCTTTTCTTCACCGAGCCCTCTCCCTGTTCATTTGTTATTCACAAACTGCAGCAGCTTTTCCTCCCTATGCCTTGTGGCTTTTAAACTTGTCTGCAACGATCCGATGCACATATCCCGTTTCAAGTCCTTCGATCCCTAGCTAGCAGGTCGGACCAGTGCTTTTCACCCTATGGAGATGATACTTTCGTTCTCTTCCCCAGGATTCTTTCCGAGAGAAAAGCTGAGGGCCGGGAGGAGAGAAACATACAAGCTTGCAGAAAACTGAGAGAGGAAAAAGGAGGGGAGAGAGAAAGCAGAGGCATGCAGAGAACTGAGAAAAAGAGGCCAGGGAGAACTAGAAGTCGCAGCTTTGCAATCTCTCTCTGTGCACAGCTGCTAGCTTATCCACGTCCAAAACTCCGTTCTCCTAAAAAAAAAAATCCTCGCCCGCGTCGCGCGTGTTTTATTCCCTCGTTTGATCTTGCGAACCGAGATCAAGTGATTTCCCTCCGTTTTTGCCCCTTCGCTGGAACCGTGTCGCGGCGCGGTGACCTCCCGCGTGTTACATTTTGTATACCACGAACATGTATATGCTGCTGCTATGACGACGATGACGTGTGCTGTGTAAGGCCTTGTTGGAAACCTTTAGAGATAATTGTTAGATAGCTAATTCTAACTATTAGCTATTAGCTATTAGCTAACTATTAGCTACAGGTGTTTGAAATCTCTAACTATTAGTCACCTATTAGCTAGTATTAGCTGGGTTGAGGGAGCTAATGAGATACTCCATTCGAACTTTTTTTGTTGACGTTCCGACAGGATTGCTAGTGCATATTTGAACTAATCGCTTTGTCCTAACGTCAACAGAAAGCAATCGGAGGGAGTAGTTGTTAGTTGGTGTAGTAGTTAACAATTAGCTGGGCTATTAGCTGCGGTGTTTGAAATCTCTAGTGCTAATTTTAGCAGCTAACAATTATCCTTAGATGTTTCAAACAGGGCCTAACTCTCGCTCGGTCGCGAAACACTCGCGCTGCAGATTTGCACGACAAAAGTCATTCGCCTTGTCATACAACCGCGTATCGTTCTCTTGCGCTGCGCTGTCGCAGATTTGCAGTGGAGGACTGGAGGGGAGATGATTAAAATCGACCAGCAGGCCTCATGCACTTTGAGATGTTGTCAGCAAAGGACATCACAACAACGGGTGTTTGCCAAGGTTGCTCTAGTAGCATGTCACCATAATAATCCACTATACTTCCTTTGCATCATAACTGACATTGAGCATAGCACAACAAACATGCGAAAAAATAGAGATCATCAGCTGGATTTGCAGGCGACGCCACCGTACCAAAAGACTCGCTGTAACCACCGTGACGTGCTGCTGAGTCGGTATGGAGATACGCGAAAGGCAGTGGCTGCGTCGGATGATCTAGTCGGTCGCACACGGTGACACCGCCGCTTGTTAGACTGTATATTGACGTAGAACCCCCACATGCACATCAGCACATGCATATTCATGCTGCTGCTACAACGAGGCGATGAGAATATGAAAATTGTTGCTAGAAAACGCAATCATGTTTCTGAGTAATAAATAAGCGCTCTTTTTCAAAAAATGATTAGCTATTTAAATTAAAATAAGTATTATTATATTTATCACTAAAAGCACTTTAAACTTAAGTTATATATTCCTCAAAAATTACTTAAGTTATATATAATTTTCTATTTGTATAAATACTTATATAAAATACGAATAATCAAACTATCGAAGAAATTCAAGAGTTGATATACTACAATATTTTCATTTAGAGGGGAAGAATTTCTAAGATCCTTTTTCAAGTCAATCAATGGTGCCGTTCATGATGTTTAACATTCATTGTTGGATCTTTGCTTGTGCCTATTTGATGCTCTCAACTCCTAGCTCAATTGCTCCGTTTGGGTCCGAAGACAATTACAAATGTCTTAAACGCGTGCAGTCCTGGACATACCCCGTGGCATCGATGCCTGTTGTTGGTACCCTTTGCTCGTGCATGAAGAAGCCGCAGGCCGCTGCTATCTGGGTGTCGCTGACATGGTGACGAACGGGGAAATAGAGAAACAAGACATCGGCCGTTTGCGTGGAACGAATGTAACGAAACGATCTGCTGGCTTAAACAGCTTGTGTGGGCCCCGCTCCCCTCGCCCCGCTGAAAGGCACTTGGCAGCCCGCAGCCCGCCCGCTCCTTTCGCTCAGGCCTCAGAGTCTCTTCTCCCACATCTACTGCTACAGTCTTTTCCACGCTAGCGCTGCCTCCTGACCCCGGCTGGGTCAACAGAGCACTCTGTTTTTTCTTTTTCTCAGATGGGACAGACATTCTGTTGACTACCACCAAGTGGGATCTCCCCCCCGGCGCTATATAGAGCGGCTTACCCTCGCCAAGCCACTGGCAGCTGCGCTTCGAATTTCTTCTCCCTCTCTAGCTTTCAGCGCCATATCCTTTCTCGATTCCGATACCAACAAGCTTGCCACGGAATGGCCGAATCGAAGATGGCACCGGGCAACGGCCGTGAGCAGGTGGAGCCGAAGCTTCGCCAGGGAGCAGCAGCCTGCTTTGAGGCTGGGCTGCTCGGCCTCTTCGCTCTCTCCACGGCCATCACCTTGGCCGTGACCCTGCCGCCGCCGCTGCTGCCGTGGCTCGACACGGACGCCTACTTCGTTGCGCTGTCGGGGGTCTTCTTCGCCGGCGTGACCCAGGTGGCCGCCTCCGTCTGGGCGGCCGACGACGCCCGCCGTCTCGCCGCCGGGAGGAAGCTCGTGCGCACGTCGCTCGTGGTGCCGCTCCTGTTCGCCGTCGGCATGTCGGGGGCTTCGCTCCTCCAGTGATGAGTTTGCGATTGCATATGCGCCTCTCCTCTGCGGTCGATCATGCTCCCGGCGCCCGCCCACCGCACAGGGCCTGTCGGCGTCTCCGAGTTCGTCGAGCTGAACTAGTGCGAGTGTGTGAGTTTGCGTCGTGTTCATGTTTGTGGCTTGTTTTCTTTACATTAACGTTTGCTTGGATCGGGTCTGTGCCGTCGTGCGTGTGAGGTCACTCTTTGTGTTAGAGTCGTCTCATGATTGTGTGTCGAGAATAAAAGGGTGCTTTGAAGTCGAGTAGTCCGGCGCATACCATCTCAATTTGTGTGTCAGGTTCATCGATAATACAAGTCGTTGCTGTTGAAAAATCCCATTCCTGTATTTCTCATGTCGATATTGTATTTTTGACGACAGCTACGCATGTCGATATTGTATTTTTGACACACAGCAGTACGTTCCAGTACTTGAGAACGCACCTTCCTAAAAGCATTAATTTCATGATAAATAATTTTTGAGAACTCAGCTACATCGACAAGGTCAACAATAGTATAAAGGGCAAAACAGAGCAGAAGCAGAGGAAAGGGCGAGGCGAGCCAAACAGAGCAAACACAATCGGTGCAAGTGCAACCCGGTCGCCGCCAGGCTTCGACGGTTTGACCTCCTGCTTGCGCCTCCCTCCCTCACAATCAGAGACACCCCACTGGCGGTCCGGTGATGGCGACGTCCCGTGGCAGAGTGGAAACACAAGGGGAGAGGCGTGCTTCAAGTCCACACCCGGAAGAAATGAGCAAGCACGACTCGTGCATCGTGATTTATAACGTCACCTTCCTCCTGTTGATACATACATACATGTGTTTCCTTTTGTCTTTCCGGTGCTTTTGTGACAATGGTTCTATATACCTTTGTGTAATTCTTTTCCACACGCTTTTATAGTTTGGACCACGTACAAAGTTTCCAGAATTTCAATTATTTGCCCTGTGTTAATCCTGTTACAAAAAAAAAAAACGTAGGGTTTAGATTTCGTGGAATTCATAAATCCATAACTGACACTTGAATGCTATTCTTTTTTGTTTGTGCCAAGACAAGGACCATGTTACAAGTGTTATGTTTGCCTACGCTCCTCTGAACCTAAATAATGCGGATTCAGTTAACGCACCCATTCGATCATAATGTTGAGTTCATATACGAAGTATCTTTCTCCGGTCATTATAATTGTACTAGGTTGGCATTTCATTCCTGCAGCTCTTTACATGGAGTCACAATTCCTATGTGGCTAGCAATGTTGATATTTCCATCGAAAAAAAAAGAAGCAATGTTGATCTTTCAATTTTGCACATGAACAAGGCGTGTCTGAAAGCGGCATGGTTTTTTTAATGGAATGACATGTTTTTGTCCTGTCTGCATGTTTGTCAAAAAAGTGTTGGTGCTGCCACTAGTTTCTTGGCCATGAATTAGGCTGTAAAGAAAGGTCGTCATATGTGTAAGGCTCTGAATAAAAATTGATATTTTGATAGCTCAAATGATTTTTTTAATAAACACAAAAGTACCGATCTTTGGAGCTTCAAACGTGGCCAGTCATGTTGACATGGTGCATCGACCACTACAGAAATGTGAAAAAGCGGCCTATCAGCTAGATTCACAGGCGACGTCACCATGGAAGCGGAGCATATTTAGAGCTTGCATGAATTGTGTCCGACACTTCCCGTTTGCAACAAGAAATGTGGCATGCTTCTTCAAATGCACCATTTCACTCTCAACTGTAGATCATGTCCCTTCTTCAAAATCAGCTCATGTTTGTAGCTGTATGAGTATTAATAATAAATAATTATCTCTCCATTGCAATCTTTAACAATGTGACACTCTTGATAGTGACGGTCCATGTACGACAACTCATACTTGGATGAGGAGGAGAAAGGAGAAGCATGGAAGCGATAGGAGGAGAAGAACGCGCAATATTACAACCGAGAGCACACATGGGACCTACCTCATTCCTTGTCGACCGAGAGCACACATGTGAGCCATGTACCTAACTCATTTCCATATGGCACCGTGCTTGGTTGGGGCAAGGATTCCCGGTTGGTCGTCGCGGCGTGGGTCTGGTGCGTCGTGGGTCCCATTTGGCATTGAACCGCATGGGTACGGGCCGTACGGGAGCATCGTAGATCATGTTCACCCAGAACTAGTTTCCATCAATCACCATCACCAGTTGCACACCACCACCACCTCCCCTCCCGTTATATACCGTCGAGAGGGAGAGGCCACCATTACCCGTTGCAGCTGCGCCTGCTTAATTTCTCCTCCCTCTATCGCAGCAGACCAGATCCTTTCTTGATCTCGCAAACAAGAAGCCAGTGCCAGTCAAGGCAGCCCCGAATTGAAGATGGCACCGGGCGCGGCAAGCAACGGGCGTGAGGCAGCACCCTGCTTTGAAGGTGGTTTGCTCGGCCTTTTCGCTCTCTCCACGGCCATCACCTTGGCCGTGAGCGTGCCGCCGCCGCCGGGGCTCGGTACAAACGCCTACTTCCTTGCACTCTCGGTGGTCTTCTTCGCCGGCGTGACCCAGGTGGCCGCCTCTGTCTGGGCGGCCGACGACGGCCGCCGCCTCGCCGCTGGTAGGAAACTCGTGCGCGCGTCGCTCGTGGTGCCGCTCCTGGTCGCCGTCGTCGACGTCTCGGTGGCTTCGCTTCTCCAGTGAGCAGTTTGTTATTGCATATCTGCGATCGATCATGCACCCAGCCGCCACACTGGCCTGTCGGCGTCTCGGAGTGTGAGCCTTCGCTGATGAGCTGAACTTGTGCGAGTGTGTGAGTTTGCGTCGTGTTCGTGTATGTGGCTTGGCTTTACTGTTTGCTTGGCTTTGGGTCTCTGCCGTCGTGCGTGTCAGGTGAGACATTTGTCTTAGAGTCGTCTCATGATTGTGTGAAGAAAATAAATTGTAGTTTAAAGTCGAGCAGTCCACCGTATACCATCTCAATTTGCGCGTCGGGTTCGTCGAGAATACAAGTCCTGTTGCTGCTGTTGAAAATCCCATTGGTGTATTTCTCTGTTTTATACATCTTCGCTTCACAAATATTTTATCCTGGACGATAGTTAGGCATACGTCGATATTGTATTTTTGACAGCAGTTTCAGTACTTGACAACGGGCGACGTTTTCAGAACTCGGCTACAAGGTCGAAGTATAAAAGGCAAAAAAACAGAGCAAAAGCAGAGCGAGCGAAACAGAGCAAACACTTCGTTCCAAAATAGGCCGTGGGATTGGGCCTTTGCCCACGACGTTCTCTTTTCTCTCGTCGTCCCTCGCAGCCGGTCGCGCCTCCCTCTCCCCGAGCATTAAGATCCGGTGATGCCATCACGGAGCTGAAAGTGGAAACAAGGAGAGGCGCGTGTCTGTAGATCATTAAGATCATCTAGGTTGAATCTGAATCACTCACACACTGAATGCTTTTTTTTTTTTTTGCCAAGACAAGGACCTTGTTGCAAGTGTCATGGCTGACTGTGTTTCTCTGAACCTAAATAATGCGGATTTAGTTAATAGGTAAATCGTTCATTATAGTTTGGTTGCGGAGGGATATCCATGTCTAAGTGTCATGGCTGACTGGGTTGCTCTGAACCTAAACAATGTGGATTTAGTTAACAGATAAATTGTTCATTATAGTTTGGTTGCGGAGGGATATCATATGTTCTTCGCAAACTGCAGCAGCTTCCCCCCCTAGTCGGCGTTGATTCTCCCCATAGTCGGCGTTGATTCTTTCCTCCTGCCATGTCAGACTGAGAGCCAGCGAGCAACCATACACATGCATGATGCGTCGACTTGTGCTTCTTCGCCCATGGGTTCGTTTGTTGTTGTCGCGGCCATGGGACCCGCCTGTCATGGAAACAGATCGTTTGTCCAGAAAGCTACAGTAATCCAGAAGTGGTGGGCAATGGTCATCGCGGCCGTTTGACTCGCCGAACACACACATTGCGCCCGTGGGACCACCTGTCATGGAAACACACTTTGTTTGTCGTCGCGGCCGTGGGACCCGCCTATGATGGAAACAGCTTTATTTATGCCTTGGTACCACCGCGATATATACGGTAGCCCCCTCCGCCGTTTGTTGCACCTGTGCTTCTTCCTTTCTCTCGCTCAGCCCCATTTCTTTGATTTCGTGACCAAGAAGCGGTGCCTGTCCTCCAATCAGCCTCGTATTGAAGATGGCATTGGGCGCGGCAGGCGGGCCTGAGGTGGAGGCCGGCGGCGGGGCGCCAAAGCTTCGCTGGGTAGCAGCCTGCTTTGAGGCCGGTCTGCTCGGCCTCCTCGCTCTCTCTACGGCCATCACCCTCGCCGTGAGCATGCCGCCGCCGCCGGGGCTCGACACGAACGCCTACTTCGTCGCGCTGTCGGGGGTCTTCTTCGCCGGCGTGACCCAGGTGGCCGCCTTCGTCTGGGCGGCCGACGACGGCCGCCGCCTCGCCGCCGCGAGGAAGCTGGTGTGCGCGTCGCTCGTGGTGCCGCTCGTCGTCGCCGTCGGCATGTCGGTGGCTTCGCTTCTCCAGTGAGTTTGTAACTGTATGTATCTCTGCGATCATGCCCACGGCCGCGACGCCCGTCAGCGTCTCGGAGTTGGATCATTCGCTGAGGTGGCCGGACTTGTGCGAGTGTGTGATGAGTTTGCGTCGTGTCGTGTTAGTGTTTGTGGCTTGTTTCTTTACCGTTTGCTTGGCTTTGGGTCTCTTGCCGTCGTGCCTCGTGCGTGTGAGGTGAGAGAGCTTTGTGGTAGAGTCGTCCCATGATTGTTTGTACAAGTCTTGGCTTGGGTCTCTTGCGTCGTGTCCTGTTAGAGCTTTCTGTTTGTACAAGTCCTGTCGGGTTCGTCGAAAATACAAGTTATGTTGGTGTTGAAAATCCCATTCGTCTGTTTCTTGGTCTCATACTATATCTTTGCTTCACAAATCTTTTATCACGGACGACATCCAGGCATGTCAATCCTGTATTTCTTACAGCAGTTCCAGTACTTGAGAACGCACCTTCAAAAAAGCACTTCATTGATAAAATAAATTTTGACAACTCAGCGACAAGGTCAGAAGTATAAAACGTACTAAAACAGAGCAACAGCAGGCGAGCGAAACAGAGGAAAGACTTCTTCAGTCTAAAACCGCCAAATGGGCCGTGGGTTTGGGCCTAGGCCCGTTACTTGGTCACTATTCACTAGTTGCTTCACTTTTTTTTTATTTTGGAAATGACCTTTTTGTGAAGACGCACATCCTATACATCTCTATGCATTGCATTTTTGGTGAAATTTTAGGAAGCACCTAGACCCATGCGTGTTCACTTGGCCTTGAATTTCACTCTAAGGTCCATATGATGTCTATGTGATGCATGATCTTCAAAACTTCTTAAAATTTCCCAAAATAATTTTGTAGGTTGGAGTAGACATGAAAATTTTCACAACAAATTTGACCTCATATCTCAATATATTCCCAGAGATAAAAAAGATCAAAAAATGAAAAAGTATTTATTTCTTTTTTTGTATCTCTCAACTCAAGCTGATTTTCACACTGAGATTTGGTCTAGACATGTAACATTTCTACATATACATACAGTAATTATTAGAATTTTTGAAAACTTTTCTCCATGTGCACATAATTATGGGCTAGAAGTGAATGGGCTTAAAATGAAATAAGCAAGCAAGGTCAGATGCACATCATGGCACACGCCATATTTTGCTCAATGGTTTATGACGGACAACACTAGTCATAAAAATCTATGACGATTTAGTGTCATAAGAATCTATGACATTCTAGTAAATCGTCATAAATTTATGACCAAAAAATAAGAACAATAGCCGCGACCCCGTCAACGTCTCGGAGTACGTTGGATCATTAGCAGGGGTGAACTTGTACGAGTGTGCGAGTTTGCGTCGTGTTCGTGTTTTGTGCTAGACTTTACCGTTTGCTTGGCTTGGGTCTCCTACCGTCGTGCGTCTGAGGTGAGAGCTTGTGTTAGAGTCGTCTCGTGATTGTGTCGAGACAATAAAAGGGTGGTTAATTTGAAATCGAGTAGACCGGTGTCTCATGATTGTCAAGTTCGTCGAGAATACAAGTCCCTGCGCCAAGGCCACCTTCCTCTTCCTCAACCTCAAGCCATCGCTTCATCTATCGCTTGTCCTGTTGATATAGTATACATTTATCTTTCTGGTGCTTTTGTGACGATAATTCTACATACCACTGTGTACTTCTTTTCCACATGTTTTTATAGTTTGGAGCATGTAAAGAGTTTCCAGCATCTCAATTATTTGCCAGGTGTTAATCCTGTTACAAAGTGTATTGCTCTGTAGTAGGTTTAGCGGAATTCCCATAACTGACAGCGAATGATATTTTTTATGTCAAGGACCTTGTTGCGAGTGTCATGGCTGACTGCGTTTCTCTGAACCTAAATAATGTGGATTCAGTTAACAAATAAATGGTTCATTAGAGAAGTCTGAAATGAAGTACGAATGAAGTAAGTTCGTTAGCAGAAAAGGAACTCAAAATCTCCTGCGTCGCCTCCGGGCGCAACAGCTTTTCAACCGGACCCGGTCATCTGGATCAGACAGCCGCGCGCCCGAATGTATACTCTCAACCCCAGCTTATATATACACCGGACACCCTCGCCTTGCAGCTGCGCCAGTTGAGTTCACAGCGCCAGATCCTTTCTCGCTTTAGATACCAAGAAGCTAACTTGCGCCGGTCCCCAAACTTAAGATGTCAGCTGGGCGCCGAAGCTTCGCCAGGTAGCAGCCTGCTCTGATGGAGGGCTGCTCGGCCTCTACGCTCTCTCCACGGCCATCACCTTGGCCATGAGCGTGCCGCCGCTGCCCTGGCTCGCCACGGATGCCTACTTCGTCGCGCTCTCGGGGGTCTTCTTCGCTGGCGTGTCCCAGGTGGCCGCCTCCGTCTGGGCTGCCGACGACGGCCGCCGCCTCGCTGCCGCTCATGGTTGCCGTCGCCACGTCGGTGGCTTCGCTTCTCCACTGAGTTTGTAATGTACTGCGATGCGATCGATCATGCATTCGCCCATGATTGTGTGGAGTGCTGCCCTGTCCGAGTGGAGCCTTCGCTGATGATCTGAACTTGTGCGAGCGAGACTCGTGATCGTTCGCGTCGTGTTTGTAGCTTGTTTCTTTACTTTACCGTTTGCTTGGCTTGGGTCGGTGCCGTCGTGTTTTGTGTTACAGTCGTCTCATGATTGTGTGGGAAAAAAAATAAAAGGGGTGGTTTGAAGTCGAGTACTCCCGTGTATGCCACCTCAATCTGCACAGGTCGTGTCGGGTCCGTCGAGATTCGAGAATACAAGTCAGTTGCTGTTGAAATTCCCATTCGTGTGTTTCTCGATCTTATACATTTTTGCTTCACAAGTATTTTGTCATCGACAAAAGCTAGGCATGTCAATATTGTATTTTTGTCAGCAGTTCCTATAGACTCGATAACGCACCTTCAAAAAAAGAATTCATGATAAATAAATTTTGAGAATTCAGAGACAAGGTCAAAATACATAATAAAGGGCAAAACAGAGCAAAGAGGAGAGCGAAACACAACAAACACTTCAGACTAACCGCCAATTGGGCCGTGGGTTTGGGCCTCAAGGCCAGTGACGTTTCATTTCCTCTCGTCGTCCCTCACAGCCGGTCGCCGGGTAAAGGATAACCTGGAAATGTCATTCATATGCCGGGTCAAATTATATACTTTTGTTTTTCTGATATCCATTATTTTTATTACCAGCTTATTACAAAAGCGTGAGTCCTATCATTGATGGCATTTACACTATCTCCCTCTGTAGCCAGCATGACTTGCAACTCAACAATAAAATATTTGAACTAGTAACTTTAAAAATTTCAAGTAGAATTCTTAAAGCTTGCTGAACTTTAATTTTTCTTTACATCATGCAACTCCCTCAGGTTTCATATTTCTTGACGTTTTGTAGTTGTCCTAAGTCAAACATTTTTAAACTTTGACAATAATATTTTTTCTATGTGTTAAGTTTAAAAATATGAAAATGATGAGTAGATTCGTGTTGAAATATGGTTTCACAAAAATACACTTTAACTCTATTTTTTAAAAAAGTATTAGTCATAGTTTTGGAAACTGTCCTAAACATCAAGAAATATGAAACTAGAGGGAGTATTCTTCACATAAACTTTAATGTTGTTGTGAACCCTAAATATTTCTTCTGGGTAAAATTTATAAAAATATCTTATGGGTTAAACAAAACTTCTTCCTCTATGAATAGGAACCAATGAAATGAACAGTCGTACACAAGTTTATCAATCCCCTTATATAAAATGTACTGAATACAAAGAAAGTAATAAAGCTCTCACTTGTCTCCACATCTTAGTTTTTACTGCGTGTCCTAGTGAGATCGATAGAACTTGGTTTGTTCACACATGCCAAGGTTTCACATTTTTAACAAAACTTTTGACCTTGTTACAACATTCTACTCAATCTCTCCCGATGTCCCAAATTTAAAATTCTGGATTCGAACTTCTAGTTCAAATTAAATGTTGTTAGAGAGGAGAGAGACATTCTCTCAAACAGTTATGTAGAAGGGAGAAGTAAAGTTCTCTCTACCTGACTCATGATTGAAAGAGCTAGCAAACTAAACCTAAGACTTCTCATACTTTGGATTTGAAATTCCAACTCGAGCCAAGAATTTGGTGTTTCCCCTAATTTATGTTGATTCATTGAACACATGCACTTTGAACTATGGCTAGAAAAAATTGAAACAAAATTATATATGAGAATTCAAATTGTTGAAACAATTGATGATGAAGGGAGGTTAGAAGTTGCTAGTGAATATCAATTGAATTGAAAATATATTCTTTTGACATATAAAACCTTAGAAACCAATTATTGCTAGTGATAATTTACGACATCCTTAGAAATGCGGCCGTGTCCTGACATTTAATGCCTTAGAAGAATTTGAATTGGGAAATATAATCAACATACTTACATGTTTCTGTTGATGATAGGATTGATGATTCCAGATCTCTAGGTATTATTTTAGCAAATATGTTTCATATCTGATGTACATTCATGATACCCTTCTTGGTTGCCAAAAAGAAGCAACAGGAAACTGATCCGAGATGAATTTTTGGTTGGGGTATGAGCAAGTTTTTAATCTGTACGTGCTTTTTCCTAGTGAAGATTTGCTTATTGTGTCGCAGAGAAGTTTGATCAATAGTATTACTTTCGAGTAGAAGTAATAGTCCGCGCTGCGTCGGATTGCTTAATCTTGTATGTTTGACCGATTAGGAAACCTCTTAATGAAGACTTTCCAAAATAGGTGTGCGGGCGGATTGACTTTAGCATGCACGTGCATGAGTTAGCCTGCTCCATATTTAAAACCAGAGGGGGTAACATTTTGATGTAATCATTTTATCTCTATTGTTATAGAAGGCTTAATTGCCCCTTTATCCTCATACGAAGAACAATACGTACTGCGTGTACATTTTTTGGCCTCAGCTTGGTATTTTGAATTTTCCTGCTCTGTAACTGATCCGTGGAACTTGAATTCCTCTCCGATTTGTTGCTGCATTGATTTAGGAATCCATTGTTCGACTGATCCATCTCACGTTCCATCCTCGGACTCATCCGTAGTGCAGAAGAGGAGATTGAGCCCTCGCAAAAAAAAAAAAAAAGAAGAGGAGATTGAGGTGGAGAGAGACTAACCTTGGATTGATCTCAATTTCGACTTTGGAGGAACGAATCTTTCCATTAATTCTCTGGGCGGTCACCACCACCTTCCTCTCTGAGATTCTAGGCCACGCGGTGCGCACCGCCGTGATCGCTAGAAGATTTTTTATGTTGTTGAAAGCCCACCACCCAAATTCAGTTAGAGGTTCTATTGGCGCACATATAACCAAGTGGTGGAATGTTTTTTTATGTTATGCTGGTGTACAAACCAAAATGTTGTTTATAAAATTCAAGTTATAGATATCTATTTGTTACTTAAGTAGGGGGCTCCCCTGCTGTTAGGTCAAAAAAATTTATTATTAATATTTTAGTTGTATATATATACACTGATGTTCATACCTCGGTCTGCCTCTGCTCCACGAGACGGTCCTGTCCTTCGACTCCAACTCTGAGTAAAAAATATAAGATAAGATACCGGATGGACATTGTCCGTTTGTATTTGACTCTATTTCACCCCTTCCTAGAAAGCAACGAAGACGTGCTGGCTTGAAAATTGAGAAGAATTTGAAGTAGAATAATTCATCAGAACTATTATTTTATCACAGCGTGTACATTTTTACGGACCTCATCTTGCATTGTTTACAGGTATACATGTGTGGTTAAATAGTGGGTAAATCATTTATCTGTGTATATCTCGCAGAAAGAGTCTTGACATTATGCTGGAATCATTCGCCGGCCGACGCCCTTCTCCCAGACGGCATAGTCGTTGCCGTGGGCGGCGACCTGGAATCCCGCCGGGATGAGGTGCCCGACATCAAAGCGGGAGCCGTTGACGATCACCTTGCCGTCGATCTCCGCCATGTAGGCGTCGCCGTCGTGCTCGAGGATGGTCAGGTTGCTCGTGGCGTGATGCCGTTGCGCTTCCGGACGGCCACCAGTGAGGCGATCTGATCTTTGAATCCCCAGTCAAAGAAATGGTCGTAGAACTGCAATGCAACGAAGAGTGTAAGTTAATCCAAGTGCAACGTAATTAAGCGACAGGAAGAACAGAGTTCTGCGCTGTGCTGGCAACTGCATGTTCTAGTTAGTAGTACTCACAATGCATGGGTTGCCGGGGTGCGTGAGGATGCAGGCGTAGCCCTGCATGACCTTGTCGTCGGGGAACGGCCGGTGCTTCTGCGTGGACCCGGTGTCGTGGTTGTCGACGAAGGTGACGGCCTTGGCCGGCCACCACCCGATGACGCCGGGCGCCTTCCCCGGCGCGTCGACGAGCCGCCACAGCTCGCCCTCCACGGCGGCGTTCAGAATCCCCTTGTGGTGAAGTCGAACACCATGGCCGCCGACGCCGCACTGCCCATCTTGTCCATCCAGTCCACCAGCGCCTGCCGCTGAGCATCCTGGTCGTACGCCGGCTTCCCGTCGCCGCCGTTCTGCATGCCGTTCCATATCTCCGCGATGGCGAGGCTCGGTCGAGGCGCCAGGCGTTGAAGCCGACGTTGTCGGACTTGAGCCAGAGCAGCCACGCCCTTGTGCTCCCGCCGGACGCGGCCGTCGAGGTGGTCAATGTCCGGCGCGTCGGCGTAGGCGTCGCCGGCGTGGAGGTTGCCCGTGCCGTCCGGATACTGGGCGTCGTCGCGGCGGATCATCTGGGGGCCCCGGCCCAGTCCAGGCGACCGTCCGGCGTGCCGCCCTCTCGAAGACGCAGTAGACGCCGCGGCTGTCCTTGTTGTCGGCGCACCGGTGGGTTGATCACGATGTCGGGGATGCACCGGATGTTCTTCGCGTGGAAGGCGGCGATGACAGGCGAGAAGACAGCCACATCGAGAAGGTCAGAAGTAAAAAAAAGAAGGGCAAAACAGAGCAAAAGCAGAGGAAAGGCCGAGCGAAACAGATACACATATATCCATGTTGGAGCAAAGTAGCATGTGCTGTTTTTTCTTCACTAGAACATGTTCGTCAGCCAGCACCTAGCAGGGGCAAATAGGTAAATTGCTAAAGATGCAGGACACACTGGTCTCCTATAATATATATATGCCGTGATTCCCGAGGGAACCCTCGCTTGTTGCAGTTATGCCTGTTTAATTTCTTCTTCTCCCTCTCTCTCGCACCAAATCCTTTGTTGATCTCGCGAACAAGAAGCCAGTGCCAGTCCAGGCAGCCCCGAACTGAAGATGGCAAGCAAAACGGGCGTGAGTTAGTAGTCTGCTCTGAGGGTGGTCTGCTCCTCGCCGCTGCTTCCACGGCCATCACCTTGGCCGTGAGCATGCCGCCGCCGCCACCAGGGCTCGACACGAACGCCTACTTCCTTACGCTCTCGGGAGTCTTCTTGGCCGGCGTCACACAGACACAGGTGGTGGTCTCCGACGACGGCATGCCAATATTGTATTTTTTACAGCAGTTCCGGTACTTGAGACCGCACCTCCAAAACAGCACTTGATCATCCTAAATATTTTTTGAGAACTCAGCTACATCGACAAGAACAGAAGTATAAAGGGCAAAACAGAGCAAAAGCAGAGAAAAAAAACTCGACCTGCCGGGGGTAAGACCGCCCCCGACGGCATTTTGCTAAGGAGGAGAGCCTCTCACGCAGGCCGAGAAAACCCCCGAACCCCCTCCCCATCCATACACAGGGACTCAGCTGGCCGTTGTGAGCTGCGGCGCGAGTCTTAACCATGTGCTTTGAACTGGGGAGGACGAGGGGATTTTTTTACCACCTCACTGTCAGCAGTGAACAGTAACTCGCGTTACTGTTCACTGCTACAGTGTCCCGTGAGGCACCCGGGTGAGCGCCGCTCGAACCCGGGTGGGCGCGCGCCGAGCCTTACGGCTGGCGCTGCTGGCCAACTGAGCCAAGCTCAGTTCTCGCAAAAGCAGAGAAAAGAGCACTACAGAATGATCGCAGACATGTTTAAAACCATAAATCCATAACTTTGTGCATCCTAACAGTTTTAAAAGGTATGGTTTTGTGATACAATGGAATAATTGTGATTTTGTGAAACTAGTATGGCATCTCGCGCATTTTGCGTGGCTAGTATTTTATCATTTGAACGTCTCGTTAATATATTATTGTCTTACCACCGTTATTCTATCACTATTATTTTGTGAGTTGGCTTTGTTCTAAAAACAAATTGTGAGTTGGCTTGCATGCTTGGTAAGTAAAGTGAGAGAGATGCCCCCGGTGGGGTGGCTTATTGGTCTTGCTCTAATAGTGACAGCAATGTTTTAATCGGTCTCTGTGAATATGTTGGGTCCTATATAGGTGAGTTCTCCTGGTGCCAGTCAGCTCCTATCCATCCATCCATCCATCCATGTATACCCTTTTCCATACTCATCCTTCAAGTACTTCAATGCCTCATTAGATGAAATTCCAATGTTTGACGGCATGCCCAAGTACTTCTCACTCAACAATTTGATAGCAACCATCCCTCCTGGAATATTGGGATGTTAATTTACGATGCATGCTTCCTGGTTGATGCGGTTTTAATTTGTACTTACAATACATAAGTTCTTCAACTAGCATGTTAGTTTCGTGAACGAGCAATGCGCTAGGCGGTTTTTAACTTGTGAAATATATGAGATAATTCACATCAATGACAAATGACAAGCATGTTAGTTTCGTGAACGAGCCATGCGCTTAGGCAGGTTTTAACTTGTGAAAAAATCTTTCCGTTCACAAACAGATGTCATTCTAGACTTTCCCAGTTTTCTTAAATTACATGGCATTCTCACTTTCCATCGTGCATCTTTCTCTCTTTCCAATACATCTCTATCTCTATCTTTCTCCTCCTCGTTTCCTGTGCATCCATCTTTTTCACCTCTCCTTAATTCTGGTGCCCAGAGCTAGAATGGCATTAAAAGTGAACAGAGGGAGAGTATGAGATAATTCACATTGATTTTTTTAGAAACGGGAATATATTTCAATATTCCAGCCTCTGCATCGATTGATACATATAGCTGTTCATTATTACATAAATAAGGACAAACTTTAAAACAAACCCCAGGAAAACTCCACTTAATGCCATAGGATTAAACAAACTGAAGCCTATTGCTAAAGCACCATCCATTGCTAGAAAAAATCTCCATCGATGTGGTTTCAAGCATACGACACCCCCACATAACTTGTGGGCGCTCCTCCTCCTTTTGCAAAAGTGCCCAGAAACGCGTCCAATAAGTTCCTCTGAAGATCACCTGCATAGGAGTAAAAGCTCTTGCACCGTTAAAAACCACATCATTTCTACATCGCCATATGGCCCACAATAAAGCACACGCTCCTACCAATATTTTGTACCTAAGTTTCTTGTCCACCCCAACTAACTAATCATCAAACATATGTTGAATATTTGAAGGAGGTGCAATGTTGAAAGAAACTTGTACGATTCGCCACATTAATCTAGCAACTTGACAATCAAAGAAAAGATGTTGAATACTTTCATAAACAATACAAAAGCAACAATTTAAACTTCCCTTCCATTTTCTTTTTGCTAAATTATCCTTGGTAAGAACAATGCCTTTAACCAGATACCACATAAAGATTTTAATTTTCAAAGGCAATTTCAACTTCCACAGGATATGGTTATGAGGAACAACGTCCGGTACGGCAAGCGTACTATACATAGAACGTACTGTGAATTTGCCGTCTTGTCGCAACATCCATCTAAACGTATCCTTTTGATGTGATAATTGGGTATGCATAACTTTAGCTACAAGCTGATACCAAGCTACTAAGTTATTCCCAACTAGCGATCTTCTAAAGGCCACGTTCAGAGGGTCCGATTGAAGCACTGTTGCAACCGTTGCACTCTTCTTCCTAACTATATTATATAAACCTGGGAACTGTTCACTAAAAGGTGTATTGTCTAGCCATGCATCTTCCCAAAATCTAACTTGAGTACCATCTCCTAAGTTGAATTTGCCTAATCTCAAAAAGTCTTTCTTGACTTTCATCAAGCCAGACCAAAAATGAGAATCCCCTGGCATATATTCAACTTGAGTGATAGTTTTATGTCTCAAATATTTGTTGCGCAGAAGTGTCTGCCATACACCCTCTTCATTTATAAGTTTGAAAAGCCATTTACTAAGAAGACACTTATTCTGTAAGTCAAGGTCTAAAATACCTAGACCTCCTTGATCTTTTGGTGTGCACAAAATTCCCCACTTTGTCAACCTATATTTCTTCTTATGCTCATCACTTTGCCAAAAGAACCTTGATCTATAGTAATCAAGTTTCTTAAGGATACCTCTTGGTATCTCGAAGAACGATAGCATGAAGATAGATAAGTTGCTAAGGACAGAATTGATTAACACCAGACGACCCCCTACAGATAGCATCTTCCCTTTCCAACCACTTAATTTTTTCTGAAATCTTTCTTCTATTTCTTTCCAATCCGCGTTCCTAAGTTTCCTATGGTGCATTGGAATGCCTAGGTATCTAAAAGGGAAAGCTCCCATATCACAACCAAAAATTTGTGAGTATTCACTTTCAAGATCCTTAGCTGCACCATAGCAAAAAAGTTCACTCTTATGAAAATTGATTTTAAGGCCAGACAGTTGCTCAAATGAGCATAGCAAAAGCTTCATATTCTTAGCCTCTTCTAAATCATTTTCCATGAAAAGAATAGTATCGTCGGCGTATTGTAACAAAGATAAACCATTATCTACTAAGTGTGGAACAACTCCTCTAAATTGACCATCTTCTTTCGCACGTGAAATTAGAATAGCCAGCATGTCCACTACTATGTTAAACAAAATAGGTGATAACGGATCTCCTTGTCTCACACCTTTCTTTGTTTGGAAGTAGTGACCAATATCATTATTCACCTTAATTCCCACACTACCCTTACAAGTCACTTTCTCAATCCAAGCACAAAACTGTGAAGAGAAACCTTTCATCCTCAAAACTTGTTGAAGAAACGGCCACTTCACTTTGTCATATGATGACAAGTGAAAACATGTTGTTACTTCGCAAACACAACAAACGATGACACCTGCTAGATTAATAGGCAAAAACAAAGGATAAAACATTTTTTATATCTTTACAAAGTTAAATGATGTGCATTATCTAAGATTTTACAGCACCACATCAGCCAAAATCCTTTTAATTATCATATTAAAAATAAACAGTAAATATAAAGATAGAAAGAAATTCTTGTATAAACCCTCATACTCTCCAAAGCTTTCCTCCTCACACCTACTCACAGCGCTATGGACAACAAGATGAAGTCTAGTGGACGGAACTGCCAATGCAGCTTCTTGAGGGTGTCGGCGTGTCGCTGACCATGCACAGGAATTTGTCTTCTGCGGTGCCATCTACGAACAATTGCAAAATGACCTAACATATTTCCTAACATACTTCGTACCGTATATCCTAACATTCATATTTGGTTCCTAAGTATGTTTCATTCTAATAAACAATATTTTAACAGAAAGATTGACATAATGAGGCATTTATTATGATTAACAAGTTCATTGTTCATATGGTGAATTATTGCATCAATTATAGGATGCATAAAACTAGAGAGTAGAAATTTAGATCCACAATAGTTAAAGAAATTTTGTTATGTCTGTTAATCGAGATATGAAAGTAACTATTGGTTCTCTCATATAGTCTAGGTGGGCCAATTTTCTGAAAATATCTTTTGTCAAGCAACATCTTTAGAGGCAAGCTTTCTATGATTTTTCTATTTTTTTTTGGGCAACTCACATGAGTTTATATTGATACGGAACCTTGAGTACAATGGTTGGCTAGAGCGCCCATTAAGAAGTTCAGCGTGTCTCCAACCCAACTACAAGTCTTATTCACCGGATCACAGAATTTAGCACAACAGTGTGCTGCAAAGTTTGCTTATTCTTGGTTTACATGATTGAACGAAAAAGGACAAAACTCCTGATTAGCTTTGGACATCATGCCATATGCTTGCAATTCCCGATATTAGTGTTCTCCTTTTAGGATAACGATGGCAGAGGTTACAATTATAATTTTACAACAAGATAAAATTTTGAAAATAGAATACTACAGGACGTAAATTATATAAATAGCTTGTAGGTGCATTTGTAGGTGTCTGAGTTATGTACTATACCATGCTTTTTTACATATGTTGTACTCCATGGTACTTGGTGCTCCGTACGACATTGATTAAATAACATGGGGCCCATATATTTGTGCTGCAAGTGACAGCGATGTTATTAATCTGTCTCTGCCAGTTTGCTTGGATTCTAAAGGACTAGTTTTGCGCAACAATGGTGAGTTCTCCTGGTGCTTCCTAACGATTCTACTGTAGCTTCGGTTGAATGTTTCTCCATATTATCGAGGCAATTCAATCATAATGTTGGAGTACAATATTTTATCTGGAGTAAAATTGTACTAGGTTGGCATTTCATTGCTGCAGCAGTTTACATGGAGTTATAATTCGCATGTTATCTTTCTATTTTGCACAAGGCATGAATTTTTAAACTGCATTTTCATGACCACAAACTTGTTAAGTTGTTCATTGCAGGTCCAAAGAGCCTCCGTTAGCATCATATAAGTTGCTCGTGTGCAGCAAGAGCTGGCCGTGGCAACAACAAAACAAAATTTCTATCGGCAGCATGGCAACCATGATGCCCATCAAGATCTTAATCACATCTTTCAAAGCCAATGGCTACGGTGTGTTATCCTGTGCGGAGGGATGCATGGCGATGCTGCTTTCTAGACATTGAGCATCAAAACGGCAGCCTGGGGTTATGCAAGGTATTGAGGCGGAGCTCCCTGTGTCGGCGCAGACAATAGCGTTTTAAATGGGAAGATCGAACGGAGCGGCCATGGCTCACCTGGTGGACAGAAATGTCGGCTCAACTGCAATTCCGATCGACTATGGCGATGAACTGGCAGCTCGTGGGTGGCTAGAGTCTAGGGGTGAAAACAGGACGGGAGAATCCCGACCCGTCCTGCTACCGTACCCGCTTTTCTCCCGCTCGTTTTTCGGATTTGCGGAAGAAAACAGGAACAGGACGAGATGCGGTACAGCCAGCACAGGAACAGGATCGAAAACGATTCAGGCCTAACCCTGCCCGTTTCTCCGGGATACCGTTTTAGCCTGGGATGCTCCCGTATTTCACCCCGTTTTTCACAATCCGGGACACTCTGCACAGGGCCAGCCAGCGTATGCCTTAACCCAGGTGAGCGAGCGCCATCATATTTATAGAGGATGCGCATGGACCGATCACATATAGAAGTGTATGGGCCTCTTTTGCTGCCAGTATCACCTATAGAAGTGGCCCGGTGGCTCAGCAGTAGTCCAAGGTGCACAGCAACAGCATCCTCGGCCATTTGTTTGCTTTTACTTTTTTTTTCCTTTTTGTCAACAAGTTCTACTATTTCTTTCTCATAATATTTGTATTATAATTATAAGGCTTGTTTCCATAAAAATGTGTAAAAAATATCTATGTTTCTGACTTAATTACCGGTTACCGACCGATACCGGTATATTTCCGTCCGTATTGGTCCGTTTCCGGATGACCGAAACTTTCCCGACCGTTCCCGTTATCGGCTTTCCCATTTCTGTTTTCGTCCGGTGATGCAAATATGAAAGTGAAAACGGTTAGGGTGTTTTCCCGACCGTTTCCGTCTGTTTTCACCCCTACTAGAGTCCTAAGGTTGTGCAAGACAACATGGAACAAACAACTTCACCAAATACCTACCAACGTGACTGAATTTAAGGTGAAAAGAAGCAGCAATTTGTGAGGACAAGATGAGCTAACTGTGAGCTACAAGAACGATGAGCTCAACTTTGCCTAATCCCCTGCTCTAGACAGGTTCAGGGTGCAATTCAAGCTGGTGAACTAGGCGCGAAGGTAGGGGAGGCAGTGCTGCGGCCGTCCTGAGAGTCTAATTACCTCTTGACCGCGGCCGCTCATGGTCGCCATCCATATATGGTCAGCTACAGAGAGAAGAGAGTGAGAGGCCACGCTTGCGACACAATCAGCACGCCATGCAGGCATCCAAATGCTGACCGAGAGCTGTTTGGACCTGCGTTAAACGACCAAGGCATCCATGCAGGGCATCCAAACTGCAGTTTTATCCAAATGCTGACCAGTGCGTTTCACTCTTTTTGTTGGCTGCGTAAGTGCTGCCATGATTTTAGCTAGAAGTTTGGCTGTAAAGGAAAAATCTAAGGAATGAACAGGAACAGAGATTTTCATAGCTGAAATGATTTTCGTTTATAAATATGAAAAGTGGTGAACTTCGAAAAGCGTTACTGTGCCATTCGTCCGTACAGATGCAGGCCAATTCTTAATGCACGAGTGGCCCATTTATATTTTATCAATCAAAATGAAAAGCTAGACTCTAATAATGCGACACTCTGATACTAAGGGATTGCAGAAGAATGCAGTCTTACAACCGAGAGCACGTGTACCTACCTCAGAGCATCGCGTCGAAGATGTTAAGGGCCAGCTCGTGGCCGTCGCCGCTGAGCGCGACGGTGACCACGAGCCGCACGAACGCGGCGCAGAGGATAACCTGCCCGGCGGTGCGGCGGCGTGGCGCGTCGCCGGCCACCCACACCGCGGCCCACATGGTGCAAAAGCCGGCAACTATGGCCGCCGCGAGGGCCCCAGCCAGACGCCGTAGGGGAGCACCGTCTTCGCCGGAACGGAGGGCGACGACACGGCCGCGCGCGCCGCGGCGGCGCATGTCGCGGCACCGACGGCGAGCAGGGCCGACGAGACGTGCTCGCGGGCCTCCCGCAGAAGCCGAGCGGCGACGCCGACCACCGCCGCGTCGTCCCCCCGCATAGCCATGCCGGCGGCAGGTCGATCAACAGTGCGACGCAACGGCGAGAGAGCACGCAATCAGCCCGGATCGAGCGAGGAGTGTCCTGATTGCGCAGGCCACACTTGTCCCTGACTCCCTCCTCTTTCTTTGCTTATTTATTGGCAGCAACACTTGCCTCGCTAATACAACTAGCCTTCGAGCAGAGATGATATATATAGCGGGAGAAGTTTTGAGCCTAGAAGTTTTGAGCCTACTGGGGGAAGCTAGACTCCAGAGAGAGAGGGAGGAGTAAGGACTGACTGAGGAGGGAGAACCCATTAATTGATGATGAATGCGTCGATGGGCTTTTGGGAAGTTCATTCCAGTCGATGGGGAAGGGTGAACTGCGGTGAGAGGGACCGAGAGGGCTTTGGAGCCATGTGGACGAGGCTAGAGAGAGAGAGAGAGAGATAGGGAGGAGAGAGAACCCATTGATGATGACTCAGTCGATGGACTTTTGGAAAATTCATTCAGTGGATGGTGGGGAAGGAAGAAATGCGGTGAGAGGGACTGAGGGAGGCTAGAGAGAGAGAGAGAGAGGGGTGAGGAAGGAGAGAGAACCCATTGATGATGAATGAGTCGATGGCCTTTTGGAGAATTCATTGGGGGTGTTCGTTTTCATGATATAAATTTTAGAGGGTCACATTAAAGATAATTTTATCATTTAGAAGTATTAAACAAAGTTAAAATATAAAACTAATTTCAGAACCTCGCGTCTAATTCGCGAGACGAATCTAACGAGGGTAATTAAGTGACGATTAGAAGATGGTTACTGTAGCATCACTGTAGCAAAATATAAATTAATTAGGCTTATTAGATTCGTCTCGCAAATTAGCACCCAGCTGTCATAAAGGTTTTGTCATTAAACTAATCAAATATTTTTAAATGAGAAGATTCTCTTTGATGTGACAGGTCAAAAATTTAGAAGGGGGAAAGGAACACCCTGTCGATGGGGAAGGATGAAACGGTGAGAGGGACCGAGGGCTTTGGAGCGATGTGGACGAGACCAGAGAGAGAGAAAGGGAGGAGGGAGGAGAGAGAAGAGTAACACATTGATGATGAATGAGTCGATGGCCTTTTGGGAAATTATAGTTATTTCTTCCTTATCACTGGAAAAAAATGAAGTTCCCTATTTGATTGATTTAGTTTTCTTTTCCTCCATGCCACTATCGTCTACTTTGTTAGGCATACTAAGTGTAATATATTGAAATTTTTACATATTTCTTAAGAATGATGAAACAACTATCTGTCACACCCTAAAATCCGAGGTCAAAGTCAAAACGCTAAAAATCACTAAAAATTTAAATCTTTTTGTATGATCTTACCTTGCCATGATTTTTTCGAAAATAAAACTCACAAAAATAAGTAAAGCGTAGTCGAATTTGAAATTTTGAAATATAAAATTAATGCTCAAGTGTTTGCTTCCATTTAAATCCCACTAAAATTTTGAGCCTTTTTGAATTTACAACAAACTAAAAATCAAAATAGGTAATTCTCCAAATCAAATTTCAAGAATTCAGATTTAAACTTGCGTCAAAAACCTCGCCATATGCATTTCTGAATTTATTTGAATTTATTTGAATTGTTTGTTCGACCTTCGCTTTTGTTCGAATTTGAAACTCCTTCAACTTCAAAATCCTGAAATCCCTAGAAAAATGTCAAACCAAATCCTTCTCGGGCCGCCCTTCTTTCTCTTCCCTTCTGGCCGGCCCAGCCTTCTTCCCTTCTTTTTCTTTTCCCTCCTCCCTTCTGCGCTGGCCCAGCCGACCAGTCCGGCCCAGCATCGCCCCACACCAGCCCGACCCCTCTCCTCTTCCGCCCGGGCCGCGCCAAACTCTCCCGCGCCAGCCCACCAGCCCCGCTCTCCCTCGGCCCAGTCGCGCCAGGCCTCCGGCCCGTTTTCCCCGCTCCCTCCTCTCTCTCTCTCTGCCGCGTGGGCCGCCTGCCCGTCGTCTCCCTCCTCCGACCACACCGGCGCGAAATGCGCCGCCGCCCATGCCGCCCTGTCGGCCCTCCGTCGCCTCGTCTCGTCCGAGCTACAGCCGCGCCGCGTGAAGCACGTGACGACGCCGTCGTGTCCCGTCAAGGCCCCGCAGCCCATACCCCTTTTCTTGACGCCCGCGTCAAGTCCGGCCGCCGCCTTACTGGCGCCACCGCCTCCGAGCTTCCGTGTCGCACCCGCCAAGTCCCGCCGCACCGCCATCGCCGTCTTTAAAATGGAACTGAGCCCTCTCTCCAAAGCTTCACTCCCATTCTTCTCCACTTTTCTCTCTCCTCCCTCCGACGATCATCTGGCGTGCTCTCCCGTCGCCGTTGGTCAGTCCCTGTCTCCTCTTTCTCTTCCCACGGCTCCGTCGTACCGCTCTTATCCTCGGCATGCTCTCCTTTTCCGCAGCCGTCCCCCGTGCAAGGAGATCGACGGTGTCCTAGCCGCCGCATCCTTCTCCGTCGCCGGCCATCATCCATCGACCCCCGTCCCATCTGAGCACACAGTGAGCTCCACCGTCTCCCTCTCTTTCTCCTGCACCATTTCTTTTCCCCGTTCCGCTCGTGCACGGGCGACATCACCAAGCGCCGCCGCTCCGCTTCTTTCTTCTCCGGCGCCGGCCACGCTCCTGGCCGAGCCCTGGCACGCCGCGGCCACCCACGGCCTCGCCTCACCCTCGCGCACGCGCACGGCCACTCACACAAGCCCGCGCGCACACGCACTTGCATCTCCATCGCAAGCCGTCGCGCCGCCGCACTCCGACCAGCTCGCACCGCCACCCTAGCGCTCCCGCACATCGATGCACACCACCTGCAGCTTCGCCGTCGCACGTAGAGCACGTAGGCGCCTTCCGCGTCCCGTTCCGACCACCACAGATGCCGCCGGCGAGGTTCCCGGCGATGCGCCGCCGCGCGCACCCTCTCCGGCGAGCCCGCGCCTCTGCTCCTCTCTCCCTCCACGTCGACATCATCCCTCGTCCTGTTCCCCTTCGCGCACCCGACCTCGGCATCCTTTTCTCGCCGCGTTTCATCGCCGGCCATCGCCTCCGGCGACAACTCCGGTGGAGCGCCGCCGCGCGCGCGTCCCCGCTCCGGCGTGGTTGACCGCGTCGCACCGCGCCCCGCGTGGCACCACCGGGTCCCACCAGTCAGCCGCCGCAGCCACCCCGGACCCGCTCTCAGCCCCTCACTCTCCATCCTTTTTCCTCCTGTGCACCTGGTCCACATGAACCAGAGGCTCATGAGCACCTCTGGTCCACCGTGAGCCGAGCCCACAACTCTTTTCCAATTGCAAAATAATTCCAAAAATCCCTGGAAATTCCCAGACCCTGTATTCTTACAGATAAACCCCTGACCTTTCCAGTAATTCTGTCTTAGTCCTATTTGTTTGGCAGAAAAGTCCCTACACTTTTCTGTAATTACAATTTGGCCCCTAACTTTTTACATCGAGGCCCCTGAATTTTTCCAAAATTACATATAGGTCCCTGTTATCTTTCTGTATTTACTAAAAAGTCCCCAGAATCTTTCCACACTTGCAAATAAGCCCTCAAAGCACTTCTATTCTTGCAAACAAGCTCCCAGGACCCCTGGACCCACATGTCAACCTCTCACACCTGCTGAAAATACTAAATCCACACTGAAAGTGCACACACATTTCTATTCCGAGCAATTTCCAATATCAGAAAAATCTCAGAAAATTCCCAAAAATCCTATATTCCTTTCTAATCATTTTCCAACCCATCATCACTCCAGATTAATTAGGATTATGGCAATGCCTTATTAAGTTGGCTTAATCCTGATTAATTTCCTTTCCCAAAAATTGAATAATCGATATCTCCTTCGTTTCAACTCTGATTTTGGCGATTCTTTCGCCAAAATTCATATAAAATCACGCTCTATCCAATGCCACCAGAATCAATCCCTTTTAATGATCTTTGATCAATCCCTCTCTTTTAATTGTCTTCTAACTCCCCGTGTTTTATTTGTATTCGTGCATTCATATTTTACATGAGCACGTACACGTACCACCGTCATGTGCTCACTGCATGACAAATAACTTAATAGGTAATAGCTAATCATCATTAGATAATACCATAATATATAAAAATAATTAAAGTAACACATCTTGCACTTTGTACATATGTTGCATGAACCTTTATATAGGCTATGACCTATATAAAGCTTTAGTGCTGCAAATGTACGTAAAATCACGTACACTCGCTCGCTTCTACCCTCACATACACTCATGCACTCCTCATGGTGTTTAGCATCCCTCATTTACAACCAAAAGCCCTAGTGTTCGATGCATCACCCATATTAGCTATAAAATAATATAATCGCCCTTAATGTAAAACTTGCTGCATCATGCATGATCTGTGTCTTTTGTCGTTCTCTGGTTTTCCCTCGTCTTTCCAGTTGGAGTTAATTGGATCTTATTTATCTCTTTTCGATCTTTTATTCCTTTTTACGGTAGTTATTTATGCGTAATGCTCTATACGCTAGATTACGCGAGATTCAAGAAAGAGTCAGAAGAATTTAATGAAGATACAGAAGATCCAAGCTTCGAGAAAGGACTTGAAGGCATCAAGTTCGACAGATGAGTCTGAAGACCCAGAATTTGAAGATTAAGATAACGTTTATCAGGCAAGCCCTAACTCCCATTGATCATATTGATCCTATGATTGCAAAATTATCCTATTTAGAGCTGTTTATAAATAAATATGCATGGTATTTAAATGTGATTTAAATGCTAGAAGGTCCTAGTAATATTTGATTGCCATGCCTTGATCTTGAAATATCCTGATTCCTTGTTAAACCTAGGAACCCGCATCATTAACTCTTTAATGATGTGCTGGTATGCTGCTTAGGACTTTCACCATGTGTTTAATTAATCTTGCTCACATGCTTTTGTGTTAAAATGCGTGAGTCTTGGTGGTTGTGTGTAAATGTGAAAATGGGAGGGATTGGTAATAAGTGCAACCCCTAGTGAGGGAATGTTTTGGCGGGATCAGGCGAGGTAGTCCTCAGTGGGGAGGCTATCTCTGGGACGCCCTTCCCCGTGGGGATTGGCTATTGAAGATGCCTGGTTCGGTCGTATAAGGACCAGTTCTTGTGCCGCCTTTGCCTAGCACCTTACGCGCAGCCACAAGCCGTATATGGGTACGGGATTGGAACCACACCCTACTAGTACTCACCCGGTACCCCCCGGAGGCAGGAGATTGCAACGGAGTCCCAGGAGAAGACTCGACGAGGGTGGCGGCGAGTCCGGCATTTATTGACTCTGGCCATATTATTGAATTGTGAAACCCCTGGTGATGTCCGTGGGGGATGCCGTGGTGGTACCAAGTAGGTATGGAACCTTTAGTAGGACAGTCCGAACTGGGACCCCAGGGAGGACTGGACTACCTTGTGGGGAAATTTGTGCACCCTTGACCAAGGTTAAGAAACTTTCCGGAAAGCCGTGTTCCACGGTATTGGACAACGCGAAGGCATCGGCCACACTATGATTAGAGTTTCCCGTGTGAGTTATCCTTGGCGTGTTTTTGGAATACTCCGGTTTGGAGCCGTGTGCTGGTTGTTGGCCAGTGTTAAAACTTGAGGAACTGGCAGGACGGATTGCATCTCCCCAGGGCCGCCCAACCCCACTAATCTCTACAGATACCTGACTTAGTTCGTGAACTGCTTTGTTTTTAAAACAACCCCTGCATAAAATTGGCTTTTTCGCCAATACAAGGAACCATCAGCCTTTACCTTGTTTAAACCCCTGCATTTGCTTACCCCTTGTGTTAGGGTTTGCTGAGTACCTTATATACTCACGCGTTTGCGGTTGTTGTTTTTAGTGAAGTGAAGCCTCCGTAAGAAGCTGCGGCGTGTTGGTTTTCGGGTCTGCTTCTCAAGTCTGCTTGTGGCTTGGGCCGTGGTTTCCACTGTTTGCTTCGCCATTAGTTGGTCGGTTAGTCATGGATGGTCCGAATCCTTGTTCGCCGCCACTAAAGGCTCTGTAATAGGTAATACTTCCTTTATTCGAAGTATGCTTTGACTATCATATCTGTGTTCTTGTGCGTATCAGCTACTGATCCAGGGACTGATACATAATGCACATCATACTCTAGAAATGGGGTATGACACTATCAAATCTAGATTACCAATCAAATTAGTTATCGGAAAATCGCCAACGCATCAACAGGGCACGTATTTGAGTATAACTTTTAAGACGTTGCGGCAGACTCATAAAACGTGTGGGCGGCTAGAGTGAGAAAGAAGAGAATAAAATTTGTGACCAATTTGATTGTAAAAAACCATTTCTAACCGTTGGTATAAAAGCATGTATTTCACATAAGTGGGTCCATCTCTTATTTATCAAAACCGAAAAACAACTTGCCAGACCGAAAAACAAATTGCCTGTTTCATTCATGAAGCCACATCTGAAGCTGCGTATGAAGCTGCAAGAGAAGCTGTTTTACCAAACGTTTTCACACACAGCCACAGACACAGCCAGCACAGCTGTTTTTCAGAGAAGCCACAGCCACAGTCGAAGCCGGCACAGCCGGAGCCCAAACAAACAGGCCCTAATTATCGTTTTAGCTCTCGGCACGAAGATTAAGAAAAATTAGTAAAGGTAGGTGCGCAGAAAACAAGAAGGAGAGAGATAGAGATAGAGGTGTATTGGGAAGAGAGAAAAGTGCATCTGGAAGTGAGAATGACAATTATTTTAGGAAAACTGGATGAGGCTAGAATGCCAAGTAAACTGGGACGGAGGGAGTATTTTTTTTCGAGATGGTACATGACCATAGGCCTGTGGAGCCAGCTTCATCAACCACTTCAGAAATGTGGAAAAGCGATCGACCTATCAGCTAGATTCACAGGCGAGGCGACCCTAACATGGCAAAAGACAATATATTACACCCTGAATATATACGCGGCCATTCCACGCGCGCGGTGGCCGGACGACAGCGACCAGTGGTGGTCTAGCTCCTTGGTCCTCCTTTACCTCGGCTCACCAGGCATGTGTTGTAGTACTTTCTATGCAATGCTCATCCTCATTCAGTGTCGTTGTCCTCATTCAGTGTCTTTGCCTAACATCTAAACAAAAAAGGCGCAATGGTCGTCGTGCAGGCGAGGCAGATCACAACTTGGAAGAGGAAGAGAGATGATGCCCTGCGTTTGGTGAAGAGCGAGAGCTCCACATCCGTTTGGTGAGCAGTGCCGGCCATGCAGGCAATGACGGAATCTCAACTCTCCTTTCCATTCAGTTCAAAAAAAACTCTCCTTTCCATTGGTCCATCTCTTATTATCAAAACTGAAAAACAACTTGACAGGCAAGGAAATTTAAATAACATCACTGCTGTTTTTTTTTTTCGAGGTGGTTCATGACCATAGGCCTATCGAGCCAGCTTCATCGACCACTACAGAAATCTGGAAAAGCGACCTATCAGCTAGATTCACAAGCGACGCCAACATGGCAAAAGACACAAGGAATATATGCACCCTGAATATATGCACGCCATTCCACGCGGTGCCCGGACGACCGGCGGTGGTCTCCCTGCTCCTGCTTTACCTCGGCTCACCATGCATGTACTACTTTTCAATGCAATGTTCATCCTCATTCAGTGTCGTTGTCATTCAATATCGTTGCCCAACATCTGAATAAAAAAGGCGCAGTGATCGTCATGCAGGCAAGGCACATCTCAACGTTGCTGGTTGCAAAGATGGTGTTGATTGAAATTTGACAAGGAGGAGAGACGGTGCGTGGAAATTAAAGTTTCTCACAAGCATGCATGATGCGAGACACATGCGCGCAACGCAACACGACACCACAGCTTCCTCACTCGGTCTGCTTTCTTTGCCGCAACCGTCACAGTCTAATCACATCTGCATAATTGCATCGTCTCTTCCCACACACGGCGGCAACTTCTCGTGTCATGGACATAGTGGAGATTTCTTCTTCTCTTGGAGTACTGTGGTCTCACTTTGCCACAAAACCAACACAGACTTGTTGGAGATTTTTGGTACTATCCTTTCGTCTATGCCTCGTGAAACCAGAGGCATGCGAACTGAGAAATGGAATCCGGAGTAGAGAAAACTGGGAGAAGTCAGCGCTGGCGACGGACAACAGAGAACCAACACACTTGACACTTCCAGGCAGATCCCTTTAATTTTTCTTGACCCCCTCCCTCTCCCCCTATTCATTTTGTCATTTTTTGTTGTTCGCCAACTGCAGCAGCTTTCCCCTCTATGCATTGTGCCTTTTAAACTTGTGTGCAACGATCCGATGCACACATCCCGTTTCATGTCCTTCGATCCCTAGCTCCATAGCATGTCCGACCAGTGCTTTGCACCCTATGGAGATGATATTTTTTTTGGTATTTTTCGTTCTCTTCCCCATGATTCTTTCCGAGAGAAAAGCTGAGAGAGGAGGGAAAAGCAAGAGGTAGGCAGAAAACTGAGAGAGAAAAGCAGAGGAGAGAGAAACCAGAGGCATGCAGAACTCAGAAAAGGAATAGAGAAAACAGGGAGAAGTAGCTACAGTAGCAGCTTCGCAATCTTGGAGAGAATCAGATAGAACCGAGAAGTGACCTCGATTGGCTGCACACGCACTGAGAAGTGACCTCCATTAGCTGATTAGCTCCCATACCCACGTCCAAAATCTCCACTACCGGGTAATTGGAGAGAATCAGATACAACGTCCTCAATGCTCGCGATTCCAGTCATTTGTTTCTCCTCTGCTCCACCATGCATGCATGTAAAGAAGGCAGCCACACTCGCCAACTTTTTCTATAAGATATGCTTCCCGAGCCGAACAAGAAGTTTGCATTGAGTCATGGGTGCATACGTTGAAGTTTTTCCATTCCTACATGATCTAAAGGCATGATGGGAGCCCCTTGGACTCAAATAATCTGCGGGAGGATCTGGTACGCGCGTAGTTGAAAATAGGGCCGCAGATGAAATGTATCGTGGACATCTCTTCCCGCACAAAAGATGCATTTTAATTGGTTCTTGGCTGATAATTCTTGGTACTGCTTTTTGTCCTCCCCCTGATTCTTGCTTAATGAAAAGCTGATCAGATGGGAGAGAGGAGCCGGAGGTGTGCAGAAAAAGGTTTTGAGAAAAATAAGAAAACCTCTGACAATTCTCAACTCAACAAGTTAATGCAAGGTCAGTGTCTCTGTGAACTCTCATTCAAATTCTACACCCTTTTTCTGGGATGGTGATCCTAGCTGATGGAATTTGCGGCAATTTTAAAGTTTCTTGTCTCTCGTCAATAGAGTTGGTATTGTTTGGGTTGATTATGTAATCATGGGATGTAATATACTTTGGTATCAATGAAATTTCCTTTTCGCCAAAAAAAAAAATATGCCCTTTTTGGTCAATCATGATTTTGTAGTGAAGATCTGCACTAGCGTAATACGTAACTTAACAAACCACACAGCGGTGTTACAAATAAGTAAAATATTCAGTCCTAACTACCTATTCGGTGGAATCGTGAAAAACCCTTAAAAAACCTAATTATAAGTTTTTTAAAAAAAGAAACTTGGCATACGTGCAGAGAATATGGTGAGAAACACACACACAAATTTTCGGATCTAAATTTAGTTTATATTAAAAAATAAAAAAATCATGGTGGAAGAGGACAAAAATATTGCACAACTATTGTTTTATCCTTTCCATTCTCTTCCTCCATCCATGGCACCATTACTTCTATTGTCTCCATTGTAGCTCATTCTGTTTTGAATCTAGGCTAAATGTTAAGTGGAAACATCCTATTCGGTGAAATCGTGAAAACCTTCTCAAAAACCATGTTTGAAAGTTAAAAAAAAGAAAGAAAAAAAACCAGAGAAGTTGATGTGGTTGTTGGAAACATGCATACAAAATTTGAAGGATAAATTCGTCCTTTTTGAAAGATACAAAAATGAGAAATACGAAGCAAAGTGATAAAAATACTGCACAATCATCATTTTTCTTTTTCCTTCCTATGTTATCATGATTCTCTCTTTTTTTGTATCTCATGAAACTTCTAAATATATGTTTTTAGAAGGTTTCGCGATTCCACCGAATAGAGGATTTCCAATGTATGTGTCCCCTCTGTATCTATGCATGTATAAGAGTCCAAATTCGTACGAGCAATGTAACGTGATGCTTGTTAGGTAAGTTCCATCTGCAGTCTAAGCTTTTTTGTGTTTGTTTGTGCACATAAAAATGATATATATCTGCTTTGTGTTATACATTCATAGATTGGTTCAATTACTCTTATACATTTTGTTGATGGCTAAAGTTTCGTATATAAGTTTACATTGCAAATTATTTCATTTCACGTCATGTATGGTACTGTTTTGTATTCCACTACAGCAACTAGTACGTCTCTTTGTGTGAAGCACTATATTATTCTCGCCGTGTAGCTTTGTTTGCAATACCTAAAAGAAAGAGGCGCAGTGAATAGTGATAGCCATGCAGGCAACGCACGTACAAACGTTGCTGGTTGTAAAGATCAATGGCCTGAGCTTATGCTTGTGCCTAGCTAGATAGCGTGGAAAGTTCCTCTCACAAACATGCATGGCGATCATTCGAAAAAAAAAACATGCATGGCGAAACCGGCCCATGCGCGCAACGAGCAACACGTACGAGACCACAGGTTCCTACTTGGACTGCTTTCTTTACCGCAACCGTCACACAATCTAATGGATGGATGATGCTGGGTCTATGATGCCTTTTATTTGGATTCCAGAAAGTGTACGTCCGATCCAGCAGCTCGCTTATCCACGTCCAAAACAGAGCAGCTTGTGCATCTCGCGACACCGAGCTGAAGTGATTTTCCCACCAACCCCGCTCCCCACGTTGTCTGTCGAGTACCGTCCTCACGCGCGTGTTTACTCTACTTTGTCCTAGAGCGGAACGCACGTACGTACATCGGTAGTTCACATGCCATGCGTGCAGTGTGCTGCTGCAGTATATCCCGACGCGTGCTGTGCTGTGCTGTGCTGTGTAACTCGATCGATCTCGCTCGCTCGCTCGCGTCGCGGAACTCTCGTGCTCCCGATTTGCAGGATAAAATGCCTAGCAGCACGCATACAACTTGTATGGTTCTCTTGTGCGCGCGGCAGATTTGCCGTGGAGGGGAAGATTCCTAGCACAGAAATCAGTTACGGTGTCAACGGGCGGATGCGTTTATCGAGTCAAATGGTGCGCCGCGCGCGGGTGAAAGCGAGATGGCCAACCAACGCAGCGCCAGCGGTGGTCAGTGTCAGGGATAACCGAAGGAAGGGCCCTGGGATTCCTGCGCAACCACTCCCCCGCCCCTACCCACCCGGACGCTGATCATGCCGACCACCCAGTGGTCAGTGTCAGCGGAACCTCAGCATACAAACACCCGTCCCAGTATAGTATCATTTTTGTGCGCACCTAATCTACTCTAAGACAAACCCTATAATCCCCATTTCCTACCCACTCCCAACCCGAGGATATATATAGTCATAGACACCCTTGCCTTGCAGTTGCAACTGCGTCAGTTGAATTGAAGCTCGCCTCTCGCCCTCTCTCGAGCGCCAGATCCTTTCTCGATTAGATACCAAAAGAAGCTTGCGCCGCCGGTCCGTAAACTGAAGATGTCACCGGGCAACGGCCGTGAGGTGCAGGCCGGCGGCAGGGCGCCAAAGCTTCCCCAGGTAGTAGCCTGCTCCGAGGCCGGGCTGCTCGCCCTCTTCGCTCTCTCCACGGCCATCACCCTCGCCGTGAGCGTGCCGCCGCCGCCTTGGCTCGACACGAACGTCTACTTCGTCGCGCTCACGGCGGTCTTCTTCGCCGGCGTCACTCAGGTGGCTGCCTCCGTCTGGGCGGCCGACGACGGCCGCCGTCTCGCCGCCGGTAGGAAGCTCGTTTACGCGCCGCTCGTGGTGCCGCTCCTGATCGCCGTCGGCATGTCGGTGGCTGCGCTTCTCCAGTGATGAGTTTGGAATTGCGTACTATACATGACATACCTCTGCGATGGATCATGCCCCCCAGGCCCGGAGTCGGATCGTTCGCTGAGATGAGCTTTTGTGATCAGAGTGTGCGTCTGTGTCGCCGTCACAGCTAGCTGCGTGCGTGGTTTGGTACTTGGTAGGCCGTGTGTGTTGTGTTCCATGTTTCTGACTTGTTTTCATTGTACCGTTTGTTGTTTCGGTCTTGTCATGCATGCGCGCGAGGGCTGTGTGTTGTTCTTGTATCGCCTCGTGGTTGTGTGGGGAAAATAAAAGGGTTTCTTTGAAGCCCAGCAATTCCGGCGTATACCACCTCATTGTATACTAGTCGTGCTAGGTTCGTAAAGAATACAATCATACAAGCTTGTTTTTTTTTTTTGGCGAAAAAATCATACAAGCTTGTTGCTGGTGAAGCCACAAGTGTCAATACTGTATTTTAATTTTGAGAGCAGATCCCACTTGGGAACTTGCCGTCATATAAAAGACACTTCGTCATAAATAAATTTAGAGAACACAGCTACATCGAGACGGTCAGAAGTAAAGGGGGAAAAAATAATCAACGCAAATGCAGGGCTAGCGAAACAGAGCAACACCAACACCGCAGAATTAAAACACGTAATAGGCCGTTAGCTTCGGCCTCGAGGCCTGTGACGTTCACATTCCTCTCGTCTCATTCGCAGCCAGTGGGAAAAAGGTTTAGGCGCTGCCTCCCTCGCAGACACCCCGATTCAGTGACATCCTCCTCCTCATGCCTCCCTCACATACAAAATTTCCTCTCATGTTACTATCTTGAGAATATACGAAATGGAAGCCATCATTTCCTCGCATCACACGAAACTGAGTCCTGTTATCGGCCTGGCTAGAATGACGGTGAGTGACTTAGTGGCAGTGAATATCTTCTCTTGCGAAGAGAATTCAAAACACCTTTCAACACGAATATTAGAACGAACCACTGTAGCACAAAGATAAAAAATTTTCGCAAACCAGAATAGAAATTCTTTGTTCGCTTCCATCAAAAAAAAAAAATTTCTTTGCTCGCTTAGTTGCTGTTTGTTTGTGCGGCGGCGGGGCCCCTCCTGGTTTTGGATCTCGTCCAAAAGAAATGATGAATGATCCATGCGCGTTCGACGCGCACAGCGTGCCGGTCCGGCTGGCTGATCTGGCAATGGCCTTGACTTGGAGGCGTGTCCTGATGGGTGCGGCCTGTAAGAAGCAGCGCACCCCTGAAGCAACCTCGCGTTGGGCATGCCCCCGGGCTGGCGTGAAACGGAAGCTGACAGTGACAAGGCGAGAGAAAGGCACCCTGGTCGCCCTCACAATCGTCTCCGTGGCTGTCACCTTGGCCGTGAACGAGCCACCCCACTGGCTCCACAGGGATGCCTAGCTACTTCGTCGCGCTCTCGGGGGGCCTTCTTCGCCGGGGTGACCTAGCTAGGTCACTGCCTCCGTCTCCGCAGCCGACGGCAACAATGGCGGCAGGCGCCACACGGCCGTGAAGAAGCTCCTGTACGCCCCGGTTGTCATTGCCGGCGGCCTCGCGTTGGCTTCGCTGCTCTGGTGAGATGTTGTGCCCCCGCCAGCCGTCTGCGACTCTGCGTCCTCGTGGGCATCAGTGACCTGCCTACATGCGAGTATCCATACATGTTTCTTTCTATGTCGTCGGCTGCATGGTCGAATAAGCAGCACGTGCTGCACACCGAAGCATCTTCCAGAGAACTGCTACACGTACGACACTAAAATGGTAGACTCACATCCGACCGGTGTCATCTAACGGCTCGCGGCGAAGCACTTCAGGAAATTCATGGCTGAACAATGCTGGTCGTAACCCAGTCTACTCATTGGGTCGTACCCATAGTATTTCGTTCGTGTCATCATTGTGTGAGAGCTTTTTGTTTAAATGGACAAGAAATGAGCTGTTTGCTCTGTACTCGAATTGATTGATCAGTGTCACAGTGTGCGTCTTCTACCACGTTGTTGCTCTGTGCCTCTGTTTGGCTGGTATGAATCCCTTCCATGTTTCTCTCCAGGATACCGTGAAAATTTCTTTCAGTTCACGTTCATTTCTTTTTCATTTTACCTATCTTTGACACCAAGGGTAACCAGGTCAAGGGGTCTCGAGATTTAACTGCAAATGTTGGAAATAAAGTACATGAGGAAAATCGAGCATTCTAGCCAAACACATAAAAAAGTAGGGTATTGGCTTGAAATCATTTTTTTTGGGGGGCGAAGTAGACATTGGCTTGAAATCAGAGCACGCTCAGCTCGTCGAAGACTTTGGCACGCATGTAGGACTCTCTTAATGCTTTCCATGTTTCCTATACCGTTTTGCTAATTTGTTATGTTGTTGCGATATGCTGCACTCCATGAAACAGCATATTTGTTTCGCGAGGATGCGTCAGTTTACATTTCGAGGTGCGAGAGAACCGAAAATAGAAGAGATTAATAATTAGACAGATTATGATCGAAATCTTGGACTAATTGATTGGACGGATTCTGCAAACAAACATGCATGGTGCATGCTGCTTGAGGCACTGATAACACCTCAAGTCTTTCTATTTCTTGTCAGCCGATGTGAGCATTTCCCTTGTCCAAAGCTTTAGCTTCAGTCGTCGCATGCTCTGTGAAGCAAGAGTGCATAGGCCATGACAAAATCTTGCAGCTTGTTGGCTCTGAATTACCAAAGGGCCAATCAAATTCTTTTTTCTTTGGCAAACACATGTATGCACACTTACCCCCTTATATGGGCACACATGCACACCCTAGTATCCTACCCATACAAACGCCTCCGAAAATTGGACCGGTTGATCTTGAGCTAGTCAAATTTCATTAGTACAAACACAGAGTTTTGTTATTAAGTTTTTTATGTGAACCGTTAGTGGTTGATGCTTTTGCTCGTGTGATACACATACATTGTAACGTTAATGATCCTAAACACTTTAACACTATCCTAAACACTTGAATCCTACTCGACGTCGAGGCCTCCATTTATGAGGAGGATGGTGGTGGGGAGTATGAGGTGCCTGACGAGGTGGCAAGAGAGGAGGTTCCATCCTGCCACTGAAGAGGAAGGAGTCGCGCTTTACGGCAATGATAGAGGAAGAGAGGGAGTACAACAGGGAGGATGACGAACCGTTGCCAGAGGTTAGGGACAGCAAGGAGGACTACAATGGTACCGAGGTGGACAACCACAGCGGCAACGAGGAGGACGACCACAACGACAGCGAGGAGGATGAACTGCAGCAAAAGGTCTGGGACGATGGTGAGAGCAGTTGACTGCCTTGGAGAGTGGCGCTAGTGTGTAGCAAGCAATATGCAAACTTATACCCATATATTCCAACATTCATATTTTGTTCTTAAATATATTACATTTTAGTGTACATTGCATTAAAAATATTTATGTAGCGATGAACTTAATTAATTATGATAACTTCATCGCATATTATAAATTATTGCCTCAGTGATAGGATACATGAAACTACATAGTAGAAATTTAAGCTGACAACACAAAAATAGATTTTTGTTCTACTAACCGATATATGAAAGCAATTATTGGTGCCCACATATAGTGTAGGTAGGTCAACTTTTATAAAATATCTTTTTACTAGAAAATTCTTTAGAAGCAAGCTTTATATGATTGGCTTGCGATATTACTGTTTGCTTTTTAGGATAACAGTTGTAGGAGGTGGCAACGAAATGTGTGATAAGACAAGAGATTTTGAAGAAGAAGAAAAACTACATGAAGTATATTAATTACTCGCAGGTGCTTTTGTTGATTGAACTATATATCCTTATATATTTCCTATGTATTGCTAATAATTATGAAGTCACTTTTTCATGAAAAATTAGGAAAAAGAAGTAAATATGTACGAAAGGTGGATCTAAATTTTGCACTTATATGGTAGAATTAAAGACTCTCGAATATTACTCTCATGGTATTTCTAGTAATGTCCATATTCAAAAATATTGTTCTTAACATTATGATTAGAGCAATTGAATTTGATAGGTCGTGTGACTAAAGTTATATCTTTAAGTAAGGTCACTTAGTTTGAAGTTGAGAGGGAAAAGTGAAGCAGTTGAATTGCAGTTTCAGATGTAAGAGCTTGAGGTTGGAGCGTATAGTTTGTTTTTAAGTGGTTGAAACTGCATTGTTCAGTTTTACTTGCATACATATTACCAAGTGGTTGAAAGGTTCTCAATGTCGTGCATTAATTAGTACACACCAAAAGTTGTTTATAAGTTTCAAACGAGAGTGTATAGTCATGGCATCAAATCACAATGCTTTTTTTTTGGCAAAAGTTTTGAGTGTGCAACGTACACCTATGCTCATACATAGGTTGACATATGCTTCACATGCATGACGGCGCTGTCACCAAGTGCCCCGGTGAGGAGGCGTCAGGTCAGGTTCCTATGCGGTGTCCTCTCTCTGTACTGCCACTTCAGTCGGGTTAGTTAGAGCATCTCCAGCAAGGCCTCTATTTGGGCTTTTACTCTATTATTTAGGGGTTTGAGCTAAAAATCATCTTCAGCAGGGGACTCTACTTGGGCTCTCATTTTGCATGCCCTCTCAAACTCCATCCTCAAGCCCTCATTCCTAGGGTCCTCCCATCCTCCCTCTCATTCGTGGGTCCCACTGTTTTTTTTTTTCATTTTCCCACACAAAATAGGGTCTAGTGCTGGAGTCGAAGCCAAGTTTTGAGCCTTTATTTTTGCATGCTGGCTTGGAAAACAAAAGTAGGGACCTTATTTTGAAGTCTATTGCTTGAGATGCTCTTAGCTTGTGAACGCTTCGGCTGGTCGTCCTGTGGTTTGCTGGCAACGGCGGCGAATATCTGCGGCGAACAGGACGATCTTCCCAACTTACGGCTCATCGGCGTCGGGTGCCGGGGTCGCCTGAGACCCAGCAACCAGCCCACCCTGTCACCACCCCAACAAAAAGAGCCCCGCGCGCTAGGTGGGAGTCGTGGGACGAGCGGATGCGTACGGACAGTAGATCCGGAGGCGTGTCACGTCGCTCACGGCGAGCGAGATGGCAGCGCAGCGGACGCGATGCGAACGCGCTTAGCTGCACCATGGGAGCTCCGACGCGTCGCCACCAGCACCACGGACATGCCTGGCGGCCGTCCACATGCAGCAGCATCAGGGCGACGTTGACGTGGAGGATGACCTGCCCGGCGGTGCAGCAGCGGGGTACTACGTCGGCGGCCACCCAGACTGCAAAATACCGCAACTAAAGGCAGCCGCGACGGCCCCCAGCCAGACGCCGTTAGCACCCACTTCGCCAGAAGGGAGGACGACGAAACGGCCGCGCTCGCGTGGCGTCGAACGGCGAGCGGGACGAGACGTTCTGGCGGGCCTCCCGCAGAAGCCGATCGAGCCGGGACGCCGACCGGCGCCGCGTTGTCCTTCTGCATGGCCATGCCGGGGGCAGGTCGATCAACGATGTGACGCCAACGAGAGCGCGCGAGTTGGTCTGCCACCACCACTTGGCAGTGGACACTTCAATACAGCTACCCACAATCCGCTCCATCTTTGTTCACCTCGTCAAGCAAATTAGCAAGTTAGTTCTAATTAGAACTTTTTATATTTTTTACCATGAATCTCTAGAAATTTATATATTGACAACATAGGACTTACTTTTTTTCAGAGAAACAGTTCATACTATAATATTCACATATTATTAACCTAGACAAATTATATAAATAATATGGTAAAAGATAGAAAAATTTGACATAGGACAAACACGGAAAAGGAAACAGCTTGATTGCTTCGCTCCTAAAACAAGTAGTAATTTAAAATAGAGGTAGTGGTAAATTAAAATCCTTCGATGTAATAAATTTATCTCGATTTGCGGGCCTGTTTGAAAGGTTCTACTTGGATGTAATAAATTTATCTTCTTCCTAATTGCCTTCTAAAGTCAAACTATTTTAGCTTTAATAAAATTTACAGAGTATAGTATCAACACTATGACACCAAATATGCATAAGATGAAAATATATTTCATTATTAATCCAACGATACTTATTTGACACAAAAACATTGTTACTCTTTTTTTAAAAAAATAATTTGACTTAAGATAAAACTAGAATGACATTTTACCATAGCATGTATATATTCCGGGCTTAATCTGTATACAGGTCTAAGTATGTGGTTAAATAGTTGTCAAAACATATTTTATCTACGTATATCTCGCAGAAAGAATCATGAGATATGCTTCCATAATTTGACCGACACCCTACTTCTCACGGCTACGTGGAACCCCCCGTTGGCATGAGGTGCCGGATATCGAAGCGGGCCCCATCTTGACAATCACCTTGTCGTCGATCTCCGCCATGTAGGCGTCACCATCGTGCTGGAAAATGGTCAGAGTGCTCGTGGGCATCAGTGCTCGTGGGCGTGATGCCAATGCGCTTCCGAACGGCCACTACCGCCGATCTACTTGATTTTTTTTTAAAATCTACATGAATCAGTTCGAAATCGACTTGAAACATTGAGTGTGTAGTAATGCTACGTCTATTTAATGTACAAGATTCTTATAAAATGCTGATGTGTTATTGATTTAGAGCAACTCTAACAGACTAGATAAAACATGTTTTTTTAAAATATGGTTAGTACTAATAAAAATGGCTCTCCAACAGTCTCTCCAAATCTCTCTCCAAAATAGCTAACTCTTCATTCCACTTTTCTAGCTAGCAATATTTAGCTAGGGACCTTCACCCTCTATTTCTCTTCTCGCGGGCCCCTTGGTGGTTTAGAGAGTCATATGTTTTACCTCATGGAGCTGCTGTTGACATGAGAGTAAATTTATAGGACGTGCCTCTTTAAATTATGTCAATATGATCTTATGCAATTAACCACGTTTTGCCATGCAGATAAATCGTAGAATCTACCAAATTTTTTTAATAGATAGATGTAGCACTGATGAGGAAGGAAGGCCCAATCTCGTTTGTCTGTTCGCGAGACCGAGGGGAACGTAGTGCCTGTTCGGCAATTTAGGCCTAGAGGTCACATCAAAACTAATCTTGCTATTTAAGCGTCTTAAATAAGTTTAATTACAAAACCTTTTTGTAAATGTGGGTTAATTTGCGAGACGAATCTAATGAGCCTAATTAATCTATGTTTCGCTACAGTGATGCTACAGTAACCATCGTCTAATCACGTCTTAATTACCCTCATTAGAATCGTCTCGCAAAGTAGTACAAGGTTCTGTAGTTAGTTTTTTAATTAGACTTATTTAAAATACCTAAATGATAAGATTAATTTTGATGTAACCTTTAAGCTTAGAGAAACGAACACCCCCGTATTCTCGGCGCTCGGTGAGTTGTTTCATTGATTTTCCTGATGTGCTGACGAACGCTCTCCCTGATGTGCTGACGAAAGCTCCCCCTGCTGACGAACGCTCCCTCTGATGTGCTGACGAACGCTCCCCCTGATGTGCTGAGGAAAGCTCCCCTGCTGACGAACGCTCCCCCTGATATGCTGACGAAAGCTTCCCCTGCTGACGAACGCTCCCCTTGATGCGCGGACGAACAACCCCCTCCCCACCCAATATATACGAGATAAATATATACAGTCCGTCATCGCGTTGCAGCTGCGATCTTGAATTTCTTCTCCCTCTCTCGATTTTGATAACAAGAAGCTTGTCCCCGAACGACCAATTGAAGATGGCACTAGGCAGCGGCCGTGAGGAGGCGGCCGACGGCCAGGCGTCGTGGCTTTGCCAGGTAGCAGCCTGCTTCGAGGGCGGGCTGCTCGGCCTCGCCGCCGCCTCCACGGCCATCACCCTCGCCGTGAGCATGCCGCCGCCGCCAAAGCTCGACACGAACGCCTACTTCGTTGCAGTCTGGGGGGTCTTCTTCGCCGGCGTGACCCAGGTGACCGCCTCCCTCTGGGCTGCCGACGACGCCCGCCGTCTCGCCGCCGGGAGCAAGCTCGTGCGCGCGTCGCTCGTGGTGCCGCTCGCGGTCGCCACCGACATGTCGGTGGCTTCGCTTCTGCAGTTATGAGTTTGCGATTGCGTATGTACCCCTGCGATCATGCCAACGGCCGCGACGCTCTCGGAGTTGGATGATTCGCAAGGGTGAACTTGTGCGAGTGTGTGAGCTTGCCGATCGAGTGTTCATGTTAAGTGGCTTGTTTGTTTACCATTTGCTTGGACTGGGTCTCGGGCTCTGCCGTCGTGCGCGTCAGGTGAGAGCTTTGTGTTAAGAGTCGTCTCATGATTGCGTGGAGAAAATAAAAGGGTGGTTTCCAGTCGAGTAGTCCAGTGCATACCACCTCAATTTGAACGTCGGGTTCGTCGAGAATACAAGTCCTGTTGCTGTTGAAAATCCCATTCGTGTGTTTCTCGATTGATCTTATACATTTTTCCTTCACAAGCATTTTAACCTGGACGAAAGCTAGGCATGTCGATATTGTATTTTCTTTACAGCAGTTCCTGTATGCTTGAGAACGCACCTTCAAAGAAGCATTTCATTCCCTCAAGAAGAAGAAGAAGAAGAAGAAGAAGAAGGATTTCATGATAAATAAAATATGAGAACTCAGCAACAAGGCCAAAAGTATAAAGGGCAAAACAGAGGAAAGGGCGAGCGAAAAACAGAACAAAACTTTAGGCCGCCAAATGGGCCGTGGGTTTGGGCCTCGAGGCCCGTGAGGCCCAGCAGTGCTGATGGCATCGCGGAGCAGAGTGGAAACAAGGGGAGGCGCGCAACGGGGGTGCATGGCGGGAAGGAGGGCATATGGCCGGCTCGTCCCTGCGCCAAGGTAACCTTCCTCAAGGGTCAAGCCATCGCTTCAATGTATTTCCTTTGTCTTTCTGGTGCTTTTGTGACGATATGATTCTGTATACCAATGTGCACTTCTTTTCCACACGTTTTCATTGTTTGGAGCGCGTATGAAGTTTCCAGCATCTCAATTATTTGCCAGGTGTTAATCCTGTTTCAAACCGAAGGGTTTTGTAGTAGGCTTTTCGGAATTCAGTAATCCCATACCTGACACTGAATGCTAGTTTTTATGCCAACACAAGGACCTTGTTGCGAGTGTCATGACTGACTACGTTCCTCTGAACCTAAATAATGCGTATTCAGCTAACAGATATCCATGTTAATTATAGTTTGGTTGCCGAGGGATATTCATGTCTGATTGACTGAGATGCAAGAATAACTGAAACAATGTTTTTCTTTGCAGGTGTACACTCAGTGTATAGGGCAAACACGGTTTCTCTTGATGCCTATGTTGTATGCTCATCGAGTAGAAACTGCTTTTCCAGAAGTAAAATGATAAATTGAGTATGAATGCCCCAGAAGCAATGGCGGAGCTAGCAAAAGCTGAGAGTTTCATATATAAGTTATATTGCAAATGAGTTCATCTATTATCTTAGTATTTGAAGGTCCAAAGGAGCCACCACGTTCGCTCTCAAAGCCACGAAATTACCACGTTAATCGAAAAAAAGAAAAATAGTTCAGCCACCTATGTGTTAGTAAATTACCCACCACTGCCATTACGAAAAAACTTGACTAAAACGCCCCTATTGAGAAACAGACCAAACAAATCTAAATTGCAGGATGATTTGTCCGGTTGAGCCTTCCTTGGATACTAGAATCAAACTTTGTTACGACATAAGTTATTATGCACGAAAAAGTAAAGCAGAAGGGCTCGCAGGCCTCTCAACCACAAGCGGATGACATCATGCATGGCAGTGCTCGATCGGCCGCGCAAAGGTGCTAGGGGCAAGAAAACGCAAGTTTCTGGAATTCGCTTATGGAGGCTGTAGTGGATCGGATGCGGTCATCGAACTCCTCGACACCGATCGGACATCGGAGGCAGGCCCTGGCAGCTCTGCACGACGACGACGACGACGATGATTCTCGCTGTGATCAGATCATGAAATTTGCGGACTGGTGCAATACGTATGGGTGGCGCGGTGGGTCGGTGCAGCTCGCGGCAAGTAGAGTGCGCAGGCCCTGGCAATTCATGATGGGTTTGATGGCGTCGACATCTACATGCTGATTGCATCCACATGTCCTGAATGGCTGAATCACCTAGCTTAATCTTGGCCACCGGGACCATGTTGATTTTTGTCAGGATAATCGCTTTGAACAGCTGGTGAACTGCCGTAGCTGCAAAGCGTCTTACCATGGGGTTCATGACGATTTAAGCAAGTGGTGGTGCGGTGTAAAAAATTAGTAACGTCGATGTCGACGCCTTTCACAAGAAAAAAAAAACGGCAATGACCCAGATGAGGTGCGTACCAAAGCTAAGCTATATATATAAGGTGTTATACTACTATATATCAACTAATCATTCAGGCCTTAACTTCAACGATTGTTATTCGGTATAAACCTTTTCCCAACCAAGGCGTGGCATTGTCATCAGTACCCAGTCAGTATATAGTCCTCCGATGCTCTGCGTCGCATTCCATGGTTTCTGTGTCATTAGTACCCAATCTGAATACTGAAATTATAAACTGGCTGTTCTTGAGGTTTTTCTATCATGATTCAATCCAAGTATATACATATAGTATAGAAAGTACCCAAGGGACAAGTTCAACAACTAAGGGCCGTTTGGTGGATTTAGTTTCAGATTCTGGCTAGAAACTTGAGGAAATCAACCATGGTCAATCAGAAACAACTTCTCAGAGAAACACCGATTCTATAAGTATAACCGTATCAAATTATACATAGTACCAAAATTTCCATTTAGGATATTATAAACAATCCAGCTTCAAAAGAAAAAAAATCCGAATTAATAAAAAATGCATTGGTGATCAATGTACCACTTTTACATTAGTATTTCTAATATAAATTACTACTCAAGCACTCAACTTTTCATCATATCTTTCTGCATATATCTTATCTTTTGGAATGAGTGTGCAAGTAATGAACATGCATTAACAATTCTAAATAAAGTTGTAGAGTTGTAACAAAACAAATTGCAATAAACTTAGCCACGCTATTAGCACGGGTCACCTTGCTAGATGACCCGTAGCTGCATAACCTTGCCTTCACAGACCCACTTCACGTCGACGGTATGCATGAGGAACAAGAACTGCTTGGCATCAGAATTTATGGTTGTTCACGAATTTGAAAGTGGCACAGAGCAACGACCACACGAGGCCAGGAGAAATGAAGAGTGGTTGATGGTGGGATCGAAGCAGTGGCGAAGCTATAACAAAATTGTTTAATTTAGCTGTCTGTAGTGCATAATATTGAATTTGAGATATGCAAATATAGTGGATTTAAGCCAGTTAAAGTATTTTTTTTATTTTGTTAGTGCATTCGCACCTGGCACATTATACCTAGCTACGCGAGCCTGGTCAAGAAGATGTAGAGAAAAGTGTAGAGACTCTGGTCACTCCTTGACTCGAAAGCGATGAGTTCTTGATCGTGCGGACAATAGATGACATTTGCTAAGATGCGACCATATGTCTAAAGAAGAAGTATGCTACACCGCTATTGGTATGCATGTCGTCACACATAATCAGGTGCATTTGAGGCATGAGTAAAAGATTATTGTTGGCTACTCTCTATCTTAATATAATTGTCATTCTGTGTTTGGTAAGCCAAAACTATCTATCTTTCACACAAATTAAACTACATAAAGTTTTATAAATCAATGATCAAAGATAGAGATATTTAATATTTGATCAAACCTAAAGCTATAGTTATTTTGAAATGTACTGAGATATAATGGTGACTTCGTTAATCTCGAGAATTGGCCGGCTCAGTTTTCAAAGATGCTTATAGGGGTAGTAGGATTTGCGTATGAACATTCATAGAGGTGAGTGTGCGTGCGTTGTGAGTGTCTCAGTTGTATTGTGTAATCGCCAAAAAAACTAAGAGCAGCTTGGTTGGACATCTCAAAATTAGTGGATGTAATGTCACGACACAGATGTAATAGATGGCGTGGAATAAGGAGTGAGCAAAGCAATAACAATAGGATCGATGTCCCAAAAAAAAAATCAATAAGTCAAGATAGTAATATGCTTTAGCGAGTCTAGCCGCGCAATATGCGCGGGCCATCTTACTAGTTTCATATAATGTATGGTACTGTAATTTGTTCTTGTTCATGAACTGTACTGATGCATGTGTAAGAATTCAAAAATCAGCTGTAATTTATACTAGCGCATTGCAGCCGGGTTGTTTCTCTGTATACTTGTACCAAGGTCGGCGCCATAAGCTTTGGAGGTTGGAGTGGTGGTGGGCTTCACGCCCAAGAGAATCAGTTTAGCTGAATTGGGCTTATTCGTCCATGGCTATGCTTGGTGCTCTCCACGATTTAGCTGAAAGTAGTATAGGGCTTATATTTTTGTACTGCAACTAATAGTATAGTAATGTTATGAATCTGTTTGTGCCAATATGGTCGGTCCTAAAGGGCCATTGCGCGATAATGGTGAATTGACTGAATTCTCGTGCAGGTCCCAGTCGGTTTTATTTATGCTTCTGTTGTATCCGTCATAATGTTGGGTTGAATATCGTATCCGGAAAAATATGCAGTTAGAAAGATTCTTTTGACTTGCTCTGGTCAGTAATTGTACTACTAGGTTGGCATTTCATTCCTGCAGCTCTTTCCATTTTGCAAAGGACGAGGCATGTGTTTGAAAGCGACGTGGAAAGAGGGTTTTTTTTTTTTTTTTTGTTGTTGTTGTTGCTGTTGCTGGCTGCCTGTTTGACAAGTCCGTGCGACGTCACTGACACGTCTGCAACTATTTAGAGGTTGCACATATTCAGGAAGTACATATTCAGTGCGCGTCACATATTCAAGGAGTACATCCTCCGTCCTTTGCAAATGAACGAATTTTTAATACTCTCACAGCTAACCGTCACTGACATATTCAACTAGCAGTAGGTATTATTTCTTTATTTGACATAGCACATGCAGCATCTCTGGGTATCTTCCAAGACGATGACATCTCATCTCTCTAGTTTAGCGCGCGATGCGGACCGATGAAGTTGTATGGAAACCGCACTTTGGGCCGGCCGGCAAGCGGGCTTTTGTTTTGCCATCTATGCTTTGCATGTGGCTGTAGTAGTCACAGACGAAATCTGTCCGCCATGATGTCATGAAATCATTCAGCTTTCTTTCGTCCAAAAAAGCTACACACGTACCGGATCCGATGAGATCTAGATGTATACCGCAAACGAAAACATGATGCATGGTAGACTTCATCAAGGTCTGCGTGACATGCGTCGGGTCTGCCGCTCAGTTAAAAGCTAGGAAACAAGTATGCGGGAGTTCAAAACTTGAATTGGCACAATAGGCCGATACTTATCTTCCTAGATGCACCCGTATCCATGTGAATCATGGCTTGTCGATGCCTGTTACGTCGTCTCCATCATGCCATCAGCTGAACGGAAAGAATCCATTAAAAGGTAGGATGGAGTCGATCAGGATGAACTTTGCCTGCAGAACGCAATCTTTAGTATATGTCTCAACTGTATCTGTAACTGTTCACCAACCAATTGAAGTCGAACTGACTCAGCTACAAGTTCAGAGATGGACATGTACGCGACAGGTTCTGTCCATGTGTATCCTGAGAGATCTTGCCAAGATCCTGGCTGATCGGTACCAGATCGTAAGTGACGACTACTTACAGGACGATCGATCACCAATCTATTGACGAGGATGTAACCTCACACTATTGCCTATCTTTTCTGAACTTGGAAAGAAATTTGTGTCATTGCAGAACAGCAGGAGATGGTTCCGGCACATGTAGTCGATATCATGGTATCTGACATGAAACCTTCACCCGTCGATTTGCATATCATTTGCGAAAGCTACTTGTACCAGCTGCTTGCAGGAAAGTCAAGAAATATTACTACTGCTGTGCTGATGTTCAACAAAATGCATACACATATGATTCCCAGACATCCTGAATCCAATCCTGAGATGCGGATCTTATTTCACTCAAAGGAAAAACATTACACATTAATATATGCGGGTCAGATACGATGGCTCTCAAGTCTTCAAATACTGTGCTTTAGATCATACTTACCTGACGTGATTTCAGAGGATCTTCAGAATGTCGACAGAGGGTGGATTCTCAGTGGATTTAACGTGACAAACTACCGGACGAAGGAAGCAGGCACACGTGGGCGTCGATGCAAACGTCGATGGGCAAGCGATATATGTTTCTTTGTTCCGGCTTGCGAATCACTGTGAGTCTTGCTAGCTTGTCGAGGTTGCGTATTCTTCAGATAGCGAATCTATCGAAAGATTGACAGATGCCTGTGATGGCGACCATCAAGACCGACCTAATTTCTTCACTTGCGACGTTTTTGTCTAACTGTAATAACTAACGGGCTTAAAACTGCGCTGACAATATATATTATACTCTATCCAGTATATATCAATATTCTTGTGGTTTTGAGGTTTCATAAAAGTACACTCCAACTATATTTTATAAATATTTTATATACCAAAAAGTATTAATCAATTATGTTTCGAAGACTGTGTCAATGTCGACCAAAACGACAAGAATTTTGACACTGGAGGAAGTATGCACTAACGGGATATTTTGTTGAATAGTAATATTTACGTGTCGAGTGCTAATTCTCGTCTAGAATGCCATATATGTAGATGCATAAAGCAAACCGAATTAGCACATGTGCAATTGTATGGAGTTAGAGGTCGGTAGTTGCGAGTGCGCTCGCGGAAATACATGGAGATTGGAGAGGCATGCAAAAGGTGCATGATAGAAGCTTTTAGGACAGGCACTGTATGCGAAAAGATTCGAGAAGCAGGATCTCGCAGTACAAGATATAGGCCTGCATAGTCGCTTTCGTGGAAAAACGTGGCTGCTGCTGCTGTCCGGAGGATCCCAAGGGTTAACGTCATGCGTACATGCCGCACTACTGCTGCAAATGCAACGATCCATAAAGGCGTACGTTGACATGCAGATGACCTGCTAGTTGTTCCTAACTTTGTGTATGCACTGCGCAGTGCGCTATTAAAACTACAGTAGCTTACTATCTGAGATCTCTCCCTACAATAATGCAAAGTTGCAAACCACATGGATCGAGCCATGGAGTGGGTACCCAATAAGTATCTGTGAGTAAGCTTCTAGTAGTAGTTCATTTGCTATATTTCCAAGGTGGAGATTCTAGTTTATTTTTCAGACACAAAACTTAGAAAACTTGCATCTCTACATGGACTGACACGCTCGGATCAAGCTCTGATGAGAGGACGATGGCTCGGGAGGGCGAAGCATGTGCCGCCGAATCTGCCCACGGATCGATAGCGTCAAAATTTAGGTGCCGACACTTGTACGGCTCAGGAGGCTAACGTAACGTACGTTTCATCACGATCGTCTGGCCCCGATCGAGCGTCCGGCCGGGCACGGCCGCGGAAGGTATTGCATGGCCAGCGATCACATTGGGCTAGCTAGAGCAAACTGGCTCAGCAAGATCCTCAGAGCAATCGATCGTCGCTAGTCAAAGTCACAGATTCGCGTGTCACATGATCGATCGATCCTTGGACACAATGCTTAGCTTCTTTCCCTAGCGTACTGCCTCATCACATCTAATCTTGCAGGATCGTGCCGCCCTTGACAATTTCGGCTGTTGACGCACATATATTGGTCTTCTTCTAGCTGGAGTAGCTAGCTAGCCAGCTGTGTTGTGAGAGAACGTGTGTCGAGAGCATAGTGGTAGCTAGTCCCTCTCCCTGCAGATCGATCTGCAGATTTGATCGAACATATATACACATCCATGGATAGCGCGTCCCAGTCGAACATTGACGTGTAAGTTTGTAACTGTAAAGCAGCAGCTGTAAATCCTTGCGAGCGAGGCGTCAACAAAAATGTCCTCGAGCGTCAAGATTCGGTGGATCGGATCCCCCCGGGATCTTGCTACGGATATGTAGCTTGACCAGCATGCACGGTCGTCTACCCAGTCAAGAATGACAGTTTCACCGCGAAAAGACTCCCATCTCTCAGATACGTCTCGGCCGGGACTTCAAATCAACTTTTGCCAATTTGCCCGGTTCGATCAACCGTATCCACCTCATCAGGATGATGCCTTCTTATCATGATGACGCTGACTGTACGTAATTTATGCCTGCATAGCACAAATTTTTTCTTGAATTTTTTTTTACCGATGACATGGTCATAGCATAAATCTTTCGAGTTTGCGTTGATTGGGATGCTTTTTTAATAAGGAAATGTCTTCAATATTAATGAAATTCTCTTTTCACAAAAAAAAAAGCACACAAAGTCTCCCGAGTCTCAGTGAAATAATAATTCTTGGATGGATGCATGCATCGCGTACGTATCGATCTGATCGATCCTGAAGGATATCTCCAACTCCACTCGACTTTTAACACGTAGCACGCCACCAGACAGCGAAGTGGTCTAATCAGGTCACTCATGCTGTAGAAATCATATGTCTGGTTCGATCTCCAAGCTCTCGACTCGATGTCGACACAGTATCGATCGCCACATCAAGATGGAGGCAATATGTCTGGATGCCACGCATGGCACAGCATTTTTCCAGCCTTTTTGGTTCTCTAGAAGATCAGAAACATCTGGTCAATTTCAGTGTTCTGATAGGTTAATTTCTACCCAGATTCGCGCGGATCTACGTGAATCTTGCCCTGTCCGTTGATGCACGTTACGTCGTCAACATATGGAGCCATGCCGAGCAGGCGACAGGTTCCATCCGTGCGTATCCGGGAGATCTTGCCAAGATGCTGCGAAATCGGCACCAGATCACAATTAAGGACGACCGATCGGTCCAAGTGCAATGTATGTTAGTAGGATTTTGTTTTTCTGTTTCGGAAAGAAACTTTGCTTGTGTCACAAGAACGCTGCTACTGAAAACCCTGAACATACAGCCGTCGCTTTTTTGCATATCATGTTCGATAGCAACTCGTACCGTACTACCAGCTTGTTGGAAGGGTCAAGGAAAATGACGTGCGCAGTTGACGTTGACGATCGCCGCCACTAATCTTTGCTTTACGCTATTGTGAATCACTTCGAGGAAGAATGCTGAAGAGAGGGGTCAGTAGTCAAGTTGGGCTACCCATTTGGTGGCAGAGTTGGATTGGGCCTAATGGGAGGGGTACGGGCCTAAACTGGGTACAACTACCAGCCATTGTTAATATTTTTTTTCCTGCTATTGCAGTGTAAGTTTGTGCCATCAAGAGGTTTTTCGTCGTCACCAGCAATAGTGTAAAAATCAAAGCTGCATTAAGGAGTGAGAATGGCAAGTAATGCGAAAAAATCAAAGTAACATGAAATGAGAGTACATCGTAGTCTGCTAACAACAATACAAATAGCACATAGGAGTTCAGACATAGATACATACTGCTACAAGCCTACAACTTCAAACTTGTCATACACAGCAGGCACTCAACCGCGCTACGCTTCTCTAGTTCTGAGTCGAAGCCAAGTCGGTACAAACCAGAAATACATCGTAGTCTGAATTTTGAAGTCGGTACAAACCATTCAGATAAGCATACATACTGCTACAGCTTCTGATTCATCATACAGCAGGCTCAGTCGAACCGCGCCATGCTCACTCTAGGCTCGATACTTCCGGAAAGCATCGGCCACAGCCCGGAGCGAGCAGAGCACGGTGTCGCCGCCGTGCTGAAGCACGTAGAACTGGCACAGCGCGCGGCCCGCTACCTTCCACGCGAAGCCGCACTTGCTGACCTCGTTGCAAGGCATCGCGCGCTCATACACACCTGGTATATGGCACAGGCCTCGTGGAACAGATCGAAGCGGTTCTTTGGGCTCTCTTCGAACTCGTCGGCATCGTACAGAATCTGCAGGGTTACGAGTCAGAATGCCTTTAGGGTAGGGCTGTTTCTGGTTCAGCAAAGGGTTGAGAGCTGAGACCTTCCTTACCAGCTTATACGCTTGGTAGAGTTCCCGGAACTTGAAGTTCTTTTCTTCCTTATTCGTCAGCTTACACAGTGAACAACTCTCCCTCAAGTAACTGGTATAGAGATAGGCCCAATGGTGCTTGTAATCTTCAGGTACCGCTTGCTCGAAAATGCATTTGAGGGGCGTTATCTCTGAAAAGCATAATTGAGATGCAGAGAATTCGTTACAAGCCCGAGAAACAAAATCTGACCTATTTGGAATGAAAAATAAGATTTCACAATATCCAACAAGCCAAAAAGATATAGCCAAATATGTGTGTCAAATGCGAGATATCTAAACCTAATGAGATGAGCATGAAGATATCTAGAGCTTATCAAATGAGCATCAATTGCTACAGAACACCATATTAATATATGCTTATGCGGTAATGCTAATATGATGTTATGGACAAATCTAGGATCAATGAAGCTCACTGTTGCATTCATGCTTTTTGGAGAACTAGGATCACCAGAACTCAATTCCATGAGGCCGAAGAAAATTTCCTTGATGGACATTTCGGACGGCGGGGAAGCAGTAACCGATAACCAACCAATCCGACCATGATTGATATTCAGACATGTTATTTTCATTTCTCTTCTGGAAATTCAGTCCCAAACAATACAAAGGTCTAATTTTAACACTTTGGGTCCGAATTCCAGTTACCACCTAGGCCCCACGTGGCAGGCACAGGTATGCACATGCACAACTCATGCAGTTTTGTCCTCCCTTTGAGTAAAAGGGTTAACCCCGAGGTGTTATGCATAAGCAGCAGGGATTATGCACAAGTCATGTAAGATTATCCCACAATTCCGCGTCACTTTTGGGTCCCACAACATATATGATACATCCTATGGGTTGGCTCAAGGTAAGCAAAGGACCAATGGATTGCACTCGTCATGGAGGAGGTTCTGAACACCTCTTTAGATGGTTCTTTCTTATTTTAGATCTATATGAAGTGGAGTAAAGAAATAGAATAAAAAAAAGCCCCTTCCCTTCATATGAAAAGGGAAGAATATTATGCCATATATCTCACTTGGACAAAACAAATTCGAAACAATTTTCTCTTATCTTCGGTTGTTCCTTCCTTTAGATAAATACTCAAAAAAATCCTTACAATTTTTAAAAATTGCAATTGGTACTCAAAATATTTCAATTGGTACGCAGTGAGTCCACCCGATCCGGCGCAGACACGCCGCTGCGGCTCAAGGTAACCATCGGCCATCGCTGATGCGGCACGCACGTTGGTGCGGCTCTTTTTTTTAATCAAGTGTTTAATCAAAAACAAGAAGAAGAACCTCAGGCTTGATTATGCAGGCAGGATATATACACATGCAAGATAGCTTGTGTTTTGTGGAGAATTGAATGTGTAAATTCAATAGTTAATATATGATTTGGCAGGAAAGTCATGAAGAGGCTGCATGTGAATTACTTCAGTGCTTCTGTTGGAACATGGGATGCAGAAAAACAGAGGATAAGATCTCAAAAAAAAAAACAGAGGATAACATTGATCTTGACTTCGGTACTTTGTTTCCCTCAAGATTGTTGTTTCCCTCAAGATTGTTTTACTGTCTCATTACTCTTAAAGCACTGCAAATAACCAGAAAGATTTTATATTATTTTCAGTTTTCTGATGGCCATTGCCTGTTTCAGCAATTTGATGGTGAGGGATATAAAATGGATATATGAGAAGAAAATAGTGGTGTACTTATTTTGATTTATCTGATGAAACATGAAGATACTACAAGCATTTGTTAGACTCTTGCATGCCCTTATTATCACTGTATTGATATTAACTCTTGGCATTTTTACTTTCAACATCTTGAAATACATGTTGAGGAAGCTGAGCTTGGGGTTGTGCAGCAGAAGCTCACCACTGGATCCACTCAATTGCGGAACCCCATGGCAGGACCGGGATAACCTTTCTGAGGTATCTCATCTTGCTAATGCTGGACATTTGTATTGTCATTTTTTTTTTGGATAAGTTGATTGTTGTTTTTTCTTGCCAATTATGAATATTTGTGCACAGGCTAGAGGTGCTTTCTGTGAGATCGTATTTCTAAACTGGGAAATTATTTTCTTCATTTTTCTGATGAACTACTTACTTTTGTCATAGTGGTAGGGCTTCTGAAACTTTTATAATTTATCTGATGTTCTACCTTGCAACTTCTACGCGGTGATTATCTTTGTGACTACTGAGATATGGAAAGGAGAGTAACTTCGATTTCCACTAGTATCGTCATGTAACACAAGCTGAAAATGTTTGTCAATATTCTCATAGGCACTGATTAGTCTGTTATTCATGGCATGCATCTGTTGGGCAATGGGACGGAGAGAAGGGAGTACATATTTAGAGGTTGCATGAACTACTCCCAGACACTCCCGTCTGCAACTATAAATGTGACATGCTTCTTCAAACGCACCAGATCAGTTCAATTGTGGTTCATGTCCTCCTGCAAAATCAGCTCTTGTGTGTAGCTGTGAGAGTATTAAAAATTCTCGCTCCATTGCAAATCTCTAATAATGTAACATTCTTGAGTAGTGACACACTCATGCAGGAGGAGCGGGAGAATCGATCAAATGGAGAGGCCTCCCTGAACATGAACGCCGCGCCACTGAATATGACACTCCCTGAATATTAATAATAATCTGATGCAGCGCCGGGTAGAGAGATTCCCTGCAAATTGCAATTTCCATGAACGCGCAGGCAATGCCCGGAGTCACTGACACGTCCGTGCGCGTCAACGCCCCGGCTCCAGGCGGCTGAACTCGTCCCGTAAGTCCCTTATATAACATAATGTCGAGAGTCCACACTTGCTCGTTGCAGCTTCTTCTCCCTCTCTCTCGCACCATATCCTTTCTTGATTTCGCGAACAATTTAAAATCCGTTGCCAGTGCAGGCAGCCCCAAATTGAAGATGGAACTGGGCGCCGCAAGCAACGGGCGTGAGGGGGAGACCGGCGAATGGCTGCTCGGCCTCTTCGCTCTCTCCACGGCCATCACCTTGGCCGTGACCCTGCCGCCGCCGCTGCTGCCGTGGCTCGACACGGACGCCTACTTCATCGCGCTCTCGGGGATCTTCTTCGCCGGCGTGACCCAGGTGGCCGCCTCCGTCTGGGCTGCCGACGAGGCACGCCGTCTTACCGCCGGGAGGAAGTTCGTGTACGCGTCGCTCGTTGTGCCGCTCCTGGTCGCCGTCGGCGTCTCGCTGGCTTCACTTCTCCAGTGAGTTTGTAATGGAGTATTGTATGTTCCTCTGCGATCTATCATGCTCCTAGCCGCCACCCTGCCCTGTCGGCGTCCCGGAGTGTGTGTGTGTGTGTAACTGTGTATGTGTTCGCTGCGTGGTTCAGCCGTGTGTTGTTCCATGTTTGTTGCTTGTGTTCGCTGCGTGGTTCATGCGTGAGAGGGGTGTGTGTGGAGAAAATAAAAGGGTTCTTTGAAGCCCAGTAGTCCCGCGTATATATACCACCTCAAATCAATGTATACAAGTTGTGTAACGTTCGTCGTGAATTAAAAAAAAAAAATCTTGTTGCTGGTGAATCTTCCATTTGTGCATCTCTCTGGCTTATACTAACTTTCTCACTTGAGAACGCGCCTTGATGTATCTCAAAAAAAAAAAAAAAAGAACGCGCCTTGAAAAACAAAAAATCATCGTAAAATTTGAGAACGTAGCAACATCCCGAAGTTCAGAAAAAAGCAAAACAGAGCAAAAGCAGAGGAAAGGACAAGCGAAGCCGAGGAAACTCAGCGGAATGGAAACACGTAATGGACAGTGGGCTTGGGCCTTGTGCCTACTTGTGGCCTGTGACGTTCTGAAGGACCGAGAAGGCGACCAGAGGGGTGGATCCTATATGTAGGGCGGGTTATGGTTAAGATTTGATAGAACAGTGTTTGAGATTCGTGCAATGGCTCAGATTCGCGCAGGTGGAGGAGGGGATGGCTGAGAAGCTGCCACATGTCGCTCTCTGATTGGGGCGGGTGGAAGGTGGGAGAAAAAGAAACGAATTTCAAACTTTAAACGCATTTTTCTCCTAAACCCTAAGTCCGTTTTCGAATTCGTTTGAACCTACGTGTTTTACAATTAATTCTACAAAATGAGATCCAATATGAATATTTTTTAAATTTTTTAAAATTTAAAATTTTCATCAACATTTTAAATATACTATGTCAACATTTTTTTATGTGGTCAACATTTTTTATAAATGTTGAAATAGAACTACAAAAATGTGACTCTTCTGTTTCAAAATGTTGACGCTCTGACTTGGGCTGGGCTGTTCAGATTTAGTGGGCTTGGGCCAATCTATCGTATGTTAACCATAGGACGTCCTGCATATAGGAGGTCCCGACCAGAGGGGGGGTGAATGGGAGCCGATAAAAATTCTTGCAAAGAATTCGGCCTATGTCCCAACCCGCCTCAAGATTGATCACCAAGATCACACACACATGAGGAGTGTTGTGCTGACCCTAGGAGTGATCAAAGATGATGTAGGAATACTTGCGGAAGCAAAACAAACGAACACGCACTCCACGAGATGGACCGATGAAAATCCAACCGAGACCTTCCACCGGATAGTTCGGTAACCTGTCGGATACTCCGTTATCGGATACTCCGGTGAGGTGTCGGATACTCCGGTCGGATACCAGGTCCGGATACTCCGGTAGGGTGCCGGATACTCCGGAAGGTATCAGGTCCGGATACTCCGGTAATGTGTCGGATAGTCCGGTCGGGTACCAGGTCCGGATACTCCGGTACTCGGTCGGATACTCCGGTAGGCGATGAACAGCAAGAACAAAAACGCGCGACCGGTTGCTCCAAAATCCAATCAAACGACCTCCACAAATCACCAAACTTGAACCCTAGGTGCGTGACAAGATTGGGAACCTCATCCAAGTGGATCCATACCAAAAACCCAACCAAATCCCCTCGAATTTCAGATCACGTGCAAGAACAAGGGTTTGGTCAAACTTGAACGAAATCCATAAATTCAAGGTGCTCGTGGGGAGATCTTGAACGAGATCACTCAAAGCATGTTCCCACACATCCTAGCACCGAATCCATCCAAGAAAACCATCCCAAATCGCAGCTAAAAAGGAGATCGAAAAATCACCCGAAAATAGCTCCGAAAATAAGGAAAAAGATAAATTTGGGAATTAGATGGGGAGGAAGAACAAGAGCACGAGATTGATTCAAACAAACTTCATTCCATTGATTCAATCACGAAATCCATAGGTACAAAGTTAGGGCACCGCCCTCTTCCTCCCTCTCTTGTTGAAAGTTGAAGATACAAGCTATCACCTTGTTCCTTCTCCTCTCATCTCTCTCTAGCTCTCCCCTAGCTAGTCCTATCCCTAGATGCAAATGACTTGGTCCCTAGAGGCTCAAGATGGCCAGCCAACTCCACCTCCCTATATAGGCATTTTCTCTTTCCCAACATACCCCTAAGGTATTACATACTCCCACCTACCACTAGGGCAAAATCGTCCAACTCTTTTTCCTTCGTCCGAACGTCATCGGGCCTTTCACGACTTCGCTTCGCCTCGACGCAACCTTCGCGATGGTGCCACGTACACCACCATGCGCCGCCGCCGGTTTTGAGGCCTAAACCGGGAAACCGTCCGCCCGCCGGTTTTGAGGCATAAACCGGGAAACCACCTCGATGTCGACGCGAGTCACCTCGTCCCGCGAACCTCGCCGTCAAGTCTTCTCGTCCCAGCCCGTCGGGACCTTTCACTTGACTCGGCCTCTCGTTCGCCTCTTGACTTGGTCAACCCGCCGTCTTCATCACCTCCACGGTTTTGAGGCCAAACCGCGAAACCCTCCGTGCTTCTTGTCCGCCACGTGTACGGTGTGGATCACCCTTGACCTCACCCGGCCTCTCGATCGTCCGGACCCAAGCCTCCCGCTTGTTCCTCCCGATCCTCTCGCCGTTGACCATCAAGTTGACTCTATTGACCTACACATCATTAGACAAGCAAACACATTTCTCCATCTCCTCCATACTTCCCATCACCTTCACCAACTCCGGTTAGCCATAAACATAATCAATATACATGCTCATGCAAACCTCAAAATCCCGCAATCCAAACCCGAACCTCAAGTTCAACTCAAACTCGTTCGTTGTCAATTACTCATCACATTATGAACCATGGCACATCTCAACATGGTTCCTCACGTTCACTTTCCTCTTGCTTGCTCATTTTCCCCATCTCCTCTCCGTCACAGCAGGGAAAACAAAGTTTGCTCAAAAAAAGAAAAAAGCAGGGAAAACAAAAGTACCACAGGTCAGAATCGATCAACGGTCGATTGGGTTCTCGCGGGGCTTGATCGTCAATGGATGACCTCAACTGGAATGTCAGCAGGATCGACCTTGGGTGGAGGCGTTCAATTGAGGGCGTGTTTGGCCCGGCTTTTGGGTTCGGCTTATTCGTGCTGCTACAGTAGAATCACTGTTGCTACAGTGAAAAAAGCGGGAAAAAGCACCTCAAATGCTGCTTATATCGGCTTATTCTGTCAGCGAACAGTTGAATCACTGTAGCTACAGTGTCACGAATGAAAAAGCCGCACCGTGAAGCCGGTGGAAGAAGCCAGGCCAAACACGCCCTGAGTATTGCTCGGCTCGATCATGGGCGGACTGGCGGACAAGTTGAGGTGTATTTTTGTGGACTACTTATGCGAACAAGAAAAATAACCACTTTTTAGCCGCAGCGAGGTGGATAACTATATAATTAGTGATATGCCCTTCCTCCCTCCTTCTCTGTCTCTAGAACTATACTAGCACCAATGCATGTGCGCCACGCACGTGATTATAAAAATGAATCACTTGTAGAAACATAAGAATTTTGTGCAACTTGATTACTTGTATTTTTTTAATTTTCTCAGAACCACACAGGGACGATTATTGACTACCAAATGTGAATAGCAACCAGGATAAGAATCATTAGGATTGAAATATAAAAAATAATAAAATTGATTAAAAAACATGACAAATGATATTGACTATGCACGTAGGCAATCTCAAGAACCTGTCTCGATTAATGCGATCTCTCTGATTTGAATAGGGTCAAAATTGTCCTAGTTCAGATGGCTAACATCAGCAAATTATAGCCAGAGCACTTGCGATATCTCCCTATTGAGAGGTTTTTTCATTGTCATTTATTGAGAGTATATCTCCCTATTGAGAGTTTTTTTCATTGCCATTTATTGAGAGTTTTTTTCATTGTCATTTATTGGTCCTCTAATAACCCATGCGAACAGAATCTAGGATGTTTCCTTGTTTTACAAAAATTCTAATGACCTCAGATTTGATTGAATTACAGGGAATATAGTATACAATTGTATCAAATTTGGAAATTAATATTTTAAAAATGACTATGAAAATCTATATGAATAGTAGCAAGCATAGTTCCACATAAATTTTATATAGTCCCACTGTAAAATATTTTTTTATATACTCTACCAAGCAAATGATGTAGATGAGCGTGACATATATATGCACATCGATCAACAAACAAGGAATTCAGCGATGAACATCATTGATTCATTCCAACAACTAGGGTGTTACATTTCACGTTTGTCCATCTCATCTAGCCCATTCAGTTTTCCATATTCATCAACACCATGACACTCTTTGATATATTTCCATCTCAAGGATGCGACCAGTAATTAGTGTAATTTAGCAGTGCCCCCATTGATCGATATAGGACAACCTCGTTGGAGGATTTAGCCCCAACTCCAAGTTATCTCCCTGGTCTTGCTCCCAAGCACTTTGCCTGCAATTCAAAAAGGGTATATGCATGAAGCTTGAGAACAGTAGAGTGCAGGTTGACCTACAATAAACATATTTAGGGCCATGACACGTCCAGTTCGAAATATGTACGCACACAAAATTCAAAAGCCACATAAGACGAAGATAGTTGCTGCCTCCTGCTTCTAATATCAGTAATGACCTTAAAATAAAACACAGAAAACAAAGTGCAGGAAAGAAAACATGTGCATGATATATCTACCCACCTGCCTCTCCCTGCACTTACCTCTTTACTCTGACATTCCACCCTGATCATTCTCTGATCCCTACCTCACAAATTATGTAAGAAACATCTTAGGAAACATCTTTAGGAAACCAACCAATTTTGTGAGGTATGAGAGATGATCAGCATTGACTACTTCAGAAGATTCAAACCAGTGCCACTATACTCTCGCACGATGAGCAAAAAAAAAAAAAAAAAAAAAAAAAAAAAGAAACTACGGCAGCCCAATTAGCTGAGGACTCCCAGGATCACCTGGGCTCATACTATTTCTAATTAATATGGCTCTTCGTGAGGTGTGAGAGAGAATAATATTTGCTTGTTAGTTACTCGATAATTTGAACTAAACTTCGTTACATTTGATACTCCTAAAAAAAATACATGAGACTACTCGATCACTTCCTTGTCTTGCTCGTTTGGTAAAATCAAGCAACATGTCTCTGTTTCCGTCAAATAATAGTATATTGAGGGCTGCATTCAGGAGACCTGCCGATGAGGATACTGACGCATTTGGTACTTCAAAGAAAACTACCAGGCAGTAGACGGTGGACTTTCTGTCTTATGAATGAAGTTTTGGTATTTGCAACCAGTAATCTTCAAGTGGTCTCCGCACCTCTAATCAAGCTAATCCTCCCCCTAATCCTCCCGTGAGGTTGTCTACGTGACCCGTCGCTTAATCCATCCCGCTCACCAGTCGCGTAGGAACTTATGAATCGTCATTACTTTGCTCATCCGTTTCAGCATTTATGCATTGCGCCCATACGTTTTCATTGAAGAAATCAAGAGACCACTAACGTAGTAACTGAAGATGTCGTTGAAGAGCCTTGCAAATGTTCCTTATGAGGTTCTACTTGGAAATTACTGGCAAATGGGCTGCTGATTTACTGCTACAAGTGCTACTGATGGGCACTTTTCCATTTCAAGGCAACTCCATCAAAGCTGCCTTTGATGCCATAAAGATAGTACGTCGAGATCGATTTTCATGTTTGGTGTGATATCGCTTATTGCACGTGATTATCAACCTAACGCTTAATCGAGATGGCTTTTCAGGATTTTGTGCTAATGACGGACGTTCTCCGTAAGTAAGCACACAGCTTCATCACCAAGTATGCACCTCTTGCATGATTTCGGTGCTGGTGCTAAGCTTCATCTCATGAGGTTTAGCAGATCATGTACTTATCGTCAAGTGATTGCCAATGTAATAGAAAGTGGCGCGTCATTTTTCTAGTGCGCCCTAAAGTGTAAACGGATGGAGTATGATAAAACTGCAGCATAGGAAGTACCGACGCGTTAGCTAGAGCTGGGTGAGCCAAAATGCGAAATTAGCGTAGGAAGTACCGATGCGTTGCGTCCCCTTCCGTCGTGCGAAGGAAGCTGGCCGCGGCGCAGCGCGAGAGGTTCATCAGCCAGTCTTTGAGGGAATAAGAGCAGGGCTATTCAATCAACTGTATCTTTGACTATCGCCCGTTGCCGGCTGAGAGCTCACTGCTAGTAATTGGTGAAAAGATGCTGAGTTTCTCCGTAGTTATTGCTTCAGCCGGCTTCCATTCGCCGAGTGAAGAATCGCCCGCACCCCTCTCTCTCTTCTTTACTCTATCCTCCACGTCAGATTTTTGGACGATTAGGCCGGCGTTCCGCCAGCCATTATACTTGCTCTAATGAAGGGCGCTCTGCTCGGCGCTACCGTCCTCTCCGCGTCTGTCACGTTGGCCGTGAGAGAGCCACTCCACTGGCTCCTCTAAGCCCCGCCCCCGCTCGTCAGTCGTCATCGCCGGCAGCCTCGCGCTGGCTTCCCTGCTCCGGTGAGTTTGTGTGCCTCCGCCAGCCGTCGGCATTCTCGTGGGCTTTTGTGACCTGCATCCATCCATACACAATAACACAAGCGTCACGGTGTGTCATCTTTCATTTCTGTGGGTTCTTTCTATATCGTTCGTGTCATCATCGTGAGAGACCCGGCCCAGAGGGATCTTTCGCGTCGACGGTTGAGAAGGGCACAAGGCGCAGCTGGCGGCACAGGACGCGGCGGAGAACTCCTTGTCGTCCTCGGCGGCCGCGCTCTCCGACCAGGCGCAGCAGATCCTCGTGCCCACGGCTGCCGGGTAAGCAGTTTCCACTGATATCCGCCTCCGCCTCCTCTTAGGGTGCATTTAGTACAGCTCCAGATTCACCGAGAATCAGAAATGTTTCAGATTCTACCCAGAAACGTTTCACAACCTGAAATAGAATCACTTCAGAAACCGTTTGGATGGTTTTGTGGTTTCAAATTCAAGAAAGATAGGAGGAGGATTAGAATGACTCATGTATCCTTGGTTAGACATTGTTGTTTCTACTATATTATAATATGTCATGATGTCTCCAAAGTATACAATATTTAGAGATGTCATTGCAAAATACATGAAATCATGATCCACATGTTCAGATATCCAACTCATAAGTGATCTCACCACATACATGTTTCCAGAATACAAGCCAAAAGGATCTAAATATTTGCTACCTATGATCTAGACTGAAATATTGCAGCTGCATTGTTCAGGTGGGTACTCAATACCGGCCTTCTCTTTAAACTTCTCAATCACATTTTTGAATCCTACATTGTTTAGGTGGGTACTCGATCGATTTCCACATTTCACTTGTTCAGCAAACAACTCACAAACAATTCTAACATGCTCCTCATTTGATCAATCAGCCTCAGGCATCTGTACAAATAGTCATGTCAAATTCTATCTGTCGTAACCCATATTTTCAGATATTCCTGAAGACTTAGTTTGGTATTTTCCGAAGACTTGTATCGCACGAAAGGGAACTTGTAGATAGACTCCGAATCTGTTACTGCAGATCGGAAGTCTTGTAGAACAAGGCAAGGACTCCTAGAGGCGGTAACAAGGACTATAAATATACATGTAACCCTCCGATGAGAGGGCATTGCATTGTAGATCATACACACCACCATATTCAACACGACAAACACTGGACGTAGGGTTATTATCCTCCGGGAGGCCCGAACCAGTATAAAAACTCTCTGTGTGCCCTAGATTGATTCCTCGATTGATCGTTGTTCCCCGAACCAAATATTTGCCGTTCTCTCGATTATTCGAGCGACGACAGAGGCGCGCCAGGTAGGGGCGCAGCGCTGAGGATCCATCTGGAGCATCAGATGGCATTGGTGAACAAGATGAAGTTCCCGGCGGGCGCCGAATTCAAGTTCGGGTTTTTCACGTTCGTCGCGGACAAGGAAGGGAATCTCCAGGAAAAGACGTCGTCGGTGGCGCAGGAGGCGTCCCCGGCGGCCATGAAGGCCCCGTCCTCGGACGGATCTGCTGAGAAGAGTTCGCCGGCGGCACCATGCGCGTCGCCGGCGGCTGCATGTGCAATGTTCGGACTGCGGAATTCTGCGGCCGAGTTCCAGATCGCCTCGCGGGTATCGGGCTCTCCGTTTGGAACCCGCCTAGAAGACGGATCCGCCTCGGATCCGCCACCTAGCTCTGCCCTAGAAGCGAAGATGCAAAAGATCGCTCTCGACATTACCGAGGGGCGGTACTTCCCTGGATTCGGGCTCGGTTATCCTGATTACGAGTCCGACTTCAGTGATGATGACTGCCCAGAGATCGGGGGAGATCTAGACCAAGGTCACAACCCGGCCAGAGAAGTCTTCATGGCGGGGCGTGGCGATGAGGCATCCAGCAATTTGCGCACCATCGACTCGATTAGATCTCGATCGGTGCCATCCAGTGTGACGCCAAGAAATCTCAACACCGACTTCGACGCCGTCCGGTTCCAGACCGCGCTAGACTCCCTTGCGCGTATGGCCCCTGACGGAACACCGTTAGCTCCAATGGTACAGCAGGTCGTGGAACTCGCCGGCCGTGTGATCCCTCAACAAGAGCAAGACGTGGCGGTTCCGGCTAGAACTCCGGTACACAGACGCCTGGGGGCCACCAACGATCAGAGGGCCGATTCGTCTTCGCATGGATCGTCTTCTGATCATCCAATCGACGACGGCGAAACCTAGAACCATCAGATGCAAGACATCAGCTGAACCAGCGGAGGAACCAAACTGGCAATCCTCCAAGGGGGGAACCAGAGCGACAAACTCTAGGCGCTCCAGCTCATAGAGGAACGCGCCCAGAGACGGCTCCTAAGCCTCCCCCGTATAGGGCTCTGGGCAGTTATCTCCGAACTGTTGAGTGGCCAGCCAAGTTCAAAGTAGGGTCTATCGACAAGTACGACGGCACCATCAATCCAGAGGAGTTTTTGTCGATCTATTCCACGACGATAGATGCTGCAGGAGGAGATGAAAGGATCAAGTGCGCCTATCTACCCACCGCCCTGACCGGAGCAGCGCGGTCGTGGTTGCTGAACCTCCCGGCATACCACTTCGACTCCTGGGCAGAACTGTGCGAAGTCTTCAAGGGAAATTTCCTTGGATCGTATAATCGCAACGCGACCCCAGAGCAGCTCCGAGGTGTTAAACAGAAGGCTGATGAGAATCTTCGGGACTACATCAAGCGCTTCTGTCTAATGAAGAACACAATTCCAGATATCTCCGATCTGGAAGTGATCCTCGCCTTCCAAGAAGGGTGTTGGGGGAGGCATAGTGTGTGCACCCCTCCTCCTCATGGGCTCAACAACCTTAGGTTCAGCCTATGTATACTTTAGGCCCAATTGTAAGCCCAAGGGCAATCATGTAATATTTGTATCCCACCAAGGGTAGAAGAGGGATCCCCCTCTTCTCCCCTCCCTATAAATATAAGGCCCCAAGAGGTCCCAAGGCAGCTGGCCTCATTCTCACTCACTCCCACTCTCTCTCATTATGCTTGTGTACCATCCCTTCCTAGTCCTTCCCAGAGGTCCCTCACTTGTGGTAGACCTTTGGAGGATCTCCTTCTACTATTGTGGTCTTGTAACCACAACAGTTGGCGCCGTCCGTGGGGATCGGTACAAAAAGCCTCGTATAATTGAGAGTGGGAAGGGAGTGAAAATCACCAGAAAAAAATTAGAGCCGAAGGTCACCTTCGGAGGTGTCCCGAAGCCATCATCGACATCAGGCCAGTGGCGTGAAGCCTTCCGAAGGATGGGCCTCGAAGCCCACTTGCAGTCCCGAAGGTCGCCCCCGGCCCGAAGGTTCGCAGGCCGAAACCGCCCGGAGGCCTGGGAGGCATCCGGGAAGTCAGCCCGAAGGTCGTCCTCGCCCCCAGAGATTGGCGCGGGCCGAAACTGAACGAAGGCCAGGGTGGAGTCCCCGGAGATCAACCTTCGCGCCCAGCCCGAAAGTGAGCAGGCCGAAGCCTTCTGCTCCTTCCGAAGGTGGGCCCGAAGCTTCGTTCCCGGCACGAAGGTCCACGGGCTCCGAAGTCCAGGCGAAGGACGACGATCCGAAGCCCAGCCCGAAGGCTCGCAGGCCGAAGCCTTGCGCGCGTCCCCGAAGGCCAACCCGGACGGATGACTTCCCCCGAAACGTTCCCTGGGCCGAGGCCCACCAAGGTGACATCCACCCGCCGTTGTCAATTTTTGCAAAATTGCTGCCGTTCGGTATTCGAACTCACAACCTTGGATACTTCAACCGCACCTACTTACCACGCCGCCCACACTTCGTTTGTGCTGAAGATAGCGTTTAATAATATTTGAACAATGCTTACATGCCACTCTGCCAGTACTGCATGTTGGCGTGATGCTCTTGTTTCCGGAGCTTGATCTGTTAATTCACTTACATAGCTTGTTTACTTTCGGCATCGCAATTGCTGTTTACGAAAATTTTTGCACCTCGTATGCAATACCACTCCTCTGGTACGTTATAGGTGTTTGCCTCATAACTGGTTAACTTGCATGAACTTTTGCTATGACTGTTTTCCGCATAATTTACACACATGTTAATAATGCGCGCACCTTAATACGTGCATTCCAGTTTACACCCGGCCGAAGTATTGTACACTGTAGCCTGGTTTTTGTAGACAAGTTTGTCTTTGGCGCTTAGCCTGTGCATACAGCACACTCTTGAGCAGCTTCCGTTTTTGCTCTAACACATGCTGCATCGCGTAACTACACAATGACTTAAAAATTATAATCTGTCGGCATGAATCCGTCCGTACTGGTATCGTACGTTGTGCTAACCATGCATGCAGTGAGCTACGGAAAGCTCCAAGTCTGCCGACGCCGAAGCACGCTGCCGGTTTCTTCTGCAGCGTCCGCCCTCCTGTCACCATGATCGGCGCGGCAGAGCGGGCAGGTGGCCTGGCCCTTCGACCCACTTGTCGAAGCACGCTTTATCGAAGGCGCGCGCGCGCAGTTGCCGAGCCCCGGCCGCGATGCCGCGCCCCGAGCGTCCTAAGGCAGGCGACGCGCGTCATAAGGCACATGGCCGCGACGTCGCGCCGGAGGTCGCCGTACCGGACGACGAAGAGCGCCTCTCACAGCGTTCGGCGCGGATGGCGGCGACGGACGCGGATGGCGGCGACGGACGCGGACGCGCCGCAGTGGCGCGACGGAAGCGCCTAGAGGCCTGGCGCCACAGCGGCCGCCGCGCGTGTCGGGTGAAACAATGACATCACGATATGGCCTCTGATGTTGCATGCACAGCCGCTGAGCTTCGACGACATGCGCGGCGCGCGCGACGACCTCGTTGACGCGACGGAAGGAACCCAACGTGAGGATTCCGGGAGCTTGGTCGAACCACCAAGAGCTGACGGCTTTCAAAAACACTAGTATGACGCCCACACCGAGGCGTAACCAAGGTTACCCTCGGAGAATGTTCCAAAGGAGCAATTCCGGAAGCCAACCGGCGTCGAGGGCAAGGAAGGCAACCGCCGGCACTGAGCCCCACCTTCGCCGAAGCACGGCGCCGATCATGGACGCCCGAACCAAATCTCGAAGCAGCTGCGTCTAGTTTGGACACATGCAGTGCTGCAGGCGAACACCACGACGCTGCCGTCGAAAGATCACCGCCGGAGCTCGTCCAAACGGCCAGAGAGGCGGGTCCCGGAGGCCATGCCCCAGACAAAAGCCGGCCCATCGCGGCATCGATGGTTGCCGAGGCAGGCGGCCGTCGGGACGCACCGAAAGTCCACACGGCCCGACAGGCAACCGCCGGCACAAGCGCAGCCGCCGCCGCCGGAGCTCGTCCTCCGATGGTTGCCGAGGTAGGAATACCCGGCGGAACGACGCCACCACCATCGAAATGATGTGGAGGATGCGCGGAGCGACGCCGATCTCGCCGCCGGAGCTCCGGAACACGCGATGAGGCGGCTAAGCCGCCACTCAAACCTAAGGGTTATCCGCGACTCGCCACCATCACCAGAGTGATGGGAAGGATGCGGCGAACGACGCAGCTCCATTGGCCATGGAAGACGATAGGTGGTCCCGGCCTGCTGGCTGCGACGCCCCACTACGCCCCGACGCCACACCGGTGAAACCGCGCCCGCCGAGAAACTTCCGCCGACAAGCTCTTCGTCGACCCCAACAACATGCCACGGCCACCCCTCGTCATCGCGGCACGATGTCTCGGTGCCATGCCGACGAGCGGTACCACGGAAGGTCGTCCCGACGCTCACGGCAATACGGCTGCTGGGACTCCACCTCAACACCGTCGTCACCGGGACACCATGTCGCCGAAGGTCGCGCCTCGACGAGGCTTGGAGGACATGCCCATACCAGGGGACCTTCCGAAGCTTCTGCTACGGCTCGGGACCGGTTCCCATGACACGACGCCTCGGAGCCCGCCGTCGGAGCCCATGGCGCTCACAGCTCCGAAGGACACCAACATGCCGAAGAAGATGACTCCCGCACTGCCGGAGGAATGGCATACCGGAGTTCATCACCGACGCTCGGGAGGGAAACACTACGAAGCCACTGCTCTTCGTCACAGCTTACACATGGAGCACGTTCCCGAAGTTGCAGCCTCCAATCATAGGACTCACGAAGCGAGTCGCTCTGAGAGAGCTGGCTAAGCGACGGTGGTCGGAAGACGAGCACCGGCACCAGATCACCGGAGCTCGCTCCCGATGGCAAAAACGTGGCCCGAGGGACATGTGATGACGTCACAACGCTCCTGCTATGGCCATGATGGCGCACACGCTCCTGAAGCAAAACGCCACGGAGGCTCATCACCGACGCATGATGCGGAATCGCATGAGCCCGTCGCTGACGCCACATGCGCGCCGACAAGAACGGGCATTAGAGGCCACCTGCGCGAAGCAACACGTCGCCGAGACTAGCCCACGCACGGAGCAGCGACGAGGACGAGACCGGAGCATGAAGGGCTATGCATGGTCCTTCGAGCAACGCCGCAGCGTCAGGCCGACGATCACTGCAGCAGTTCCGGAACGTCGTCCTCCCGAAGCCATTGGAACACTGGGAGGCGCCCACTACTGGAACTTCCTCCCGAAGCTGGCGGCTACCAAGACCACCCAACCCGCGGCCGTTGATCCCTCATCGGAACGTCGAGCCCGCAGCTCGGCACCTCACAAAGACGCGAGGGAGGCGCCCACTACCGGGACTTCCGAAGCTGGCAGCTACCGAGACTCCACCCTAGGGTGAGACGACGAAGCCGTCGAGCCCGCCGCTCGGCACCTCACAAGGACGCAGAGTTTTAACGTCCGTATGGGTAACACGCTCCGAAGCTAACCCCCTTTTCTCCTCATTGCGTTTTTATGCTATACTTTTAGGAGCGTCTTTGCTCCAATGGTGAACTCACAACATACATATCATACATGTGCATCATAAACATGCACACCCATGTCGCACATACATACATGGCATCATGCGACACATCATGCATCTCTCAACTGCATGATGACGGCCCTAACGTGCCAACCTTCGGGATCTACAATATGCATCCCCCAACAAGAAGAGCTACGGAGGCCAAGCCTCCAAAGTCGGGTTGAGACACTCCACTCCCCGCAAGACGTCCGAAACGACCCCCCGTGCGACGCTGCCTCGTCTCGCACAAGCCCCGGCACCTAAGGGTCCCGGGATGCCGACCAATGAACCACAAGAACACTGTGGAAGGTCGAAGTAGGCACACATAAGTCCTAGTTCCCCGAGCCTAAGGGCTTCCGGGATGCCGACGGATAGGTCGAAGGCGCAGGCGCTCATAAGTCCTCGCAAATCCTGGGAATTTGGCCCACAGTCCGAAACAATACCTTCGGACGGCCCAACATATGCGCGCTGCAAACAAAATAACAAAGGAGGGACGCCTCCATTAAATCCTACCTCCACACAAGGGAGGAGGGTCTTGCAGTCTAAGGACTCGCCTCAACACATGGGAGGAGCATACTCCTCCGAAGCATCGACTACTTCGAGACACATCTCTATACAAGGGAGGAACGTAATTCCTCCAAAGATAAAATGCCAATCCACTGCGGCCAGGACGGCCACATTGGAAGCATGGCATATGAAGTTTCGCACTTTACAAGAAGGCATGCCACTCACAAGGAAAATGTCATCTGAGCAATCACCTTCCATCTTCGGTGGCAAACCCGATGTCCCGAAAGACATTCCCCGGAGGAAGTGGTCCTCCGGAAGAAAGAAGCCTCGGAGGAAGATCTCCGAAAGAAAGAGGCCCGGAGGAAAAGCTCCTCCGGAAGGAAAAATCACCGAGGAAGAATTCCTCCACAAGATTCGTTCCGGTGGAACAAAGTTTCCCAAATGAAGAAGTCCCGGAGGAAGATCTCCGGAAGAAAACTCCCGGAGGAACAACTCCGGAAGAAAGGAAAGTCCCGAAGGGAGAAGCCCTTCGGATGGTCAAGTCCTTCCCGAGAGTGGAAGAGGTCTTCGGTGGACCGAAGCTCCCCGAAGCGAAGATGACGAACCTCCCGGAACATTCTTTCGAACCCAAGGGTCCCTCACTAGTGGTAGACCCTTGAAGTTGGAGTAACTTCCGAAAGATTCTCCACGGAGGAGGAAGAAAAAATGAAGAACCTTCCGAAAGTTTCTCTCGGAGGGGGAAGTGAACGAAAGAAACTCCCGAAACATTCTTCCGAAAGTGGAAGAGGCCTTCGGTGGACCGAAGCTCCCCGAAGCGAAGAGGACGAACCTCCCGGAACATTCTTTCGAACCCAAGGGTCCCTCACTAGTGGTAGACCCTTGAAGTTGGAGTAACTTCCGAAAGATTCTCCACGGAGGAGGAAGAAAAAATGAAGAACCTTCCGAAAGTTTCTCTCGGAGGGGGAAGTGAAGGAAAGAAACTCCCGAAACATTCTTCCGAAAGTGGAAGAGGCCTTCGGTGGACCGAAGCTCCCCGAAGCGAAGAGGACGAACCTCCCGGAACATTCTTTCGAACCCAAGGGTCCCTCACTAGTGGTAGACCCTTGAAGTTGGAGTAACTTCCGAAAGATTCTCCACGGAGGAGGAAGAAAAAATGAAGAACCTTCCGAAAGTTTCTCTCGGAGGGGGAAGTGAAGGAAAGAAACTCCCGAAACATTCTCCCGAAAGTGGAAGAGGCCTTCGGTGGACCGAAGCTCCCCGAAGCGAAGAGGACGAACCTCCCGGAACATTCTTTCGAACCCAAGGGTCCCTCACTAGTGGTAGACCCTTGAAGTTGGAGTAGCTTCCGAAAGACTCTCCTGGAGGAGGAAGACAACATGAAGAACCTTCCGAAACTTTCTTTCGGAGGGGGAAGTGAAGAAAAAGAAACTTCCGGAACATTCTTCCGACAGAGGAAGCGAAGACGACGAACCTCTCTCGGAACATTCTTTCGAACCCAAGGGTCCCTCACTAGTGGTAGACCCTTGGAAGTTTGATTAACTTCCGAAAGACTCTCCCGGAGGAGGACGAAAATATGAAGACCCTTCCGAAAGTTTCTTTCGGAGGGGGAAGTGAAGGAAAAGAAACTTCCGGCACGTTCTTCCGGAAGCGGAAGACAAACCTTCCCGAAATCCTTTCTTGGAAGAGGAAGCGAAGATGAAGAAACCTTCCGAAACTCCGTCGGAAGAGGAAGACAAGACGACGACCCTTCCCGAAATCCTCTCGGAAGAGGAAGCGAAGTTGAAGAAACTTCCGAAAGATTCTCCCGGAGGAGGAAGAAAAATACGAAGAACCTTCCGAAAGCTTCTTTCGGAGGGGGAAGTGAAGGAAAAGAAACTTCCGAAAGATTCTACCAGAAGAGGAACCGAAGATGAAGAACCTTCCGAAACATTCTGTCGGAGGAGGAAGAAGATGGAGCTAAAGCTGTTGTGGACGCGCACTCTTTTCTCCGATCCGCCTTTTTTCCCACTGGGTTTTTGGGGACGGAGTTTTTAACGAGGCGCATCACCCCCACGGGTCTTCAGTTTAAGCGCTCCGAGCCATGAGGGACCGGGGCAGCACTTGTCATCTGCAGGCCCCTCGTGCCTTCCGAGCCTACAAATGAGGGAGGAGCTGTTGGGGGAGGCATAGTGTGTGCACCCCTCCTCCTCATGGGCTCAACAACCTTAGGTTCAGCCTATGTATACTTTAGGCCCAATTGTAAGCCCAAGGGCAATCATGTAATATTTGTATCCCACCAAGGGTAGAAGAGGGATCCCCCTCTTCTCCCCTCCCTATAAATATAAGGCCCCAAGAGGTCCCAAGGCAGCTGGCCTCATTCTCACTCACTCCCACTCTCTCTCATTATGCTTGTGTACCATCCCTTCCTAGTCCTTCCCAGAGGTCCCTCACTTGTGGTAGACCTTTGGAGGATCTCCTTCTACTATTGTGGTCTTGTAACCACAACAAAGGGTGTCTGGATGTGAAGATGGTGGAGACCATAGCGGAGAACGAGCCCAAAACTACCGCAGAGCTGTTCCGATTGGCAGAGATCTGCGCTAAGGCGGCCGATGCCCGTGCTCGCCTCTCCGACGGCCGGGGCAAGGCTCCGAAGAAGAAGTCAGAAGACAGGGAGGTGAACGCGGTTGATCGGTCGGGATCGGATCGCAATCACTTCCGCAAGAAGCGAGGTCGACCCGAAGGCGTGTCCAAGTGGTGTCCGATACACCGCTCCCCCAACCATGAACTCGAAGAGTGCTTCGATTACCTCAAGCTCGAAAAGAAGCGTCTGGAAGAAGGCAAAATCTTGCGGACAGCTAGAGAAGAGGATCGGAGCCGAGACAACCAAGATCGAGAGCACCGAGATCGGGAACACCGAGATCGGGAGCATCAAGACCGCGGGCGCCGAGATCGAGAGTCCAGAGAGCGCGATGACCGGGATGAACGCCCACGCTACAGAAGTCGCAGAGATCATGACGATGACGAGGAGGAGAGGTACCCGGAGATCAACATGATCTTCGGAGGGAGCTCCGCTCTGTCGTCGAAGAGTCAGTACAAGAAGCTGCAGAGGGAGGTGGCTATGGCGGAACCTTGTTCTAGAAGACTAGAGTGGTCGGATACCCCGATCGCGTTCAATGCCGATGACCACCCGAAGACTCTGCTGAGCAACCCAGAGTTGCCCTTCGTCGCCAAGGTCATTATCCACAGAAACATGGTCGCGAAGACGTTGATCGACAACGGAAGTGGCCTCAACTTGTTGATGAAGAAGACATACGACCAGATGGGCCTACCGCTCACCGCTCTCCGACCAGTTGAGGAATCATTCCATGGCATCTTGCCTGGGGTGTCTTCGCGTCCTCTTGGGAAGATAGAGTTAGCAGTGACAGTGGGCCCGAGAGAGAATAGAAGAACTGAAGTCCTGACGTTCGAGGTGGCTGACTTCGAATCTGCCTACAACTGCATCCTGGGAAGGCCGTTCCTGTTCAGGTTCATGGCGGCTGCGCACTTCGCCTACGCCATGCTCAAGATCCCAGGACCTGCGGGTGTTATCACACTTCGCGCTGATCAAGACCAGGCTGTGAGATGCGACGTCAACGCGCTAATCATAGCTGGCCACTTCGATTCGAAGGATCGTGACTCGCAGCGCCAGACAAAAACCCCTCGAGAAGATCAAAGGCAGATAGCAGCAGTCGCCGACACGAAGGCTTCAGATGCGGCATCTCCGTCGACAGCGGCCGCCCAAGCGCCAGCAAAGACTGTCAACGAGCCAAGCACGAAGGAAGATGAACCTGCTAAAAAGGGCAGCAAGCAGATCAGCCTCAGCTTCGTCGACCCCGGCAAGAAGACCAACGTCGGGGACGATCTCAACCCCAAATAGGAAGACGCGCTCGTAGCCTTCCTCCGAGAGAATATCGATGTGTTTGCATGGCAGCCATCTGATATGCCCGGGATCCCCAGGGAGGTGATCGAGCACAAATTGGGGATCGACCCGGCTTCCAAGCCGATCAAGCAAAAGCAGCGAAGGTACACGCCGGACAAACGCGACGCCATACATGAGGAGGTCACTAGGCTTCTCAAAGCCGGGTTCATTAGAACGGTAGACTATCCTGAATAGCTAGCAAATCCTGTACTAGTTCCGAAGCCAGATAAATCCTGGCGCATGTGCGTCGATTACACTAGTTTGAATAAAGCTTGTCCTAAAGACGAGTACCCTCTTCCGAGGATAGATCAGATTGTAGACTCTACATCCACTAGTGAGTTATTAAGTTTTCTTGATGCTTATTCTGGATATCACCAAATTAGTCTCAACGTCGATGATCAAGAAAGGACGGCCTTCATCACGCCGTTCGGAATATTCTGCTACATCACAATGCCCTTCGGGCTGAAGAATGCTGGGTGTACTTATCAGAAGTGTGTCAACATAGTCTTCGAGGATCAGATCGGGAAGAACGTCGAAGCCTACATTGACGACATTGTTGTCAAGACAAAGAAGTCCGATGATCTCCGGCAGACCTGAAGCAAACCTTCTACAACCTGAGAAAGTACAAGATGAAGCTCAACCCTGCCAAGTGTGTCTTCGGGGTGAAGTCTGGAAAACTACTGGGGTACATGATCTCCGAGAGAGGTATTGATGCAAACCCAGTCAAAGTCGCGGCTCTTGAAAAGCTGAAGCCTCCGAAGACCAGGCGAGAAGTCCAGAAGCTTGCAGGCATGATGGCGGCCCTGAACCGGTTCATCTCGAGATCGGGAGAACGAGGTATGCCATTCTACAAGTTATTACGCAATCAAGATGGTTCTCAGTGGGATGATCAGGCAGAAGAGGCATTCAAAGAGCTCAAAGCTTATCTCAGAAACATGCCCACCCTGAAGCCCCCACAGCCAAATGAAGAACTGCTACTGTATGTTGCTGCTACGGATTCAGTTGTCAGCGCTGCGCTGACAGTTGAACGACAAACAGAAGCTGGGCCCAAACAGTTCGCCGTTTATTTCGTCAGCGAGATATTGAAAGATGCCCAGACAAGTTACCCGATGGTGTAGAAGCTCTTGTACGCAGTTTTGATGACATCCAGAAAGCTGAAGCATTACTTTTTAGCTCATCCAATCAAGGTGGTCTCGGATAGACCGCTCCAGACTGTTTTGCATTGCAAGGACGCCATCGGCAGAATTGCTCAATGGTCTGTAGAGCTTGGTCAATACCAGATCGAATATGTCCCTCGAACAGCCATCAAAGGACAAGCTCTGGCGGATTTCATAGCAGAGTGGACCGATGATGGTGATGACGACAAGAAAGATCCAGATCACTGGGTCATGTATTTCGACGGCTCTTTTACATTGAAAGGTGCCGGCTCTGGAGTTGTTTTCATATCTCCAGCAGGAAAAGTATTGAAGTACGCCATCCAGTTGCTCTTCCAAGCTACGAACAATGTTGCAGAATATGAGGGCCTCGTGACAGGTCTCCGCATTGCCAAATCTCTCGGTATCAGCCGACTGCTCGTGAAAGGGGATTCACAGTTAGTCGCCCGGCAGGTACAGAAAGAGTATCAATGCTCTGATCCGAAGATGGCCGATTACCTTGAAGAAGTTCGGAAGCTGGAGAAAGGGTTTGATGGTCTCGAAGTGCGGTACGTACCACGGCTGGACAATCGTGACGCTGATCATTTAGCTTGCATTGCTTCATCACGATCTCCAGTCCCAGATGATGTGTTCTTAGAAAAGCTCCACAAGCCATCGGCGGCAAGCACGCATGACGAAGTGGAGTTGATGGTTATCGACACGGGAGAAGGCTCTGTCGAAGACTGGCGTGTACCAATTCGCCTGTTTCTCGAAAACAGTCCTATCCCAGATGATGATGCGGCCACGGAGCGGCTGGCACGCAAGTCCAAGCAGTACGTGTTGATCGACGATGTGCTCTACAGGAGAGGTCTCAATGGGATTCTGCTGAGGTGTGTCTCGACGGAAGATGGTATTCGACTACTGCATGATATACACGGTGGGATCTGCGGTGCACATGCGGCTTATCGCACTCTCATCGGCAAGGCATTCAGGCACGGATTCTACTGGCCCACAGCGAAGCAGGACGCCATCCACCTAGTGCAGACATGTAAGTCCTGTCAATTCTTCAGTAGGCAAAGTACAAGGCATGCTCAAGAGTTGCATACAATTCCTATCACATGGCCTTTTGCTGTCTGGGGATTGATATATTGGGACCGTTTCCAAAAGCCAAAGGAGGATACAAGTTTCTATACGTCGCCATCGACACTTTCACCAAGTGGATCGAGGCAGAGGCGGTGGTGAACATCACTCAGGTCGCTTCTGTCAAGTTCATGAGGAGTATAGTCACAAGGTTTGGAGTCCCTAAGAAGCTAATATCAGACAATGGTCGACAGTTCGTTGGTAGTCAGTTCGAAAGATTCTGTGCCGATCACGGTATCATTCATCCAACATCTTCGGTGGCCCATGCTCAAACCAATGGTGCTGTTGAGCGAGCCAACGGGATCCTTATGAAGGGGATGCGTGCGCGAGTGTATGAGAAGCTAGCAGCTAAGGCAAGAATTGGATCGAAGAGTTACCGACCGTTCTGTGGTCAGCACGAACGTCTACCAGTCGAGCTACAAAGGAAACTCCATTCTTCCTAGTCTACGGCGCTGATGCCGTACTGCCACCCGAGATTCACTTGGGGGCTCATCGGATCACCAATTTCTATGAAGACGACCAGCCGATCACTAGAGAGGTTGATCTACTGCTCCTCGAAGAAGAACGCAACACGGCACTCCATAATGTGGAACATTATCAGGAGGTTTTGAAGAAGCAGTACAGTCGCAAAGTGGTCGGTCGACATCTAGACGTGGGAGATTTGGTGATCAAGAAAGATATCACTACCAAGGATAAGCACAAGTTGTCTTCTCCATGGGAAGGACCCTACATAGTAGTTGAAGATGCTGGCATGGGCCTTATATCTTAGCCCATATTGATGGCGATATATTGCCTGGAACATGGAACACTGATCAGCTTAGAAAGTTTTATGTGTAATCCATTGATTGATGAATAAAGCGTGTTCAGTTTCTTCATCTACTGTGCAAGATTCCAAAGGCTGACCCAGGTCGGTCTACTAGTTTGGCCGATGTCTTAGCCACATGAGGGTTATAAGGCATCGGTACGAACAGCCTCTTCAGGCAAGATTGGTCATAAGGCTTAGCCACACTGTGGTTCATAAGTTAATTGACCCCCCATGATGTTCTAGCGAGGGACCCTTAGCCCATGAGGTTAATAAGCGGCTCTCCCTAGGCCGGTTGCACGATCAACCACCCAACAGACTGCAAGTCTTATGTCATCTGGTGCTACACGATAGCTGCCAATGGTTCATAAGTTTCGTAAGTCTCCCCGAGTGTCTGAAGTAAGAGCCTTAGCCATCGAGTTATAAGTGCCAACTTCCAGACCACGTTGCAAGATCAACACCCCTATTATTTAGCTTGAAACATAACTTGCCATGTGCAAAGTCAAATGTTATACAGCTATTATGAGTTCCAGATATGGAACAACTTCAGAAAATTAGTTCAAACGTAGCTTGTCACAGGCAAAGCTAAGCGTCAATGAATTAATACGCCTTCTTCTATGTTATTTAGATAATGCATATTAGTGATAATGCTTTCCTGCATACAGTTAAAACTGTATCAAAAAAGCAGGGGGCTGGGCTACTATGCATATCTAAATCAAATTAACAGGAGCTTGAGCTCCAATCTTGCATCAAAATATTGTCTGATTACAGGGCTTTACAAGCAATTCAAGGCCTCTCCTCATCAGAAGGAGGTACTTCTAAGTTCAAATCCATGATGAACTTGTCGGCTGACTCCATCAGATCGTCAACAAGCGCATCACGATCAGCTACATTACAAGTAAAGCCTTGTTCTACAATCTTCACATCCAATTCAGGATGACGGTTCTTCAAAGCAGCCAAAGCAAAGGCACAGCCATTGACTAAACTATCAGCAACTTTATCAGCAAGTTTGGCCTTCTCTGCGGCAAGGATCTTGTTGGCATCCTTCAGCTTCTTCACCTCCGCCTGCAGAGTTTGGATCACTTGGGTCTTGGCTATGTTCTCAGTGCTCAGGGCTTCATTTTTGGAGCTCAAATCTACAACAGAAGATATTAGATTACTTCAGGGATATGCAGAAGGCAAAAAGTAAACAGTATATGACAGGAAGAATTACCCTGCGCTGTTTTCGATAAAGCCTCTCTTTCCACATGCAGATCCTTGAGGTACTCCTTATGTTCAGCTTTCAGATCTGTGATCTCTCTGACATGAGCTGCCTTTGCTTCGTCATGAGTTTTGTTCAAAGCAATAAGAGCCGCTTCGAGCTCTCGAATTTTATCATCTTTCCCAGATGAAGCATAGGCAGCCTCAGTGTCAGAAAGTTTCTTCCGAAGAGCAACAAGTTCTCCATCCTTCTGCTTGATTTTGTGAGTAAGGCGCTTGCAAGTTTGCAGATGCTACTTCCTGGCAGCAACGACCTCCTGGCTCAGCTTGTCGAACACGTTCTCCCCAACTATCCCGGATGCAGAAGCAGAAACAGCTAGGGCTTGTTCGGTCACTGGTTGTACGTTCGAGGCCGGAGGGTTGACAGCAGGAGCAAGTTCAGCAGAAGAAGATAGAACACTACAGCATGATCACACATCAGAAGATCGGATAAAAATATTTCAAGCAGCAAGGGAATTTGGTAAGAACACCCACGAAGTATACCTCTTCGTGCGGAAGCGTCTTCTCTTGGCAGCAGGGCTAGAAGCAGATGTCGCCTGGGAAGACAAGACTTGAGAGATTTTGGAAAACCCTTTAAAGAGACTGCTGAAAACTATTTCGATGGGTACCTGATCGCCGGTACGAGGATTGGCGACGCGAGTCGGAGGAAGTTCAGGGACATCGGGAGCAACAATTGCTGGAGCTGATGGAGCTGCTGGAGCTGCTGGAGCTGCTGGAGTTGCAGGAGTAGCCGCTCGGAAGCGCTTGCGAGTCGTTGTCTTTGTCTTCGCCCCAGCTGGGGGCTTCGAAGACTCGACGGCAGGTGGAGGAGGACTAGTGGCTTCGGCACCCACCGGAGTATTACCGGACGTGGGATCGGTAGCTGGTCCAGCCCTCTCGGTTTCTCCTGGTGCCTCAGATTGCTTAACAACAGCAACAGCAGCCACCTTTCGCTCAAGAGAGCTGGTAGCATCATCGGCAACGGCTGCATCCTTCTCCCGATCACCGTTGTCTTCTTCGTCACTGTCCCCGATGACTATATCAACATCAGGTTGGACGTCGTCGGGGCCAGGTTCGTAAAGGTTCTGCAGAACATAAGATTAATATGGCAGAAAATATATCCTCAAGCAAAGCGAGGAGATTTATGATCAACATACCTCGGGAGGTGAATTTTCTACACTATAAGGAAGAGGTACTGTCGAAGGTTTATCTTTTGGTCCAGTACCCATGATATCGTATACTCTCTTGAAGACATCGTCTTCGGAAAGTTCGACAGCTGCAAAGGAGAGAAAAAGATGACATGCTTATCAAACAAAAATCAGATATCAAGTATATACTGATACGTTGATGAGTGATGGACATCTACCTCCAACTGGTAACCAATTAGATTCACCAGGACCTGTATAATACATGGCCAGTGGATCACGCTTCTGAAGAGGGAAGATGCGTCTTCGAACGAATTCTTCCACAACATGTTCTCCTCTCAAGCCCAACTTGATCAACTCATTGACCCTGGCTATCATCTTGGTTAATCGTGGAACATAGGTCGGAAGACCCTTGTCCCACTTCTCATGGTTCGGCATTAAGCCGTCAAGCTTGATTATGGTATTCTTCTTCCCCATGGCCAAGATCAGATATTTGGTGTCATATCCGCTCCAGGAAGACTTGTACTGATACGGGATGAATTCAGATTTGTTCCTAAGTACGAAGCCTACTGAAAACACCATCATCTGACCCTTGTAGTACCGGGGCTGGTGATAATGGCGCCACAGATTCAAGCAGGGGGCTACGCCCAACCAACATTCACACAAGATGGCAAACATGCTAAGCATCATCACAACATTGGGTTTGAGTTGAACAAGCTCGATATGGTAAAATCTACAGATCTGTTCAAGAAACTTAGAAGGCGGAAGGTTGAAACCACACATGAGATGAGCCTCAAATACCGGGAGTTCTGTGGTGTTGCAATGATGGTACTCCTCTTCGCCGTTGTTTCGTCGAGTCAGGAAAGCCGAGATCATCCCCTTTCTCTCTAGTTCATCCAAGTATTCCAAGGTGAGGCTGGATTTCTTCCAGTACTCTTGCAGATTTGGGATTTCTCCCTTCTTCATCTTCTGCTGCGCCTGGGTAAGAGAAATGTTGGAGTCGTGGGAGTCGGAGGATTGATTCTCGTTAGGATTGCCGGAGATTGTGGCGGATGAGGATGCGGCGGCCATGTGAAATGTTTAGGGTTTGAGGAAATGGAAAAGAGTGCGGACTAAAGGACGGAGGAAAAAGAATACGGCGTGAAGGGTTTAAGTAAAACTCGGCGTGACGGTTCGCCTCCCCGTAAATGCGGGATTTCTCTTCCTTGGGTTACGCGCGGAATATACTGAGGTGATGCTCTTTTCTGTTATTAAAATAATGCGTTTGGATTTGCGCTCGGTTTTTGGAAGGATAATTACCTGGATGAGAGGTAAGAAGTTGGAATATTTTTTGGGATCAGTTGCCCTGAATAATTAAAAATGTTTGACTAATGATCCGGATCGGAAAGAGCCTTCGGTGCGTTAAAAACGTGTTGAGTAATACTCCCGAAGAGTTCTCGACCAAGTGATCTGCTAGTTGCTACGAAGACTCGTTTCATCGAGGCACATCGGAGAAGCTAAGCCCAGTTATCTCGAAGACTCATGCAAGATACATTGTCAAGAGAAAAAGAGAAGCCAACATCACAGGTGCAATATCATTCAGAAATTCTAATCTTGGATTGAAGGCAGCCCTTGATGTGCCCAAGGATGCGTCCCAGGACGACCTCAAGAAGGCCTACCGCAAGGTAGCCAAAACATCTTACAAGCAAGACATGCAGAAAACTATCTAGGTTCTACTCTCCGTCCTGCTTGACAGAAGAATAAAACAGGAGAAGAAGAAAAAATAAGAAAACCTAGACTACTGCAAAGAGAATGGCATGATAGCCATCCCCTTATCCCTAGTTCCGCTGATCATCAGCGTCCTCGGGAGCTGCAACTGCAGCATCAGCATCAACCTCATCCTCCTCATATGTGATGAGGGGAGAGGAGGCTTCAGCAGCAGCAGCGGCAGGTCCTGCACCTACGCCGCCCTCACCGTGAGTGATGGGCGGGAGAGGCACTCCGGTGGTGGAGAGGGTAGAACCCTCGTTCAATGCCATGCCCGGGTTGATGACCCCGGTAGGAAAGAGAGGATCTTCTGCGACGACGAGAATGGAGCCACCTGCCTGATTGGATCCGGCTTGAGCGCTCGTCCAGGGAGCCCAGCCAGGATTGTACAGGACCATGGCTTTCTTCTTGGCCGGCTCGTCATCGCCGCTGTTGTCGTCGTCGTCGTCGTCGCGTCGTCGGAGGCGTCGAGGAGGATGGGTTTGGCGTCCGCCGGAATCCCGCGTGGCCCCTTGTTCAGGGCGACGTGGAGGCGGCGCGTGAACTCTTCATCTCCCGCCGTGTCCGCCTCTAGGTCTACGACCTGAGATGGATCTGGAGGGGGACTCGGAGGAGGGAGTCCGTAATCCTCCGCGGAAAGCGGAGGAGGAGCAGCAGCTACTGGCGGTGGAGCGCCAGCGGGATGCGTGGAGGAGGATCCCGACCCACCGGCGAGCTCGTCGTCGAACCACATCATGAACTGTGAGGTGGTAGGTTTTTTCTTGCCCATGGTGGATGGTGGATGCGAAAGTGATACTTGGGGGCTCCGCCGTCCTCATCATTTATAGCCAAAAGGTGGCCTTTTGGAAACCGAAAGGTCAAGTGCAAAGTGGATTTTTTATGTTTCTTTCTGGGGAACCGTGCGGCGACGCGATGAATCCAGAGGATACTCTGGTGGGCCTGGTTTGGAGAATAAGGACAAGAATCGAAGGGTCGAGTCAAAGTCTTTTCAACTCTGAAGCGGAATCAATGCCATGGCTGGACCGAGAGAAAGAGATAAGGATGGGAATTGATTAATATTTCCTCCAAGCTCTCTGGATTGACGGCCCTCTAAAAGACCTGGTGATTATAAGGTTACTTGAAGGAAAGGTTATTCCGATCACTCAATGCGGTTGCTGTTGTTCCGATGATTTGGTTCATTCAGTTATTCCGAAGATCCGATCTGTTCAGTTCTCCCGAAGGCTCAGTTCGTTCAGTTGTTCCGAAGACCTGTGTGACGGTTGTACCGAAGGCTCAGTTCGGTAAACTGTTCCGATGACTCAAGGATTGAAGATGAGAATATCTGAAGTATGTGTGCTCAGTGAAGAACATATCCCTTGTCCGAAGTTCGCATGAAGATGAAGACCTCTTCGTATCAAAGACGAATCAGCCAAGTGATATGTTCGGGGGCTTATGTCGTAACCCATATTTTCAGATATTCCCGAAGACTTAGTTTGGTATTTTCCGAAGACTTGTATCGCACGAAAGGGAACTTGTAGATAGACTCCGAATCTGTTACTGCAGATCGGAAGTCTTGTAGAACAAGGCAAGGACTCCTAGAGGCGGTAACAAGGACTATAAATATACATGTAACCCTCCGATGAGAGGGCATTGCATTGTAGATCATACACACCACCCTATTCAACACGACAAACACTGGACGTAGGGTTATTATCCTCCGGGAGGCCCGAACCAGTATAAAAACTCTCTGTGTGCCCTAGATTGATTCCTCGATTGATCGTTGTTCCCCGAACCAAATATTTGCCGTTCTCTCGATTATTCGAGCGACGACACTATCTATAGATACATGTCAAGCATTATCAGAAGTACTCGGTTGTTGTCCTCAATGGAACAATGCAGCATTGGCAATCGAATTAAAAACATTCGTAACAGTGGAGGAAAAGAAAAAAAGAATACAAAACCTTGATTGCTGGTCTGCTGGCTCGGCGTCCTGTTGGAGGCGACCTCGGCGTCGGGTGGCCGGTCTGCTGGCTCGGCGACGTCGGGGGCGGCGCTGCTATTGGCGGCGACCTTGGCGTTGGGGGCGGCGCTGCTGGAGGCGGAGATGAAGTGGGGAGCGGCAACTGTGGCCGGGGGTGCAAGTGGTGACGAGGACCGAGGGCCGGGAGCGACGTCGGCGGGCGGGCGGCTTCGAGCGGCGCCGTCAACATCCCTAGCGCGAGCGGAGCCAGATGCGAGTGCCAGGAGCAGGGGAGTCATGCACTCTCGTGGATAAGAGATGAGGCGGTGGCAAACACCGTCATTATCTAACAAAGTTGGAGGGCAGGTTCACAAAGGGGAGCGCGAAACGTTTCCAGAATCGCTCGGAACACCGATTTCGGTGATTCGCCCGCGTAGTTCTTTTTTTCGGATCGTTCCAGTCCGATTCTCACGTGAAACGTTTCGACTTTTGGCCCTTTGGAGGTGATTCTAGTGATTCATGGAAGAATCTGAAACGTTTCTTACATCCAAACGGTCCCTATAGTCGCTGCTCCCTAGGATCGGCACGGTAGTTTGCTCTGATTCGTCGCGGCCGTGAGGAATTTGCAAGCGCTACAAATCCCTCACAATTGTGATAGAACTTGTCTTCTGATTATTCCACATGATGGACTCGCTTTGCTTCCATGGCAAAGGACTGATGTGACATATCTATGCTCTTATCTTTTTTTTTTTTTGAACGGAACGGCAGGGGAGCCCCCTACCTATTTTTCTATTTTCATTAACCAAAAAGAACAAAAAGAACAAAATATCTATGCTCTTATCTTTGACTAGTCTGAAAACTGTCAAGTTTAGTAGTAGTACCTTTGATTTGTGCAATATAGTGGTGATCGGCTGGAGAAACAGAACCAGTGTTGTACCTACTGTTTAACTCGGGAGCCGTCCAGTGGTTTGCTGGCAATGGCTTCTCTATAACGGATCAGGCACCACGGTTCACGGCGAACATGACGATCTTCTTCCCGACTCGTCGGCGTCGGGTGCCGGGGTCGCCTGAGATCCAGCAGCTGCCAGCCCACGCTTTCACCACCCCAAGAAAAAGAGCCCCGCTAGGTGGGACGATCGAGCGGGTGCGAGAGGATAGTAGATCCAGAGGCGTGTCACGTCTCACGGCGAGCGAGATGGCAGCGGACGTGCTTAGCTGCAGCACGGGAGCTCTGATGCGTCGCCACCAGCTCCGCTCTGCTGCCCCGCCCGCGCGCCATCAACCCATCATGCCTTGTCAAGCTGTGCTCCGCGCTCAGCTGCCCCGCCCGGAGTTTGAGTTGGCCTGCAAGCTTGGTAAGTGTAAGTGAGAAAGATGCCCACAGCCCCCCCCCCCCCCCCCCCCCCCCCCCCCCCCCCCCCGGGTAAGTGTAAGTGAGAAAGATGCCCACAGCACCCCCCCCCCCCCCAACCGCCTGCAAAACAGTACTTCTCACTCAGCAATTTGTTCTCAATCCATCCCTCCTGGAATATGGGGATGTTAATTTACGATACATCGTCATACATGTTTCTTGGTTGAGACGGTTTTAATTTGCACATACAATACATAAAGTTCTTCAACTAGCATGTTAGTTTCGTAAATGTGCCATGCGCTTAGGCAGGTTCAATTCACATTGATGACAAGTGACAACATATTACTTCGTAAACAGCACAAACGATGACACATGCTGGACTATATTCACGCTTAAACAAGGGATAATATACATTTATTTTGTATCTTTAGATAGTTAAATGTTGTGTACTCTTTAAGATTTTACAACAACACGTCAGCAAAATCCTTCTAATTATTATACTAAAAACAAATGGTAAAAATGAAGTATGAAAGACATTTTCGATAAACCTTCATACTCTTCAAAAATTTGCTCTTCAGTCCTACTGAGAGCGCCATGCACACGAGGACTGAGTCTAGTAGACATAACTGCAACATTAGCTTGTTGAGGGCATTGTTGGCTATGCGCATGAATGAGTCTCCCGCGATGCCGCCTACGAACAACTACACGATGGCCTCACAGGTTTCCTAACATAATATGTATCATATATTCTAACATTCATATTTGATTCCTAAATATATTTCATTCTAATACATAATATTTTAACAGGAAGATTAACATAATGAGGCATTATTGTGATTAATTCGTTGTTCATATTGTGATTTATTGCATCAATCATAGGATACATGAAACTAGAGAGTGGAAGTTTAGATACACAATAGTAAAATAAATTTTTTGGTGTCTGTTAATCGAGATATGAAAGTAACTATCGATTCTCTCATATAGTCTAGGTAGGCCAACTTTTCAGAAAATATCTTTTGTCAAGAAACATCTTTAGAGGCAAGCTTCCTATGATTTCCTATTAGTAGTAATGTTCTCCTTTTAGGATAACGATGGCAGAGGTTACAATTATAATTTATGACAAGATAAGCTTTTGAAAAACAGAAAACTACAGGAAACAAATTATATAAATAGCTTGCAGGTTCTTTTTGGTAGGTTTCTCATGTGAATTTCCCTCATTTATAGCTACAAATAGGGGAAGAGATGGGGCCCCAATCCTCATTCTTTCAAGATAAATTACATCATTGTGGTTTGGCAGAATTAAAATAGTTTTATATTTTTTTAAAAGCTATACGAACTGTTTTTTGGTTGCCCCATATAACAAGCTTTTGAGAACTATTTGTGAGGTTCTCTTGGAGATGCTCGTAGATAGTTCACATCCAAATTTTGATTGCAGTTACTTGACCTGCTGCCGTGACGGTATCATGCATCAGAACCTGCTGCCATCAGAACGCGTCCAAGCGTAATTGCCGATAAGCGCCTTGCCAACTCAGTGACAGTGTGTTGTACATTGCCTTAGACTTGCTAGAGTGGTCGCGACATCCGACGACAGTGACTATATCTTGTATTTATCCAGCAAAAACCGATCGCAAATTTTTTCCAACACGAGTACAAGGACGAACCCCGCTGACGAACAAAGGACCGGAATAAAAATTCATTCTTTGCCCGCTTCGGTGCATATACAGTGACGCACGCTTGGCTCCCCTTTGCTCCACGGCCTAGTCGCAGTAACATTACTCGGACTCATCGTCGCAAGGTCACTTCGCCCCCACCTATTAGGTACCAAGCTTGCGATGGTAAGTTGGTTATATGTGCTACGAGTAGCATTGGTTTCTCAGCCGCTACGACTAGCCAAAAGAGGGGTTCCAAGCCTCCAACCTGCGCGCGGAGACGGACCGCCGCCAACCCCCCCAGGCCCCAGCCGCGCCACCTGCAGCTTCCTCAAACCTTCCCCACCGTACACCGGCGCACCACCGTTTGTCTTATAAATACTCACCCACCCCTGTCTCAATACAACTGTGCCTTGTTCTACGACCCTGTCTTGGTCTATCATCTCCACGACGACTCGTCGGCCCCAAGCCCCCAGCATGGGTACCTTGCTCCAAGACGACTTCGACGGCGGGGAAGCACCGAAGCTTCATCAGGGAGCCTATGAGGGAATGAAGGGCGCTCTGCTCAGCCTCGCCGTCGTCTCCGCCTCCGTGACATTGGCCCTGAGCGAGCCACCCCACTGGCTGCACAGAGACGCCTACTTCGTCGCGCTCTCGGGAGCCTTCTTCACCGGAGTGACACAGCTGACTGCTTCCGTCTGCGCAGCCGACGGCAATGGCGGCAGACGCCTCGCCGCCGTGAGGAAGCTCGTGTGCGCCACAACGCTCGTCATTGCCGGCAGCCTCGCGCTGGCTTCCCTGCTCTGGTGAGTTATGGTGCCCTCCGCCAGGCGTCGGCGTCCTCGCGGTTTCAGTGAGCTGCATACATTCGAGCATCCATACAATTACAGTCCTATGCATGTTTTCTTGTCGTCGGCTGCAGCTGCACGTACGGTCAAATAAGCAGCAGCATGTGGTGCCATCGTTTTTTTCTATCATGTTCACTGGGTCTTTCTTTACCGTTCGTGTCATCGTGTGAGGACTTTTGTGAGCAGTAATGGTTTCCAATTGTTAAGAAATACGAATTACTTGTTTGAACTTTGGGCAAAGGGTATATCTTCTATCACGTCGCTATATGCTTTCCATTTCCATAGTATATATATTGCTGCTGTCAAGTGTGAATTCCGTTTCTTGGTTTTCTAGCTCACGATCAAGCTCCTCAGGGTCGCGGAAGGAGATCAGGCCTTTCAGCTGACATATGATTGTGCAGCACAATTGTAGCGTCCCTTTCATTTTACCTATTTTTTTTTCATGAAGGACGACAAGAGTGTCAAGATTCTACGGTGAAATTTTGATTTAAGTATGTAACTGAAAAATGTTCCAAAAAAATTAAAATAGAGCAGGTCAAGTAAAACAGAGGAGAAGCAGGGCAACGGCAGAGTGACGACAAATTGAATCAACGGTACAAAAATGCAAACGAGGTTGCGTATTTGACTGTGGGCTTGGGCCGTGAGGAGGCCCATGATCTTCCAAACGTGAATGATAAAAAAAATGTTGGGCTGTGTATAATAGGGCCCATGAGCCCATATGTTGTACCTATATATGTAACCTGGGAAGGAAATGAGAGTTGAGTTTTCCAGAAAATTCCCAAAACTACTACATGGTATCAGGGCCTCGGAGAATCGGGAGGAGATGGCGGCTACTGTAGCAGCGGAGCTACTGTAGCGACGGAAGAGCAGCTGTGGCGAGGGTTTGCGCGTGGCTGGAGGAGCTCCGGATCAGAGAGGATTGGAGGACGCTGCTGCGTGTATTGCATTTGGAGGCTGGTTGGAGAAGAGCTGCTGCGATTGGAGGAGATCGTGACGAGGCGTCAGGAGCAGGCAGCTCGAAGGGAAAGGTGTAGTGTAGAGTTGAGCGAGTGAATCGGAGGTGTGACACGCAGATTGTGTTGAGGAGATTCCCAATTGCGTTTGCTGGGCGTCGATTTGGTTGAAAAGGGAAGGATTAGAGGAGAATTTGTTGGTGGCGGTGGTGCTCTGTTCTGGCTGTAGCTTCTACTTGAAGGAAGCCAAACAGAGGTCTGTGGTGGTGGTGCTCGAGCTCTGTTCGTGACTTGTGGAGGTGCTTCTGTGTAGGTGTAGCTGTGAGATTGGAGGAGGCAAGCGGTTGCAGGACCGTGAAGTGGCTGGTTGAGTGGTTGTGCTCCGGAGCTAGCAACAGAGCTGTGGCTGCTGCTGCAAGTGGTGCTAGTGGTGGAGCAGTACACGTAGGTGAGAGAGAAGAAACTCAGCGGCAAGGAATTTGCTGTTGGGGAATAGCAGGTTGTGGCCGGTGTTTCTTTGTGCTACTGCTGATTAAGAAAAAGGGGTGCTCTGTGATTGGGAAAGGAGAGAGATTCTTCGCCTGAGTGTTGCGTGCTGCTACCAAAATCCAATCAAGCCGCAGTGAAGGTGTGTGTTTCTTTGATTGTTGCGAAAGAAGATAAGCATTGTGCACTGTGAAGAAACAGGAAGAATGGCAGAGAACAAAGAAATTGAGCAAGTATTTGACAAGTTGGCCGACATTCTCTCGCAAATTGGATACTAGATTCTGGTGCATCTAAGCATGTTACAGGTACTTTAAGTGAATTTGCATCGTATAATCCATTTGCTCCTATGCAAAAGGAAACTATTCAAACCGCTGATGGAACTGCTCAACCTATTAAAGGTGTGGGCACTGTCCAATGCACTCCATCAATTACATTATCATCGGTTTTATATGTTCCTTCCTTTCCTGTTAATCTAGTATCCCTAAGTGCTTTGGTGGATCATATGGATTGTCGTGTAACTCTCGATCGAGAGAATTGTTTAATTGAGGATAGAAGGACTGTGTCGTTACCATGACCCCCGGGTACCCTCATGACCAGCAGGGCCGAGTAGCCTGACAAGGGTAGTCGGTCCGGCCCAGAAGAAACCGAGTATCCCATGACTCTAAAAGGAAGGTGCGGCTAGTCGGCAGGATAGATCAGGACTCTTGTCTTGTACTCCAAGTAATTCCGAGTTGTAACCGACTAGGATACTTTCCATGTAACCCTGATCCCCCGGATATATAAGGCGGGCAGGGGCTCCATCTAAAGACAATCAATCCAATACCACGACATACAAGACGTAGGGTTATTATCCTCCGGGAGGCCCGAACCTGTCTAAACCCTGTGTCTCGTGTTCACCATCGTATTCTTGGTTCCTTCGCTACCCATTATAATCTATCGAGGCCCTAAAACCTCGACAGACTGGTAGAATGCTTGGTAGTGTCATAAGGCGTAATGGCCTATGGTTCCTAGATAGAAGAGGTGATACCTCATGCACTGCTTTATCTGTTGCTATGGGTGAAAAGGAGACCAAGGTGATACTTGAGCATTGTCGATTAGGACATTTGTCATTCGACACTATGGCCAAGGTATTCCCAGATATGATGAGTAATGTAGACAAGCGAAAACTTATTTGTGACGCATGTGAGTATGGAAAGCATACAAGATCAATATATGTAAGCAGGGGGCTTCGAAGCATATCTCCCTTCATGCTCATTCACTCCGACGTTTGGACGTGCCCAGTTATCTCAATTAGTGGAATGAAGTATTTTGTCACATTTATTGATTGCTATTCCCGAGTGACTTGGATATATCTTACGAAGCAGAAGAATGAGGTTTTTAAATGTTTTAAGGATTTCTGCTCACTTGTCGGCAATCAATATGATGCTCGAATTAAAGTATTAAGAACAGACAACGGAACGGAATATGTGAACAATGAATTTGGGAGTTATTTGTCTGCTCAAGGAATATTGCATCAAACCACATGTCCTGATACACCTCCACAGAATGGAGTAGCTGAAAGGAAAAATCGTCATATCTTGGAGGTTGCACGTTCACTCATGTATACTATGAATGTGCCAAAATTTTTATGGAGTGAAGCAGTGATGACATCTGTTTATTTGATCAATCGCACGCCTTCAAGATTGCTTGGGTGGAAAACTCCTTATGAGATGTTAACTGGAGTGAATGAGTTTATTGTTCCACCTAAGGTATTTGGGTGCACTTGCTTTGTTCGGGACCATAGGCCTTCGGTGGATAAGTTGGATCCTCGAGCAGTTAAGTGTATATTTGTGGGTTACTCATCAAGTCAAAAGGGATACAAGTGCTGGTGTCCCTCTGAAAGACGTTTATTTGTGAGTATGGATGTTACTTTTAGGGAGTCCGTTCCTTTTTATGGAGAAAAGACAGATTTAAGTTCTTTGTTCACTGATCTTGACTCTCCTAGCATGGAGGATGTTAGTCGAGAGGGGGAGAATGGTGACATGCCAGATGTGTCATGTGAACAAAAACCGAGGAAGATGGAAGCAGTGATTGGTGGTTCAATACCTCAACCAAAGAGGGCAGAGGCAGTGTCGGGTTCGACATCTCAGAAAAATGGCTCAACGGGTGAGAGGTGGAAAAACATAGTGTATACTAGAAAAAGGTTCAGATCTCAAAATGAAACCACAGAGACGGTTCCACGATCAGCTCCTGAACAAAATCCGTCAGTTATAGTGTCTAACAATGAGCGAGAAGTGGTAGATATCTCATCAGCTTCTGAGACTGGAATTGAAAACCCTTTATCTGATAATGAACCCATCGTAGTACGGCAAAGTACTCGATCTAATGCAGGAGTGCCTCCTCCAAGGTATGGATATGAGGATGATATCAGTAACTATGTCTCGTATGCATCTTTGTCTCCTGCATATAGAGCATTTGTTGCATCACTGCAATGTGTGGCCATTCCTAAGGATTGGAAAGAAGCAAAACAAGATCCTAAATGGCACGAAGCCATGTTGGAAGAGTTGAGAGCACTTGAAAAAAATAAAACATGGGACCTTGTACGATTACCTCCAGGTAAGAAAGCAGTTAGTTGCAAGTGGGTTTTCACTGTAAAGCAAACTCCTGAAGGTAAGGTGGAAAGATACAAAGCTCGACTAGTTGCAAGAGGATATAGCCAGACATATGGCATTGATTATGATGAGACATTTGCGCCAGTGGCAAAGATGAGCACAGTAAGAATTCTGATGTCTTGTGCAGCGAATTTTGGATGGCCCTTATATCAGTTAGATGTGAAAAATGCCTTCTTACATGGGGATCTCCAAGAAGAGGTGTACATGGAAATTCCTCCTGGTTTTACTAAGCCTGATGCAATTGGTAAGGTGTGCAGATTGCGAAAGTCACTATATGGTCTCAAGCAATCTCCACGTGCATGGTTTGACAGGTTTAAGCGTGCGCTATGCACTATGGAATACAAGCAGTGCAATGGAGATCATACTGTATTCTATAGACATTCGGGGCGTAAAATCACAGTTTTGGCTGTATATGTGGATGATATTATCATTACTGGTGACGATGAAGTGGAGATCAAACGTTTAAAAGAAAACCTGAGTAAAGAATTCGAGGTGAAGGATCTTGGTGCACTCAGGTACTTTCTTGGTATTGAGATTGCTCGATCTCAAAAAGGCATAGTCCTCTCACAGAGGAAGTATGTTCTGGACTTACTCACAGAGACAGGCATGCTAGGATGCCGACCTGCATCGTCACCAATAGATCCAAATCATAAGCTATGTGCTGAATCTGGTGATCCAGTGAACAAGGAGAGATATCAGAGATTGGTTGGAAGGCTTATATATTTATGTCATACAAGGCCTGATATCTCATATGCTGTTAGTATTGTGAGCAGATATATGCATGATCCTAGAACTGGACATCTTGATGCTGTTTATCGCATACTTCGATATTTGAAGAGTAGTCCTGGAAAGGGAATTATTTTCAAAAGCTATGGTCATCTAAAGGTGGAGGGGTACAGTGATGCTGATTGGGCTAATTGCCTTGATGATAGAAGATCCACTTCAGGCTATTGTGTCTTTGTCGGAGGAAACTTGGTGTCATGGAGAAGTAAGAAACAAGCAGTTGTGTCTCGCTCAACTGCTGAAGCAGAGTATAGAGCTATGTCACTTGTGTTATGTGAGATGTTATGGGTAAGAAATCTTTTATCGGAGTTGAATGTTCTCAGAAAAGGTCCGTTGAAGCTTTGGTGTGATAACAAGTCGGCTATTAATATAGCTAATAATCCTGTGCAGCATGACAGAACAAAACATGTGGAAATTGATCGGTTCTTCATCAAAGAGAAATTAGATGGTGGTATACTAGAGTTGAGTCATGTAAACTCGATTAATCAAGTAGCTGACTGTTTAACTAAGGGCTTAGGAATAAGAGAGTGTAATATGGCGTGTAACAAGATGGGGATGATAGACATCTATCGCCCATCTTGAGGGGGAGTGTTGGGCTGTGTATAATAGGGCCCATGAGCCCATATGTTGTACCTATATATGTAACCTGGGAAGGAAATGAGAGTTGAGTTTTCCAGAAAATTCCCAAAACTACTAAAAAAAAACTCAAATGAAATAAGGATGCACCGTAAGATAATTCTCACTACTGCAAAATGCTGTTTTAATTTCACCTATCATATTTTTTTCGCTGCTGAATGATTGAACCCCTTTGTCAATTTCGTCAAGCAGATGGCCACTGGGATTCAAATGCTCGCTCACTGCAGAAAGCAGCATGAAAACACGTAATGAGCCGTGGGCTTGGGCGTTCTGACCCATGATCTTCACTTTCCTGTTGCTTGCTTGCGCCTCAGTCAGACCAGCCGGTGATGGTGATGGACTCATAGTGTGGTACTGCGGTGGAGCTGAGTGGAAGCATACAAATTCAAATTTTGTCAGTTTACAATACGAGACAAACACGGATGAGGGAACCGGACAAGGGTCGTCATTTATCGAATGCTCCGCCTGTCCGCCCGCCCTCGCTTGCGCGCCTCTATCCCATCACCCATCGGCTCAATACAGTACTTTGTTATATAACCCCTCTCTGCACAGGTCTCAGCCTACCAGTCTCATCGTTGCAAATTCTTCTTCGGCTATCTCCAGGGTCCAGGTCCTTTCTCTATTTAGATTAGAGAACAGGAAAGTCTCGTCGGCCCGAACATGGCCACCTTGCTCCAAGACGACTTGGACGGCGGCGCAGCACCAAAGCTTCATCAACCAAGAGCCTTTGAGGGAATAATGAAGGGCGGTCTTCTCGGCCTGACCGTCGTCTTCGTTGCCATCACCTTGGCCGTGATCAGCAAGCCACCCCACTGGCTCCGCATACTTCGTCGCCCTCTCGGGGGCTTTCTTCGCCGGGGTGACCCAGGTGACTGCCACCGTCTGCACAGCCGACGGCAATGGCGGCAGACGCCACACCGCCAGGAGGAAGCTCGTGTACGCCTCGCTCGTCATTGCTGGTAGCCTCGTGTTGGCTTCCCTGCTCTGGTGAGTAGTGGGCTTGTGCCCCCGCCAGCCATCATGGCTTCAGTAAGCTGAAATTCATGCCATAGTCTTGTCGTCGGCTGCGTGGTTGAGTAAGCAGCAGTCCTTTACTGTTCGTGTCATCGTGTGAGGGCTTTTGCGTGGTTTTCAATTGTTAAGAAATAAAGGAGTTTGCTGTTTGAACTTTGGGCCAGGGTATGTCTTCTATCACGTTGTTCAAACGTGAATGATAAAAAAGCCCATGATTGGATGGTGGGCTTGGGCCGTGAGGAGGCCCATGATCTTCCAAACGTGTTTCAGAGGCGATAAAAGAAAAAACTTTAAAATGGAATTTGGATGCACGACAAGATAATCCTGATTATCGCCTCTGAAACACGGATACTTCACAAAACTCACGTACCGATATTAGATACCGTGTCAGATACTTGGATATTCAAATACCTCTCAGATACTGTGCGGCCATCGGAGAGGGAGAGGATGAGCCGTGGTCGCCGGTGAGGGAGAGCACAAACGGAAGAGAGAGAGTGCGGGATGAGCCACGGCCGCCACACACACACACACAAAGACACACACACACAGAGAGAGAGAGAGAGAGAGCGGGATGGGAGGTCAGGGAAGAAGACGACCGGCATTCGTTCGTGAAACAGATAAGATAAGTTTGGTTCTTTATTATTTTGCCACTTTCTTTCGTAAATAATAATACAACACATGAATATATGAGCTGGAACTTCTATCGGCATATCCCCGTATTCTTATTTTTGAAAAAAAAAAGAGTTATCGGATATATGAGCTGGAACTTCTATTGGCATATCCCCTTATTCTGTCTGCTCACTATGCTTATTATGATCTTGTCGTCGGTAGTCCAGCAAGACTGAGATCTCTTTGTTTACCCTTACATGTTGCAGCCACTGCAGAAGCACCAGTACTTGCCTGCTTTGATGAAAGGAAATTTGCTTGTGAGGATCAGGATTTATATATCTGGGTTTATCTTTCACAACTTCACAGACTGGTGCAAAGTGCCTAACGCAATGCTTGCTTCAAAATGGAACATAAAAATGTCTATACACAGAGGTCAAGATCGCGAGCAACTGAAATTGACATGCTGAACTGTAAATTCCACACGCTCTGCATTTATCTTCGAACTGTGGCGAATCTGCATCTATATGACACAGACATTCAGAAAAGAAGACCCAGATGTTTCCACTGCATGTGGAATTTTTTATTTATTTTTAACGATATATATCAAAAAAAGAAACAATGCAAGTGAGATTTCAAGATTTATCCTTTATGTGATTCAGTGCCGGGTGGACGAGACTTATCGTTTTCTGAGATTACACGAACGCAATGTGTTCGTATTCGTTCCCTTTAATGCTGAACAGACGTTTGAAAAGCAGGAAGTTGCCGGTGATTTCTCCTTTATGTGAAGTCAATGGCTTCAAATCAACGCCCATTTATTTATTTCTTATTCATTTTTACCAATGTGTTGTTACAATGGATAACCAGGGGCGCCCACATTTTACTGCGAGTGTTAGAAAACAAAGTACATGAGCGGAAAAACGAGTAGGTCAAGCCTCCTCATATCACTGTCCTTGTGTATGTTTGGGTGTTTTTGGCAGTTACCAATTTCTTTGTCCATTGGTTGCCGTTTAGGTGGTCTTTGCTCCAATCAAGGATGTTGTTCATCATTGAATTGGCAGTTGCTCGAGTTTGTTCTATCTCAGATGGTGGAAGAGCAGACATATATATAGAGTTGACCGTACTCAAGAAATAGGACCGGAAGACAACAAAAGCTGCGGGCAGGAGACTTTTTCTTTTCTTTCTTTTTTGTTTTGTTTCATCAGTGTAGCTTTTGTGCACGTCTGATGATTGCCAACTATTGTCGATGATTGTATTTGGCTGTAACTTTTTTTAGAAGTCAAAGCCGCTTCGGCTGTAGCTTCTCTAAAAGCCAAGGCCGGGATTAATACAATCTTCCCATTATCTAAAAAAAAATAGAGCAAAAGCAGAACAAAATGCTTGCGTATCGGACTGTTGGGCTTGGGCCGTGAGGAGGCCCATGAGGCATCTCACCTTAAGGGTGTGTTTTGGCACCTGCTTCTCCACCGGCTTATTCTATTGTTTGACACTGTTTATCTGACAAGAAGCCAGAATAAGCAACGTTTTTGAGGCTTTTTCCGGGTTATGCACAGTGGAGAAGCCGGTGGAGAAGCTAGGCAATAAGCCCAGCTAAACACGCTCTAAGTTGTGCTCATTGAGTAGAAATAGTTTTTTGAGTAAATTGGACAGAGTGTTACCACAAGGCGTGCGTTTTAGTTACGAAACTTAAAAATTACTTAATTAGATCACACGACGTGTTCACTTGTTACGTGTGTGCAAATGAAATTGTAAACTGAACATAGACTATAGGATAAGTTCATCTGGGGCATGGCAAAATCAAAAGATTCAATATGTATTCAAAGATATGTTTCCACAGCACCACGTGGCATATGCAAAAAGTCATTTGTTTTCTTCCTACACTTGCAATATCTTTTATCAATGAGACCAGGGTTTTCAAAACCGACAAAAACCAGTCGGTTATCGCGGTAACCGCACTTATCGGTTCGGTTCGGTTTCATCGGACGGCCGGTTATCGATAAAACCGAACCTGTGTACTGTAGAATATTCGGTTACCGGTCGGTTTTGTCGGTAACCGGTCCGGTTTCGTAGGTTTCGAGTTTCCGGTTTTTTCAAGATTTCAATCCTTGAATGACACTACACCAACTAAGTCAAACTTCATTACCATTATCACTAGCTCATAAGTCATGTCATATATGTCCATGTGGCATCCTTTTGTTGACATGATGATTGCCATTTGCTCTCATCTATCATCAAAATATGTTATTATGATATGCTTCATTACTTCATATGCACCGCCATAACAAGTTGTGACATCAATTTTTGACTTATCTGACTAAATCGCATCCGCCTCACAAGTTTTGGTACTACCAATTCAGTTCACTCTAGTTTTTTTGAATCAGGACCCACTAAAAAAGTAGAAATTGTTTTCAAACGTTAATGATACCAAACTGTAAAATGAAACATAAATTATGATTATCGTCACTACTGTCGACCAATGACGACGGCCGCCAAGAAGCGCGTGACGATTGAATGAAGGTCCCTACCGCCAGTGAGCGCATCAGGTAGTGTACTAGGTCGCCGAGTCGAGCACCGGTGAAGATGTGACGCTTAGAGCGACAGTGGAGAGCTGCTGGGTACAAAACCTCTCGTTCGGTGACTCCTCACTGGCACACTGCCTCAGACCATCCCAGTCATTATTCCATTCGTCCGAGGTTGAGATCACTTGGCACATTCCGGTGAAGCCTCACGTTTAAGATTTGGCGTAGTATATCAAGAACAATCGATTTATAGGCTAGGCTGTGACCCAACTGCATGATCCCAACCAAACTTTGTTGCTGCGATACTTATGACTCTGGATCGAATTGTGCTTGCAGGACAGATTTGTTGGCTGGCTGGAGTCCTTTGGTGCTCGTAGCGTGCGAAACAACATGTGTGCTTATATAATAACATTCATATTTTGTTCTTAAAAAATTTCATTCTAATATGCAATATTGTAATAAAAATATTTTCGCGTAGCGAGGGGCCTATCATGATCAACAAGATCATTGTGCATATCATAAATTATCGCACCAGTTATAAGATACATGAAACTAGAGAGTGGAAATTCATGACCATGATAAAAAAAGTCAATTTTTTTGTTCATATGAAAGTAACTATTGGTGGGCTCATATAGTCTAGGTGGATCATCTTTTATAAAAAATATCTTTTGTCTAGGAAAAATCTTAGAATCAAGATTTGCATGATTTTGTGTCACCTTGCTATATTAGTGTTTCCTTTTTTAGGATAACAGCTGTAGAGGTGGCCACCTATCAGCGAAAGGGCCTGTAGCCTAATGGTTACAAGAGCACTTAAGGTTCTGGGTTCGACTCCTCGTGGAAGCGAATTTTCTAGGATTTAACGGCGTTGTGCGTGCAGCAAGAGGCAACGTAGCCGTCGACAGCGAGGCGCTAGAGGCGACTTCGTCAATCTCGATGATTTGCCGGCGAAGATACTCATAGGGGTAGGGTTTGCGTATATGCGTTCATAGAGGTGAGTGTGCGTGCGTTGTGAGTGTCTGAGTTATACTGTGTAATCGTAAAAAAAAAATGTAACCACCTATCAATCTATCATGACAGCGCTGTCACCAAGTGCCTTGGTGAGGAGCAGCGGCGTCAGGTTGCATACATAGGGGGGTGGTCGGTGTTTCGTTTCGGACTGGGCTTGAGTTGCACTGAACCATCAGATTTAGATCGTAGATGTCCGTTCGTGTCTAGGTTTTTATGCTGCTCGTATCTAGGACTCCGGGGTTTAGAGAGGGAAAAAAATTCAGTGCAGACCGTCCGCAAACCTGAGTTTAGCGGCCCCGGTCTAGATTTATGACACGTGGACTCCTCTTGCCATCCGACGTAAGCTTATTTTCTGGCTCCCGCACGTCTTCTGCCTGGCTACTTGGCTTCCGCCGGCTCAGCTCAACAAATACTCAAGCGATCATCCGAGCCATCGACCAAATCAAGCCGAGAGAAAAAAAAAATCGTTAGACCGTCAGACGTTGCCGCCGCGGCCCCGGTCGCCTGCGGAGACGCGGTCACCTTCTGCAGCCCCCAAGAGGGCCGGTCGATAACGATGATGAGCTTCGAGTTGCAGTACCTCGGTGTCTTCTCGCTGGCCAACGCATCAAGCATTCCAGGCTGAGGAATTTGTCTCATCAATTTCTCGTTACTTGCAAGTATAACGGATGAATGCATGTGGATTGCATTTCGCTGGCCTGTTTTGCTGATTACACAGGCACATGTCCATCATCGATCAGTGCAAACGGCACAGAAATATAGTTCATCGATGAACTCAAATTGTCTCATGAAAGCTTGCAAGGTATCACGCCTTGCTCCGTCTGTACGAGATTAATTATCGGCAATCTCCTCATGAACGCTAGCTGATTTTTCCAACCCCACAAGGCTTTATCTCGTTGCAACGCTGGCCCCTTTGTGTACTACTGCTACTTCAGTCAGATTCGTGAGCTCGTGAAATCTTCAGCTGGTTTTCCAGTGGTTTGCTGGCAGTGGCTTCTGAGTTCTAAGAGCATCCTTAGCAGATTGAGTAAACTATTCTCATTGAGTAAGGGTGGGGAACGGATAAAACAAAATCGTTACTGCTATCATTCTCCATATCGAGGCAGGGTTCTTCATTGCCGGCCATCTACAAGGTTGGGGCGTAAAGAAAAGTGAATTCGAGATTAGAAGGTACTGTTTTGCAATCGAGGAAAACAAGATGAGGATGAATAATTAGCGAAACAGGATCAGCGCAACAAAGATAACCAGAAAACAAAATCGAACCTTAACTTGATGCGCCGCCGTCCTTTGCGCCGCTGTCGTCCGTGGCGCCACCATGGTCCGGCGAGAAGCAGAGGAAGCGAGCTCAATGATTGCGAGCGATGCATCGTGAGGTGAGGCTGGTTTAGGCACGTGACTCCCGTGGGCCCAGTGGGATATACGGTTTCGCTGAAAAACAATATGGAAGCAAATACATCTCTAATACCTGCTCCCCTACTGTTCAGCCACGGGTCCCACAACAGAAATGATTGGTTGCATGTTTAAGAGCACATGCTCTCAAGAGTTTGTTTCCGCTTGACCGCTTCCAACCGATTGGGAAATTGAGCAAAACTTTTGTGTGTGGCGGAAGCCAACAGCCGTCGGTTCCGCCTCCCCGCTCGCCCGGGCCGCCGCCACCTCGCTCGCTTCCGGTCGCCGTCTGCTGCCCCGGCTCGCCGGAGACCGTCGTCCCACCACTATCCCACCTTCCCGGACCCTCCCCGACGATCCCCGTCGCCTCTGCTCAACCCCGCCCCGCCCCTCAGGCCCACAATATGGCCGCGTCACCGGCGCGCGCGCGGCGGTGCCCTGGCGTGGCCAAGAAGCTGGTGCCAGTCCAGTCAGCCCTGAATTGAAGATGGCCCCGGGCGCCGCAAGCTCACGGCGTGAGATGATGGAGGCCGGCGCCGGAGCGGTGTCGAAGCTTCACCAGCTGGCGTCACCCTGCATTGAGGCCGGGTTGATAGGCCTCGCAGCTACCTCCACGGCCATCACCCTCGTCGTGAGCGTGCCGCCGCCGCCGGGGCTCGACACGAACGCCTACTTCCTTCCGCTCTCGGGGGTCTTCTTCGCCGGCATCACCCAGGTGTCCGCCTCCGTCTGTCACGCCACCGAGAGGAAGCTCGTGTACGCCTCGCTCGTGGTGCCGCTCGCCATCGCCGTCAGCATGTCGGTGGCTTCGCTTCTCTAGGAGTAAGCCCGTAAGCGTATCTGCGATCGATCATGCCCGCAGCCGCCACTTCGGCCTGTCCAGCGGCTCGGAGCTGGATCACGAGCTGAGCTTCTGCGAGGGTGTGAATTTGCGTCGTATGCGTCTCTGTGGCTTGTTTTCTTTTTGTGCTTTACCGTCGAGCGTGTGAGGTGTGAGAGCTTTGTGTTGCGTCGTCTCATGATTGATTGTGTATAAAAATAAAAAAAGAATGTAATGGACCGTGGGCCTTGAGGCCCGGACGTTCACTTTCCTCTTGTCATCACACTCGCATCACACATTTACGGAAGCATTCCAAGAGAGCTTGGAAAGGCCTTGAGCTACATAGCTCAGATTTATGAACAGAGTAGCCGTCATCCTCTATTCCTCTTCAGTAGTTTAGCAGCCCATCAGCGACCTTTCTCTTGAGCATGAAGCCCACCATGGACGACACCAACTGCAAAGCTTATGGCGCCAATCTCTGTACAAGTCGACAGAGAAACATCCCGGCTGTAATTAATGCATTGCATTTGTAACATTAGAAGGACGATAGCATAGAAGGAACTTTTGTTTCAGGTTTACAAAAAAGGGCAAAGGTTAATCTAAAGAAACAAAAGTTAGTTTGAATCAAAAGGAAGTAAAAAAAAAAAGGATGTTTCATTCAAAAAAAAGGATGTTTCAAACTAACTATAGCATAAAAGTTAGTTTGCTCTTCAAGTAACCATATTTTCACAGGAAGACAAACAAAGGCAATTTTTTTTATGTGTGTGTCACACACATTTGAGTCACTCTAGTCGCCGTAGACCGCGAATATATCCATCCACAGCATCCACAGAGCGTCACACACAGTGCTATGTGCTATCATGTCATATCACGAGATTGTCATGGAAGAGGGAAGCAGGGAAGTGAATGAATCCAACTCTTGGTCAATACAAAGGAACGGAACATGGGCTAGCTACCAACAGATATCCAAAGCAACAGGGGCGCAACAACGACAAGCCTTTTTTTTTTCTAGTTAACAAACGAAACATATATGAAAATATCAGTGCCTATTCGCACTCTTCGACAAGACGACTTTTTATATTTTCCCTAACATCCAAACTCATAGCTAAACTAGTCAGAATAATGGCAGCACCAGCAAATGTCTCTTATCCGACACGCTGCCAGCGAATAATTTCAACCTCTTTCCACGTCGCTTTCAAACACATGCCTTGTGCAAAACTGAAAGATAACAAAGCAACTGTGACTCCATGCAAACAGCTGCAGCCATGAAATGCTAACTAGCACTACAATTATACTGACGAAATCAAGTAAACAAAAAACTTTCTACTTGCATCTGCTTTGGATACCATATTGTATATTCCAACATTATTGTCGTCGCTCGAATAATCGAGAGAACGGCAAATATTTGGTTCGGGGAACAACGATCAATCGAAGTATCGATCTAGGGCACACAGAGAGTTTTTATACTGGTTCGGGCCTCTCAGAGGATAATAACCCTACGTCCAGTGTTTGTCGTGTTGAATAGGGTGGTGTGTATGATCTACAATGCAATGTCCTCTCATCGGAGGGTTACATGTATATTTATAGTCCTTGTTACCGCCTCTAGGAGTCCTTGCCTTGTTCTACAAGACTTCCGATCTGCAGTAACAGATTCGGAGTCTATCTGCAAGTTTCCTTTCGTGCGACACAAGTCTTCGAAAAATACCAAACTAAGTCTTCGGGAATATCTGAAAATATGGGTTACGACATAAGCCCCCGAACATGTCACTTGGCTGATTCGTCTTTAATACGAAGAGATCTTCATCTTCATGCGAACTTCTGACAAGGGATATGTTCTTCACTGAGCACACATACTTCAGATATTCTTGTCTTCAATCCTTGAGTCATCGGAACAGTTCACCGAACCTAGTCTTCGGAACAACCATACGCACAGGTCTTCGGAACAACTGACTGAACCGAGCCTTCGGAATAACCAGGTCTTCGGAATAACTATGCTGAGCGATCGGAATACCTTCCTCCAAGTAGCCTTGTCAACACCAGGTCTTTAAGAGAACCGTCAATCCAGAGAGCCTAGAAGAAATATTAATCAATTCCCATCCTTATGTCTTTCTCTTGGTCCAGCCATGGCATTGACTCCGCTTCAGAATTGAAAAGACTTTGACACGACCCTTCAATTCTTGTCCTTATTCTCCAAACCAGGCCCACCAGGGTATCCTCTGGATTCACCGCGTCGCCACACGGTTCCCCAGAAAGAAACATAAAAAATCCACTTTGCACTTGACCTTTCGGTTTCCAAAGGGCCACCTTTTGGCTATAAATGATTAGGACGGCGGAGCCCCCAAGTATCACTTTCGCATCCACCATCCACCATGAGCAAGAAAAGAACCACCACCTCACAGTTCATGAAGTGGTTCGACGACGAACTCGCCGGCGGGTCGGGATCTTCCTCCACGCATCCCGCTGGCGCTCCACCGCCGGTAGCTGCTGCTCCTCCTCCGCTCTCCGCGGAAGATTACGGGCTCCCTCCTCCAAGTCCTCCTCCAGATCCATCTCAGGTCGTAGACCTAGAGGCGGACACGGCGGGAGATGAAGAGTTCGCGCGCCGCCTCCATGTCGCCCTGAACAAAGGGCCACGCGGGATTCCGGCGGACGCCAAACCCATCTTCCTCGACGACTCCGACGATGATGACGACGACGACGACGACAACGACAACAGCGACGACGACGAACCAAGCAAGAAGAAGGCCATGGTCCTGTACAATCCTGGTTGGGCTCCCTGGACGAGCGCTCAAGCTGGATCCAGTCAGGCGGGTGGCTCCATTCCCGTCGTCGCAGAAGATCCTCTCCTTCCTACCGGGGTCATCAATCCGGTCATGGCATTGAACGAGGGTTCTACCCTCTCCACCACCGAGGCGCCCCTTCCGCTTATCGCTCTAAGTGAGGGCGGCGTAGGTGCAGGCTCTGCTGCCGCTGCTGCCGAAGCCTCCTCTCCCCTCATCACATATGAGGAGGATGAGGTTGATGCTGATGCTGCTGTTGCAGTCCCTGAGGACGCCGATAATCGGCGGAACTAGGGATAAGGGGATGGCTATCATACCACTCTCCTTATAGTAGCCTAGGTTTCCTTGTTTTTTCTTCTTCTCCTGTTTTATTCTTCTGTCAAGCAGGTCGGAAAGTAGAACCTAGATAATTTTCTGCACGTCTTGCTTGTAATATCTTTTGGCTACCTCCCGGTAGGCCTTCTTGAGGTCGTCCTGGGACGCGTCCTTGGACACATCAAGAGCTGCCTTCAATCCAAGATTATAATTTCTGAATGATATTGCATCTGTGATGTTGGCTCTTCTTTTTTCTCTTGACAATGTGTTTCACATGAGTCTTGCGAGATATCTGAGCTTAGCTTCTCTGATGTGTCTTGATGAAATAAGTCTTCGTAACAACTAACAGATCACTTGGTCGAGAACTCTTCGGGAGTAGTACTCAACACGTTTTTCACGCACCGAAGGCTCTTTCCGATCCGGATCGTTAATCGAACATTGTTAATTATTCGGGGCAATTGATCCCAAAAAATATTCCAACTTCTTACCTCACAACCAGGTAGTTATCCTTCCAAAAACCGAGCGCAAATCCAAACGCATTATTTTAATAACAGAAAAGAGCATCACCTCGGTATATTCCGCACGTAACCCAAGGAAGAGAAATCCCGCATTTACGGGGAGGCGAACCGTCACGCCGGGTTTTACTTAAGCCCTTCACGCCGTATTCTTTTTCCTCCATCCTTTAGTCTGCACTCTTTTCCATTTCCTCAAACCCTAAACATTTCACATGGCCGCCGCATCCTCGTCCGCCACAATCTCCGGCAATCCCAACGAGAATCAATCCTCCGACTCCCACGACTCCAACATTTCTCTTACCCAGGCGCAGCAGAAGATGAAGAAGGGAGAAATCCCGAATCTCCAGGAGTACTGGAAGAAATCCTCTCTTTCCCTGGAATATTTGGATGAACTGGAGAGAAGGGGGATGATCTCGGCTTTCCTGACTCGACGAAACACCGGCGAAGAGGAGTACCATCATTGCAACACCACAGAACTCCCGGTATTTGAGGCTCATCTCATGTGTGGTTTCAATCTTCCGCCCTCCAAATTTCTTGAGCAGATCTGTAGATTTTACCATATCGAGCTTGTTCAACTCAAACCCAATGCTGTGATGATGCTTAGCATGTTTGCCATCTTGTGTGAATGTTGGTTGGGCGTAGCCCCCTGTTTGAATCTGTGGCGCCATTATCACCAGCCCCGGTACTACAAGGGTCAGATGATGGTGTTTTCAGTAGGCTTCGTACTTAGGAACAAAGCTGAGTTCATCCCGTATCAGTACAAGTCTTCCTGGAGCGGATATGACACCAAATATCTGATCTTGGACATGGGGAAAAAGAACACCGTGATCAAGCTGGACGGCTTAATGCCAAACCATGAGAAATGGGACAAGGGTCTTCCGACCTATGTTCCTCGATTGAATAAGATGATAGCCAGGGTCAACGAGTTGATCAAGTTGGGCCTGAGAGGAGAACATGTTGTGGAAGAATTCATCCGAAGACGCATCTTCCCTCTTCAGAAGCGTGATCCACTGGCTATGTATTATACAAGTCCTGGCGAACCTAATTGGTTACCAGCTGGAGGTAGATGTCCATCACTCATCAACATACCAGTATATACTTGATATCTGATTTCTGTTTGATAAGCATGTCATCTTTTTCTCTCCTTTGCAGCTGTCGAACTCTCCGAAGACGATGTCTTCAAGAGAGTGTACGATATCATGGGTACTGGACCAAAGGTTAAGCCTTCGACAGTACCTCTTCCTTATAGTGCAGAAAATCCACCTCTCGAGGTATGTTGATTGTAGATTTCCTCGATATTCTTGAAGACATATTTTCCGCCATACTAATCTTGTGTTCTGTAGAACCTTTACGAACCTGGCCCCGACGATGTCCAACCTGATGTTGATATAGTCATCGGGGACAGTGATGAAGAAAACAACGGTGATCGGGAGAAGGATACTGCCGTTGCCGATGACACCACCAGCTCTCTTGAGCGAAAGGTGGCTGCTGTTGCTGCTGTCGAGCAGTCTGAGGCACCAGGAGATACCGAGAGGGCTGGACCAGCTACCGATCCCACGTCCAGTAATACTCCGGTGGGTGTCGAAGCCACTAGCCATCCTCCACCTGCCATCGAGTCTTCGAAGCCCCCAGCTGGGGTGAAGGCAAAGACAACGACTCGCAAGCGATTCCGAGCAGCTACTCCTGCAACTCCATCAGCTCCAGCAGCTCCACCAGCTCTAGCAATTGTTGCTCCCGATGTCCCTGAACTGCCTCCGACTCGCGTCGCCAATCCTCGTACCGGCGATACCCATCGAAATAGTTTTCGGCAGTCTCTTTAAAGGATTTTCCAAAATCTCTCAAGTCTTGTCTTCCCAGGCGACATCTGCTTCTAGCCCTGCTGCCAAGAGAAGACGCTTCCGCACGAAGAGGTATACTTCGTGGGTGTTCTTACCAAATTCCCTTGCTGCTTGAAATATTTTTACCCGATCTTCTGATATGTGACCATGCTGTAGTGTTCTATCCTCTTCTGCTGAACCTGCTCCTGTTGTCAACCCTCCGGCCCCGAACGTACAATCAGCGCCCGAACAGGCCCTAATTGTTTCTACCTCCGCATCCGGGACAGTTGGGGAGAACTTAGTGTTTGACAAGCTGAGCCAGGAGGTCGTTGCTGCCAGGAAGTGGCATCTGCAAACTTGCAAGCGCCTTACTGACAGAATCAAACAGAAGGATGGAGAACTTGTCGCTCTTCAGAAGAAACTTTCTGATGTTGAGGCTGCCTATGCTTCATCTGGGAAAGATGATAAAATTCGAGAACTCGAGGCGGCTCTCATTGCTTTGAACAAGACCCATGATGAAGCAAAGGAAGCTCATGCCAGGGAGATCACAGATCTAAAAGCTGAACATAGGGAGTACCTCAAGGATCTGCATGTGGAAAGAGAGGCTTTATCGAAAACAGCGGAGGGTAATTCTTCCTGTCATATGCTGTTTACTTTTTGCCTTCTGCATATCCCTGAAGTAATCTAATATCTTCTGTTGACCCAAGTGATCCAAACTCTGCAGGCGGAGGTGAAGAAGCTGAAGGAAGCCAACAAGATCCTGTCCGCAGAGAAGGCCAAACTTGCTAACAAGGTTGCTGATAGTTTAGTCAATGGCTGTGCCTTTGCTTTGGCTGCTTTGAAGAACCGTCATCCTGAATTGGATGTGAAGGTTGTAGAGCAAGGCTTTACTTGTAGTGTAGGTGAACGTGATGCACTTGTTGATGGTCTGATGGAATCAGCCGACAAGTTCATCATGGATTTGAACTTGGAAGCACTTCTTTCTGATGAGGAGAGGCCTTGAAATACTTGTTCAGCCCTGCAATAAAACAATTTTTTGTTGTAATATTGGAGCTCAAGCTCCTGTTAATTTGACTTAGATATGCATAGTAGCCCAGCCCCCTGCTTTGGTGGATACAGTTTTGACTGTATGCAGGAAAGCATTATCACTAATATGCAATATCTAAATAACATAGAAGGATGCACATTAATTCATTGACGCGTAGCTTTGCCTTTGACAAGCGACGTTTGAACTAATGCTCTGAAGTTGCTCCATATCTGGAACTCATAATAGCTATATAACATTTGACTTTGCACATGGCAAGTTTTGTTTCAAGCTAAGTAGTGGGGGTGTTGATCTTGCAACGTGGTCTGAAGTTGGCACTTATAACTCGATGGCTAAGGCTCTTACTTCAGACACTCGGGGAGACTTACGAAACTTATGAACCATTGGCCAAGCTATCATGTAGCACCATATGGCATAAGACTTGCAGTCTGTTGGGTGGTTGATCGTGCAACCGGCCTAGGGAGAGCCACTTATTAACCTCATGGGCTAAGGGTCCCTCGCTAGAACATCATGGGGGTCAATTAACTTATGAACCACAGTGTGGCAAAGCCTTATGACCAATCATGCCTGAAGAGGCTGTTCGTACCGATGCCTTATAACCCTCATGTGGCTAAGACACCAGCCAAACTTGTAGACCGACCTTTGGTCAGCCTTTGGAACCTTGCACAGTAGTTGGAGAAACTGAACACACTTTATTCATCAAACAATGGATTACACATAAAACTTTCTAAGCTGATCAGTGTTCCATGTTCCGGGCAATATATCTCCGTCAATATGGGCTAAGATATAAGCCCCCATGCCAGCATCCTCAACTACTATGTATGGTCCTTCCCATGGAGAAGACAACTTGTGCTTATCCTTGGTTTTGATATCCTTCTTGATCACCAGATCTCCCACATCTAAATGTCGACCGACCACTTTGTGACTATACTGCTTCTTCAGAACCTCCTGATAATGTTCCACATTATGAAGTGCTGTGTTGCGTTCTTCTTCGAGGAGCAGTAGATCAACCTTTCGAGAGATTTGCTGGTCGTCTTCATAGAAATTGGTGACCCGATGAGCCCCCAAGTGAATCTCGGGTGGTAGTACTGCATCAGCGTCGTAGACTAGGAAGAACGGAGTTTCCTTTGTAGCCCGACTTGTAGATGTTCGTGCTGACCACAGAACGGTCGGTAGTTCTTCGATCCAATTCTTGCCTTTAGCTGCTAGCTTCTCGTAGACTCGTGCACGCATCCCCTTCATAAGGATCCCGTTGGCTCGCTCAACAGCACCATTGGTTTGAGCATGAGCCACCGAAGATGTCGGGTGAAGTATACCATGATCGGCACAAAATTTCTCAAACCGGCGACCGATGAACTGTCGACCATTGTCTGATATCAGTTTTCTGGGAACTCCAAACCTTGTGACTATACTCCTCATGAACTTGACAGAAGCAACCTCAGTGATGTTCACAACCGCCTCTGCCTCGATCCACTTGGTGAAAGTATCGATGGCGACGTATAAGAATTTGTACCCTCCTTTGGCTTTAGGAAACGGTCCCAATATGTCTACCCCCCCAGATAGCAAAAGGCCATGTAATTGGAATTGTATGCAACTCTTGAGCATGCCTTGTACTTTGCCTACTGAAGAATTGACAGGACTTACATGTCTGCACGAGGTGAATAGCGTCTTGCTTTGCCGTGGGCCAGTAGAATCCGTGCATGAAGGCTTTGCCGATGAGAGTGCGATAAGCTGCATGTGCACCGCAGATCCCACCGTGTATATCATGCAGTAATCGAATACCATCTTCCGTAGAGACACACCTCAGCAGAATCCCATTGAGACCTCTTTTGTAGAGGACGTCGTCAATCAATACGTAATGCTTAGACTTGCGGGCCAGCCGCTCCGTGGCCGCATCATCATCTGGGATAGGACTGTTTTCGAGAAACAGGCGAATCGGTATGCGCCAGTCTTCGACAGAGCCTTCTCCCGAATCGATAACCATCATTTCCATTGCATCATGCGTGCTTGCCGCCGATGGCTTGTGGAGCTTTTCTAAGAACACATCATCTGGGACTGGAGATCGTGATGAAGCAATGCAGGCTAAATGATCAGCGTCACGATTGTCCAGCCGTGGTACGTACCGCACTTCGAGACCATCGAACCCTTTCTCCAACTTCCGAACTTCTTCAAGATAATCGGCCATCTTCGGATCAGAGCATTGATACTCTTTCTGTACCTGCCGGGCGACTAACTGTGAATCCCCTTTCACGAGCAGTCGGCTGATACCGAGAGATTTGGCAATGCGGAGACCTGTCACGAGGCCCTCATATTCTGCAACATTGTTCGTAGCTTGGAAGAGCAACTGGATGGCGTACTTCAATACTTTTCCTGCCGGAGATATGAAGACAACTCCGGAACCGGCACCATTCAACGTGAAGGAACCATCAAAATACATGACCCAGTGATCTGGATCTTTCTTGTCATCATCACCATCATCGGTCCACTCTGCTATAAAATCCGCCAAAGCTTGTCCTTTGATGGCTGTTCGAGGGACATATTCAATCTGGTATTGACCAAGCTCCACAGACTATTGAGCAATTCTGCCGATGGCATCCTTGCAATGCAGAACAGTCTGGAGCAGTCTATCCAAGACCACCTTGATTGGATGAGCTAAGAAGTAATGCTTCAGCTTTCTGGATGTCATCAATACTGCGTACAAGAGCTTCTGCACCATCGGGTAACGTGTCTGGGCATCTTTCACTATCTCACTGACGAAATAAACAGCAAACTGTTTGGGCCCAGTGTCTGTTTCCCGTTCAACTGTCAGCGCAGCGCTAACAACTGAATCTGTGGCAGCAACATATAAGAGCAATTCTTCATTGGGCTGTGGGGGTTTCAGGGTGGGCATATTTTTGAGATAAGCTTTGAGCTCCTTGAACGCCTCTTCTGCCTGGTCATCCCACTGAGAGCCATCTTGATTGCGTAATAACTTGTAGAATGGCATACCTCGTTCTCCCGATCTTGAGATGAACCGGTTCAGGGCCGCCATCATGCCTGCTAGCTTCTGGACTTCTCGTCTTGTCTTCGGAGGCTTCAACTTTTCTAGAGCCGCAACTTTTACTGGGTTGGCATCAATCCCTCGCTCGGAAATCATGTACCCCAGTAGTTTTCCAGACTTCACCCCGAAGACACACTTGGCAGGGTTGAGTTTCATCTTGTACTTTCTCAGATTGTCGAAGGTTTGCTTCAGGTCTGCCAGGAGATCATCGGACTTCTTGGTCTTGACAACAATGTCGTCAATGTAGGCTTCGACGTTCTTCCCGATCTGATCCTCGAAGACTATGTTGACACACTTCTGATAAGTACACCCCGCATTCTTCAGCCCGAAGGGCATCGTGATGTAACAGAATATTCCGAACGGCGTGATGAAGGCCGTCCTTTCTTGATCGTCGACATTGAGGCTAATTTGGTGATATCCAGAATAAGCATCAAGAAAACTTAATAACTCACTAGTGGACGTAGAGTCTACAATCTGATCTATCCTCGGAAGAGGGTACTCATCTTTAGGACAAGCTTTATTCAAACTAGTGTAATCGACGCACATGCGCCAGGACTTGTCTGGCTTAGGAACTAGTACAGGATTTGCTAGCCATTCAGGATAGTCTACCGTTCTAATGAACCCGGCTTTGAGAAGCCTAGTGACCTCCTCATGTATGGCGTCGCGTTTGTCCGGCGTGTACCTTCGCTGCTTTTGCTTGATCGGCTTGAAAGCCGGGTCGATCCCCAATTTGTGCTCGATCACCTCCCTGGGGATCCCGGGCATATCAGATGGCTGCCATGCAAACACATCGATATTCTCCCGGAGGAAGGCTACGAGCGCGTCTTCCTATTTAGGGTCGAGATTGTCCCCGACGTTGGTCTTTTTGCCGGGGTCGATGAAGCTGAGGCCAATCGGCTTGCTGCCCTTTTTAGCAGGCTCATCTCCTTTCGCGCTTGGCCCGTCGACAGTCTTTGCTGGCGCTTGGGCGACCGCTGTCGACGGAGATGCCGCATCTGAAGCCTTCGTGTCGGCAACTGCTGCTATCTGCCTTTGATCTTCTCGAGGAGTTTTTGGCTGGCGCTGCGAGTCAAGATCTTTCGAGTCAAGTGGCCAGCGATGATCAGCGCATTGACGTCGCATCTCACGGCCTGGTCTTGATCGGCGCACAGCGTGATAACACCCGCAGGTCCTGGGATCTTGAGCATGGCGTAGGCGAAGTGCGCAGCCGCCATGAACCTGAACAGGAATGGTCTTCCCAGGATGCAGTTGTAGGCAGATTCGAAGTCAGCCACCTCGAACGTCAGGACTTCAGTTCTTCTATTTTCTCTCGGGCCCACTGTCACTGCTAACTCTATCTTCCCAAGAGGACGCGAAGACACCCCAGGCAAGATGCCATGGAATGATTCCTCAACTGGTCGGAGAGCGGTGATCGGCAGGCCCATCTGATCGTACGTCTTCTTCATCAATAGGTTGAGACCGCTTCCGTTGTCGATCAACGTCTTCGCGACCTTGTTCCTGTGGATAATGATTTTGGCGACGAAGGGCAACTCTGGTTGCTCAGCAGAGTCTTCGGGTGGTCATCGGCATTGAACGCGATCGGGGTATCCGACCACTCTAGTCTTCTAGAACAGGGTTCTGCCATAGCCACCTCTCTCTGCAGCTTCTTGTATTGGCTCTTGGACGACAGAGCGGAACTTCCTCCGAAGATCATGTTGATCTCTGGGTACCTCTCCTCCTCGTCATCGTCATGATCTCTGCGACTTCTGTAGCGTGGGCGTTCATCCCGGTCATCGCGCTCCCTGAGCTCCCGATCTCGGTACTCTCGATCACGGCGCCCACGATCCTGATTCTCCCGATCTCGGTGCTCCCGATCTCGGTGTTCTCGATCTTGGCTTTCGCGGCCCCGATCCTCTTCTCTGGTCGTCCGTGAGGTCTTGCCCTCTTCTAGACGCTTCTTTTCGAGCTTGAGGTAATCGAAGCACTCTTCTAGTTCGTGGTTTGGGGAGCGATGAATCGGACACCATTTAGCCACGCCTTCGGGACGACCTCGCTTCTTACGGAAGAGATTACGATCCGATCCCGACCGATCGACCGCATTCACCTCCCTGTCTTCTGACTTCTTCTTCGGAGCCTTGCCCCGGCCATCGGAGAGGCGAGCACGAGCATCAGCAGCCTTGGCACAGATTTCTGCCAATCGGAACAGCTCTGCAGTAGTCTTTGGCTCGTTCTCCGCTATGGTCTCCACCATCTTCACATCCAAACACCCTTCTTGGAAGGCGAGGACTACTTCTACATCGGAGATGTCTGCAATTGTGTTCTTCATTAGGCAGAAGCGCTTGATGTAGTCTCGAAGATTCTCATCAGCCTTCTGTTTAACACCTCGGAGCTGCTCTAGTGTTGCGTTGCGGTTGTACGATCCAAGGAAATTTCCCTTGAAGACCTCGCACAATTCTGCCCAGGAGTCGAAGTGATATGCCGGGAGGTTTAGCAACCACGACCACGCTGCTCCGGTCAGGGCGGTGGGTAGATAGGCGCACTTGATTCTTTCATCTCCTCCTGCGGCATCTATCGTCGTGGAGTATATCGACAAGAACTCTTCTGGGTTGATAGTGCCGTCGTACATGTCGATAGACCCCACTTTGAACTTGGCTGGCCACTCAACAGTTCGGAGATAACTACCCAGAGCCCTATACGGGGGCGGCTTAGGAGCCGTCTCTGGGCGCGTCCCTCTACGAGTTGGAGCGCCTGGGGTTTGTTGGTCTGGTTCCCCCCTTGGGGGATTGCCAGTTTGGTTCCTCCGCTGGTTTATCTGATGTCTTGCATCCGAAGGCTCCAGATTACGCCGATGTCGCCTGGGGTGATCGGAGGATGATCCATGTGAGGATGAATCGGCCCTCAGATTGTTGGTAGCCCCCAGGCGTCTGTGTACTGGAGTCCTAGCCGGTGCAGCAACCTCCTGATCTTGCAGTGGGATCACGCGGCCGGCAAGTTCCACGACTTGTTGTACCATCGGAGCCAGTGGTGTTCCGTCAGGGGCCATACGCGCGAGGGAATCCAACACGGTTTGGAACCGGACGGCGTCGAAGTCGGTGTTGAGATTTCTTGGCGTCACATTGGATGGCGCAACCGATCGAGATCTGATCGAGTCGATGGTGCGCAAATCGCTGGATGCCTCGTCGTCACATCCCGCCATGAAGACTTCTCTGGCCGGGTTGTGACCCTGGTTTGGATCTCCGATCTCAGGGCAGTCATCGTCGCTGAAGTCGGACTCGTAATTAGGATAACCGAGCCCGAACCCAGGAAAATACCGCCCCTCGGTGATGTCGAGAGCGATCTTTTGCATTCTCGCTTCTAGGGCAGAGCTAGGTGGCGGATCCAAGGTGGATCCGTTTTCTAGGCGGGTTCCAAACGGAGAGCCCGATACCCGCGAAGCGATCTGGAACTCGGCTGCGGAATTTCGCAGTCCGAACGTAGTACATAGGGCCGCCGGCGACACACGTGGCGCCGCCGACGAGCTTTTTTCAGCAGATCCGTACGAGGACGGAGCTTTCATGGCCGCCGGGGACGCCTCCTGCGCCACCGACGACGTCTTTTCCTGGAGGTTTCCTTCCTTGTCCGCGACGAACGTGAAAGACCCGAACTTGAATTCGGCGCCCGCCGGGAACTTCATCTTGTTCGCCAATGCCATCTGATGCTCTACATGGATCCTCAGCGCTGCCCCCTACCCGGCGCGCCTCTGTCGTCGCTCGAATAATCGAGAGAACGGCAAATATTTGGTTCGGGGAACAACGATCAATCGAAGTATCGATCTAGGGCACACAGAGAGTTTTTATACTGGTTCGGGTCTCCCAGAGGATAATAACCCTACGTCCAGTGTTTGTCGTGTTGAATAGAGTTGTGTGTATGATCTACAATGCAATGTCCTCTCATCGGAGGATTACATGTATATTTATAGTCCTTGTTACCGCCTCTAGGAGTCCTTGCCTTGTTCTACAAGACTTCCGACTTGCAGTAACAGATTCGGAGTCTATCTGCAAGTTTCCTTTCGTGCGATACAAGTCTTCGAAAAATACCAAACTAAGTCTTCGGGAATATCTGAAAATATGGGTTACCACAATTATGATTGAATTGCCTAACATGGAGACAACAGAAGCTTTAAAATCGATAGGAACTGACTGGCACCAGGAGAACTCACCGATTAGGACCCAACCGTTTGGCAAACCGATTAATAACATTACAGTCACTATTAGTTGCAGCACAAAAATAAGGGCCCGGGGTGGCTTTCGGCTCTCGTCCTTTTTGTCACATCCCCAGCGCTTCGGGGGTCGTCCGTTTTTGTGTAGTAGCTTGAGGGAAAAGCATGTTTGTGAGAAAATGACCCGAGTTATCAGAACAGGGCCGGGGGAGATTTTATCGATAGTTAGGTGAAGAGAAATAGGCAGAGCACCTGCACTGTTACTGTCACACAAAAAAAAACGCGAAGAAAACGTAACCAACCACCCACGCCGCCACGCCCAAAAAAAAAAAAACACTGATAGTGGTAGATGACGAAGGCGAAGAAGACCAACCCCGCCCCTGCTCCCTATATAAATCGGGTACCCTCGCCCTCCCCAGGTGCAGCTGCGCCTGTCGAATTGAATTTCTTCTCCCTCTCTCCAGCGCCAGATCCTTTCTCGATTCCGGAAAGAAGCTTCAGCCCGTTCCCGAATGGCCGAATCGAAGATGGCACCGGGCAACGGCCGTGAGCAGGAGGAGGCCGACGAAGGGGCGCCGATGCTTCGCCAGGTAGCAGCCTGCTTCGAGGGCTGGCTAGTCGGCCTCTTCGCTGCCTCCACGGCTATCACCTTGGCCGTGGCCCTGCCGCCATCGCCGCCGGGGCTCGACACGGGCTCCTACTTCGCCGCGCTGTCGGGGGTCTTCTTCGCTGGCGTGATACAGGTGACCGCCTCCGTCTGGGCGGCTGACGACGGAAGCCGTCTCGCCGCCGGGAGAAAGCTCGTATACGCGTCGCTCGTGGTGCCTCTCGTCTTCGTCGCCATCAGCATGTCGGTGGCTTCGCTTCTCCAGTGAGCTTGTAACTGTCTACCTCACCTCTGCGATCGATCATATGCCTCAAGCCAAGCCGCCACACTGGCGTGTCGGCGTCTCGGAAGTTGATCGTTCGTTGAGCTGAAAATAAGTTATGAGAGAGTGCGTCTGCGTTGCCGTCACAGGAGTAGGCTGTCTGTCTGTCTGGTGTTCCATGTGTGTTTCTGTTTTGTTCTGACCGTATACCGTTTGTTTGGGTCTTGTCGTGCATGTGAGAGATGTGTACGTTTTGTGCCGTCTCATGATCGCGTGGAGAAATAAAAGGCTGGTTTGAAGTCGAGAATGCAAGTCGTGTTGCTGGTGACTGGTGAAACATGTCTCTCTGTCTTATACAATTTTGCTTCACATCATGGACGACAGCCAGGGGCGTCGATATTGTACGTTTGAAAGAGAAAACATTTTGCCTGCAAAAAAGAAAGAAAGAGAAAACATTTCAAAAATAACATGAAATTTGAGAACACGGATGCACCGAGAAGAGATCGGGGAAGATGGGAAAACGGCAATGCAGAGCAAACTTTTTTTTTAGGGGAAACCACGTAATGGGCCGTTGGATTGGGCCTTCAGGCCCGTCACGCGAAATTGAGTCTTGTTATCAGCCTGGCTAGAATGATGGTGAATACTGGCAGTGAATAATATCTCTCGCACAGAGAATTCAAAGGAAAATTTTCAAGAACGAAACCCGCTGAATAACCAAAAAAAAAAATCACAAACCGGAATAGAAATCCTTCAGTGTGATGCAGGCGTCACATCAGAGTGAGTCTACACTCTACAGGACAGCCATGAACCGGAAACACCAAGACGATTTCGAGCAAAGGGGGATAACCTGATATAAATATTGTTTTGCTGGGTTTGCTTCATTGCAATCTCAGCCGCCGACCATTTCCGAGACTTTCCTTCCATCCGGAAGAGTCCCCCAGAAGGCCAGACGCGCCACGACGGCACGATCCCCCCCGTTCTCCTATAAATACTCGCGCAACCCTGTGTCTGTTACAATTGTGCCCTGTTCTTCGACCCTGTCTGGTCTATCGTCTCCAGCCGGCAGCCGCTTTCTCTATGTCGAGAACAGGAAGGCTCCTCGTCGGTCCGAACATGGGTGGCGCCTTGCTCCAAGACAACTCGGACGGCGAAGCGGCACCAAAGCTTCATCAGCCGAGAGCCTTTGAGGTAATAATGAAGGGCGGTCTGCTCGGCCTCACCGTCATCTCCACTGCCATCACCTTGGCCATGAGCGAGCCACCCCACTGGGTCCACAGGGACGCCTACTTCGTGGCGCTCTCGGGGGCCTTCTTCGCCGGGGTGACCCAGCTCACTGCCACCGTCCTCGCAGCCGACGGAAACAATCACACCGCCGGGTGGAAGCTCGTGTACGCCTCGCTTGTCATTGCCGGCAGCCTCGCGCTGGCTTCGCTGCTCTGGTGAGGTGTGGTGCCCCCGCCAGCCATTGGCGTTCTCGATCGTTGTTTCAGTGGGCTGCCTACATTCGAGTCTCCAATCCATACATGTTTCGTATCGTCGGCTGCATGGTCGAATAAGCAGCACGTCGTCACGTCATCTCTCATTTCTGTGGGGGTCTTTCCTTGTCGTTCTTGTGAGAGCTTCTGTGTTGAGTTGTTTGAACTCTGTACTCGAGTAGTAATCCGGTGTGTCAGCTATCACGTTCTTCTTCCTCTGTTTGGATGGTATGAATCACATTAATGTTTCTCGCCACGGCGCCACACACATTTCTCGCGGTTTAGTTTTCACCTATCTTTGTCAACAGGGGGTGTCGAGATTTTTCTGCGAATGTTTGAAAAGCAGGGGAAAACAGGTGGTCAAGCAAAACAGAGCAACCCTGCAAAAAAAAAAAAATGCAAAACAGAACAAAAGCAGGGCACTACTAGAGGAGTGAGTGATGACCAAGCGATCCATCCAACGGTATGAGCTGGATCGTGAGGAAGCCCATGACCTTTCAAACGTGAATGATAACACACAAACAAACATTTTTTTTTTTGAAATGGAGTATGGATGCAGTGGCGGAGCCAGCTTCAGATAGTAGAGGGGGCCGCTACAGTAGCAGAACAGCTATAGAGCTCCAGAACAATGATCTAACCTCAGCTAGCTATAGTATTTCTCAGTCCTTAAGCAGCTAAATGAAGAATTCCAAAGAACAGGCACCGTTGTCCAGGCTTTCTCCTCTAATTTTTTAAGCGGAAAGGCAGTTACAGCAGGGGTTCTTCAGAAAAATTAGTCAGCCAAGGGGGGGCCGGGGCCCCTTCTGGCCTGAACGTGGCTCCGCCAGTGTATGGATGCACCATCAGATAACTCTGACTATCGTAACTACTGTTTTGATTTCACTTTTTCATATTTTCGCTGCTGAATAATTGAAGTCCTTGCTAATTTCGTTCACGATTAATTCGCTCGCAGCTGAACTGGGAGCTTTTCCCACGTCAGACAAGCTAAGACAAGCCTACAAATTGTGGTTTCTCTCGATCTGCAAAGCAATATCAATGCTTTAACTAGAGAATAAGATAAATGTGAGACCAATACAAAACTGCAGAAGCAGCCAGCTACGACGAAATTCATGACCATGATTCTACGAGGAATAAAACATGAACAGATTGAAGGATAACATCATAGGTAAGACAAAAAAAAAATGTCCTTCATGATCAACCAATTTCTTTTTTTTCCTGGAACCGAAATGCTCAACGAATTTCATGTGTAATGAAATTTTAGCACCCTTGATTGCATAAACTAAATAACACAAATATATAGGTTTTTCGAGTTGTAAAGGCCTAAAACCAGGGTACTTTTAGTGGGCTTACACCCGATCCACGTCGGAAAAAGATTGGACCAGAATTTTACGCTGGCACCTGTCATCCAAACAGGCCTTAATGGCTTAGCTTGATGCCCATTTTCATTTATCGAAATGAAAGTCCGATAAAGTAGTCCGAAAATGTACGGCAGGTACAGCCATGGCTCATTTCCAAACAGAAGGTAAGCAACATACTATTAACAAGATTAATTGCTTAATAACGAGGAAAATAACAGGGAGAGTGAGAGGTGCGCAGAAAAAAGACAAAACTTGCATCAGATGCCCGGTCCTAATAAACAGCAGTTCCTTCGTACCCACTATTATTGTGACCTGCCGCGCGCGCGCGTGCAGAACTACCTTCCTTCTTCAACTGCACCTCTCGGTCGCCGGCCGTGCGTACCAGCTTCCTTCTGCTATAGAGTAAACAACGTAGATCGTGTTTGCAGCTGTGGATGTGAGTCGCCCTCTAGAACACCAACAAATCCGAGAAGGGGAAAACATGAAGAGAGATCATCAGGTTTAGAGAATGAAGGATGAGTTCTGAGAGAGAAGAGAAGGCTTGCGAACCTGATCAAGCCATCGCATCGATGATGTTGAAGACGAGACCAGGGTCGGCGCTGCTGAGGCCGACGGCGACGACCAGCGGCAGGAACGCGGCGCAGAGGATGACGCGGCCGGCGGTCCGGCGGCGGGGCGCGTCGGCGGCCACCCACAGCGCCGCCCACATGGCGCCCATCCCGCCGAAGACTGCCCACACCGCAAGAGCGCGGCGGGCGGCCGGCGACCCAGCGGCGGCGCGCACGGCCATGACGCACGTCGCGAAGCCGACCACGAACAGCGCCGACGCGACGTCCTCGCGGGCTGCACGAAGGAGCCGGGCCGCCGCTGCGATGTTCCTGCTGCAGGCCACTGGGCCGGGGACGCAATGGTCCATGTTAATGGTGGCGGAACAACAACACCAATGCAAGGCGCCTCACATGAAGGTGGCGAGAAGCGAAGGAGGCAGCTGTACACCGGTGCTCGATCGATCTCGGGGTTGGACCGGTTGGTCCTCGCCTCCTTGGTCGCGATATTTAAGAACGACGCGCGCGGCACAATGTAAGCGCAGAGCACTACTCTAGCAAGCTGGGCATGGTTGCGTGGTGGCAGGGGCCGGCGAGTGCTGAGGGGCCGGTCTGCCTGTCTTGATGCCTGCAAGAAAGACAAAGGAGGAGGGTGGTGGTGCAGGTCACTGACTGAACAAATTGAGTGGGCTGAATCTGTCTGTCCGTCCGTCCTCGCGCGTCTTCTGCATGCATGCGTGCAAGGTTTTGGACGCACGACGCACCCACGCACATCATCATTCCACTGTTTTTCTTCCCGTCGTCGTCTTCCAGTTTTATATATGGCGCCAACAGTTGTGTCGTGTGGGGTACGTATGCTGCTACTAGATTGTTTAATGCGGGGTGTGGTGGATTTCAATTAAAAGCAAGTAGCACAAGAAGGCAGCTCGCCGTGCCGAAAAATCGAACACCGATCAGTATGACCCCATTGTTCGAAAAAATCAGTATGACCCCTTCTCCTGGGATTTACTGAAGTAACTGAACGTAAGCTTGGGATAATTAATGGGATTGATCACATAGACTCACGCGATGATTTGCGTTGATCAAATGAAGTAGTACGTAGAAGGGAGCCATCTACTCGGCAATTACTACTAAGCCCCTTGCGCACGGTGGCGCACCGGTGCATCAATTCACCGCGAGGCAAGATCGAGCGAGATCCTCTGGAGAATTTAGTACTCTGTGCCGTGCGCGCGCGGGGCGGCGGGGTACGCATGCAGCTGCTCAACTTTTCAGAGCATTAACGCCCGGCGCGGCCTCAGGTGCAGGCCGGCCGGTGCTACTCCGGCACGATCCAGTACAGATGCTGCGCCCAGGGCTGGGCGGGCAACGTACTGTTCGTTCCGTTCTGTATGCTGCATTCAATTCACGGCGAGGAGAGGACGGAACTCGACGCCGGCGCGGTGGCCGGACCAGACCAGACCAGCAGCGGATAATGATATGCCGGGTTTGCAACTTCGCGATCCCAAACCCTGCAGGAGTAGCTGCTTGCATATATCTATCTGCAGGCGGAAGGAAGGACCACCAACCCACCCATCCGTGGAGTGCGAGTCAACGGTCCACTGTCAGTACGTACGTTCCATGCCCCGCTATGCCTATGTGGTCAGTGAGTGGTGTGCATGCATCGCTGTTTATCCACCAAGTAAATGACTAGTAGGAGATTGCAGTCTTCATCTCAAAAAAAGAAAAGAAAAGGAGAATGCATTCTTCTTTTGTGATCGCGTTGTTAGTGATGCCGTCTCCTCCACACCGCGAGCAGGGCCAAATTACCTGCATGGACGCCGCGGACGAGACCACTTGCGCAGTTGTTGTCCGCGTCTATAGGTTGCTGTTCTCGTATACTTTTATTTTCATTGAAATTAAGGGGAGCGTGCATGATCGTGTCGTGTGGACCTCTAGCACAGTAGCGCATGCACGTGGTTAACTGGTTATTTTTATTGTGAGTGCTTAAAAAACTCTGCTACTATGCTTCGGTGCATTCTAAGCCCCTTCAAAAAAAAGTGCATTCTAGCCGTTAGACTGGGCCGTTTGTAGGCCGAAAAGAAGGGCCCGCGTCCTGTTTTTGGGCTGTTTCAGCGGAAGCTGTCATTGTGCTCATTCAAGATCGAGCTATACATCTATCTGGGCCGAGCTGATCGTGGATAATTTAGACCTAACTTATGAAAGGACGCAAGCTAAGCCCATTTACGTACGGTGCGTTCCAATCCTTTCTTCCTCATCTCTGACTCGATCACTCCTCCCACCGACGTGGCAACGACTCCCTCTCCTCCCCCTCCCCTCTCTCTCCATCCCTAGAGTTTTGGACCGCATCTAAGCTTTGAAAGGGAACGATAATAGATGGTGAGTGCAAAGGCGGCGTAAGAGGCGTATGTTTCCGGCCAGTTCTACTTCCCCTATGTGGTCATCAGACTTTGTCAGCTTAGTATGCCGTTGACGTTTGTCCCCTGCAGCTTTATCCGATCCGGATCGGAACGGGTACGACGGCACCGTCCATATGCAATATACTAGTATACTGCTACTACTGAATGTCCTGTGCACAATGACAGATTCGGTATCTTTTTTTTTTTTTTTGGAAACAGATTCGGTATCTTAGAAACTGAGATGATAGGATAATCTTTCTTGAATGAGCACAATATATATAGGAATTAATGTAACTGCATGCGAAATGGCTTACGTAATTGGGGCCCGCGCTTTAGGTGTGAACTGAGAAGGATGGCTTAAAATGACTTGTCCCCGGTGCGACTGCTTGTACTCTTTCGCGGCCGAAAAACCAACGTGTAGCCTCCGCCCGTCCCGCTATCTGCCTTCCAAAGGGCAGAGGCAGCCCTATTATATACTTTCTCCATCCCTAAATATAAGGGATTCTAGGTTTGGTCAAAGTCAAATTTTGTTAACTTTGACTAACTTTGCCTATAAAAATAAAATATTTTGAATAAAAAGCAATACATATCCTAATAGTGGTTTTTAAGGTGAATCTAATGATATAATTTAAGCTTTGAAGATGTTTATCATTATTTTGTTATTAACAGTCAAAGTCAGAAAAGTTTGACTTTAACCAAACCCAAAACCCCTTACATTTAGGGATAGAAGGAGTACAGATTAGAGATTCTCCAACCGTATCCAGCTCTTTTAATTTAGAGACCCGCGCGCGTTGCTTGCACTTCCTGGCTTCCTCGTTTGCGATTCCTAGAGCCATTTCTTCTCAAGAACCGCTGCAAACTAAGCTAAGCCTCCATCTAGCTGAAGATTCATGGCACTGCACGGACCCTGCAGGCGCGTGAAGGAGGCTGACCGTGCTTCGTACTCGTACAAGCTTCGCCGGGCGGTACAGGGCGGTCTACTCGGCCTTGTCATCATCTCCAACGCCATCTCCTTGGTCGCCTACGAGCCGCCGGTGGGGCTCGCCAAGACCCTCTACTTCCTCATCCTCTCTGGCGCCTTCTTCACCGGGGCGGCCGAGATCGTCGCCGCCGTCATGCTCTCGGACGATCCACGCCGTGGCAGTGCCGCCTTTCGGAAGGCCGTGTACTATGCTTCCGTCGTCTCGCTCGTCGCCACCGTTGGGCTGACGTTGGCCTCACTTGTCTTCTGAAGCTTGCCCCTCGCGCGCGAGCGCGGGGGCACGTACTTGTTGCAGGCCAGCCGATCAATAAGCGGAGCTCTGCTTGCTCCCCATGTCTTGAGTGCTTGCTTTGTTTGGTGTGATCGTGTGAGTAACGTGTGTTTGTGGTTGACTGATCAGCCTTGTTTCCTCGTTTATTATTGCTGTCTGCTGCTGCAGATGATTTGCTTTACTACATGTTACCTATACAGACTACGACTATTGAATGGATCGTGGTCGGTGGACCGGATGTTCATGCATGCATGTCTTGGTTGTGAAATACTCCCACTGGGTTTTAATTAATGTTGTTGGGATACTGTTTTACTTCAAAAATAAACTAAATATATTTGTCCCGACAAGATTAATTAAAAACCGGAGGGAGGAGATCCGCATACGTTTTTTTCATGAATTCTTCAAAAAAATAAATACAAACGATCATCGCACTCGCGTCACGGGTGCCTTCTCTGCCGGGGTGGCAGCGGTCATCGCCTCCACTGCTCTCGTGGTAATTAAGCTAGCATCTCTGTGATCTCCATTCCGTGGTTCCGCTCCTCATCGCTGCCGTTCATTTGTGTTTCCTTTGTTCTGTTCACATGGGTCTCTGTCGTGCGTGTCGGAGTCGATCATGAGTGTTACTGTATTTGAAGTCCAGTATTCCGGTGCAGGAGTATACATCAAGTGTCGCTCTGTGCGAGTAATTAATTCTTTCAATTTCTCTCGGCGCCGTTCTGTCCTCTGATAAGGTCGCGGAGGCTGTACGAGGAGGACGCCGTATGTGTATCAAGGGTAGGTAGCAGGAGAATAACGTAATCGATGGGAAACAAATGTTCATTTGGTATTGCGTCGTGCATGTTAGCTAGTTTTCTCATGAACGAACACAAAAAAACCAGCGGTGCCGCTCGAGAGATCGATTATAGGCGTCATCGAGCTAAAATGAAATGTTAAGGAATGAGAAGTATAAAACGGCAAAGCCGTTAAACAGAGCAACAGAAGGCGGGCGAAACACAGAGAAGGAATAAGAAAGGAACGTCGAGTGCGCGGGGTAGTCACACTCGGAGCTGATTTCGGACAGCACCATGGCGGGGTTGGAAACGCGAAACTTCGAGGGTGTCAGAATGGAAACGAGGAGCTCGGAAGCAAAACGCAAAGCAAGATCACACGCAACACTTTATTTTTGATTTATTTTTGGACTAAATTAAATCTGAAAGTGCTCTTGTTTCCTACATAAATACTAGATCGGAGGTAAACACATCACAGTAATCTGGCACGTGCTTCCCTCTAGCTGCTATTACGGGGAGAGCGGCGGATAAACCATCGCCATGACAGTCAGAACTTGAATGCGGTTGACTTGAACGGCGGCACCACTACGATAACGTAATGGGGATGCGCCAGCGCTGCGTCCCATGACGTTCAACTCCCATTCACGTGGACACGACGTCAATTGAAGTCGTAATCTCCATCTCTACTCCTGAGTCCTGTATCCTGATGTCTCTATCTATATAGTCTCTCAACCCAGCCCCGCGGCTGACAACTGGGACCCTGGTCAGTCAGTCCATGAGAAGGGGAGCGATGACCTCTTGTCGCTACCATAATCCTTTCGTATAAATAAACAGCCAAAGCTCCGTCTGTTCGTCCCACCAGCTAGTTCTCATTTCCGAGCCGAGCCAGTAAGCAGTAGCTCCCTTGTAAGCAGCTAGATCGGCTAGAGGAAGAAGAAAGGGGAATTGAGGAGCGGAGAGCAGATGTATTGAAAGAGAGAAAACAGAGTTCGATACAATTAGTTGATGCCCCTCCGGTCTCTCTTCCTCTCTTACTTGTAGCCTCTCTCACGCACGCCACAGGCCACACACAGCAACTCGTTCACGCCTCCCATTTCTTGGGCTTGACACACGCACACTGGGCCTCCGCACCCTGCTGGGCCTTCCCGCCACTTCAACTTCGCACGCTGCCGGATGAGCAACAGTGCTGACATCCCTCCCATTGCTGTTATTGCAGTTTCCGACATTTTTTCATCGTTCTAATACAAAATCCAATTCCCATCCGAGCAACCGAGAATTGATCAAAGATATGGTGAGCTCCGTGAAGCTTGCCCAGCCGGGACAGCACGATGCGAATGCCGCCGGCGCTCAGCCCGTTTTCCCGGCGTCGCTTGGGATGTTCGGCCTTGCCGCCGCCTCCATGGCCATCAGCTTGGTCGTGAGCGAGCCGCCGCTGGGGTTCGACCAGCACGTCTACTTCCTCGTCTTGTTGGGGGTCCTCCTTGCCGGAGTTACCCAGGTGGGCGCCTCCGCCTGCCTGGCTGACGACGCCCGCGGCCGTCGTGCCGCCTGGTCGAAGAAGATCGCGTCTATGCCTCCGCCGCGCCGCTCGTCGTCGCCGTCGCCCTCGGCGTGGCTTCTCTGCTCAGCTGGTAACCCAGCCAGGCCTGAACCCAGCGTATGTTCCTGTCATCAGTTTATAAATATCACAGTCCACCTCCATGAGGCATTCAGTGTACGTGTTGTCGTGGATATGCATGGTTTGCTGTGATCGATCATGCAGCCTCCAAAAATGTGATCATGCAGCCTCCAATAATGTAATCGGCTGAATCAGTAGTGTGAATAACTTGCGTGCCGCCGTATGCACTGTTTCACTGCTTGAATCAGATCACCAACAGCAGCGGTCAGTTGTCAAATGCATTTTAAGTCCACTAGAACCGAATATCACTCGGTCATCAGTTCTCAGTACGTATTAATATGTCTTTTGTTTTCTTAATCATGGTGTGTGATGTTGTCCACGTGAGAGCTCTCTCAAGCTCATGAAAAAGAGGTTTGTTCAACTTTGCAGTCTGAATATTGTTTGGGTTTTGGCACAACATGCATGAAGATATGTGCTCTCATTGTTGACTAATTATTTTTCCATTAATATGAGACGCGCTTATCAATAATGAGATAGAAATGGCGTCTTATTCGTTCTCAATAGTTATCGACCGGTTCTCTTGTACATATTTATAGTTATATAGTATGCGTTAAATGCGCTGAAATGGTTAAATATGCACGCGTATATGTAATTATTTGTGTTTGTACCATGTTTTTCATAACCACCAAAATCTCAAGAATGACACCTTGTCTGCACTCTTGGCGGACGCGGAAATTGAGGTCAAAGCTAAATAACACCTAAGTGTTTTAAGAGGTTCAAATTTTAATGGCGTATATTTTGTGACAAAATTTGTTTCATTTTTTTAATGAACTAGCTACTTGCTTTGATTTTCTTTTCCTGCTATGGGCCTTAAAACTACCTACAGACTAGGTGAATTCCCCGCGCGTTGCTGCGGGAATTTAGAAAACAGTATAACATTTAGGTGTAGGGTATACAACAGTTCGAAATAAACGCACACAAAAATTCATTTTTGCAAGATAATGACATACGTAAATACATGATTGATGTATCTCTGAAGGTAGCCAAATATATGTTTCTTTGAGATGCAGCATCCCTTGCAACCTAGTATGCTTGTCAAATCTGTACTGATATTTGATAATTCTGAGTATAAATTACCTTTAGTTTTTCTTAATAGATGTTGAATTTATTTCAGTCCAAGTTCAGCACCCTCTTCTCTCACTTACTGGCTAAGTAGAAAAATTGAAAGTTGTAGAAAATATGGATGAAAATTTGCAAGAAAATATTCAACTTTATTTTAAGAGCAGATGTGCACTGTTTAGACATTGTTTTCATTGGAGAAAGAAGAGCTAACATTGAGACTGGATAGGTGTAGCCTGAAACTGAAAGAACATTTGGATTGGCTAGAATAAAAAAACAAATAACCTCTAGAACCGGTAGCTTCAGATATGAACTTGGATTGTAAACTGTTCATAGGTCATACTCCTATGAAATTGGAGGATGAATAAGTGATCTGTCCAATGGAACAAAGTCCATTTTTTCAAATAGCTGTAAGCTGTTATGAGAAATACAGAATAAGTTCCAAAGAAAAGATCAAATTCCTGCAAAGCGGGGAATTAGTAACACAAATTCTTTGTCAAGTATATATACAACTTCAAAGATGCAGTGATGTTTCATGCATTTTATCAACAATACCTGGGTGAAGGAGATAAAAATGAGGCATGAATTGTTGATGAATGGCAACACACACAAAGAAAGCAACTGAGATATGTGATTGGTAGTTAAGGCAGCTAGGACAAAACATCCCAAGGAACCGTTCAACATGAACAATGCTTCATCTTTTAGGTGCAGACTCGGGATATAAGAAGTGTAGTGTGGGGGGGGGGGGGGGGGGTAGGGATCGGGTGAGGAATAGCTGCAGCGATGGCAAAGTCTCTTGATTGTCTAGCCGCAAATTGTTTCTACAAACGCATATCCTATTGATAGCTCCGTTGGTGGCAGTTTCTTATAGCACGGAGAGGCACTAATTAAAGAAGACAGTTACTCATAGCATGGAATAGCTGCAGATTAAAGAAGGGATCAGAAGGAGAGACATGGAGGGGAAGCCTGGGTTTGCACGGGTAGGATGCGTTGCGAAACTTGATCCGATGGAGAAAATTCAAGGGGTGACGTGGAAGCATGAGAGTGAAGCTTTATAGCAATTAGTGATTGTTAGTGGGTTGCATCTATATAAGATATATAGATTAAGAAAACAACATTACACCAACATGCCTTTGGTTGTTGACATCCATACATAATATCTAGCACATTTGGTTCAATTAAGTGTAATTTAGGAGGCTCCTCCACAGGAGGAACTGAGATTTCAGCAACCATATTAACAATCGCTTCAATACAGGCTTGAAGTTCTACAAGAAGCCAACATACTTTTTCTTGGTGTTGTTGTACTTTAGTTTTCCTTCCACGTGGGGTTCGACACCCGTCAGGTGGGGCCGTTTGATGGTGTGCCCTTGCATGGAGCCTTCAGTCAACTCGGTATTAAACTATTAATTAATAGAGTCGAGCCACTAAAATATTAAATTTGAAATTGTTATAGAAGAGATAGTAGAGGTAGTGGATTGAAGTACTATGATATCAAACTAAATGAATCTTATCCTTGTTGCATGATATCGGTTCGCGAAAGTTTCATTTTCCTGGGTTCTACAGGTATTAATTGCAGTTTTGTTTGAAGATTTTTATGCATTATTTTTTTATGAGTGAGACTTCAATGTGGCAAGATCACAGAGGATTCTTTCACATTTATCCATATAGACGCTTCTCGTATGCTATAAATAGGAGTGTGTGGTGCAAACATGATATGTATTAGTTGTGTGCTAAAACAATAGCAATATTCAAGCTAGTTTGCGATGTCTATGAAAGTAGTGCTCCAAATCGTTCCCATTGCATTGGTTTTCACCATGTTCATGACACAACAACTTGGGGCTGAGACAGATTGTCATGGTGAGAAAGTGTTGGTTAAAGAAAAGTGCATGAAATCAATCACACTTAAGGGTGACTATGTTCTTCCAAATGAAGCTTGTGTTCAAGCTGTAAAGGATTCTGACATGACTTGTATCTGTGGTATCATCGAGATCGATGATGAACTTGAAATTAGTGTATCTAAGTTTCTTCGTCTTGCACGCGAGTGTCACAAACCGGTGCCAGCCAGAACCAAATGTGGAAGTAAGTACCTTGAGATTTTTTTTTTTTTCAAAAAAAAGACAGATTTAGGTGCAAAAAGAGGATAACAAACATGGTATGAACTCTGTTTTGCAGCTTTTACTGTTCCACCAACAAGGGCAAATCTTTGAGGAGTTTATGAAACCAAGCAGCCAAAGGAAGATCAGGATAAATAAATATGTGCTTAGATGGCTTTCGTTTTATATACTTTTTTTTCGTCTTGGCAACATAATAAATAATAGTGAAATAATTGTCAAACAAAATTATCTTCATCTATGGAGGAATGGAATTTTTTAAGCAACATCGGTTTCTCGCGAAGCCTTCCTGTGGATTGTTGGATCTTCCCTAGTACTTTTGCATCACCATGGGTGTGCAATTCTGAACTAAGCCAAGGATGTGAGTGGTGAATTTTTGCTGCGAGTGATATACATATGCCCATCCCCGTCCATGATTGGCTTTAAATCAACCCTAATTTTCTGCAACAACATTTAGTAGCCTAGCATAGTCTATTTCTTCACGTTGATGGTTTGGTACGTACTATAGGCGCTCCATATGTTCGAGTTTCATCAAATTGGTACATGTGTGGTGGGTTTCTTGTGCTAAGAGTATTAATTATACTCCCTGCTTCCTTAATTAGTATATGACATCGCCTACCTCTAAACTCACTTCACAAATCCTCAACTCACGTGCTGCTCGCAGCTACCATCCACTCCCTCCCACAACGTCATATATGACACAATACTAATTAAAGGGACACCTCAATGATGTACTCTCATCCTCTAACCCTAACCTGGACATAACCTTGTAGTTTATGCGTAGCACTGCTGCCATCATAGAAGAAATTAATGGAGATCGCTTGGACACAAGCATAAATCTGAAAGGAGAATGCAGCTTAAAACGTAGTGTATGTTTATCACGGCTCGATTGTAATTTTCTAGCATCATGGATTATCCAACGATATCTCTACTCATAGCCGGTCGCCCGATCGGCAAGTCCAGTTGTATTCCTAATCTGTTTGAATATCCAACGCGTGCAGGTACGAGGTCACTGCCTCATCACGCGCCAGTATGACAAAGTGACAGGCGAAAGGATAACTCTCTTTTATATATGATATCTTCATATATAAAAAGATTGGAAGGACTATATTGGTTACCTCCTCACTGAAATCCATATACTTCTGGTCTTTGCTGTTTTCTTCTACCTAATAATGGGCCACGACTCACGACCATACACATCACGAATCACTGAGCTTGCTTGTGATTAAGACTTCAAAAGGTAAAACCTCCCACTAGCTTTCTTCTTTGGAAAATTCAGGCCCTTTTTCCTTCAGTCACCGAGCTCTCTTTTTATACTTCGGAATTAAACCTTATTATTTATTGTCACCCGTGCGGACCATTAACCACTCTGGAAAGTTAAACCCCGATCATTGTTGCAAGACTTTGAAAAGATTAAACCTTAGGCACCACTGTCTCATTCCACTAACAACCGCTTTGCAAAGGTAAACTTCTTTCGTCCAGAGAAGAAATGAGACTTATAATAATTCATGGGAACACAACTTTTAACCAATGGATCAACTGTTGTCCACTCATCAAAGCCATATCATGCAACTTTTGTACTCAAAATTCAACAAAGAACTCAAGCAATTCAGTACTATGGAATATGTAACCAATACCCGTAGTTAAAATTGGGTATCACAATTCACCTGATGAGGTAACTAGAACTCATCATTGTTGGTGCATGCGTGGAGGGGGAGAACGAAGGTTGTGTCGGCCAACATTCCAACATTCTGGTCGTGAAAGACTCCACTTGTCGGAAATGACAAATAGATGTATCATCGCTTTGTACCACAGATAGACAGCATCTCAATCCATCCAAAGTGTGACAGCCCTTTTTTGTGTCTAAATCGACCAAGTGTTTTGTGATTAGAGAAGTACTGAAACGATATATACTACAAAAAATGTTTGTGGTAATGGGCATCAGTCATCACTGCTTCTGCCATTGGGAATAGACTATATGCAGTAATGGGCAGACGCCGCGCCTTGCCGGATCAGCAGCGCTGCAGGCAGCGTGCATGCAATGCTTATTTTTTGATGGAACTATATATCTGCTAGCTTATTCTTCAACCGGATCAGAAGACTGGATTTACCAATGAGTAGTATATATATGTTTTTCTTGCCTAAAACTTGTCTGGTGACGTTACAAGACTTGCCTAAAATGAGTAGTATATATATGTTTTTCTTGCCTGAAAATTAAACTTGTCTCCGACGGGCATTAGTTGGAGATAACTTAAACGCTTGGTATGAGTTGGTAGCGAAAGTCTTATCAACGAATCTTACTAGCAATAGAGATGTCTTTATTTGGGACTTACATAAGAGTGGCGCTTTTTCCACACGCTCTATGTATATGGCGATCCTTAGAGATGGCATTATCCCAAGCAAATGCCCCATATGGAAATTGAAGGTGCCGCTGAAAATTAAAATTTTCTTATGGTACCTTAAGAATGGTGTCATACTCACTAAAGATAATCTTGCCAAAAGAAATTGGAAAGGAAATTTAAGTTGCTGCTCGTGTAGCTCTTTGGAGACCATACAACATCTCTTTATTGACTGCCACTTTGCTCGCTTAATTTGGAATACAATTCATATTACTTTCGGAATTCAATCTCTATCTAGCATTTCACATATGTTCGGTACTTGGCTTAATGGCATCCAACCCGAGCTTAGGCCAAACCTGTGTTGGTTTGACAGCTATTTGTTGGGCTTTATGGTTGAATAGAAATGATATGGTTTTCAACCGCTCCAAAACTAACACTTTCATGCAGGTAATCTTCAGGGCAACCCATTGGACCCGCGCTTGGTCATTGCTGCATAAGGACAAGGAAGCAAGAGCAAACTTGAAGAATGCTTGCCGTCTTTTGGAGACCGTTGTCATGGAGGTGTTTGCAAAGTTCGGTTGGAAGTTCTCGAATAGAATTACAGCCTAGTTGTGCTTGTATTCGATTTCTTTCTCTTATTTCCTGGGCTTCGAATGCTCTTTTCAGCCCTTTGTCAGCCTAAGAGCTCCCGTTTGTATTAATCTTGTTGTTTTGAACTGCTGTGTACACCTATCTTGTAAGGTGTAGAGGCCGGAACCTTTGTTCCATTATCTAAAAAAACAAGACTTTGACCTGTCTCCTGGCTGTCGTCGCACCCAAAAGCATTATATAAACCCCACCCTCGTGGTCCCGTCCGTCCATGCCTTCCCCGAACCAGCTCCTTGCTCCACCAGTCTCTTCTTGCACTGTCCTCTTCTCCCTTAACCTTCGTCCTCGATCTTTTCTGCACTCGTTTCGTTTCCATGCCTACCCTGCAACTCGATAGCAACAACAACAATGATAGTGCCGCGACAGTAATCGCAATGGAAACGATCAGCGAACTCATGGGCTCTGTGGACCAGCCGGTAGTCGATGGCGCCGCCTCGATGCAGCTTGAGAGGCTGTTGTTTTTATCAGGGTTTTTCACTCTGGCCATGGATTTGGGTATTGCGCTTTACAAACCGCCTCAGGGAGTCGTGTTCGAGCACCACAAGCTGGCCTACTACCTCACACTCGCCGGTATTTTCGTTGCCGGGCTCGCCGAGATCGCCACCGCATTCTGGCTGTCATGCAGCGGCCATGCCCGCAGCGCATTCGCGAGGGCCGCCCTCTACGCGTCCGTCGTGCCTCTGGTCGTTGTCGCGGCTCTCGGTGGCTTCACCGTCCTCATCAAGCCCTAGTTTTGGCGGACGATACTGGCTTTTACCAACATTGTCATGGGTTCTGCATGTACATGTCACCCGCCTGCAGGAGGTTTGATATCACCACCATAGTCGTGGATATTTGTGATTCATTGCATTTGCCTAGGAGTAAAAATGGGTGCCCTATTTCCCCAATCTTGAGTAGTACGTTATAAAAAATGAACACGTTCACCAAAACTTTGCCAACTTAATTAGATGCACACGTACACCTTGTTTTCTTCCTAGCTTGTTCTGTAAAACATTGGGTTCGATTGAGGCCAAAGTTGGCAAAGTTTTTTCACTTTGACCAACACTATTTGTAAAAATTAAATTATTTTAAATATGAACAATTGCATGTTATGAGAGTCAATCTCACGATGAATCTAGTAAAAGTAGTTTTTAAAAAGCATATGTTTTAACTAGAGGGCTAAAAGGTTTAGCGGCATGTCTCTAAAACAGCTAATAACGGAGCTAAATCGAGCTATAACGAAAAATATCGGTTAAAATTGTACATGAGCATATACATTGGCACACTGCCTTAAAAAGCGTGCTATAGCCGCAGCTATAGCGGGAGATTTAAAACCTTAATAAAAAAGTGGACCACCAAATGTGCTCAAAATTTAGTTTTTTACAAAAACAAATGTTACATATATGCATGGAATGATATATACTCACAAATGCTTAAGGGGAATAATGATCAGAAGGCTGAATTTTTGTAAACACGTGGTGTCCAAAACTAGAACACTATGTAAGAAATGCCTATAGGTGACGCGAAATAGGTGACGGGCATTTGTTACCCGTCATCTGAAAAAGATAAGTGACGGGCTACATCAATGCCCGTTACCTATTACTCTGTCCAGCCTCAGCTCTTCAAGTAATAGGTGACGGGCATAGATGTTACCCGTCACTTATAATCTGGTCACATAATAGGTGACGGGTCTTAATGTTGGCCGTCACCTAACAAAGGGCATACAGGTAACGGGCATGGTTGTAGCCCGTCACCTATCAGAAGCAGATAACGGGCATGGTTGTAGCCCGTCACCTAACAGCTGTGACCCGCACCCGCCAAATTTATTTCGTCCGATTTCACACGGCTTCGTGTCCACTGTTCGCTTCTCACTGCCCGACGAATCGTCCCCCCGAGCCGCTGCCTGCTTCCTCCGCCCGTCGCGGCATCTCTCGCGTAGATCTCCACCTCTCTCAGCCGCATCGCGCACCCAGCACCGGCCACCGCGCGGCTTCGCATCCGCTGCTCCACACCCTCCTCCCTCCCTCTCTCTCTCCCTCCCCGCGCGGATCTGGGGTGGGGAAGGATGGATCCGGCGGCGGGGCGAGCTCCCCGGCCAAAATGCCGGCGAGTACGACTCCAACAGGCACAAGAGCGTGGCGTTATCGACTTCCACGCCATCGAAGAGTATCCAGGAGCTGTCGGAGGAGAGGGGCACACAGCGGCCGCGGGTGTTCGACCTGGAGGAACTCAGCAGCGCCACCAACAGCTTCAGCCGAGTTCTCAAGGTCTGGGAGGAGGGATTCGGCTCCGTCTACGGCGCCTTCTTCAGATCATCTGCGCCGGCGGTGACCTCGTCGTCCTCGCCGCCGTCGTCAAGCGCCTCAACCAGGTGCTTTTTCTCGCCCCCTCCTCCATATGTCGCATTCTCCTCTGCTCTCTTCCACAGGCAGTGCGGCCATGGGACCCTAGATCAACGCCGTCCGTCGTCGTCCACGGGCAACTGGTCTCTCCAACCGCCGCAGTCGCTCCTCTCTCAACCGCCCTCTCCAGCCACTGTCCGGTTGGGTGCGCGTGGAGATCCGCCCGGGCACGGGTCGATTGGGCAGCTCCCCTCCTCCTCCACGGGTGAGTAATCTGAAATCCTTGCTCTCCCTGACGAGTCTGTTTCAGTAACTGAGATTTTGCCTGGTCGAGTTCGAATCGCACCATCTCACCTGTCACCGGGAGCACCTTCTATCTGTACATTGCAGGTGTGCAGATAAATTAGGCATGCTACCTAAGAAAGCAAGAGTTCAACAGGGAACCTCTGTTCTCAAAAATTTATTCGTGAACCTCCATGAATCTCTGTTACAGGTCATAAAGCATATCACTATATATTCGACATTTGAATAGCTGCATTCGTGTTTGTTTTCTTGAAAATATGTGATACAAATATTCATACACAAGCTGCTGTGATGCAAAACTTGTATACTTTTTTTTGAGAATATAGACTTGTACACTGAAATAGTGTCCGTGTGCTGATTTGTCAAGGTGAATTGGTGCTTTCATAAGACCTTTCACGTTTTGTATATTGCTGTACCATATTTCAGTGGGTCTAAGACTTTAGTGGCCCTGTTCTAAAACTCAACAATTCTCTCTGCCGATTTATTTGGTGATCCTGCTGCCTATGCATGATATGGATAGATACTGAATCTATTTGCGTTTTGTTCAGGCTTTCCATCTTAGCTTGCAGGGATTCAACTCAACTGAGCGGGGCCGGAACGTGTGGATTTCCAGTGCTTCTTTTTGTTCAGGTAAGTGTGGATTTCCTGTGCTTCTTTTTGTTCACTAAGACATTGCTTCCTCAGCACTTTGTCTTCTCAACTAAAAAGCATAAATCAATGCCCAGTTGTTAACTAACCATATAAGCAATGCTGAGCTAAGCAAAATGCTAAGTTATATTAGTTGCAGCGCTAACGTAATCCAACTTACCTGCTACAGGTTTATATATGCTGAAACTGTTGCTTCTATAATCATTAGTAGAAATCCTTTGCATTAGCAGACATGTGTTCTGTTCGGAGGACTAACTTCAGGTTGGAGTGCATGATTTATCTTGAGCATTTAGCAGCCATAAATATATATTAAAATGTTACATTTCCATTTTTCTCTTCCCATTAACTTCAAACCCTTGCATATAACTTGCAATTCAAATATACTCATTTTGTATATCTTCAGTTTGTGTATGCCTTTCTACATTTTAGCATGTTGATCGTGCACTTAGTGTTCAAAACCAACTGTTCCTTATATTGCACAGGCCCAAAAAGAAGTCAAAAATCAGACAGTAGAAGAAAACTATACAAGAATATTGAAGAAAACACTGCTTTACTTCCAGGTATATTTTTTTATTCATGGCTTCACGGTACATGTATAAAATGTGAGTGATATAGTCTTTTCAATCTACTTGGATGCTATAAGTTACCAGCCTACTACAATTTTGTTTTGGAAGCATGTTTTATAATCAAATAACTTGATATCTAGTCTATGTTATTCAGGCCATTGCTTTTAAATTTTTCCACTCAAATTCCTTTGCAATAAATATGTTTGATTTCTATACAGGGTGTTGCGTTACCAGCTAGCCTACTTTGTAATTGTCCTAAATCTTGGATCCCTACATCTTCTGTTGCCAATATTCTTAACGTGAGTTGTTAATGTACTGTCATGTAATGAGGTTAGTAAACTTTTGAAAGATACATAATTGGTTGTATACTGAACTGAAATGGAAAGCTTCAGTGGTTCTGCCAGTCATTGTAACGCAACTTGTTCTAGCCTTAAGCTGATGCTCATCTTTTTGCCATTTGTAGGACCTAGCAGGGTACAAAAGGATCCATATCGATTGTGTTCATGGGTATGTAAACATTGAACAGTAACTTATGAGTGTGTTCACTTATGTGTGTGAGGCTATGTATCAGATGATGTGATATTTCACTTGTATACGAAAGGAAGACTTGTAAAGCTCGTTTGATTGAATTGAGCTGCTTGTGACATTTGAGTATTTGCATCTGACTTTAGACAGTTTGATTGAATTGAGCTCGTGGTAACACTTGAAGATTTGCATCTGAATGTGTACAGGCTGATGTAATGGTTTAATGAGCTAGTATCTTTTTTGTCATATACCTTTTTCTTTGGCTGCTGTTTTTTTTTTTGTTTTTTAATTACAAATAGGTGACGGGCAATATGTGATGCCTGTCACCCATAATTATATACAAGTGACGGGCAACATGTGACGGCCGTCACCCATAAACCCGGACAGGTGACGGGTAACATGTGATGCCCGTCATCCATAAAACCCAGATAGGTGACGGGTAACATGTGATGCCCGTCACTTATAACTCTTTAAAGGTGACGGACATATGCCCGTCACCTTTCTCTTAGTCATCAGTGACGGCTTAGGGGTGACGCCTTAGATACCCGTCACCTATAATTGTCTTTGCCCGTCACCTATGTCGTTTTCTTAGGTAGTGGAAGTAAAACGAAAAAGGAGAAAGTGCAGTACTGTGTGCCTGTGTTGGAGTTCAGTCACTCTCAGGAGCCGAGTTTATCGATGGGCCTTTTGCTCTTTGAAAAATTGCGGCACAGCTTGCAGTGACGCGAAAGACGCACTCTGCTCGTCGTCGATCTCGAAATTGTGGCACAGCTAGCAGTGACCGAAAGACGCACTCTGCTCGTCGTCGATCTCGACCGGCACCCATACTTATTTTAGATTAGATTAGGGGAGGATCAATAATAGCTGTCGATGTTCTGTTTAGAAGAGGACCCTAATTAAGATTTGTTCCAACAAAGCTAGGGCCGATCCAGTGAGTATATACCGCTTTCCGTCCTCCTCCCTCGCTCCTCCATTTTCTTCGTCTCACCGGTTCCCCGGCCTCGTTCACTTCCTCGTCCAGCCACACGACGAGGAAGCTGGACAAGCCGCTCATGGACCTCAGCGCGTCTCTGGGTTGTTGTTTCAGTTCATGATCATATTGCTTGGACTCCAGCGTACTATACAGAACGTCGCTCTATGCGAGATTTATGTGTCGTGGTTGCTTCTACGTGTGCACTGTTGTTATTAGCAACTCTGCAGAACATCAAGTTTACCAGCCCAGTTATCAAGGGTTTGGTGCGATTAATTTAATAACAGCCAAATGATTCAATGGATCGTATATATTCTGATTCAATGGTTCGGGGGTTCTCTTTGAGCACCGTACAGGCTCGCTTACTACCTCGCCCTCGCCGACATGCATCTTCATCGCGGGGATAGCCGATCGAGGTGGCCGCGTCATTATTCTGGCTGGCACAGCCTGCCCGCGGTGGCACGTTAATGGCGAAGTCATTCCTGGTAGCAGCTGTGTGGTGCCCCTCGTCGCCGTCGCTGCACTCGGCGGCTTCGCCGTCCTCGTGACGAAGAGCTAGTTGTTGCTGCAGGGCGCCGTCTAGGTCTCTGGGACTTAGCAGGGAGATGAGAGCAAAAGCTCATGGGTCTCGTACTGACTAGTCTCTTACCAGTCGCCATCGCCCGGCAAGCTCATGGGTCTCTACCGTTTCATGTCGTGCACGTGTTTTCCTCAAAAAAAAAAAAAAGTGTCCACGTGTCCAGTCCGTTGTGCTGAGTGTTTGTATTTTTGTCATATAGGTCCCATGATTTTTTTCTTTTTTTTGCAATGAATTAATAAGATGAACATGCATAGTACTGTCATAGGCTCCACTAGGGGTAATAGGTCCATGCTTGAGTTTCTTCAAAATTTCACATTAAGCGTCTGTCATTAACTTGTGAGGATATCCTTTGTACTGCAAGTCTTGTTGAAGTTCAAAATATACCAAAATAGGAGTATATTGCGACTGTCTTGTGGATGTTACTACTGCTGCTACAAGTTTTTTTTTTTTTGATAGGACTGCTGCTACAAGTTGGGGAATATATTTTTTTTTTTACACCAAAAGTTGGGGAACTTGGGAGGTGCTTCTTTTTCTTTTTCTTTTTCTTTTTTCGGATCAGGAACTTGGGGTTTAGGGTGGATATGGGCCGTTTCTAGGCCTAGAAGAACGAACAAGACATACGTTCTGTTCTTGGGCTGGTTGGAACTCCAAGCCCAGTCAACACATTCTAGGCCGAGCTAAACTTGCCGAGTTGCGGCCCAAATATAAAAGTGATCCCAGCCCACCCGATTCAGCTCACCTGATTCCCCTAGCAGGGTAGCACGCGTTCCAATCCTTTCTTCTCCATGTCCGACTCGATCTCACCTCCCACCGACGACTCTTCTCCTCTCTATCCCTAGGGTTCGAATCGCATCTCGCCGCCGTCGCCATGGACCCGTAAGTCTATCTCTCTCTGTTTCTTCACCTCGTTCCCTCCTATGGTTTCGTCGTATGACCCGATTCAGCTCACCCGTTGCACGCTTTCAGCTACATCGACGAGGACGGCGAGCCGCTCATGGACCCCGACGCGCGGGACCTGTCCCCGGAGCCGCAGCCGGAGCCCTACGATGACCTGGAGGACGACCTCGGTGACGGCGGCGGCGACTGGACCCGCGACCGCTCCCCGACGCCCGTGCATGGCGGTGACGACGGCGGGGCGGGGTCCGCGTCCAGGCCCCGTAAGCGTTTGCTCAAGAAGGGCGGGGACGGCGGTGGCGGCGTGCCCGGCGACGACGGCCTCGAGGACTGGGGGCTGGAGGACGCGGGCGCGGAGGTGGCCGCGGCGAAGAAGGGGAAGGGATCGTCGGCGCTGAGGGACTTGGCGAGGGGCGGGGCGGGCAAGGAGAAGAAGGAGAAGAAGAGGCGGAGGGAGGATGACGGGAGGGACAGGGGGATGGTCAGGGAGAAGAGAGGCTCCTCCAGTGGGAAGGCCTCTGGCGGCGGTGGTGGGCACCGGGACCAGGATGACGACGGGGAGAGGGAGATCCAGGAGCTCTGGGATACCATCGCCGGAGGCGACTCAGAGGTAAAGATTCGCTTGGTATCAGTTTTTGTATGCTGAAGCTGCTAGTTGATGTATATAAACTCGATTTAGCTTTTCTGAGGCTGTGGTTGAATGAATTTGTATGCTGCAGCTGCTGGTTTCATGGGGAATTTGAGATCACTTTATTAGTAGGTTTTACAACAATTGCAGCCAACCCTTTTCCATCAGGATGTATTGCTGATAGCATACAAAGTTTGGAAGATAGCATTTTAATTTAGACCGTGTAAGCTGTTGGTGTATCAGAATGCGGTGCTTAATTTTGCGTGGTTATGGTCATTGGCACTATATAAGATTAACATTGTTTATCCTGTTTGTGATATCTTAGTTCTGAGTATGGTACCAAATTTTAATTGGAACAGTACTCTGTTGAGTTCTCTCGTGGAAAACAGAATATCTTTCTCTACTTAGGTAATCGATGTGAGTTTGATTTTGGTATCAGTTATCATTTCCTTTTCATTTCGTGGACTGCATTCACAAATTGTTTGTGTGAATATGGTAGGTGTAAATCAAGCTAGATCATTAAAATTTTTTAGGTGCATTGCATCGTGTTAATTGCGTGTATTTTCATCGCGACTGGTATTTTAATGATCTTTTGACATATTGTGCTCAGCTCTGCTGACTAAACATGCTTTTGGAACAGGATGATCAAGAAGGTGTTCGAACTCTAGACGATGATAATTTTATCGATGACACCGGGGTTGATCCAGCTGATCGCTATGGCAGTGATAATGAACGACATTCCCCTAGTCGTTATGCACAGGTGCGGGCTAATTCACATCCATAGCATCACTTTGGAAGCAGTTTTCATCTATACCATCAAGTTAGTCAATGACATGTGGGGTCAGGTCCTGCATGTCATTGACACAACGTGATGGTTTATAGATGAAAATTGCACTAAAAGTGATCGTATGGATGGAATTATTCCAATTCTAATTGCTCAGGTGCCCTAGATAATTTATGTTTTGCACTCTTTTAAGATAAAAGGGCATGCATGCTGAATCAAATGTCATTGTCTGTTCTCTTTTGGAGTTGTTGCTTACCATGACACTTGTGACTGTAAACCTTGTAGATTATTGGCGTCCGTATTAAGTGAACAAAGTATGATATAGCATAGCATTGCAAGGGATGATTAAAAGCTTTAAATTTTACGTCCTTGCTGATAAGGCTAAGACCTAGTCATCTTATTGACTTTTCATATTGATATCAGCTTTCGTATTGGACACGGAGAAAATATGAATAGATATGTTATTCACTTATTTATTTATTTATTTATTTATTCTTTTGGGCCTTTCCAACCAACACGAGTGAATTCCTTTTATTGTATAGGCAGAGGAGGGTGAAGAAGATGATGAAATTGAGCGACTCTTCAAGGGTGGTAAGAAGAAGAAGAAGAATGACCGGCCACGTGCTGATATTGGCCTTATAGTGGAACAATTCATTGCTGAGTTCGAGGTAGCAGCTGAAGAAGATGCAAACCTGAATAGGCAATCGAAGCCGGCGATAAATAAACTTATGAAGCTTCCACTGCTCATAGATGTCCTCTCTAAGTAAGTTGTTGAAGATACTACTTTGTTTGGTTTTCCAATTCATATTGCTGTTTTTAAATAGCTATCAATAATTATTTTCTTATCATTATTGTTTTGCAGGAAGAACCTCCAGCAGGAATTTCTTGATCATGGAGTGCTCACTCTTCTAAAAAACTGGCTTGAGCCCTTACCGGATGGAAGCATGCCAAATATGAATATTCGATCTGCTGTGCTGAAATTATTGACTGACGTAGGCGTCTTTGTTTCCTTCTTCCTTCTGCGTTGTAGAACTTCATTGTTTGTGCACAAGAACACATTTATATCTGTGATCAACATTTTGATTGCCCGTTCTGGGATCTAATTACTAATGAAGCTGTATGCTTCTTTCACAGTTTCCCATTGACTTGGAACAATTTGACAGAAGAGAGCAGCTTAAGAAAAGTGGTCTAGGAAAGGTATACATCTATTTGGTGCTCTGATAAATTGTTTTGCACGTTACATGCTATGTTCTAACTGTTGTTGCATATCCTAGGTCATCATGTTTTTGTCAAAATCTGATGAGGAGACTACTGCAAATAGAAAACTGGCTAAGGAACTGGTCGACAAATGGGTAAGTTTGTGTTCTGAGTACTCATTTTTGTGTGCTTGTTTTCTGTAAAAATTTCTTGGCTGCTATGATGCCTTATTATTGTTTTTAAAAAATCAGAGTCGACCAATATTCAACAAGAGCACGAGATTTGAGGATATGAGGAGATATGATGATGAAAGAGCTCCTTACAGGCGACCACAAATGAAGAAGTGAGTGAATGAACCTATTGTCCATTTGAAGACCAAATTCTCTTGTTATAAGATTCTTGTGTATTTGTTTGTACTTTTGGATTCTTATTGGTCATCATTTCATCTCGTTTCATGAAGGCCTTCATCAAGTAGCTCTGGAATGGAATCTAGAGACGATGATGTTGATGCCGACTTCTCTCAGTAAGTCTGATGCCACATATTTGTTTTCCATTCAATGCATCGTGGAGGTTTGCCACTATCTGATAATTTGTCGATTAATTTGTTTATTCTGTCTGTACAGACGCAAGTCTGGGCAAAGTGGTTCGAGGCAGCATGCTTCGCGGCCAGAAGCCTCACCTTTAGACTTTGTCATTCGCCCACAGTCCAAAATTGACCCTGAGCAAATAAGGGCCCGTGCTAAGCAGGCTGTACAAGACCAGCGCCGCCTGAAGGTTCTCTCCACAACTTGAAAACTCTGTAGTTTTATCGGACTATTATTTGCTAGATAAGATTCTGTCTTGCTTGTTTATCAAAGGACTCATTATTAATCATTCTTGTTGGACGTTCAGATGAACAAGAAACTGCAGCAGCTCAAAGCACCCAAGAAGAAAAACCTTCAGGCGTCAAAACTCAGCGTGGAAGGTCGTGGGATGCTCAAGTACCTGTAGATCATCCACTCTGGTATCCTCAGCCAGCAACGGCCATGTCCGCAGTCATCGTGACTGCCGCACGTTGCTGAATTAGTATGGCGCACCCTGCCACTTTCCCAGGGCCAACAGATCACGAAGGCCGTGGAATTATTAGCTTGGACAATCTTGGATCCTTTGTCCAAGTATTTTTCCTGCCTGGTAGGGTGCTGCAGATGGGCTTACACCATCTAATCAACTGGTGGTCATTTATAGGGGAGGCGAATGCATGAATATAGATAGTGATTTTCAAGCAAGAGCGGTGCCTTTATACTGTATAAATGTTTATCATGCTTCCAAGTCACAACTGTAGCGGATCGTGCTGTAAGTTGAGTTGAGTTGAAGTTATGTTTTTTGCGCCTGGAAAACATTGTCTTGTTATGCAGTCAAAACAAAATGTTATAACCAATTAATTGTGCTGAATAATTACTGCATACGATACTGGAACACAGACATTGATATATTATATGGTAATGCTTCAAATTTTTTACATCTTGTCGGCTGAAAGCTGTTGGTGGTGAGGCATCTTTTTAGCTGCTACTGCGCTAGTGCCAGTTGAATGTCTTCTTATCCGGCTCTGTATATATCTATGTTTACCAAGTGCATACTGCAAATATTGAAGATCTGTTTCAGATTTGCTTGACCAGATACAATCAATTGCAGAAACTTGGATCAAAATTATCCGTCTGTCTTTTCAGCCTTCTTGCTGTCACTGTACCGAAAGATGCACTATATGAGGTCAAAAAAAAAAAAGTTGCACTATATGATGCGGACAGGAAAATCTATTGGAATTTGGACATCCAGTGGTACATGCGTAAAATGATTGCTAAGCAAAGTCATAATTTATCATCACAAAAGAAGTCACATTACTTCGATCGATTATAGATGGAATGCGACCAACGAAGACGTAAATCGATGGTGACATGCTTCGCTTGGCTATTTATTTGTGTTTCGTACAAGTTAATGGACTTGCTGGCAGTGGTCTGTACACAAACGAAGTAATGGCGAATTGCCAATTGATGGAAGTACATCTTCCGACGGAACATTTCAATAACATAACATGGGCTGAAAAATCAAATGAACCATCAAATTTGCTCGGGCCGGATTTATGTTGCAACGATTGTTTTTATTTTTGTTGAGTCCACGCGGAGTAAATAAAAGAACTTCGAGATTAAGGATTTCCTTTCAAGAACAAGTTAATTTCGCAAGGAAAACGATAACTGTTTTTTTTCTCGCAAAAACGAAGAATAAAAAACCTAAAAATAGAGGTCTCCCACTTTTCCCAGGTCGCCAGCTCGTCCTCTGTCTTCCTCCCCACCCAAGCATCTCACCACGAGGCGAGCCACCTTCCCGAGCCGCCGAATTCCGCCCCGCGGGCTCGCATTTCTCGCGCCGCCCACCAATTCCCACCCGCCGCCGGCGCCATGCCGCGGCGGGGCGAAACGGCGGTGGTCCCCATTGACGTGGACGGCGGCGGCGGCCAAGGCCGGCCCAAGAGCCCGCGCCACCGAAGCCACGGCCCGGGGCACCACGGCCGCAATGGGCCGCACCACCAGCACCGGAGCCGCCCGCCCCCGCCGCCGCCGCAGGAGTTCCGGCCGTTCCGCCGGTGGTTCCCGTTCCTGGTGCCCCTCTTCGTCGTCGCCAACGTCGTCCTCTTCGTCCTCACAATGTACCTCAACGACTGCCCCGCGCACGCCCAGGCCACCGGCGCCGCGATTGGGGGGTCCATCGGCGAGAGCGCCACCGCGGAAGGGTGCTGGCTCGCGCCGGAGCTCGGGAGATTCGCGTTCCAGTCGTTCAAGGAGAACCCCCTGGTCGGCCCCTCGTCAGCGACGTAAGCCGCTTTTCAATTCGGCGTAAAATTGGGATCTATTTTGCTTTCTTAGTTTAGGTAGGGTTAGATGCATGCATTGTTAGAATTCGTCCAGATTTGATCAAATGTGCTTTAGTTATGGCCTTTTTTTGGTCGTTTTTAGGTGCCGGGATCAAATTGAGATTGCTAAAGAAACACAGTTTCCTTGCTTTACTTTTGACATGGTCGCTGTTTGGATAGCCAACCGTTGTTGGAAGCAAGGTATACGCAAACGCTATAGAATCAATTAAGTCTCATTTTTCTGTACAATGTGCTATCCTTATTTGTAACAAGGGTTCCCTATGTCAAATGATTACCTAAATCTCTTTGACCAGCCAAGAAGCAGATACAATGTGATGCCAAGATAAACTTGTCTTTTTTATTCTATGTGATGATCCATCTTTCTAAGAAAAACTTCATAATTGAGAAAAAAAAATGTCTCATTATGCGATAATTTTGATAGCATGTGGGCTCCATTGACATATGTTCCAATTTCCCAGGCTATTGAGAATGGGGGCGTTAGAAACCAGTAAAGTTACCAAAGATCACGAAGGCTGGCGTCTCATTACATGCATTTGGTTGCATGCTGGAGTTATCCACATACTTGCTAATATGCTGAGTCTCCTATTGATTGGGATCAGGCTCGAGAAGGAATTTGGTTTCAGTAAGTGTTGAAATAAACATCGCCGTTGTTTGGAGTCTGAATGTTCTATCAATGCCTCATGACCATATCACTTAACCGTTGATTTATGAATGCTTTGTTACAGTGAGGATTGGTACATTGTATGTGCTTTCTGGAGTTGGTGGCAGCTTGATGTCTGCTCTATTTATGGTGTCAAATATATCTGTTGGTGCTTCAGGTGCACTATTTGGGCTACTGGGTTCCATGCTATCAGAGCTGATAACGAATTGGACGATATATGAGAATAAGGTTGATGTTAAAAATATATGCACTTTTTCGGGAATTATTGCATATTGTGTTTGTGTTTGTCTAATTCCTTTCCTATTTGAAAAACAGTTTGCTGCTTTGTTGACTCTAGTTATGATCATTGTCATCAACTTAGCTGTTGGGATCCTTCCTCATGTTGACAACTTTGCTCATCTCGGAGGATTTACATCGGGCTTCTTTCTTGGTTTTGTGCTACTAATGCGCCCGCAGTTTGGATACATTAACCAAAAGAATTCTCCTCTTGGATTTCCAATGGGCGCAACTAAACAGAAGTTCAAGACATACCAAATCATATTTTGGGTTATTGCTACCGTGATATTAATCTCCGGGTAAATATCTTATCTACAGAAAAACAACAGTTGTCTACTGCTTTTGCTAAACTTTGTATTTGGCAGTTTCACCGTTGGCTTGGTATTGCTACTTAAAGGGTTCAATGCTAGTGAGCACTGTTCTTGGTGCCATTATCTGAGCTGTGTGCCTACTTCAAAGTGGAGCTGCAAAGCACCAAATAACTATTGCATGGTAAGCTTTCTGTACGCATATGGTTCTTACTAACTGTACTTCATCTATAAAGTTGATATATTGATATGGCAGACGCAAGGCCTCATATTTCTTTTAATATAGTATATGCTGGATTCATTTTTGTTAGATAGAAAATGATGACATGTATATCAACACTGGCTATGCATGAATGTCTACTCTCTGATTCTTGCCTAATTTCTACTTAGATAAGATAATGAAAACCATGAGAATCTCAACCGCGAGCTGTCACCACATATTATGATATTGAATATGTTTCATTGATTGGCTTTCAGTTATTTTGCCAGTTAGCAACATGTCAGTTCCATTGTGTTCATTCTGATAAGCATAGCTATTAGTTAGAATTTTGAATATCAGACATTGTTTATCATTTAATATGGTTAGCATTTTATCGATGCATACATGCAGTGTTTATTTAACTTAAAGTGCTGCTTTACCTCCTCACTACAAGTTTACTAATACTAAGCTTCTCCTGCAGTCTTCGCAGCTTGGAAATCAATTAAACCTGACATGTCAAAGCACTGGAAAGACAGCAACATACGTTCTCACTGATCCAAATAGCACGGAAGCAATCAAAAACCTTTGTGTTGGTCTTTGCAGTTAATGGAAAATGTATGGTATAGTTTCAAACAAGGAAATTGATGCTAACATATCTATCTGTGGTTTTGTTCCATTGTGCATCCTGTGTATTATAAAGTCAGTGGCAAAAGATGGATAATTTTAGGTAGTAGTTTCTGAAATATCAATTGAGCGTTTGCCATATACCATTGTGAAGATCTCAAAAGAAAGAATATTAGATGACCGTATTTAGAATGTTGTACGGAAGATTAGATACAGTGAAGGAGACAGGGGACAACCATGGTAAACATTTTAGGAATCATGAGTTTATCCTGATCAAATAAATTTGTTGTGAAAATGTACAGTTTTTTTCTTTAGAGAGCTGTACGGTAGGGGAAGCCCATACTTTGGTAGTTATGTTAATATATAAAGAAAACTGAAGAACTATACAAAAGAAGATGATACTGTACACTAGATATGGTTATACTGGGATCCTAGCCAAGTGTTGAGTCATGAATGCTTAAACTTATGATGCTCATTTGCATATCTATGTTTGTATTCATCTTCATACCTCCCATCCACATTCATGCTACTTATGTTTCAGAATTTGATGGGACATATAAATCAAGGAAAAAGGAAACACCAAAGATATCTTGATGCTAAATCCTTTTTATACCCCTGCTTTTCGCGCTTCTTGAAGTCAGGATGTAATCTCCACTTGGGATTTTGTTTCCTAATCCAGAGTTCACAATGCCAGCTCCCATCAATTGAGATAGACTACACTTTGTATGATTTCCTTCATCACTTATAGCAATATTTTTTTTCAATTAACTTGTCACTATATATATTAATGGATTTAGACTTAGGGGTAAACACTACTTAATAACCGTAGCACAAGGAAGAGGAGAAGAATCAATAAATTAGGCCCGTTGCGAAACACGTTTGTTTTTTATTTTATTTTTCTCTTTTTTGACATGTCCAATTTTTCAGAATGTTTTCCTCGTATGGAAGCCTAGCTTCCTAGTCTGTAAGACCAGTAACAACATTGGACTATAAAAGTGAGGTATTTAACTTACCCAAAGAACCCGTGGCTGATACAATCAAACCTGGAATAGGATACTGAGCCCATAGGAGCAAAACAGCAAAATGTGTCTTCTACAGTTGGACTTGCAGGTGCATAGAATGCTGATGCCTTTTTGATCTTAGAGTCTCAGATAATGGACTGCATATTAGCCTTTTTCCTAAGGTTGAGAGAAGCACTAGTGTGCAAGAGCAAAACAGACAGAGGAAGACCTTTTAGAACTTTGTCATTCTATAGCATCCGCCCCCTGCGCCCCTGCTAACTTCTTATCTTCAGCTGCTCGAAAATATACTTCACCACCTCTGGCATTGTTGCCTTCCGTGATTCCCTGAAGTTCCAGAGTTCATTCACAGCATGTCGTTCTGAGGATTATAGTCGTTGAGCTCTCTCAGGGCTGCCTTAACTGCATTGCAGACATTGTCACCATAGTCGTTCTGCAACTGCCTCAATTTAGGATCATCTTCGTCCACAATATCCTGAATCATCCAGATGCAAGGCCTTTAACCCTCAAATGAAATTGAGAACATGCTACATATATTAACTTTACAGAAATTGGATAAAAGACCTTGTCTTCTCCATCAACCAGAATAGTTGTAAAAGGACGCCAGGATGTCTTCTTTAGTTCCTCCTGCCAACTTGAGACCAACCTTGCAGCTTTGCCTTCTGGATCATCATCCCTGAATTTCCTCTTGCATGCATGGTGGAAGGGTTTTCATCAAGTTGTCCCATCCTTTTGATCCCAATAACTGTACCCTTGTCGATCAACATGCCCTCAAAGCCCTGACATTGTAACAATTCGGTATTACAATTTTATGTAAATAACATAACCAAAACAGAGGCAATGAGATTTTTTGTTGTAACAAGGGTTAGTTACCTTAATCAATTCTTGGCGAGTCTCATGAAGCACATCTCTATTCAGCATGTCTCTTTTTATTTGGTCAACACTCACATTTCCAACCTTTCACTTTCTTGGGCTAGACAATTTTTCAAAATTATCATCAGTCCATAAAGATGTTGATATTCTTCATTGCTTAGATTTGCCCCTGCCTGCAGTTTCGTGTTTAGCAGACATATTGCAGACTCCTGTGCTTGCCTTTGCTCCAGCTGCCTTTCAAGTTTAACTACCTTTGCATAAATGGCCTCCATCTCCTCCTAGAAAGCATACACATGACTGCACTTAGTATGAATTAGTTTGGTTATTTGTAAAAGAGTTGATAAGGATGTTCTATTGAATTTTATGTCAAAATAGAAAAAACACCTTATGTTTTTCTCGAACCATTTGAGCATGGTTACTCGTCTTGGGCATTCTGTCTGTCATTTCCAATGAATTGATCTCGAAAACAAGCTGATCGTCATGTCAGAAACAACATAAGTTAGAAAGATGAAACTGAAAAGGTTGGGCCAAGATGGAAAAAAAATAGGAAAGAAAGTGGAACACATTGCTTGACCAGTGTGTCAGGCTATGAACATGCCAGAATAGTGAACATGCCACTGATCAGTGTTATAATCTGAAGCTTCCTGACCCCCAAGGAAATTTGCCAATGTTGAACTTTGGTGACTAGTGATGTGATGGGGAACTAACTGTTAATGCTATAGCCTAACATACGGGGGATGAAAGTGATGTTAACTGATGCTATTTCTGTTTTCGGTTGCCTGTATCATAACTGCAGCGGGGAAGCTGGCAGGTTGTCCATGATCAATATAAGATCATAAACATTTTCTCTTGAAAGAGACTTGGTACTACCATGTGGAACTTTAAATATAAGATTTACTGTTACTTTTCATTAACTGCTGAAACGGTGATACAGATTTCCTAGGTAAATGCTGATCCGTACAAAACTCTGTAATCCAGAGAAAATGAATGTACCTTCTGCACTTTGCTGCAGTGTAGTAATTTGGTTCTGCCATCCTTCAGCTCCTTGATCCGTTGCATGCTTGACTCGATCTCTCTGCTAACTGCGTCCAGCTCTTTCCTGAGGTTCTCATTCTCCTCTTGTATGCCTTGATTCATCTCGGGTAGGATCTTGTCGGATAAGTTTTTTAGCTCTGAAAACAACCATCAGATTCTGAAAGAAGTCGTCCATTATAGCTCCACGCAACTATTCTAATACTTTTGTGCGAAAATTGGCAATTTATCTCTTGTCACAATGGTAAGGGAGTAAAAAGATGTTGTTTATTTCTTGCATGGACTGATCATTTTGTTATATAAAAAAAAGTTAACCTTTGAGCTCGTCGTGGAGCCAGCTCTTCCCCTCCACGCTCTGCACCAACCCGACCATCTCGTCAAGGTTGGCCTCCAAAAACTTGGCCCTTCTCTCGTAGTCGCCGACCACGGTGCCGAGCCCAGCGGCGACGCTCGATTCGTCCCTCTCCACGTCCTCCACGCTCCTCGCCCTCGCTCCGGCCTCCCTCAAGAACCTCCCGACGGCGCCGTCGCCGACCAGATCTTCCTGCCCGGCCGCCCAGCCGAACACGCCGCCGCCGCTGTCACCCTCGCCGTGCCGCTGCCACTCTCCCCTCCCGGCGCCGGCGAAGTGAGGGCCGAGCGACATGGCGTGCCGGAGACCCGACCAGCTCTTGCCGAAGTGGATTACCAAGAAATGGAGGTGGCGGTTAGCCGCCTCCTCTTGGAGCGCGGTGGTTGTGATGCCGGCGAAGCGCTGCTGAGCATGGGCGGCGAGGGTGCTCGCGGCACTGGTGCCGGCGTCGGTGGTGGCCATGGCGAGAATGCCGGTCCACGGCCAGACGAGGAGCTCGCCGGCGTTGTTTGCTTCGGCATTTGCCATTAGTATGTCGTCACTCGCCATGGAAGTCGTCTGATTGCTGAGGTTTCAGAGTCCAGTTGGTTGGTTGGGTGGGTGCTGGCTCAACTCTGAAATCTGAATGTTACTGCCTGTTTTTTACTAGTAGTTTTTTACTTATATTACTGTGTCATGTGTTCATGCATCGAGCATGCTGTGTGCTGGTGATTGCTTTTTTTATGTGTGTTTAGATACATTGCCGGATCAATACCCCCCTTCTCTTTTTGGCAGTGATCTTTGGGGCTCTGCTATTTACTTTCTCAGAACAGCAGAGAGGAATGCTCGAAGGGTTATTCCAGGTACTGAATTTTATCCAGAACATCTGTTCCGTGTCTGCCTCCCAACACAATTATTTCAGTACGAAAGCTCAACTTGCTATCATAACAAGATAATTGGGACCGTGAACATAAGTACTTCATACTCCTTAACCATCATGCAAAAGCATATCGGTATGTCTCCAGCTATCGAATCGCAGACCCAACATTCAATCACGAGTTCAGACAAGTTTGGGCCGTAATAATTGCACGGAACCTTCTGATTCAGATAACCATAAGCTTCGCATAATAAGCCAAAATGAAATGCAACTAATTAGGTGAAGTTATCTTCGTGTTCTGCATCAAATCAACTACTTATATATGTATTTAGCACTAGATTAAGAGCCCAAAAGCTCCACTAGAAAGTGAAGAAAAAAGAAACAAAAGACTGCCATGACCATATTTCTTCTCCAGGAAGTTTTGCACATGTAACTTCTAGTATCTGTTACTAACACCCCGATGCAAAGGGATGCAACGAACAGGCCAGTTAGTCAGACTCCTCTTCTTCAGAAGACCTAGCAGCCTGTTTCCTCAAAGGGCAATTGCGGAAGTCATGAAATTCAAAACTCTGACACGACCTGCAAAACCTTGGAGCTCTTGGTGGCTTTGCCTGTACACATAAGGTCTTATTATAGCACATAGATATATAACTCGTTGGGAGTTGAAAGACAATACAAAAAGGGTAAAAAAATATATGTTATTAAAAAAACTTTTAGTGCACATATTTGGTTGAGATGGATTGCCATATCAAATGAGGATTTACTGACCTAGATGAATTTTTTACTTGAATACACAGGAGAACTGCACATCATTGCATAATAGAAGGAAAGGCCAAAAAAAAAAATGCACACGCCCTCTTCTTCTGAAGTGTACATGTGTGCCACTGACTAATTTGAACAATCTGATGCACACATTAAGGTCACAAGGTGCTCAACATCTCAACCCCCATGCGCGATTAAGAGAAAACATAGCCTAAATGCATAGTTTGTATATTCCAAAGAATGTTCTTTTGTAATAGCTGCTAATAAAAGTTTTGGCACAATTGCATAACTGCCCTTGTTTTCAACCTTAACTGTATGTTTGCCCTCTTTTTTAGACTTTGCAAAATTGGACCTGCTTTCACCCAAGTTGTTGCACGATTGCCCCTATTTTGATGGCAAAACTGTAATTTTTCCGATCAAAATAGGGGCAATCGTGCAACAAGTTGGGTGAAAGCAGGTCCAATTTTGCAAAGTCTAAAAAAAGAGGGCAAACATACAATTGAGTTGAAAACGAGGGCAGTTTGCAAATGACCCTAAAAGTTTTGGGACAAATCAGTCAGATCAGACTAGAATCAGACCCTGCTCTTACACTGTTATCCTAATTATGATAGGTTGATGGCGCAAAAAAATTATTGCAGTCTTCCAAATATTTTTTCGGCTTATTTGTCACTATGTGATATTCGTCCTAATTTTCTTGGCCAAAGAAGTGCTCATCACTCATCAGCTCATCAGTTTTGTACTGGATCATGCTACCTAGACTGATCAGCAGATAAAAATAACATTAAGCATGCATAGCCAGTGTTCCTGTGATGATAGCAACCTAGATAGCATGATTTTAATGAACAGAACAGCATAGGAAACTCACAGTTTTTCTTAGTCTCTCGTTCTCAGCTTTCAGCTCCTCATTCTGTTTCAGCAGAGACTCGTTCTCCTTTGTCTTCAGAATCAACTCTAACTTGAGCCTACGATTCTTTTCAAGCTCAAGCTCTTTCGTCTTCAGTGCGAGCTGCAACTTCAGATTCTCATTCTCCATGCGAAACCTCTTCGCATCCTTAACCACTGCACTCTGGAATTGAGCTGCTGAACACAGAGAGAAGTCACAAAATGCATTTCAGGACATGCACCCAAACTGTTGTTCTAATTAATAACAATTAACAAGTGACGCCATTTTCCTCATACATCGATCCATGTCGTTCTGTTCCTTGGCTCCATCGACCTGCAGTTTAGTGTGCTTCGTAATCAACTTCCTCTTCCTTGGTGGCATCCCTCCTTGAAGCTGCCCATTGCTGCGTCCAGAAACCTCCTCTGCATGTAAAAGTTTCACTTCAGTCACCCACACTCAACCAAAGTGCAGGGAATGGGAAAGGGGAAATTTGGTCTCTAGTTACATAGTACCAACTGCAGGTCTGCAGCAGGGAACTATGGTTCCTTGTTACATTCAAATGGATGTTAAAATGCAAGTGCTAAAATGTTGCAATTATCGCACTGTAGGGATGACGAATTTTGAATGGAATTAGCTTTTGATTCCGTAATTAGTTTCCTTCCAAAAGCCCCAATTCCCCAATCAAAGAGTATACTCGTCTTGCCCACTCTTCTTCTAAATCCGCCATGATTCCATTTCCATTTCGGCCATTTACCATCTACGATGCACACACGAACTTATACCGGTGATGTGATCTGCCGATCCTTTATAAGAAATGCTGGGATGATATATTCCAGAAAACCCCTCATGCCAGACGAGAAGTAGTATTGTGTACAGTAAATGATTGTAACCAAGCCTCTCGCTTACCACCAATGGCGCAATCCGCGAGACGCGGGCTGCTCCGCCTCTCGGTCCGGTCGCCGGCGCCGGCATAAGCCCCCGCGGCTTCCGCGCCCGCCTTCCCGCCGCTGCTGCCGCCCGCGACCATCTCCGCCTTCACGTCCCTCGCGACGGCCTCCGAGCCCGCCCTCCCCCAGTCCCCGCGCGCCGCCTCCGCCTCCCCGTCCCCCGCCACGACGCGCGCCTTCCGCCCCACCGCCGTCCCGACACTATTCTCGCCGGCGACGCCCCGTTCCTCCTCCTCCTCCTCCTCCGACACCTCCTCCTCCTCCTCCTCCTCGTCAACGGCGACGCCGTTGTTGAACCGCAGCCACCACGCCCTGGCTTCGTCCGTGGCGTCGGCGGCGGTGGCGGTGGCGGAGGAGGCCATGACGCCTGCAGGAGTTGGGAGGTTTGGACTGGAGTGGAGAGGGCGAGGAATCAGGAGTCTATTGCGCGTTTGCCAGTCGTGGGCCAGTGCCTCCTCCTGCTGCTCTTCTCCACGACTCCACCACTCCACGTAAATACAGAACCACCGACTGTGCTATACGACTGCCGTGTACGACCAGAGAATTTTTTTTCAAAATAATATTATTTTATTTGGAATTTACAAAAATAATATCGAAATCAAAAAAATTACAGAAATAATACCATGTCGTACGTTGAACGCACGAAAACCCAATTTTCGTGCGTTGAACGCACGAAAACTCGATTTTCGTACGTTGAACACACGAAAATACGAATCTTCGTACTTTGAACGTACGACAATATAAAATATGCTATAGAATCCTATTTTCGTGTGTTGGTTGCACGAAAATTAAGTTTTCGTGTATCCAATGTGCGACAATAGGTCCAGATACAATAAAAAATAAAAAAAATGATGAAATACATATTTAATAATTTTCGTGCGTTGAACGCACGAAAATAGGAAATTAATTTTTTTTTCAACATGCAAAATCGATTTTGGCTATTTTATGATGCAAGCCTTTACTTTGTTAAGTTACACAAGTTTTTCTAACGTTAGGAAGGGGATTCTTGCGCAACGGAACGAGAAAAAGTGTTGTGTATTTTTGCATGACATAAGCTACCTATTTTTATTTTTTAACACAAATCTGATGGTTCATGCTAGTTTGTCAAAGAGAAGATGTGTTTACATTATTTTAATTCCTGATCCAAAAATTATACAGCTTATTGCTTGAAAACTTATTGCTTGAAAAACACAAAATATTTTGTGATATATAATGTAAACACATCTTCTCTTTGACAAACTAGCATGAACCACCGAATTTATGTTAAAAAATAAAAAATATGCAGCTTATCTCATGCAAAAATACACAACACTTTTCCTTGTTCCGTTGCGCAAAAATCCCCTTCCTAACGTTAGAAAAACTTATGTAACTTAACAAAGTGAAAGCTTGCATCATAAAATAGCTAAAATCGATTTTGCATGTTGGAAAAAAAATTAATTTCCTATTTCGTGCGTTCAACGCACGAAAATTATTAAATATGTATTTTCATCATTTTTTTAATTTTTTATTGTATTTGGACCTATTGTCGCACATTGGATACACGAAAACTTAATTTTCGTGCAACCAACACACGAAAATAGGATTCTATAGCATATTTTATATTGTCGTACGTTCAAAGTACGAAAATACGTATGTTCGTGTGTTCAACGCACGAAAACCGAGTTTCGTGCGTTCAACGCACGAAAATTGAGTTTTCGTGCGTTCAACATACGACATGGTATTATTTCTGTAATTTTGTCAATTTTGATATTATTTTTGTAAATTCCAAATAAAATAATATTATTTTGAAAAAAAATTCCCAGACCAACGGCCATACCTGTTTATGCGTTCATTCAACCGCGATTAACTAAGCACTCACGCCGTGATTTGCTGGCCGTCAATGTCACGATGCATGCGGTCGTAAACGGCACACGTAACGTAAACAAGAGTCGTCTGTAGCATTGTTGAAAAGGAAAAAAAAAATTGGATTTCCCGCTCGTCCTTTCGCCGCCCCGCCCAAATATTTTTCACGCCAAATAATACTATGTAAACTGCAACCGTAGTTTCTTTTTTAACTAGAACATAATTATTGGCGATGCTGAAAAAGCTAAACCACGGTGACGTGCGTATACACTAGCTCACTAGACCATGTATGTACAGAAACAATATGAGAGATTAGGAAAATGTAAAAGCAGCACAAAACTGGAGCCGCAGATCCTACTGGACTTTGCAGCGGCAGACCGTGGCATGTCGTGGGCACCTGACATGATCAACCCCGTCTATCAGCACGACTAGCTACTATTCTTCAGATAATATGCCGTACACTTGCTTCCTGAATTGTAGCTCCGCTGAAATTTTGTGATTATATTGTGCTGGTTTATTGTTTCATCTTTAGAGTCCTCGATCGTATTTTTTTTCGTTTCTTATGCAAAGCAGCAAGCAGAGAACAACGCCTGAAAGACTCGGGTACTGTATGTTAACTGAAAACTGCAGTGACCAGAGTCACAAGAAATTCACCATGAAAGCACAGGATACTAACATATATAATATGATGAACTGTGTTTGACAAAATAAACACATTTCATCTCTTGCCAGCCCAAAGCGCCATATGATCACATAGTAATTCTTGTTCATTACGCAGGATCATTACTTTCTGATAACTGAACAACAGTTCAATATAACAATTGCAGGGACTACGATCCAGCAGACACCATGAAGTTAGGTTACATGAACTTCAGATAAGATAAGGTAATAGTAATACCAGAAGGTGATTGATTAGATACAGACATCTTAATGTTCTGCCACAAATCCACTACTTAAATATACATTGACACTAGAATAAAAATATCAAAAAAGCTTTGCCAGAAGAGATAAAAGACTGATATGACCATCGTTCTTCTCCAGGAAGTGACACAAACACCCAGGATGTGACCAACGAGTTAGCCAGAACCCTCCTCGTCCTTTTCTTCAGAAGAACTAGCAGGTTTTGACTTTTCAGGACAGTTGCGGCTGTCGTGATGAACACGTTGTTTACAGTAGTTGCATTTCCTTCTCTCTCTTGTTGGCTTTCCCTGTTCACATGCATATAGGTCTAATAAGCATGTGTTGAAACGCGATACAAAAAAGAAGGAATAGAAAAGAGACAGACTGGAGTGGCCAAATTACTTGCAAATGGAGCATTTGATCCAGAAGAAATATCAAACATGCAGCCAAATACATAGTTTGTAGATAATAAGATTGTTCTGTACAAGTAGGTGCTAGTTACATTATTGATTTTTTCGGACAGATTAACCGAAATCAGACTGGACTCATATCCTAAGCATAATATCAACATATTGATTCTATGTACAAAATAACTTTTTCTCGAACAATATCTACAAAATAACTAACTATTCATTGAAACAACTTGGCATGTTGACGGTGAAAAACTAATTGCATTCTTCCCAATGTTATGTGCTCTCAGCTTGTTTGTAATGAGTTACCAATCCAGAGAACTAGTGAAGAATCAGTAAGATAAGAAGTCCACCCAGCCAAATCTAATTATCTCGCTAACATAAGAAATACAATACCCATTATATTCTGGATAGTGCTATTAATGAGTTTGTAAAATGCAAAAGAAAGAAAAAGAAACACAGGCTGCTACTCAAATAAAATGGACACGACAAAAACATTGTCAAATGCACGGCCCGTGTTCCTGAGGAGTTAACTGATAACCTAGACAGCGTGGTTACAATGGAAATAATCATGCAGGGTTCTTACAGTCTTTTTGAGATTCTCGTTCTCAGCTTTCAGCTCCTCATTCAGCTTCAGCAGGGACTCGTTCTCCTTCGTCTTCAGAATCAACTGGAACTCGAGGTCTTTCGTCTTCAGAGCGAGCTGCAGCCTCAGATTCTCAATCTCTTTGTACAACAGTTTCTTTGTACAACAGTTTCACTTTCACATCCTTATCTGAAGTAGGCAGATACTGATCTGAACAGAGAGAAATCAAAAGCTGCAAATCAGAAAATGCAGCCACCCACCTTGCTGTTTGAGTAACAACCGGAAAATGATGCGATTTCTTCATACCTTGATCCATGTCGTCCTGGTCTTCAAATTCATCAGCCTGCAGTTTACGGCGATTTGCGGCTACCTTCCTTCTGAGCCGTCGTGGCTGCTCTCCTTGAGGCTGCCCCTTGCTGCCTCCTGAAATCTCCTCTGCATTTAAATACCTCATTTGCATGTAATCAACAAATATGCAAGGAGAGAACACAGGAAGGGAGAAGTCTATGCCTCTTGCTCTAGAGTACCAAATGCAGTAGAGGAGAACTGACGGTTTTTTATCAGTTCCTACTTCTTACATTCCGTCCATGTCGTAAAATTTCGGAAACGAACACAAATGTGAGAACGACTATTTGAAGTATCACGGTACATGGCCTGAACAAATGCGCTAATAAGGTACGTGTGCAACTCTATATATATAGTCGATCACTGTTTGGAGAATGAAAGTAGCTGCTGCACTCCATCCAGATAAATACCGAAAGAGCAAAGTAGAAATTACTGAAGTGTAGGCCTAATTACTGAACAGCTGTGTACAGGTACAGCAACCTGGCCCAAAAATCTCCTCTTTCGCCTCCACGCTTCTCTTCCACCATCAGCGACGCACGTGCCATGAGGCCCCAATCCAACGATCCATCTCAACTTTTCATGGAGCAAACGATGGAATAAAGATCTAACTAACCTCCCCATGCAAAGCGATCGGAACGAGAAGCAGCATACACGATGCAGATGTTGTAAATCAGGTCCGCAGCTTACCCTCAAGGGCGCGATCACCCGGACGCTGGCTGCTCCGCCTCTCGTCGCCGGCGCGCCCCGCCTCCGTCATCCCCGCCTTCCCGCCGCCGCTCGCGAGGTCCTCCGGGTAATCCACCCTGCCCCAGTACCCGGCGGGCGCCGTCTCCGCCGACCCGATCCCTTCCGCGAAGCTCGCCTTCATGAAGCTGGTGGTGAAGGTTGTGGCCATGACGGCGCGGCGTGGGTTGTGGAGTGGCGAGGAATGAGGAGCGTACTGCGCCAGTCGCGGTTATTCTCTCCTGCTGCCTCCCCCGCGCGTACAGGAATCGAATTTTCCCGCTCACCCCTTCGCTATCCCGCCCAAAATTATATTACTCGATTTCAAAATTGATAAATGGCACTCGCAAAATTAAAATAAAAATCGAGAGCAATATGCACTGCTTTCTTTTAAGGCCCATCACGCCTAATCCGTCAGCATCAACCAGCGAATGTAAAGCCCACCACTCAACCAGCTAATGTAAAGCCCATCCTAGAATTGTTTTTTCGTATGAACTAGAATTGTTGTCCTAACCACAACAATAATAACAGAGGGGGTATGCACTAAATAACAATAGCTAAACTAGGGTCATCCTAGTCCGTTTCTACCTTCATTATAGAAGTAGATTTTTCTACTACAAAAATCATATTGTGTGCAATAAGCCGAGAAAAATACGTAACATGATGTCGTGTTGTATTAAATCAATCAGAGGTGATATATTGTCAGGTATGGAACTCTAGATTCTTGATTGTCTTTCACCTGCATCTATTGTTTATTGTCGCCCCACTATGTGCAGTCGTATCAGAATCCAAGTGACCTATAGCCAGGGGAATAGGTTTCTACTGCTGCCTACCGTTGGCAGGGGCAAAGTTTGAACTACGGCAGCATGATCCCAGAACAGAGTGCATACGCAAACTTCAGACTTCAGGACTCAAGGAGAACATAAAGCAGCACAAAGGTGCAATAATTAGCTGTTACTGTGGACTCTGGTAGTGCCTGTAACAGGCTAGAGACTAACACGATGATCAACAAGCTTTACATTCTTGTGGAGGCTCTCGTGCTTGGCTTGCGCCGCTTCATGCCTCAGTTCTCATCACAGAAACAGGCTAGACGCTAACACGATGGTCAACAACAACGTCACACTACTCATGCTAATAAAATAAAATAATCACACTGCTCATGGGACCATGACGATATAGTCAAATCGAAGTCACGACTTCAGGAAGGGTCATCGGATCATTGACGAGGATCTTCACGGTTGCCCTCAGAAGGAGGTAGGGCAAAGGATCCTCAGCTGGGCGGCGTCGGACCGGCTGAGCTTGACATGATAAAGCAGATCATCAGCAGGTGGAGGAGCTCGGCTCGTCACATTCATTAAGTGCGAGGCGATGAAGCCGTGGCATGCACGGGGGAGATGACATTGCTCACTGCGTGCACGCGATACCCAACTCGTGCAGCTAGTTGACGCAGGCGAACCTGAATGCGCTGCAAGAATACAACCGGGTTCGTGAGTTTGAAAGCAACAAACAACAAAAGACACTGCTATTCTCGCAAAAAAAAAAAAGGACACTGCTAAGCAACAAAGAAGTACCTCAACACATTGTCGTAAACGGGACGCCTCATTCGGTTCTCCTGGGGCAATCTGAAGCACCATCCCTGCCTCATCCACTAACCTCTTAATGCCTCTACCCTGTGTTAGGTTCAAGATTGCATAAGTAATAAAGTTGTACGAGTTGACAGGACAGGGAAATTCCTCAACATACCATTCGATCGAGGATCGGGGCAATCTCAAGTTGTGTGCCTGCACGAGTGGTGGTATCAAAAGGATTGTCCTCATCCCCTGAGGACTGAATGTCAGCATAGTCATCCTCTGTCCATGCTGGCCTAAGGTGCACGCGTGCAGCGGTGTGCAACCAGTCCAAGTACTGTCTGAACTCCTTGTCACGATGCATGTTGTGAACTTGCACGACATTTCTCTCATACCTTCTCCACTCATCAATGTATCCTCGATGATGGTGCATGAAGTCATCGATCTTCTTCTGCCTCCTCCGGTCAAACCTGGAAAGTGAAGTGCTTTGTTAGTTCAGCAGTACCCATTCCGCTGTTCGACAGATTGAAAAAGCAAATCTGTACACTCACTTATGAAGCTGGATGGAAGTGGAGAATGGTTCAGGGGGACATGACTGGATCTTGTTGAATTGGCGCATCACCCTGTGGGGGAGATGGAACTCCACCACGTAGAAGCAAATGAGAGGACACCTCATAGTCCATAGGTCCTCATCACGGCAGCACATGCTATTTAGCACCAAGTTCTGGACATCAGGCTTTGTGTATGGCTGCCACTCAACCTGGTGAGAAAGTTACAAAGTTGCATTATTAAAAAGCTAATATCACAAGAGCACACAATAGTCAATTTGATTGCATTGCACCTGTCCTGATGATAGGACGTCCAACTCGTTGGTGTAGCTTAGGTACATGGTCTGTGAACGCCCATGAGGATGTTCAGCCGACTCCCACAAGTGCGAGACAGTTGGGCCCAAGTCCTGCCCACGGTCTGGGTACCAATTACGCTGTTCCCACAACAACGGCCTCCCAACAGGCAACCTCTCCCACATCCACACCTGGAGCAGAAATATGCAACCTGATAAATTTGAGCTCGGTGCAGTTCTGCAGCACGCCTCACAAAGTTGGCGGTACAAGAATCCAAGCACCGCGGACCCCCAGCTGTAAGTCCCAGCTTGATCCCAATCAAGAAGGCAGGGGATATACATCCACGAGGCTGTACTCCCTCCACCATCAGGGAAAAGCACAGATCCGAACATATGCAGCACCCACGCCCTTGCATAGAATGTAAGTGTGTTCGCGTCAGCGTCTGCAGGACAACGTGAAAAGTTGCTACGAAGCCAACTTAGGAGAACCCCATTAAGTTTCTTGCCGTGACCATCCAAAGGTCTCCCCAAGAAATCCTCTGTGCGCTGCTGCCACCCCTCAGACACAACCCTCCCTGTCACAGGCTCCCCTCTGATGGGCAATGCAAGGATCATTGCGACATCCTGCAGTGTCACTGTCATCTCGCCACATGGCAAGTGGAATGAGTGTGTCTCCGGCCTCCATCTGTCCACTAGTGCCGTAAGTGCCGCACGGTTGAAGGGAGGCATGCCACGCCGTATGACATTTGCGAAACCAGCAAGGTTTGCTCGCCGGAGCAGTGGGGTGTAACGCTCATCGTATGGCATGATAGAGTTGACTTCATGGGTGCGAACACGAAGAGCCTGAAGCACCTGCAAACGTAGATGGGCAAAAGAACATATGAAATGATACGGAAAATTGTTGCATCATTGCAACATGAATTTCACATTTGCAATTTTCAAACCTCGCCCGCCTCAATCTTGGGTGCCCGATGCTGCTTCTCGTAGTATGGATCCAGGAGATGGTATGCCACCATTCTGCAATAGGGAGAAATGGATTACTACGAACATACAATAAAAGTATAGAGCAAATATGTACGCAACAAGGGTATCGAATATATCTAGCATGGCCAAATTTGTTTCTTGAACGCAGGACAGCTGCGTGACATTTGATAGTAGAAACAAAGTACACAGGTGAAAGAGCGTCCAAACATTACAAATAAAGAAAAACATCAAACATTGAACGTGTGTGCCAAACTCTAAGTAAAAAACAACCGACGCAAACCGGGCTGGTTAAGTGCCTAGGCTTGCTAACCTGATCAGCAGGCTGTGCAACTCCCGGGCACCAGCCATACACCGCAGGGAAGCTTCACTCCCCACTGTCTTCAGCACCAAAGAAACTCAAATTTTGACACCAATTAACTAGTATGGCCAATTAACTAGTTCTCCAATTTGACACCGGAGTTCCTTTACACCCAACGAAATTATGGATATGCCCTCCTGACATGTTGAACACTGCTACATCAATCCCATGGATGTCATGGACCATGTAACACTAGGACCCATGTTTTGCTGTAGAGATTTTGTAGTGTCACCTAATTTGGGATGAATCTGCCTCAAGGATAAGGGCTTGTTTCTAAAATAAGATTTTAACCGTAATAGTTGTTTGAGAATTGAACCTTCCATCATCAACTTTCTTCTCAGCACACTTCTCAGATGAGGATTCATCTGGTGACTTGGACATAGAGTCTTGTTTTTTACTCTGGCTCTGTAATTCAGAACTCAAACTGATGTTCTCTTGAGGTGCTATCTGAGCAGGGCTACAAGCCTGAGGATTCATAACGCAGCAAGTTTCTGAAATAAAAATATATAGAACTTCATCACAACAGTATTGGCTGCTACCTAACGCTGTAAGAAACTATGGTAAAGGATGAACATTTGTTCTAGTTATACTTGTAGTTGCAACCAACATAGAAAATCATGGCATGCATATTTTAAATCAAATGAAACAAAATGCCAGAACTTTATAAGCTCTTAAGCAAAAAGTAAAACCCGAAATCCTAACTGAAACAGGGAACGTAATGAGTATGCAGCACAATAATTCGTTGATTTGTTTCCAAATTTTGATAAATTAACTTGATGTGTCGAGTACCTCGATGCGCATCCAACAGAAACATGAAATAATATGGTATACCTCCATTATTTCCCCCCTGCAGCTTCCTGTTGTCCTCCTCAAGCCGTGCATTCGATAGTTCCAATGCATTCAAATGCCTCTCCAGTTGTAGAAAATGTATGTTGTTAGCCTCAATTTGACTTTCCAGCTCCACAACCTAGATCAAAACAGGGAGAAAAACTGACGTGAGCAGTCAATTAGAATATTGCTTTTCCATCATAATGTATGTAAAATTCATGAACATCCTTTTTGTTATCATCAAGATTCTTCAATTTACAAGCAGCAAAGAACAACAAAACTCTGATACACATGGATGGTATACGCTTCCTGAAAGCTACATTACATTTTCTTTAATCAGCCAAGATTTGAGGTTTAAAATACCATATAGATATCCTTCTTTTTTAGGAAAACTATACAGAAATCTTCAATATGCAACGCCATATATTGATGACAGAATGTATTGCATGAAGTTAACAAAGCAAGGTAACCAAAAGCGGAGAATCATGTATTTTCCAGTGGTGTGGACTTAAGGTGCATTCATGTGCTGTCCCAAAACATAAATAAGGGTAAACATCTGCAACTCACTCTTACAAGAGAACTATTGACCAACATAAAGGCCCAAAAAAGAATAATCAGTTGTTTTTTTGTACAAGTACATATGTAGCATCTGAGATGCCAGCAGACATAACTCGAATGCTTACATTGTTTTGGAGGTCCTCATTCTTGGATTCCAGCTCCTCATTCTGCTTCATAAGGCAATCCATATCTTTCGCCTTCAGAGACAACTCAACCTTCAGCTTCTTTACCTCCTGGGAGTACCGAAGCTCTTTCTTTTTCTTAATCAACTGAGATGTTAGGTTCTCAATCTCCTTGGAAATCCTCAGCGAGTCATCAGACGGCATATTTAAGTCTTCTGCATACAGAAAGTCAAAAGCAACGACATGTCAGAGAGAGAGAGAGAGAGAGAATAGAACTGTGTTTTAAAGCCACATACTCGTACATACCTTCATTCGTTAAGGCGTCAGATTCTGTGATCCTCACTGCTGCTTTTCTCTTTCTACTTCCTGAAAGACAGTGCATCTGACTAGTGTGAATTGCATTTATACTTAAGTAAGCAGGCTAACTGGCTCCAAGAACACTGATTCTATCATTTTTTAATGACTCGATCATGGTTGTTTTATTGACACAACTGGACAATGGCTAAACAAGACAAAAATGATGGTGATGATTTTAATTCCCGGGTGTTACAGAAAGTCAAAAGCAACGACATGACAAAAAGAGAGAAAATAGAACTGTGTTTTAAAGCCACACACTCGCACATACCTTCATTCGTTAAGGCGCCAGATTCTGTGATCCTCACTGCTGCTTTTCTCTTTCTACTTCCTGAAAGACAGTGCATCTGACTAGTGTGAATTGCATTTATACTTAAGTAAGCAGGTTAACTGGCTACAAGGACACTGATTCTATCATATGTTAATGACTCCATCAAGGTGGTTTTATTGACACAACTGGACAATGGCTAAACAAGACAATGATGATGATGCTTTTATTTCCCAGGTGTACGCCCCAGAGTTTCCATTAACTACCAGTCTGAAATAAGTCAAATGTCAGCAGTGCACAGAAGCATGATTGTACCATCAGCACAGAAGCATAGCTTTAGCTGTTCTTGTACTAGAATGCTGCAGCATGTAAGCCTTTGAAGGATTCAACTGAAAGTGGAAATGGTATATAAATGACAACAAACAGAAGGACTTGTATGCGTCTTTGTAAAGTTCAGAACATGGCAGTAATGGTGAGATCAAGCTTGAGCCTTTTTTTTCCCCTCATAAAGGGTACATCTGTTTTCATTACGAGAGAATGCAAAACGTGGCAGTAAGTTGGTAAGCAGAAGCAAAAGAGAAGGCCAGAGAAAACCAGCTATGATAGTAACTAGACATCCAGAAAGCCTAGCATAAGTAAAGGATGGGCAGAGGACTCCTCAAGCATCCATCTCCTTATCGTTGTACGCATCAACTGGTGGCCCATCACTTGATTGCACATCATATGGAACAGGAAGAAGTAACATGCCTAACATCTTATAAGGCAGTCGAACTCCAGAAGTGGAATTCTCCACCACGATTCACACTACATATTAAGCCGACCTTCCACTAATTGCAATAGTTCTTCTTTCCTCACCCCATCATTACCAACCGTTTTCGAAACACAGGAGCATGGAGTTTCTGTTGCACTAGGAGACCAAGTGAGATTTCTCTCTTTTTCTGAAATCCTGATTGACTTCGAGCTTTCCCAATAGCCCAAAATATTTCTCAACTCATCGGCGATGACGTGAAATGAAACATATTCCCTCCAGGTAAGAAATTAATTACGGTGAAATCGGCCTATGAAATTGAATCTATCTAGTAATCGTTGTAATCTTCAGCCTCGTACTCTAACTTTTAGGGTTCCCCATGTACTGTTTATATCCCCAATAGCTGCTGAGGAGTAATCCCAGAGAAAGTGGTATCGGATCTATCAAAAGCGTCAACCAAGTCCACGGCCACGCACTCGAGGCGTATCGGTAATACATCGCAGAGAAGATTATGCATCAGAGGAAAGCACAAAACGGAGAAGCGGTATATTCACTACTGTTGCAGAGACAGGCGGAGGGTCACAAGCAAAGGGGAAGAAATTCCTGGAGACTCTTACCACTGCCAGCAGCAGCTCGTCCGCCGCCACCGCGCTTGCGCGCGGCGCCGGACCCGGCCGCCCCGTCTCCACCGCCGGCGGGGGCCATGGCGACGGCGGGGTGTTTCCCCGAGGAGGAAGAGGACGGCGGCGCTCACTGCAGGTAGGGCCAGGCAGTGACTAGGGAAGAGTGAATCCTCAACGGGCCACTCATTCGGTCCACGCGCCGATCCAACGGTCAGGATGCGTAGCTCCGAATCCGAGGGTCGTGGTCGTCCGGAATACCGACCGCAGTCGGTCAACGTCCACAACCGCACAAAGTTCACCTTGGCCGGCCGCGCCGTCCTCGGCCAACGGCGCTGCTGTGGCCGCCATCGTCTTCGGCGCTTATTTGCGGCCGCGGGACGCAGCCTCATCGGCAGTCGCCGGCGTGCCCCTAGTCGAAGGGCACTATGCATTCCGCAGGCAAGATTCATGAACACGACATTAGCTTACTAGACTGCTCAAATTTCAGTATATTTTTCATCTATCTGAAGGCCTCTGGACCTAGCACACTGACAGTAACCAGAACTACAACTTACAAGCCTACACCAACGACAAAATACATTGACAGCAGCATCACATCAAGATATGGTTCAGGAGAAGAGGCAGCAGGACAATGCTGCTGCAGTGTCATCTGTATCAGAAGTTCAGAACTAGTAACAAGCTTGTCAAAATCACACATGAAACCCGCTCTTCATCCGCAGCTGCTTGACGATGTGCTTCACAACCTCCGGCACCGTCGCCTTCCGCCCCTCGTCGAAGTTCCAGAGCTCCGACATCCCGTTCAGTCCGCCGGGGCTGTGCTCATCCATCTCGCTCAGCGCGGCCGTCACCGCGTTGCACACCTCGTCGCCGTACTCGGCCCGTAGCTGCTTCAGCTCCGGGTCGTCCTCGTCCACAACTTCCTGAAAAAATTGGCGATGATCGATTATATATGAGAGAGACCGGTGGACAAGCATTTTACTTTCTGATATTAAGTGAATTTGCATGAACACCTTTATTATACCGTCATCAGACTCAACGGCCTTCAAAGGACGCCATGACGGATCCATCACTCTGTACTGCCAAGTTGCTAACAACATAGCTGTTTTGATCTCGGGTTCGTCACTTCCATGCTTCTTCCGGCATGCATCTTCAAAAGGCTTCACGCTAAGTTCACCCATCTGTTTTATCCCGATACCGTTGTGCCCGCTCTTAATGTCCTTCAAACCCTGCACATTGTGCTAATCATTTTGGAGGAAGAAATTATTCCGGTCGTAGAACCACACATTATGTGTGAATCTACAGCTAAAGCATCCTGGAATTAAGGGGCGGTACCAATATCAATTCTTGCCGTGTATCTTGTAACTCCATTTCCGCCTGGATATATTTCCACGCTGTAGCTGTGCTCAAATCATCAGAATTTTTTTCACGTACCAACATTTCACTCATCTTCTCCATCTTGCCCTGGAATTCTGTATTTAGCATTGCGACTTCCAGCTCAACCAGCTGTTTCAGAAGCATGAAAAAAGTGTCAATGAAGTGCTTAGCTTTTGAAAAAATGAACACATAGATGAATACATAATGATACTTAGATAGACAGTTAGTTAAGCTTCTGTCTTATCATCACTTTTTTTTATCTACACTAATCTTATTCAATGCTGCATCTCCCAACTTGAAGCTTGAGTCCAGTTGTTTGGACTTTGGAAAAAGAAGGAACTTTGTCATAATGCTTTTTATGCCCCCATGCAGACCAAGGAAATGAGGCTAATGAATATTAGAGCTACTTACACTTAAACCAACATTCCCGCTTAAGCAAGAGGTACGCCACACCCATATAATTTAGCAACACTTGAGAAAGGTAGGGATTGTCCTGCTTCATTCCCAAAGAACAAAAGAATCTTGAGAAAGGTAAAACCTTACTAGTCATAACTGAAAGCAGAAAGAACCTATGGCAGCACATTTAGAATTTCAGCGTCAAATTTCCTTTTTAAGATTGATGGAATTAGATCATTTTCAAATATGTAATATGTAACAGAATCATAATAACGCCTTACTCTATTTTAATGAACTTTGGGCAACTTCATATCACAATGCACACAAGAAATAAACTTGTAAGACTGTATACCTTCATCACAAGACTCATCTGCATTCCTCGAGATGTGCAGACGAAAATTTTATTGTGCTATGCGGTCCTTCACATAGCCACGCCCACAAGTGCTTTTTCTTTGTATCATTATGATTTTCCAGAATCTCCAATATCTTAGTTGACAGGATAAAAACTACTATAAATAGTCAATTAAACCTTTCAATTTCTTATCACCTGTTTCACTAAGACCAACTTATACATTTATATGAACAGAAAAGAACAAAAGAACCATGATGAAACAAACATTTAAGTGACTAAGGGTCCAGAACAAACAAAGGTAGGTCCAACAAAGAACAGCCAGTCGTCCCTACAATCAGTACAAACTACAAACCCTACACCTGTGATACAGGAAAGTGTAATACTAATTGAAAGGTGAGAGAGCTTACATTCTTGCTGAGGCCCTCGTACTTTGCTTGCAGTTCCTCATTCTGCTTCCTCAGGCATTGGATCTCTTTCTCTTTCAGAGCCAGCTCAGCCCTCAGCTTCTCGTTCTCCACACAGTACCCAAGCTCCTTTACATCCTCATCCAGCTGAGACCTCAGGTTCTCAATCTCCATTAAAATCTGCTCAGACTCCTCATACGCCACCTCCAATGCTTCTGTATGTGGCGAGAAATATATTAAACAAAAGAATGATGTCAGTTTTCAGTCAAGTCTACCTCTGTCCCCATCCAAATTGTTAGAATTTCCGGATGTAACCATTTCTTTTCTCTTTCTATTTCCTGATGATGTTCCAAGATTGGTAAAACGAACATGAAAGGACATAACCCTTTGCAATGAGGCCATGCTGTCTTAACCAGATGGAAACTAAAATATGATTTCAAAAAGAATAAAAACAAGATATGCTAACAGAACAGATGATCCAAACAACCACTTACACTTAGCTATCACAATTCCTACAACTTAGCATTTCCCCTAATTCATGTGTAATTGTTCCTTGTACAAGTCCTTGGACCATTCTATTCCTTTCTTACAGTTCTAATGGTGCGGTTAGTTTGGGGGAAATGTACCGCTAACACGGAACTGACTATTCCTGAAATCCAAGAAAGGGTGCCCACCCACAATCAAGGGCGGCACCAAACTTGGAATGAAACGAAGCAGTAACTTAAATTTCGAAATGCAGCACAGATCTAGGCAACAAATACAGGTCGACCGAGCAAGTCAATGACAATTAAATTTAAAGGAAAATAAAAGAAATCCGTACCCCCATCGATACGTGAACCGAGGCCACCCGTCTCGTCGCCTTCGCCAGCGGGGAGCATGTCGACGGCGGGTTCGCCGGAGGTTTTTTTTTTTTTTTTTTTTTTGATCAAACATACCTGTATTTATATTAAGGAAATACAACCATACAACCATACAGATACGAATACAAGGATACGGACAGCTGTACCGCACAAAGTGCAAAGAGGCCCTTAGCAAAGAAAGAAATTACACACAGGTCCCTGGACCTCGAGCACATCGATGGCGACGAGATCCGCCTTCGCCGGCCACGCCAGCGCCTGCATCGCTCGCCGCCGCCACCAACCCAACGCCGAGAAGGACTCCATCGCACAAAGGCTTCAACGAGCCGGGGAAGACACTCACCTCGGAACGGCGAGATGGGCCAGAGCTGAACGACCAATCGGCCGGGGCCACGCCCCGAGCACCTTCCCGGCTGGCCCGCCGCTCGCCGACGACGACGTGTGCCGCCGTGGAACACCCGAGCGCGAACCAACCACCCTTCTTCCACGAAACCGCAGCATCGTCCGCTTCCTTGAACCAAAAAGCCAGCCTCTTCCACGCCTCGTCGACGAAGACGCAGATCCGCCGGCGAACTCCTAAAAAGGAGCCCCTCGACGGGGACTCCGCCCCCACGAGCTCGCCGCCGGCACCGGAGTGAAGCACCGGCGGGACGCGGCCGAACTCGGAGGGACAGATCCGGACTCCCGGTCGACGCCGCCGCACTCTCGCCGCCAACCGCCGGAACCCTAACCCTAGACCTAAGAAAACCTAGACTAGGACCTATCCTACCATCCGCCAGCGAGAGCACTGCCCTCTCCGCCACCTCGCGCAGCCCCGAGGGCCATCGGAGGCGACGGAGAGAACCGGCTCCGCCGGCGGGGAGGAACGACACCCTTATCGCCTCTCTTTACTGTAGCGAGCGAGAGAGAGAGGAGAAAGGGACCAAATGCCTTATCCGTGGTTCGCCGGAGGTTGACGACGGAGGACTGAGTGAAATAGATTTGACCCTTTCTGGAATTATATTTTAGATCAAAGTGCATCCAGGTCCTTTGACTATTTCGAGATTCTCATTTAGGTCCATAAACTCTTAAAATAAAATTTTAGATCTTTAAACTATTTCAAGTTTTCATCTAGGTCCATAAATTATCAAATAAAGATTTGGATCTCTAATCTTATTTAACGCCTAAGTAGCTATCTAGAATGAGGCTCGCGCTGGAATTATGATGACATGACATGTCGACTTGATCATTGTGTGTGTTTTTTTTTTTTTGCGAACTTTGATCATTGTGTGTTTGGCTGGAGTTTCGACCTTATCTTTCAATATTGTTTCGGCAACAGCTGTTACTTGCCGTTCTAGTGATCTGAGTGGTAAAAAAGAAACAACATCTCATACCGTTCTAAATTTCAGCTAATACCGGCCGCTCTAATGGGTTCAGGAAGGAATATTCGAAAAACACAAATTTCGATGAGCACATCAATAGCATTTTCTAGACACTCGGCGTCCCCTTTAGAAATATGTATTTTCTAAAAGGACCCCTGACAAACGTATTTCAGTTCCTAGCTTCAGAAAGATTCATCACGTACTGCTCCAGTCGATTGGTTACGCTAATTTTAATGTACTACGAGCTCAACATCGGTAGAAGCTGAGCAGTGGGCGCGACCTATCTGGAAAGACACAAGTTGATCGTGATTTAGAAGGTGGTACATGACACCTCTCAAACTTTTAATTTAGAGTTCATCAGCCAGCCCTTTCAACATATGTAGGGGTACTACTAGGGAGGTTGCAGTAGCTAGTATGGACGAACCTCCACAAGAAAGGTCGAGGACCACTCAGTGCTCCATGACCAGACACCAGAAGCAGAAGAGCCGTTTATGTTCATAGCAGTAACCGTGGTTGGGATGATGATGATGATGAGACGACCTTGCTGTTCCGAGCTGTCAGAGTGTGCACCCGGCCTTGGGGGCTGCGGGCTGTGAACTTTGTAATGTGATATTTAGCTGGGCTAATGGGCCGAAAATAAGCAGACGACCGTGAGTGACACTACTACACTGGAGCACATACATGTCAGGGCAAAGACATCAGCAAAGGAATATAAGCAGTGCTGGGTCACAACAGCATCGTGCGCTGAGGGCTTTGGTTTAGTAGACTTTAGTCTCTAGTCTAAGTTGATCTTCCAGTGGTTTGGCATCTAGCAGACCATGGCACCTGATCAAAACATTCAGATACAGTCTGCACAAGTTAAGCCAGACGTCTTTTTACACGCAGCTGCCTGAGCATGTACTGGAGAGCCTCCTTCACAGCCTCCTTCACAGTCGCCTTCCGCCATTCCCTGAAGTTCCAGAGCTCGAACACAGGTGAGCATCCACTGGGGTTGTATTCATTCCTCTCAATCAGCGCAGCCGTCACTGCATTGCACAGGCTGTTACCATACTCTGCCCGCAATTGCTTTAGCTTCGAGTCATCGTCATCCACAACTTCCTGCAACATGCGACGATGCGATGGATTATGAGTGCTAACCGAGCATCTCTTCATGGTATACTCAAACAGAAGTTGAAGCTGCAACAGTTTAGTAAATACCTTTGGACTCCCATTAGCATCAATGATCTTGAAAGGATGCCATGATGGATTTCTCAACTCCTGATCCCAAAGGGAGGCCAGCATAGCAGCTTGGACCTCGGCTTCATCATCTCCATACCTCCGCTGACATGCTACTCTAAAACTTAGTTCATCAACTTCGCCCATCCTTTTTACCCCAATACCGACGGGCCTTGGAAGCATCTCCTGTAATCCCTGCACATTGCGATAATCATTTTTTTATGTAAAAAATATTTTCTTTTGAGGAATTTAACTCTCGAAGAATGGATTATGTGAATGGAAATGCTTCATTGACAGTGTAATGAGGAGTAATACCACTATCAGTTCTTTTCGAATGTCCTGCAACTCCATTTTTGCCTGAATAGAATTACACACTGTGGCTGAAAGCTTTTCACCTTCCAACATCTCATCCAATTTCTCCATCTTGAACTCAATTTCTGCATCTAATTTTGCCATTTCCATTTCAAGCTTATCTTTCTGAAAAAACATGGTCAGGAGTGGGGACCCTAATTAATTTCCCTTAAATGAAATCAATGCTTAGATGGACAGCGGTTAGCTTACCCCTAACTTCTCATCATCAGCTTTCCCATTACCACCACTTTTTTCAGTCGGTGATTGATCTACCACCTTGGAGTTTGGGCCTGGTTTTTTCAAAGAGGAAAAATAAAAGAACCTTGTCATAACGCTGTTCTTCCCAGTGCCCAAGAAAACATGGCAATGAAAAAAGAATATTAGGGTTGATTATGCTTAAAGTAGTCATTTCCCACAATAAGTGGTATATCAGTCCTACAAAATTTGGTGATGCTAGAAAATGGTAAACTTTACAAGTCACAGTTGGAAAAATAAACATATAATTATACATAGTTTGAGCATTATTTAGAAGGAAAAATGATGGAACTGATTATTTTCAAATATGTAATGCATGGCATTAGTTACTTTCCCGAATTTTCAGCAACTATATATCACAATGCATTAAAAAGAAAGAAGCATGTATCAAGACTGTATGATACCTTCATCACATGACTTATCTGGTAATTTTTTGCATTCCTCAAGTTGAATCAACATAATTTCCATTTTTCTATGCAAACCCTCCAACTGCCGAATTTGTTTTATCTTGACATCAATCTGATTTTCCAGAGTATCTGCAATCTTGATTGACAGCAAGAGAAAACATTGTTAACTAAAAACTTCCATTTTAGCTATACATCTAAATTTACCCTCAACAAAGAGGAATCCTAACTGAATGCGTACATTCTTATGCAGGCCTTTATGCTTGTCTTGCAACTCCTCATTCTGCTTCTCATACTTAGCTTGCAGCTCCTCTTTCTGCTTCTCATACTTGGCTTGGAGCTCTTGTTTCTGTTTCTCGCACGTACGTTGCAAATCCTCGATCTGCTTTGTGTTCTTAGCTTGCAGCTCCTCGTTCAATTTCTCGTACTTAGCTTTCAACTCCTCATTCTGCTTCTCGTATTTAGACTGCAGCACCTTGTTCTGCTTCTCATACTTAGCTTGTAACTCCTTATTCTGCTTCCTCAGGCGCTGCATCTCTTTGTCCTTCAGATCCATCTCAACCCTTAGCTTCTCATTCTCCTCACAGTATCCGAGCTCTTTCACATCTTCCTCCAGCTGAGACCTCAGGTTTTCAATCTCCATTGCAAGCATCCGACGGTCCTCACATTCCACCTCCAAATCTTTTGTTCATGAAGAAAACTATATTAAATCCATGGCGCCAAAAGATTGCAAAAGATCAAAAAAAGGTTTTAGGCACGCATACCTTCATTATGGCCCAAGTTGTTAGAATCTCTTGTCAATACTGCTGCTTTCCTCTTTCTACTTCTTGCTTCGACCCCAAGATTCTGGCCAGCTCTAGCTAAATACAGAGAATACATTTCCTTTCAGTAAGTGTTGGATAAGCATCACAAGTACAGACGAGTAGCATATCCCCAAGCATGGTTTCTTAAAAATTACAAGACCAAAAATCAAAAAGGAGGGTAAAAAGAACACAGATAGAACCTAACCCTTGGCTGAAGTGCTTAGAGCTATATCAGCGTAGGTGATCTTGGCCATGCCATCTTAACCGAACATAAACTAAATTTGCGTGGGTAGAAATTATTTCCATTTTCGAAAGAAACAAGCTAAATTCTGTTTTAGCCATACCAAACAAAAAATTTGCGTCAACGAACCTGACCACCAAAACAACTACCTAGAGTTGACAGCTGGTGGCAGCTTACGGAATTTTCCTCACTTGATATTCACTTAATATCACAGTCAGTTTCACACAACTTTTGCACAACTAAAGTGTGATTGTTCCTTGTAACATGCCCAAACACTCTTATTCCCTTCCTGCAGCATTGAACTTGACCCCCATTGCCCCAATCGAAATAGCACGCGACCCGCAAGCATAATTGCAGTACCAAACTTGTGGGGAAATCAAACGAAGGGGCACATTGAATTTCTAAATGCATCACAGATCTGATCAGGTTCACGCATCCAGGCAGCAATTACGAAGGCCAACCGAAAAGAAGATTGGGGAAGTATTAGGCAAACAACAACTACGGAGCAAGGTTGATCATTGCAAAAAAAGGGAATATCGTAGGATCTTACCACCACCGACGAGACCTGGACCGACGCCACAGCGCTCGCTTGTCCCGGCAGGGTCGCCCGTCTCGTCGCCTTCTCCGGCAGGGACCATGGCTGCGGCGCCGCGGCGGGTCGCCAAAGGGCGGAGGCTGAGGGCTTTTTTTTTCCTCACTGCTTCCCAGGGTTTTTGCGAGCCGTGACCTCCCGGCTGCCACTGAACCCTTCCCTTTTCCCTCGCTTCATTACCGAGGCCCCGTTTGGATCATTTTAGAAGGTGCTGTAGCAGTCACATCAAAGATGTCGGCATAATTTATGTGTACTAAACAAAGTCAAATTACAAAACTAAGTCCAGGACCCCCCTCTATTTCGCGAGACGAACGTAATGAGGGTAATTAAGCGGCGATTAGACGATAGTTACTGTAGCATCACTGTGTCAAAACATTGATTAATTAGGCTTGTTAGATTCGTCTCGAAAAATAACGCCCGTCTGCAGAAAGGTTTTGCAATTAAATTATATTTAGTACCCTTAAATAGTAAGATTCTTTTTACTTTAGAGAGGTATAAACTTTAGAGGGCACTTTAGAGGGGTATCCGAACGGCACCCGAGATTTTTTCCTAGGGTAACGCCTCTCCAAATGTAACACGTTCTATAATCGATGCGCTGAATTTCTTCGGAGCAAAGTTCTCTCATTTCCCTTTTGTTTTTGTGTTTCCCTCAGTTTTTGCAAGATCAAATTGCCTCTGCCCCTGTAAAATCGAACTGGGTACCTGGTAGGGTTACGTGCTGGCTGATGAGCTAATCCACCTATTCCCTTTGTTCTCAATTTCTTTTAAAAAAACATAAAATTATCATTATTATATAATAATAATAATAAATACATTTCTAATAATGCAGACACTGCGGCAACCATCGCAACAAAAAGGCTCAAAGACTCACCTTCTGTCATCCTCTAAGCCACCACCATGCTTCCAAACCTTGTCCATCTTTTCGTTCTCAAATCCAGTTACGACAACAAATCTAGTTCAAAGCTGAACCAACATTGTCGCCGGAGTATGGGTGTGTTTGGAAGCCCGCATAGAGTAGGTGATGCTCTGTGGATGCAGGCCAAGGTGAGCCAGGCTCTGTGGATGCAGGCCGGCATGTTTGGTTGCCCCCTTGAGGCCTAGCCAGGTTGAGTGGAGAAGGTGATTGGTTACCTGGTTTTTGGGCTGGACTGCATGAGTAGATGCAACCTCGGGTGTTTGTAACCCGCATATGAGAGGGATGCGGTGACCGTGGCTCTGGTTTGGTGATGCTTACCGCTCCTGGCTGGTGTCATGTTGAGCTGAAGGAGGATTTCTCACGGTGCGACCACCATTCGTTCCCCAGGATCCTGTGAAGTCTCGAAGACTTGGCCCAAAATAAGAAAAATGAAACTCGAAGACCGAACTGATTTGATGGATGTTTTGCATTATTTAGTTCACCAAAAAAATTATTTTATGTTATAAATTTTTTGTGTTAACCAAAATTACTTAGATTTTTATTATTAGAACTCCAAGATAACCAAATAAACAGAACTTCTCTAAATCCTATTTTTAAACTATTGATTGTATGGTCAAGTACTTGATTTCCTATTACTTTCAAGAAGGATTGATGCAATAAAGCTTTTGCTATCACTCAAGTTCAAGTTTGCATATATTAATATTCAGGACTTATTTTGATATATTATTATCATAAATCCTAAACGTTTCTGCCTCTGCTTCCTGAAGATGTACCCAATATCCTTCTTCACCGTCGCCTTCCTCCACTCGCCCAAGTTCCACAGCTCGGGGCACCGCGTACCGTTCTTTGGGTTTTTCCTCGTTCATCTCGCTAGATCAGCGCCGTTTTCACTGCGTTCCACACGTCGTCGCCGTACTCAGCCAGCAGCTACCTTTGCTCTAGATTGTCCTCGTCCACAACTTCCTGCAACATTCGGTGATGATCGATCGATTGCGAGACAGATACAGATGCGTCGAGTTCTGATATGCATAATCAAGCAGAATGCTAACAACGTGACCGTTTCATCGCACTGTAGTTCGCCGTTGTTGAACTTCCAGTCGTGGTTACACTAGTGTCAATGTACTCTTAAGTTGTTATCAGCGACAGAAAAGCTTGGCGCAGCCACCGGTTCCAAACAACGGCCAGGAAGCAACGGCCAGGCACGGAAGCCCCCAAGCACAGCTCATACGCATGCACGCCCCTGGTCTGCCGCCGCCGGTGACACGCCTCCGCTGCGTGCATGATTCTGGAAAGACTCGATGGAAAAACACAGAATTTACAAGGCCATATACTGCAAGCAAAGAACGCATGGCAACCGGTCTCAAACTTAATTTAGAAGTTCATGAGCCAGCCCTTCCAACATCTTGTGGGTTCAGAGGAGGTTGCGGTAGCTAGTATGGACAGTGTTCAGACCACAGTGACACTGCCACATTGGAGTTAATATGTGACGGTAGCAAACGAAATAAGAACCACAGGGTCGCACCTAAGTTTCAAAAGAACTTGGTTTAGGAGACTGTAGTTTAAGTTATATCCCAGCCGTTTAGCACCTAGCAGACCACTCATGGCACCAGATCAAACCATATTCTGCCTCCGGAAGCGACGCGAACGCAACTTTTCGAGCAGGTAATGGATAACCTCCTTTATCGTTGCCTTCCGCCCTTCCCTGAAGTTCCAGAACTCGGGCACAGAATAGCGTCCACTAGGGTTGTACTCATTCATCTCAATCAGTGCGGTCGTAACTGCATTGCACACGTCGTCACCATACTCCGCCCGCAGTTCCATCAGGTTCCCGTCATGATCATCCAAAACTTCCTGCAACGTGCGACGAAGCAATGGATTATCAGTGCTACTTGAGCATAACTTCATGGTATACTAAGTAGAAGATGGATTTGCAACAGTTGAAAAAAAAAAAACCTTTAACTTCCCATCACTCTCGACAATCTTGAAAGGGTGCCATGATGGATCATGCAACTTGTCATATCATCTGGAGGCCAGTACGGCTGCACAGAGATCGTTTTTATTTTCTCCATGCCTCCGCTCCCATGCTACTCTAAAAATTTGAGAATCTTCAATTTCACCCATCCTTTTTATACCCACGGCACTGCGCACGGGCCAGAGAACACTGCCGTCTAAAGCCTGCAAATTTCTATATCATTTTTATGAATAAAAAAATATGTTTTCATTCGATGAATTGAACTCTTGAAGAATGTATTATGTGAATGGCAGTGATTCATTGTTAGTGTAATTAGGAGTAATACCTTTATCAGTTCTCTGCGAATGTCCTGCAACTCAATGTTAGTCTGAATAGATTTCCACACTGTGGCTGAGCCCAGCTCTTCTACAAGCTTTGCACCTTCCAACAGCTCAAGCAACTTATCCATCTTGATCTCAATTTCAGCATCTAATTTCGCTACTTCCATCTCAAGCTTCTGTTTCTGAAAAAATATGGATCAGGACTGGGGACCCTAATTAATTTCCCGTAGACGATATCAATGCTTAGATGGACAGGGGTCAGCTTACCTTCAACATCTCATCATCAGCTTTCCCACCGACACCACTTATCTCAGCCGATGATTGATCTACCAACTTGGAGTTTGGATCTAAATGTTTGGAAGAGGAAAAATAAAAGAGCCCTGTCACAACGCTGCTGTTGCTCAATGTAACACAAGAAAACAAGGCTATGAACAAACAATATTAGCGTTGATTATGCTTAAAATAGCTTTTTAACATAAAAATGATATATCAGTCCTACAAAATTCGGTGATGCTAGAAAAATGTAATTTTACAAATCAACAACAGGAAAGATAAGCATACAATTATTCATAAGTTCAGCATTATTTTGAAGGAAAAAAAATGATGGAACTGATCGGTTGCAAATATGTGATACATAGCAGAAAATAACCAATGCTTTACTTACTTTTCTGAACTTTCAGCGACTGCATATCACATTGCATTGAAAAAAGAAGCATGTAAGAAGATTGTAGGATACCTTCATCACATGACTTATCTGGTGTTTCTTGGCATTCCTCAAGTTGAGCCAACGAAAATTCCATTGTGCTGTATAACCCCTCCAACTGCCGAAGTTGTTTTTTCTTAGCATCAATCTGATTTTCCAGTGTGCATGCAATCTTGAGTGGCACCAAGAGAAAACACAGCTAATCAGACATTTCCATTATAGCTATACATTTAAATTTACCCCCAAGAAACATGAGCCATGACGAACAAATATTTTGATTGACCGTACAGGGAAGAGTAATGCTAGGTGAAAGCTTACATTCCTGTGGAGGCCTACATTCTTGGCTTGCAACTCCTCGGTCTGCTTCTCATACTTAGCTTGCAGCTCTTCTTTCTGCTTCTCACACTTAGATTGCAAATCCTTGTTCTGCTTCTCGTACTTAGCTTCCAGCTCGTCGTTCAACTTCTCAAACTTAGATTGCAACTCCTCATTCTGTTTCTGATAGTTAGCTTGAAGCTCCTCATTCTGCCTCCTCAAGCACTGCATTTCTTTGTCCTTCAGATCCATCTCAGCCCTTAGCTTCTCATTCTCTTCACAGTGCCTGAGCTCTTTCACATCTTCATCCAGCTCAGACCTCAGGTTTTCAATCTCCATTGCAAGCCTCTGAGTGTCCTCACATTCCACCTCCAAACCTTTTGTCCATGAAGAGGACTATTTTAAATCCATTGCGCACAAAAGACAGCAAAATGTCAAAGAAGGTTTTCAGGCACGCATACCTCCGTTCCCAGGCAAGTTGTTAGAAACTCTGGATAATACTGCTGCTTTCCTCTTTTTACTTCCTGCTTCTACCCCGAGATTCTGGCCAGCTCCAGCTAAAAATACAAAGAACACATTTACTTTTAGTAAGTGCTGGTTACGAATCACGCGACAAGTTCAGCAAGACCAATAACATATCCCCAAGCATGGGTTCAGAAATTACAAGACCAATAAACACAAAGGACAGTAAAAAGAAAATGCAAAGTACCCAACCCTTTGCTGAAGCGCTATGAGCTATCTTGGCGCAAGTGACAGCGACCATCCTAACCCGAACACAAACTAATTTGTAGCTGGAAACTATTCCCTTTTCTAAAGAAACAAACTAAATTCTGTTTTAGCCAACCAAACAAAAAGTTTGTGTTAGGCAAAACTGACCATCAAAACAGCCACTTAGAGTTGACAGTGTTTTGGAAAATTTGCACATTTAATATTCAGTCAATATCACAAATCGATTTGATTCTATGTTTGCACGATTCAAGTGTGATTGTTCCCTGTAAAAATGCTTAAACACTCTGCTCCCTTCCTGCGGTTCTGCTTCTGCTTTTTTGGGGGAAATCAACCACTACCCTGACAGGACATATTACTCTTGGTCTTGGAAAGCTAAATCATGTGGTTCCAATCGAAAGAGCACGCAACCCTCAAGCAAGATTGCAGCACCAAAACAAAGGGGCAAACTGGCTTTCTAAATGCATAGCAGATCTGGTTGCATCAAGGCAACAATGCTAAAGATCGGTCACAAAGAACATCAGGAAGTATGAAAAAACAACAAATGCAGTGGTGATCGCTGTAAGAAGGGAAAAGAAAGGAATTTCGTAGGTTTTCTTACCACCACAATCAGCCATACCTGGAGTGACGCCACAGCACCCGTTTGTGCGGCTGGACCTACCTGTCTCGTCGCCTTCCCCGGCAAGGACCATGGCTACGGCGGCGACGCTGGAGAGCGGAGGCGGAGGAAGAAGAAGGCACTGAAGAGAAGGGTTTTGCTTTCTTGGCCTTGCTACTTCCCACTGCAAGCAGGGCTACAGAGATCGGGTTTTTGTGCGCCCGTGACCTCCTCTCCACCACTGATCCCTTCCTTCCCTTCTCAATTATTACAGACAGCACTGAACTGACCGCTTCACCTTTCACCCATACTTGGGCCTGCTACGTTTCTCCCTCAGCTTCCTGACGTACTCGAGACCCTCCATCACCGTCTCCTTCCCCCTCTCGGCGAAGTTTCACAGTTCCGGCACCGATTACCGTTCCCCTGGGGTTGTGCTCGTTCATCTTGCTCAGCGCCGTCTTCACTGCGTTGCACACGTCGTCTCCGTACTAAGCCAGCAGCTACCTCTCCTCTGCATTGTCCTCGTCCACAACTTCCAAGGTTCGGTGATGCATGATCAATTCTGAGACGGGTTACAAAGGCATCAAATTCTGATGTATATACATTCAAACAGAATTCTAACAATGTGACCGTTTCATGGCACTATGGTTCGCCGTTGTTGAAGTTCCTAGCTTCTGAAAACTTTATCACGTACTACAGACAGTCATGGTTCCAAACAATGGCGAGGCGCGAAGGCGCCAAGCACAGCTCATACGCGTGCACGCGCCTGGTCTGCCACCGGCGACGGACGCGCCTCCTGCCCAAGGATTTTCTTACGCCTGCACGCAAGATTTCCATATTCCATGGAAAGACAAACTTAATTACAAGTGGTATGTAGCACGTTAAGATGCATGGCAACCCGTTTCAGACTTGATTTAAAAGTTCATCAGCCAGCCCTTTCAACATACTGGGTTCAGGAGGTTGCGATAGCCAGCTAGGATGGACAGTAATCAGACCACAGTGACACTGCCACACTGGACTGCATACATGACAGGGTACAAACATCAGCAGATCAAATAAGCAGCATAGGTTCGGAACAGCATCGCGCGCTAAGTTTCGAAAGGACTTCGTTTAATCGACTGTAGTATTAGTATAAGTTAATCTTCCAGCGGATTAGCACCTAGCCGACCATGCACCATGGCACCTGATCAACTGCTTCAGTTGGCGACGCATTTCAAGCAGCTGACTGAGCAGGTACCTGAGAACCTCCTTCGCCGTTGGCTTCCGCCCTTCCCTGAAGTTCCAGAGCCCGGGCACAGGACAGCGTCCACTAGGATTGTACTCATTCATCTCAATCAGCGCGGTCGTAACTAAATTGCACACGTCGTCACCATACTCTGTCCGCAGTAGCTTCAGTTTCTCGTCCTCATCATCCACAACTTCCTGCAATGTGCGACGAAGCGACAGATTATCAGTGCTACGCGAGCATAACTTCATGGTATACTCAAATAGAAGATGGATTTGCAACAGTTGAAAAAAATTACCTTCAACCTCCCATTAGCATCAACAATCTTGAAAGGATGCCATGATGGTTTTGTTAACTCCCAATTCCATTTGGAGGCCAGCATAGAGGCTCTGACATCGGCTTCATCATTTCCATACCTCCGCTGACATGCTGCTCTAAAAATTCGTACATCTTCGATTGCACCCATCATTTTTATACCCACGAACCTGAGAAACATTGTCCTCTAAACCCTGCAAATTTCGATAATCACTTTTTATGCATAAAAAGTATTTTCATTCCATGAATTGAACTCTTGAAGAATGGATTATATGAATGGCAGTGATTCATTGTTCGTGTAACAAGGAGTAATACCCCTATCAGCTCTCTTCGAATATCCTCAATGTTTGATTTCCAAACCGTGGTTGAGCCAAGCTCTTCTAAGAACTTTTCACCATCCAACAGCTCCCACAACTTATCCATCCTGATCTCAATTCCAGCATCTAATTCCGCTACTTCCATCTCAAGCTTCTGTTTCTGAAAAAATATGGATCAGGACTGGGGACCCTACTTAATTTCCTATAGATGATATCGATGCTTAGATGGACCGGGGTTAGCTTACCTTTAACGTCTCATCATCAGCTTTTCCACCAATGCCACTTTTCTCACGCGGTGATTGATCAACCAACTGGGAATATGGATCTAGTTGTTTGAAAGAGGAAAAATAAAAGAGCCTTGTCATAACGCTGCTGTTACCTAATGTAACCCAAGAAAACAAGGCTATGAACAAAGGACATTAGCTTTGATTATGCTTTAAATAGTTTTTTAACCTAAAAAAGAGTACATCAGTCCTACAAAATTCGGTGATGCTAGAAAAAGGTAAACTTTACAAATCAAACTGGAAAGATAAACATAGAATTATTCATAATTTCAGCATTGTGTTGAAGGCAAAAAATGGAGCTGATCGTTTGCAAATATGTGATACATGGCAGAAAATAACAAATGCTTTACATACTTTTCTGAACTTTCAGCGAATGCATATCACATTGTATTAAAAAAATGTAAGAAGATTGTAGGATACCTTCATCACATGACTTATTACCTGGTATTTCTTTGCATTCCTTAAGTAGAGCCAATGAAAATTCCATTTTTTATACCACGCCCAATTGCTGAAGTTGTTTTTTCTTAGCATCAATCTGATTTTCCAGTGTGCACACAGTCTTGATTGGCAGCAACAGAAAAAAATAGCTAATTAGATATTTCCAATTTAGCTATACATTTGTTTTATTCTTTTAGGGAAAGCTATAAATTTAAATTTACCCCCAAGAAACATGAACCATGACGAATATAACATTTTGATTGACATTTCAGGTAAGGGAATTCTAGCTGAAAGCTTACATTTTTATGGAGGCCCACATTCTTGTGTTGCACCACCTCATTCTGCTTCTCATACTTAGCTTGCAGCCCTTCTTTCTTCTTCTTGTGCTTAGCTTGCAGCTCTCATTGAACTTCTCGAACTTAGCTTGCGACTCCTCATTCTGCTTCTCATAGTTAGCATGTAGCTCCTCATTCTGCTTTCGTACTTAACTTGTAGCCCCTCATTCTGCTTCTCGTACTTAGCTTGTAGCTCCTCATTCTGCTTCCTCAAGCACTGCATCTCTTTGTCCATGAACAGGACTATTCAAATCCATGGCGCACAAAAGACAGCAAAAGATCAAAGAAGGCTTTCAGGCAAGCATACCTCTGTTCCAGGCAAGTTGTTAGAATCTCTGGACAATATTGTTGCTTTCCTCTTTCTACTTCCTGCTTCAGTTCCAGGATTCTGGTCATCTCCAGTTAAATACAAAGACCATATTTCCTTTTAGTAAGCGTTGGATATGCATCACGCCACAAGTACAGCAAGACCAGTAACATATCAAGCATGGGTTCTAAAATTACAAGACCAATAAACACAAAGGACAGTAAAAAGAAGATGCAAAGTACCTAACCGGCTAACCCTTTGCTGAAGTGCTTTGAGATATCTCAGCGCAGGTGAAAGAGACCATCCTAACCCGAACACAAACTAATTTGCAGCTGGAAACCATTCCCATTTCTAAAGAAACAAACGAAATTTGTTTTCTAAACAAAACAAAACTATTGTGCTAGCAAAACTGACCTTCAAAACACCCACTTAGAGTTGGCAGTTGATGGCAGCTTTTAGAAAATTTGCACACTAAGATATATTCAGTTAATATCACAATCGATTCCATTCTACATTTGCACGATTCGAGTGTGATTGTTCTCTGTAAAATGCTCAAACACTCTGCTTCCTTCCTGCAGTTCTGTCCTGCTTTTTTGGGGGGAAATCCACCACTGCCCTCACAGGACATATTACTCTTGGAAGGCTAAAATTTGTGGCCCCAATCGAAATAGCATGCAACCATCAGCAAGATTGCAGCACCAAACCAAACTTACGAGGAAATGAAACGAAGGGGCAAACTGACTTTCTAAATGCATCGCAGATCTGGTTGCATCCAGGCAATAATGCGAAGGATCGGCCATAAAGAACATCGGGGAAATAGTAGGAAAAAAACAACAAATGCAGTGGTGATCGCTGTAAGAAGGGAAAATTAAGGAATTTCGTAGGTTTCTCTTACCACCAAAATCCATACCTGGAGTGACGCCACAGCACCCGCTTGTGCGGCCGGGGCTACCCATCTCGTCGCCTTCGCCGGCAAGGAACATGGCTACGGCGGGGTAGCCGGGGAGCGGAGGCGGACCTGGCGGAGGAAGAAGGCGGCGATGAAGAGAGGGGTTTTGCTTTCTTGCCCTTCTGCTTCCCACCGCAAGCAGGGCTACAGAGATCGGGTTGTTTTTTCATTTTTTCTTTTTTAGCCGTGCGCCCGTGACCTCCCTCCTCCACCACTGAATTGACCGCTTCACCCTGATAGACTACTCCGTGGTCAAACAAATATAATGTGAAAACAGATTTTTTTATATAAATATATAATGAGAAGATTGTATTAAGTTTTGGTCTGGTTTTTTAAACAAGCCACAGCCGCAACGACGACTTTATAGAAAGTTACAGCTAAATACAACCACTGACAAAAACCAGCCATCATCATTGCATAATCGATACATTGATAAAACAAACAAAACAAACTAAAAGAAAACGGCTCCTATCAGCAATCTTAGTTGTCTTACGGTGTTGTTTCTTAAGTACGATTGACTCTTTATGTCCGTTCTTTCACCACCTCATGTATCGGACAAAAATCAAGCATGGGCAAATCTAACGATGAACAACACTCTTTGATTGAAGCAAAAACCACTAAAACAGCCACCGACGAAGAATTTGAAATAATATAAGTTGCAAGAGATCGTGACCAGAAAAGATCGACAAGCGAGAATAATCTTCAAAACGCCGCCTTGTCGTGGAGGATCGCCTTGTCGTGGAGGATGCAGCGTCAAAGAGGTCATCTACTACCATCCAAAATCGAATTTGGGTTTTCACTGAAAGATTCACTTAGACTGACTCCAACCCTTGTGGCTACCCAAAACCCAGATTGGGTGTAAACAGTGCTCAACATACAACACCCAAAAACCTACATCTCCGACCCAAATCCCATCATCAAACCCAAATCCCTCTCTGCCGCCGCCGGTTCTTTCTTCTCCGGCGAGTTCCTTCTTCTCCGGCGACTCCGGATGCGCATCCACCCGCCTCCGCTCCCCCTCCCCGAGCCTCTCCTCCGTCGCGCCTAGCTCCCCTCCTCCCGCTTCGCCTCTCCACGGCGGATTCGGAGGTTATAAGACGGCAGAAGGAGCACCACTTTCTGGCCCGCGCCCTCGGCAGCGCGCCGGAGTCGTTCTGCGCACGCCCCGCGCTCCTCGGCGCGCTGGCCCACCCTCTCATGCTGCCACCATCTCAGGGCGCGCCTCCTCCCACTCGTGCCTCCGCCGCTCCACGTCGGCGCGCCGGCGCTCCTTCTCCGCCGCCTTCCGGGTGGCCTTCCGCTTCGCCTGCCGCTCCTGCTTTAGCAGCTTCTTCCTCGCGCTCTTGGACAGCGCCGGGGGCTGCCCGCATCAACCCCCCTACTGCGGCTTGCTTGCTCCTCCCCGCATCATCCACCATCTCAACGCGCCGACGCCGGAGCCGGAGCGGAGGGGGTTGGGCGTGCGTCGAGGAGGAAGGGCGGGACGAGGGAGGGCGCCGCCCGGGAGATCCATCCGCGCGGTCTGGCGCCAGGAGAGGGAGGGAGGGAGGGGGTTGCGGTGGCCGGTGGCGCGTCGGAGGGCGGCGGCGGCCAGGCGCGCCCGCGAGGGAGGGGAAAGGGGTGGGGCGGGGGGCGCGGCGACGCCGCGGAAGAGATGGGGCGCGCGGCAAGGTGCCCGATTTGTGCGTCACTGGGGTTGCGTTTCCGAAAATGGATAGGGTGTTTGGGTCTTCGGTTGGAGATGATTTTTCCACGTTTTAAGACCTATTTTGAGTATAGGTGCCTCTTTGGGTCATCTATTGGAGTCAGTCTCAACATAGAGATGAACTTGTTGATAACAACGCCTCCACGGAGGTAAATAACGCCTGAGGACGTCGTCAGTTGTCGGTGCCAGCAAAAGCCGGCGAGGCTTTCGCCGTTTGATCCAAACCCACCATCGGAATGCGATGGAAAGAGAGGAGCAACACCACGGCTGCCACCACCATGCCAAGAGCCAACTAGATCACGCAGCAGAAGAACGAGACCACAACTGCGCAGAGATGCAGCTGGCCGCCGCCGCCGCCTACCAGCACGACGCGCCGCCAGGGGACAATAGAACTCTGACAACAACATCCAATCCTTCTTAGTTTAAAGTAACAAAGTAATTTTTTAAAATAAACATACTTTCTCTTAACAATGATTGAATCTACAGGAGATATTTTTTTTAAAAAAAATAATCATCTACAGGAGAAATTGAAGGCTTGAAGCAGCACAAGGCTGCAGCTCCATTTTTACCTGCATCCCGTAACAGCTACGTGCATCTCGCACGCAGGTGCCGAGATCCTTGACATTTCATCTAAAAATGTACCTCCCACATTTCAGTTTCAAATCCTTGACATCACGCATTTGAGTTTACAAACATGCTACCATTTCTCTTTTGACCCCATCAACATACTACCAGGAGTACTCTCCTAGCAGTAATCTATCAGACTTTCATGTAGCTAGCTGACCACGGCGACTACTGAGCTCCTTTAGCTGCGGTCCGCTCTTCGGGCCTGGTACGTTTCTCCCTCAGCTTCCTGAAGACGTACTTGAGACCCTCCTTCACCGTCGCCTTCCTCCTCTCGCCGAAGTTCCACAGCTCCGGCACTGGGCGCCGTTCCTTGGGGTTATGCTCGTTGATCTCGCTCAGCGCCGTCTTTACTGCGTTGCACACGTCATGTCCGTACTCAGCCAGAAGCTGCTTCAGCTCTGCGTTGTCCTCGTCCACAACTTCCTGCAACCAACATCCAGTGACGATCGGTTATGATATGGTACTCAAGCATCAGAATCTGATAATAGGATCATCAACAGAAGGTGAATTTACAACAATTAGATTGACACCTTTGTTATCCCGTCGGCCTCGACGGTCTTGAAAGGACGCCATGACGGCTGCATCACTTTGTGCTGCCACTCTGCTGACAGAAAAGCTGCTTTGATCTCGGGTTCGTCATTTCTATGCTTCATCCTGCAGGCATCTTTGAAAGGCTTCAAACTAAGTTCACCCAGATTTCTAATCCCAATATCCTTGCTCCTTCTCTTCATGTCCTTCACACCCTGCACATTGGGATATCATTTGGAAAGGGAAAATTATTTCTAGAAACCGAAATCTTGTGAGAGGAAAACAAATTCGTCGAAAGCAACTACTAAGGATTGTAGCGTGAAGAAGTGTGGTACCGCAATCATTCTCTTCGTACATCGTGAACTCCATGCTTGTCTGAATATATTTCCTCACCGTCACTGAACTCAACTCTTCTGAAAACTTTTCGCGTTCCAACATTTTGTTCAACTTCTCCATCTTCCCCTGAATGTTTGCATCCAATTTTGCGACTTCCAGCTCAAGGTTCTGTGTTCAAAAAGAATATTTATTGATTCTAAAAAAAGATCAAATATAGAAGAACACTGAATTATTGACTGATACTTAGAGCGACAGCTAGTTGGTTATTACCTTTGATTTCTCATCATCGTCTTCCCTATCGCGGCAGCTTTTCTCAGCAATCATTTCATCTACCAATTCAGAGCTTGAATCTATTTGTCAATAGAACCCAAGAAACCAAGGTTAAACCAACATTAGGACTGTTATGCTTGCAACCAACCTTCTCTCACAGACCAGTAGTACATTAGGCATATGTAAGATGGTAATGCAGCAAAAACACAAAAAAACCTTACTAATTATAACGAAAAAAGGGTACAAAATATCAAATCATATTACAGCGTTTTGTTATAAAAAGGACTTTTGGGACTGTAACAATGGCACATATATACATGCCACAACATAACCAGCAATGCTTTACATATATAGCTGCACTGAATTTCAACTTGGGGGGAGAGACCTAATTTTTTTTTAGCAATATAAACATCATCATATACTCAAAAGGAGTTATGTCACAAGACGGTATACCTTTGTTACATGCCTTCTGTGCCATTCTCTTGCCTTCTTCGAGGTGTGCATTAAGTTCCACTGTGCTCTGCAACCTCTTGAATTCCAGGAAATGCTTCTTCTTAACATCAATCTGATTTTCCAGTATCTCCAAAATCTTGATTGACAGAAGAGAAATGAATATATGCAGTCAATCATAAAATTTATATTTTACTTATACAAAGTTCATAAAATTCTAAAGAAAAGGACAAATGGACCACAATGCCACTTTGACTGACAGGGTTACCATGGTAAGTTATGTTCCACACAAAGAACAATCAGCTCATGTGGCAATGGAACAAGTTTCGTATCCTACATCTGTGGTTCAAGCAAGTGTAATTCTAACTGAAAGCTTACATGTTCTGAGGAGTCCCTTGTACTTGGCTATCAGCTCCTCATTCTGCTTTTCTCAGGCATCGGATCTCATTAGCCTTCAGAGCCATCTCAAACTCTCAATTTCTCATTCTCCTCACAGTACCCAAGTTCTTTCACGTCCTTCGTCAAGCTGAGACCTCAGGTTCTCGATCTCCACTGAAATCCTCAGGGAGTCATCAGCCTCCAATTCCAAATCCTCTGCCCCAAGAGACAAATACATCAAGCCATGGTATGGAAAATATGTGAAAAGTTAAAGTGGGTTTTCAATAACTCAAACCTCTGTTCTCAGCATCGATAGAATCTCTGGGCATAACTGCTGCTTTCCTCTTTCTACTTTCTGATTGTGTGTCAAAATCCTGGCATGCTGCTTCTGCTGCAGAAACAAATAACACCGTCAGAAATTGACATACAGGGGCAGCTTTGGCAACTTTGCACACTTGATCTCGCTTACTCGCGAACAGGTTCACTTGCAATGTAAGCGAGGGTTTAACTGCCGCAGTGCTGCTGATCACATTTGCGAAATCAACCAGGCTACCACCAGCACAGAGCTACCCCAGGCCAAAAAGATTTGCCCCCAATCGAAGGATTATGCGATTACAATACCCGCAAGCAAGATTGCAGCAGCTAATTGCGAGGAAATGAAACGAATTTTCTTTTTCATGGGGGTCGAAATTGAACGAGTGGGCAACCTGATATTCGAAATGCATCACAGATCAAGGCCATGTATCAGAGCTCCAACTACTAGTCTACTACAGGACTACAGGTCGGCTCCAAAGAATAAAGGGGGAAGTGACGATTGAGCAAAACCGCAGGGAAGTGGTCATGGGCTCATGGCATGGTGATCAAGGTAAGAAGAGAGGAAAGAGATTTGTTGCTTTTCTTACCGCCACTGACACCAAGACTTTGATCGACGCCACTATACAGAGGAGGCCACCGGGGCCGACCTGTTTCGTTGCCGGCGGAGAGCATGGCTGCTGCGCTGGTTTGCTGGAGGCGGAGGAGGAAGAGGGCAAGAAAGAGTGTTATTTGTTCTTTCTCCTCCGAGGCTCCCAGCAGCAGCAGCAGGCAGAGGAGCGCGGAATTTTTTTTTAAAATAATATTTTTTTGCTGGGAATTACAGAAATAATACCGAAAATTGAAAACTTACAAAAATAATACCCTGTCGTGCGTCGCACGAAATAGGGTAGTCGTGTGTTGAACGCACGAAAACATGGTAGTCGTGCGTTGAACGCACGAAAATAGAGTAGTCGTGCGTTGAACGCACGACTACTAATAAAAAAAAATTTTTATAGTAGTCTCATGTTCAACGCACGACTACTAATAAAAAATAATTTTTACTAGTAGTCTCACGTTCAACGCACGACTACTAATAAAAAAATAATTTTACTAGTAGTCTCACGTTCAACGCACGACACTACTAATAAAAAAGTAATTTTTACCTAGTAGTCTTACATTCAACGCACGACTACTAGTAAAAAATTTGATTTTCCCGCATGTAATTTTTGGTCTCAATTTTTTTGGATGGATGCCATTTAGGTTTTGTACGTTTTCTTACGTAAGAAATGCAAAAATAGGGCATTTGCAAAAACGGTCTGTTTTGAATGCCAATTTAAAATCGGTCTCTTTTTCTAGAGTCTGCAAAAACGGGTCCTGTTTTTTGAACTTGAAGCGGCGCCTGGGCGCGGCGAGCGCAGGCGGCTAGGAGCGAGCGCAACACGGCCTGCGACTGCCTAGGCAAGGCGCGGGCGCCTAGGCGCGAGGATCGACTATTTGGACGCAAAGCAGAAGGGCGCGAGGCTTTAGGGAATTTCAAAGAAAACATAACAAAGATGAAAACCGTAGGGATTTGTGTATTGCAATTGTATCGTACTTGCATTGTGTTTTATTGGTGAGTAAATTCAACTTCAAATTTTTTTTGTTGCATTTCTTACTTAAGAAAACGTAACAAAACCTCATATAAATGGCAATCCATCCAAAAAAATTGAGAAACAAAAATTGCATGCGGGAAAATCAAATTTTTACTAGTAGTCGTGCGTGAATTTAAGACTACTAGTAAAAATTATTTTTTTATAGTAGTCGTGCGTTGAATGTGGATGACTACTAGTAAAAATTATTTTTTTATTAGTAGTCGTGCGTGAACGTGAGACTACTAGTAAAAATATTCTTTTATTAGTAGTCGTGCGTTGGGACGTGAGACTACTAGTAAAAATTATTTTTTATTAGTAGTCGTTGCGTTGAACGTGAGACTATTAGTAGTAAAAAATTATTTTTATTAGTAGTCGTGCGTTGAACGTGAGACTACTAGTAAAAAATTATTTTTTATTAGTAGTCGTGCGTTGAACGTGAGACTATAGTAAAAATTATTTTTTTATTAGTAGTCGTGCGTTGAACGCACGACTACTCTATTTTCGTGCGTTCAACGCACGACGACTACCTATTTTGTGCGTTGGACGCACGACAAGGTATTATTTTGTAATTTTCAAATTTTCGATATTATTTCTGTAATTCCAGCAAAAAATATTATTTTAAAAAAAAGCTCGAGGAGCGCGCGTTTTGTGGGGGAGTGTTATAAGCCAACCAAACGCTAGCGTCCTTTGACCACCCCGAGTCTTCTTCCCATCGCCGACCTCGGGATTTGTACTTCAAAATCTCCTCCTTCTCCCTCCGGACCTAGAAATATGGAAGAAGGCCCGCCTGCGGTGACGGAGGGTGGTGGACGGGGCCTAGGCGGGGAGTCAGACGGCTGACATTTAGCGGTAGTCGGGGCTGGTGGGGCGGCAGCGGGGAGTGTGGGCGGCGTGGCAAAGCGCCGCCGGCCGCTGGAGGTGGTGGCAGGCGGCAAAGCGGGTGGCGTTAGAGGCCGTGGGGAGGGGGCGACGGTCGATGGGATGAGAGAGTGAGAGGGCGGCGGCGGCGCTTGAGCTCAAGGGCGTTGATGGGCCCGCATGGGCCAAGATCGGAGGTGGTCGAGGCGAGGCTATCCATCTCAGTGGTCTATATATAAGCGTCGCTGGTTCTGTGAGTCCAGTGAATTATTGTTGGTTCCGTGTACTTTATTGATTATATTTAGTTTCAATAAACACCTAGAAATTATAATTGTACTTCATAAAAGTTTGAGGGCATATATGTAAATTCTAATGGTTGAGGGAATGCCTGGCTCCTTCGGCCTTGGGGCGGCTCTCCAACAATAGACTAGTATAGATCAATCTTGCTTCATTTAATTATAATTTTTTCTACATCTCTTAGTTAAATTAAATGTTTGGTACAGACTAAATAAATACCAAGAAAAAAACTTGCACATGAAAGCTTTTTTATTGAAGTTGAAATATTCTCTCTCGTTCATCTTTTTATAACTTTTTCTATAGGATACGGTTTTACTAAGGCTTGAAACTTGTATATTGAAGCCATAACAAATAGGACGGACGTTTGGAACCCAAGTTTCTTTAAGATGGGTTGATTTCTGAACTACGGCAATAATTCAGTATTGGAAGTGTATCGTCTACAGTTCTACACCCACTGACCACTGCTTCTGCTTTTGGCAACTCACGGTAGGGCGCCATTATACGTTAAAAACTGCTGGAACACCAACGACTGGTCAACAGCCAAGAACAGCCATTATCCCAGACTCTCTGATTTCCAGTCATGGCATGCATGGGCGCTGCCTCCAGCCTGCCCAAGTGTAACACGCAATATTTAAACCATCATTTTTCACGACGTAACCAAAAGCACACTAAGTATAGAACCAAGAGAAATTTAAACTTAAAATGACCAGTCTGAATCTGCAGTAAAATCTGCTTAAGGTAGTACTCATGTTTCAAGAGGAATTATTAGTCAACTGGACTGAGAAACCTTCCATCAACTGGCCACGTACAGCACCAGACGAGATGATCAGCCATCGACCGAGTCCCTTCATTCTGCGGCGGTCTGGCCATGTTTTCGGAAGAACTCAATTCTGAAGACGGCGCTTCCTCGACTTCGACAGCTGCCTGCAAACCTCCTTCAGAGCCTCATTCACCGTCGCCTTCCTCCCTTCGCTGAAGTTCCAGAGCTCCGCCATCACGAACCCTCCGCTGGGGTTGTGCTCGTTGATCTCGGCCAAGGCGACCTTCACTGCGTTGCAGACGTCCTCGCCGTACTCCTCCCGCAGACGTGTCAGATTAGTGTCGCCGTCGTCCAAAAACTTCCTGCAAGAACACAATGATTATGAACGGTTACATCTCTTATAAGAACGTGTTGCGGTTAACAGTGTAGCATAGCAGGTACCTTCATTATTCCATCGACTTCAACGATCCTGAAAGGGTGCCAGGACGGGTTCTTCACTTGTTCCTGCCAAACACATGTCAGCTTGCACGCTCTGTCCAGGAATTCATCATCCCCATACTTCCTCTGGCATGCAGTTTCGAAAGGTTTTGGATCCCGATAACCCTGCTGGTGGGCGTTTCATGAAAACCTGGAGTTCTTATGGCAATAAACATCAAGGCAAAATCCGAGAACCTTTAATCCCTGCAAATTTCGATATTAATTTTTGATGTATAAAAAATATTTTTATTCGATGAATTGAACCATAGTCACCACGACTCGGAGTCGATGGGGTCGAGGGACGGGGTCCAGGTACGCGGATCGATACTTGAAAAAAATGGGGGACGAAGGAGGTATACCTCTTCGGTACGATGATTCGGTACGCGGTACGTGATCCCAAAAGTTTTGGGTCGATGAACCCGTGTCTAGGCTTGGAGTCAAGGTAACGTACCAAATAAAACCCAGGCTGTACCTCACAAATCACACGACATGCAATATATTATATACCCAAATTAAGTCCAGGCCTAATTACTCCAAGGCCCAAGGTCTTCATGCGGCCCATCACTACATTATAGTAACCCTAGCAACCATAGCTGCCCCAGCAACCACGCACCAGCCGCCGCCTCCAGCCAGCTGCTTGCCTGTTCTGCTCCACGCGACCACGCCGCCAACGCTCACGCGATCGTCCGGGGGCCATGACCACGCACCAGGCTGACCTCGCCGTGCTCATCAACATCGGCAAGTCCCTGCCTAACGGCTCACTGGACGACGGCTCCGACGCCTGCGGCTGCGGGAACGGGGCCGCGATCCAATCCAAACCGGGACATCGAATCCAATCGACCCCGACTCTCGAACGGGAACGGCGTACCGGGATCGCGGATCGCGCCATCGACCCCGAACCCGGTGACTATGAATTGAACTCTTGAAGAATGGATTATGCGAATGGCAGTGCTTCATTGTTAGTGTAATGAGGAGTAATACCACTCTAATCAGTTGTCTTCGAATTTCCTGCAACTCGTTGTTTGCCTGAATAGATTTCCACACTGTGGCTGAGCGCAGCTCTTCTATTAACTTTTCATCTTCCAACAGCTCACGCAACTTATTCATCTTGATCTCAATTTCAGCATCTAATTTTGCTACTTCCATCTCAAGCTTCTGTTTCTGAAAAAATATGGATCAGGACTGGGGACCCTAATTAATTTACCATAGACCATATCAATGCTTAGATGGACAGGGGCCAACTTACCTTTAACATCTCATCCTCAGCTTTCCTATCGACACCACTTATCTCAGCCGATGATTGATCTACCAACTTGGAGTTTGGATCTAGTTGTTTGAAAGAGGAAAAATAAAAGAGCCTTGTCATAAAGCAGCTGTTACTCAATGTAACCCAAGAAAACAAGGCTATGAAAAAACAATTTTAGCGTTGATTATGCTTACAATAGCTTTTTAACATAAAAAATGATACATCAGTCCTACAAAACTCTGTGATGCTAGAAAGGGTTACTTCACAATCAACAACTGGAAAGATAAATATAACAATTATTCCTAATTCAGCTTATTTTTTTAAGGAAAAAGTGATGGACTGATCGGTTGCAAATATGTAATACATGGCAGACAAGAACCAATGCTTTTGCTTACTTTTTAGAACTTTCAGCGACTGCAATATCACATTGGATTGAAAAAAGAAGCATGTAAGAAGATTGTAGGATACCTTCATCACATGACTTATCTGGTATTTCTTTACATTCCTCAAGTTGAGCCAATGAAAATTCCATTGTCATAACAAACCCCTCCAACTGCCGAAGTTGTTTTTTCTTGGCATCAATCTGTTTTCCCAGTGTGCACACAATCTTGATTGGCATCAAGAGAAAAACACCGCTAATCAGACATTTCCATTTTAGCTATACATTTAAATTTACCCTCAAGAAACATGAACCATGACAAAAAAAACATTTTGATTGACCGTACAGGAAGAGTAATGGTAGCTGAAAGCTTACATTCTTAGAAGGTCCACATCTTGGCCTGCACCTCCTCATTCTGCTTCTCATACTTAGCTTGCAACTCATCTTTCTGCTTCTCGCACTTAGATTGCAAATCCTCGTTCTGCTTCTCGTACTTAGCTTGCAGCTCCTCACTCAACTTCTCAAACTTAGCTTGCAACCCCTCGGTCTGCTTCTTGTACTTAGCTTGCAGCTCCTCATTTAACTTCTCGAACTTAGCTTGCCACTCATCATTTTGCTTCTCATAGTTAGCTTGTAGTTCCTCATTCTGCTTCTCGTCTTAATTTGTAGCTCCTCATTCTGCTTCCTCAAGCACAGCATCTCTTTGTCCTTCAGATCCATCTCAGCCCTTAGCTTCTCATTCTCCTCACAGTACCCAAGTTCCTTCACAACTTCATCCAGCTGAGACCTAAGGTTCTCAATGTCCATTGAAATCGTTCGATAGGCCTCACATTCCACCTCCAAACCTTCTATCCATGAAGAGGACTGTTTTAAACCATGGTGCAAAAAAGACACCAAAATATCAAAGAAGGTTTTCAGGCACGCATACCTCCGCTCCCAAGCAAGTTGTTAGAATCTCTGGATAGTATTGCTGCTTTCCTCTTTTTAATTCCTGCTTCAACCCCAAGATTCTGGCCAGCTCCATCTAAAAATACAAAGAACAAACTTCCTTTTAGTAAGTGTTGGATACGCATCACGCCACAAGCACAGCAAGACCAGTAACATATCCCCAGGCATGGGTTCTAAAATTACGAGACCAATTAACACAAAGGACAGTAAAAAGAAAATGCAAAGTACCTAACCCTTTGCTGAAGACTGAAGTGCTTTGAGCTATCTCGGCGACCAATTAACACAAAGGACAGTAAGAAGAAAATGCAAAGTACCTAACCCTTTGCTGACGACTGAAGTGCTTTGAGCTATCTCGGCGCAAGTGACAACGACCATCCTAACCCGAAAAGAAACAAACTAAATCCTATTTTAGCCAAAACAAACAAAAAGTTTGTGTTAGCAAAACTGACCATCAAAACAACTACTTAGAGTTGACAGTTGATGGCAGCTTTTGGAAAATTTGCACACTTAGATATATTCAGTAAATATCACAATCGATTTCATTCTACGTTAGCACGATTCAAGTGATTGTTACCTGTAAACGCTGAAACACTCTGTTCCCTTCCTGCATTTCGGCTTCTGCATCTTTTTTGGGGAAAATCCACTGCTACCCCCACAGGACATATTACTCCTGGAAGGCTAAAATTTGTGGCCCCAATCAAATAGCATGCAACCCTCAAGCAAGATTGCAGCACCAAACGCGGAAATGAAACGAAGGGGGAAACAGATCGGCCGCAAAGAACAGGTTAAATAGCAGATCTAAATTTTGCACACTTGATTTCGCTTACTCGCAAACATTTTCAATTGCAGCCCCAAACCTAATGGGGCTTGCTCCTAGCAATCGAGGGTTCAACTGCCGCAGAGCTGCTGATTTTATTTGCGAAAATCCATCAAGCTACCACTAGCACAGAGGTACCGCAGTTCAAAATGATCTGGCCCCAATCGAAAGATTACGCGATTATACCATCCGCACGCAAAGATTGCACCAGCAAATTGAGAGGAAATGAAACGATTTTCTTTTTGCGTAGTGAAAATTAAACGAATTGGCAACCTCGTTTCGAAATGAACAGCGGATCAGGCTACGAATCAGAGCTCCAATTACTACAAGTCGTGAACAAAACCGCAGGGAAGTACTAACGGCATGAAAATCAAGGTAAAAAAGGGGAAAGAAATTCGTGGCTTGTCTTACCACCACTGACATAATCAAGACCTTGATCGACTCCGCGGCTAACGGGCCCAGCCGTCTCGTTGTCGGCGGAGAGCATGGCTACGGGGCTGGCTTGCCGGAGGGCCGGAGGCGGAGGAGGAAGAGGGCACTCAAAAGATGGGTTTTTGCTTTCTTGCCTACATCCCCGCAGCTGGAGGATTGAGGCAGTGGAGCGAGGGTTTTATGAGGTAGCGACAAAAGAATCTTATAAAATTAGTCTCATAAATTTACTTTTAGAAGCAACTAAAAATTTATTATGGACAACTTTTCACTCCTCCAACGGAACATGTCAGCATTTAGGGTCACACAAACATTAATTTTATAGCAAAAAGAAGAGATGGGAGGCTAAATTCTTCCCCTGTTTTTCTACAAATGAGGGGAGTTTAGAGGCTATAAAAAACTAGGGTGCTTTTGAGGTCCTGTTAGAGATGATTTTTTATTGCTTTTAATATTTTAATTTAAGAGAGGTTTATAGGGCTCTCTTGAAGATGCTCAAAGAACGTGTTTCTTTGAGTCTTTTGCTATTTTGGCCGCGTTTTTGTTGGGCTTTGCTCAAATAGGCTCAACAGATTCGGTTTTACTAAAATAGGCACAAGATCGTTGCCTCACCGCTATAACAGCCATATGAGTTTTTTTGGACCGAAATGCCCTCACCATTTCTTCTTCCTCTCGCCGAATCATCGATCTCCTCCACCTCGCCAGCGGTGCGTGCACAGGCCCGGCGCACGGGCCATGGCGACGCTCGGTGGCGAGCGCCCGTGGCATGGGCGCACGGGCCATGGCAGCGGTAGACGGCGAGCGCACGGGGCGAAGGTGCACGGGCCGCGGCCACGCTCGGCAGGGGCACCTGGGCCGCGGCAGCGCTCGACTGTGAGCGCGCGGGGTGGGGCCACGAAGGGGCTCGGTGGGCTGGCAGGCGAGCTGTGGCCACCATGCTCGGCGAGGACGAAATGACGGCGGCGAGGGCTGGCAAGCGAAGGAAGAAGAAAGGGCAGGGCAGTTTGGTCCAAAAGAACTCATATGCCTATTCTAGCAGTGCGGCAACGATCTCGTGGCTGCTTTAGAGAAGCCCAATAATGTTTTGAAGTTTTTTTTTTCTTTAAGCCGAACCAGTGGGGGAGGCCCCCACTGAATTTTTCTATTAAAATAACTGAGAAAAAAATATTTACATTATACCAGGCCCAAGGCCCAAAAGGAGACCCTAAACAAAAGAAAAATTACAGTGGATTACTCAGGCAATTATCCAACAAAAGTTTCACACTACGATTAGCTCTGTGAGATACCAGAGCAAGGTCAGCTTTGAGAGTGCGAGCCCAGGTCTCAAAGGACAGGATTCCATTGTCAAAAATAATGCTATTACGGAGACCCCAGATCTTCCAACATGACACAAAGAAGACCTCTCTAAAGATCTTGGATCCAAAGTTTTGTCTGGCCTGTAACAGCATATCAGCAGATGCAACATTCGTATTCCATTGGATTCCTATGGAGTACCAGCAAGCTCTACTAAAGGGACACGTGAAGAGAAAATGCATTAGGGTTTCTTCAGACCCATTTTGGCAGAAGACACAGCTGTAATCAGGCAGGAATCTATTTTTCCTTCTTAGCAAATTGCGTGTGTTGATTCTGTCTCTGAAAACCAACCACATAAAGAATTTTATCTTGGGCATGCAGCATGATTTCCATAGCCAGTCATACCATGGCGAGACTGCCCTTGGGCCAATTAATTGCAGGTATGCTTTCCTTGTATAATATAACTCAGATCCCTAGGTATAAGTCCATCTGTCATTTACTGCTGGCTGTAAATGCTGATTCAAACATATGAGTTGGAGATCTTGTAGCTGAGCAGAGGCTTCCATTGTGAGAGGTAGCATAAATAATGATTCAATATCCTGCTCGAAGAACCTTTTGACAGAGATGTTCTTGTTGGTGGCAAACGAATAGAGCTGTGGATACTGTGTACGCAAGACACCAGTAGTCCATGTATCATGCCAAAAGAGTGAGGTGACACCACTGCCAATGTTGCATTTTGCAATACCAAAGAATTTCTCTGCATTTTTCATGACATCTTTCCACCAAAATGACCCCACAGGCCGCCTAGCATGAGGTGGAGTGTCAATTCTATAAAACTGAGACCATGTCAGTTGTACCCAAGGGAGATCAAGCCGATTATAGAATTTGTGAAGGAACTTGAGTAGTAGGGCAGAATTTTGGGCTCTGAGATCAACTACTCCCAGCCCACCTTGGTTTTTAGGCCTCTGAGTTTTTTCCCAAGCAACCAGACAGCCACCTTTCCTGTTTATATCTCCAGCATCCCATAATGAGTGTTTCCTGTATATATCAATTTGCTCCAGCATCGAGCAAGGGACACTGTATGTGCACATGAAGAACATAGGCAGAGCAGTCATTACAGAGTTAACCATCCTGAGCCTTCCTGCATATGTGAGCCATTTGTTTAGGCCCATCATTCTTCTTTCCACTTTACTGACCATTGGGAGGAATTCTTCGACATTTGGCCTTGTAGTACCAAGAGGTAATCCCAAGTATGTGAAGGGCATTTTGCCAACTGAGCATCCAATTGTGTTTGCTAGCCGTTCTGTCTTTGCTGAATCAACATTGACGGGAACCAAAAAGGATTTTTCAAAATTGACCCGAAGCCCTGTTGATTCAGCAAATGCATTGAGGATTCCTTTGAGCCCTAGCAGTTGAACTGCATCAGCTGGCATGATGAGTAGGGTGTCATCAGCATACTGTATGATTGGATAATCTCCACCAAAATTGGGGCCAAGAGGGTGCTTGATGACATCTCTCCGAGCTGCTTCATTGATAATAGTTTGTAGTAGGTCTGCCGCCATAACAAACATCAGAGGTGATAGGGGATCACCTTGTCTGACACCACGTTTACATTTGAATTGTTTCCCAGGTACACCATTCAGGAGAACAGCAGATGATCCAGATGAGAGAATTTGTGATATCCAGCTTACCCAAGTGGTAGAAAAACCTTTTGCTCTAAACATGTCAAGGATAATGTTATGTTCCACCTTATCAAATGCTTTCTCAAAGTCTAGCTTGAGGATGACAATCTCCTTCTTTGAGTGGTGACAGATATGTAGAAACTGAAAAGCCCATGCAAGACAATCCTGTATGGTCCTCCCTTTTATGAAACCATACTGATTTTGATGCACAACTGACAGAATTACTGACTGCAGTCTATTGGCAATGAGTTTAGTAAGCAGCTTGAGAGAATAATTCAGCAAAGAGATGGGCCTGTAATCGTTGACAGTTTGGGGGCTGTCTTTCTTTGGAATCAACACAATGAACGAGTTGTTGATGCTTTCAATGTCAAGCTGACCACTAACAAAATCATTGCAGAGTCTCAGGAAGTCACCTTTAATAATAGGCCAGCATTTTTTCATGAAATGGCCAGTGAAGCCATCAGGTCCAGGGGCATGATCAGAGGGCATGTCTTTCAGTGCAGCCTCAATTTCAGCCTCAGAGAAAGGGGTATCAAGTGTGGGAAGGTTCACCATAGTGATCATCGATGCAAGATCAAAAAGACAGTTTAAATTTTCAGAAACCCCTAACCTTTCTCTGAAAGACATCCATAGGGCAGCAGCCTTCAATTCATGATCCTTCACAACTGTACCATCAGGTAGAGTGAGCTGAGAAATGGAGTTTCTTCTGTTTGTGTGAGTAGCAATGGCCTGAAACAACTTGGTGTTCTCATCCCCAAATTTGATCCATCTGATCGTGGCTCTCTGTTTCCAGTAAATTCTTTTTGATTCCAGTAAATGGGCAAGGTGTTTCTTAACACATTTTCTGAAATTCATCTCAACTCTATTCAGGGCTCTTTGTTCTTCCAGGCCATCCAGTAAAGCTATGACCCAATTGCAATTGCTAATGTATTTGTTCAGCTTTGACAGTTCCTTGCTCCATGCTTTAAGCCCTTTCCTTAACTGTTTGAATTTTGCAGCAATAGTCTTTGCAGCATTGGCATAATATGCTGTTGAATTCCAGTGTAGCTCAACCACTGATGAGAAGTCATTGAAAGAGGACCAGTAATTCTCAAATCTGAAAATGTTGGCCTTTGGAATAGTGGTGCCCACCTTGATTAAGAAGGGAGAGTGATCCGAAGTGCTTCTGGCCAGTGGGAGAACAGTGGTGTCAGGGTATGATAGTGTCCAAGTAGAGGAGGTAAAAACCCAATCCAATTTCTCCAGTAGTGGGGGATCTTGCATGTTGCTCCATGTAAAGTCTCTACCTTGGAAGTGGATGTCCACCAAGTCAAGATGTTGGATCATATCATTAAATAAAAACATGTCAGTCATGTTACCCCCAGGCCGACTTCTGTTCTCTGGTGATCTTATGAGGTTGAAGTCACCAAGCAGAATCCAATCTTCTATAACAGAGCAAACAAAATTGTATAGCCAGGAGATAAATCCTGCCTTTTCAGAAGCTGAGGCTGGGCCATAGATGTTTGTGAGATGAAAAGAAGCTCCAGATTGTATGGAAGTCATTTTCAAAGTGATGGAGTAAGAGTTTATTAGTACTACTGTACCATCAAACATAGCACCATTCCATATTGTAAGCAGGCCACCAGAGGCACCAACAGAGGGCGAAATGACAAATTTGTTAAGCTGTCTAGGGCAGAACTTATTGATGTATGCCTGGTCAAAGGTTTCTCTTTTTGTCTCCTGTAGACACACAATAGAACAGGCTGTCTCCTGTATTTTGTCACGAATAGCATCCCACTTTTCCTGTGAATTAATGCCCCTAATATTCCAACCCAGAAAGTGCCAACTTCTGTTGTTGTTTGTGTTAGCCATTGACAGAGAGCACCCACATCACAAAGAATCTAGCACAGCAGAATTCAGAAAGAGTGCAAGCATGATCGATTAAAAGACTAGGCACAGGCAAGTAGAGAAACCACCACCATGAGATACAGAAGATAGTATGATCGTCATGCAAAAACCAACTGATTGGAGGGTGCACCACAGATAGCAAGAGCAGATAGCAAATCACACAGTTCATTAACCCATTAGGACCACAGAGTACTAACTTCCTGAATCTCAAGGAGTTCCAAAGACTGACACTAATGATAGACACTACCAAGGCAAAGTGATCACACGCCAAGTTCGATAACACCCTCCAGGTAGGGCTAGGACACAAAGAAACTAAATAACTTAAGCCAACACAGTGGCAAAGACCAGCAATAAAAAGACTAATCCAAATCGACATTGGGACTGTTCTCCTTGTCATCGGCCTCCAAGATCGCTCTAGCAACATCAGAGCTCGGCATGTTGAGGAATCCTGAAGCCATGGCCTGGACATTCTCCACAGAGAAGTGAGGCGCCACATTGGAGGAGCCTGGGGCCAGAGTAGATGAACCCACATACATGGGAACATCAGTTGCACGAGCGCGCACATTCACCTTCTTCGGCATCCTGAGCATCTTGGTCTCCAGAGGGGTAGGAGTAGGGGTACGCAGGTTCTGGTGCTCAGGTTCAAGCAGGTTCACCGGAGCAGGAGGATCAGCCGGCATGTTCACAGGTGTTGGTGCTGGCAGGAGCAACGGAGCCGTTGGTGCAGGTGGAAGTAGTGGTTCAGGTTCAGGCGCCACAACCATCAACTGGGCAGCAGCATTGTCAGCTTCCATGTGTGCAGCATCGGCATCCTCCTGGGTTCTGAAGCCATCCCGCTGCAGGCGACGACTGCGACGGAGGAAGCGTGTGTCCAGTGGCGCGTGAAGCTGACGGCGACGACGCCTCTTGCCAGGTGTGCGAGTCATCTCCTCTGGCTGGATCTCCACCACCTCATCCTCATCATCTGGTCCATCAGCGGCCTCTACTGGTGGCAGCAGGAGGCCTCTATTCCCCATGGTTCCCTGAAAGACAGGTACATCCAAGGTATCCTCAGCAATTGTGACCAAACGAGCAACTAGATAAGCATCATCAATATATCTAGGGAATACTGAATCTAGGTTGATGCAAAATCTAGTGATGCTATAAAGCTGAAAATTGCTAGAGGAGGGAAACCATGGGGAGATGAGAGTGGTGATCACCTGAGTGGGTGCAGTCAAAGGGCCAAGCTTGATGATCGGAGCAGGGTTGGCATCAGCAAGGGCAGTCACCATGTGTTGTGTTAGATCAGCTGTCCCTCCAGTGTCATGACGAGCAGGTGGGCCATGTCCCCGCGGGAAGAAGCCTCTATCAATCCTGTCAGTGCCCAGCAGCCCACCAGAAGCAGCAAAATCAGCAGCAGCGCCGGACATTGGCGAGTTGTTCGCGATTGGCATCTCATTCTGAGCTGCATTGTTCATGTGTTCCATATTGTCAGTAGCCTCATCCATGACATCATTCTGATTCTCAGCTTGGGACTCATCCAAGTGCGGCCAGTCAGCCCTCGGACCCATCCATCTTGCAGCATGAGGAGGTAACGGGTGCAGAGGACCAACAGGCAGAGCATCCTCATCTCCAGCTTCAGGCACATTAGTAGCAGACAGGACATAAACAGGAACTGTCCAGGAGCGCAGCTTCGAACCCTCACCAACAGTAACTGTGACATCAGCTGGCACTTTCCTTTCAGATATCATGACCGCCTTGACCACCACACGAGCAAGAACATCGGACTCATGTACGTGTTTGAGCAGAGCAAAGCTGGATATGGCCTTAGCAATCGCGCCCGTGGATCGGGCATCAAGAGGGTAGGACAGCAGCATGAGCCAAACTTCCCGATCAACATCCACATCTCTAGCATTATCACCCTCATCATGCTTGACAAAGCGAAGAGCATAACCACTAACATTGATCGGCTGATTGAGGAAGCGGCGGCGCTCAAGTTGAGAGTTGAAACAGACATAGGCCTCACCGAGCGGGCAGGGTTGAATCTCCACGCCACTGACTTTGTGGTCGACCAGCAACGCCACCCTAAGCGAGCGCGCCATGTCGCGGTAGTCCTCCTTGGCAACGTGCGGGTGGAAGATGGCGATCGCCACGTTCTCATTCTGCTTCTCCAAGCCCGGGCCCAGGAACACTCTGTTCCTGCCCGAGGGATCTTCCGGCGCGACGTTGAGGATGGAGAAGCCACGAGGAAGGTGCTCACGAGGATCGACAGGGAAGTTCGCCATCGGAGGCGGAGATGGTGGAGCGGAGAGCTCCGGCGATTGGATGGTGAGGGAGGGTGGACGGGGCTTTGGGGGAGGGGGGGGGGGGGGGGGGGGAGCCGAAGAGTCGCGACCAGCAACGGGCGCGGGGGAGGGAAGCTGGGGCTGGCGCACTCTGTAGAAAAGCCGAGAACGGCGAAGGATTCCCTGATTGGGCCGAGAAATCGGGGCCTTGCCAAAAGAGCGAAATTTGTTGCCAGAAGAGGAGACTATGGGCTGGGAAATAGCGGCCGTTCCAAAAGAGCGAGGTATAGAATCAGCAGGAGGGGTTTCTGATTTGCCAGAGGATTTGGCCGAAATAAATCCATCTCGGGCTGCAGGGGCAAAAGCAGAAGGAGATCCCCGACTACCAAAAACAGGAACATATTTCCGTTCATGGGAAGCACGAGCATGGCAGTAACGAGAAATATGACCATAGCCAAAACAAATAAGGCAACGGAAATCATTTTTACAGAAAGCAACCTTGTGACCTGCGGCAAGACAGCGATAGCACCTGACCTGATTGGGATCCTGCCGAAGAAAACGCCTTTCGAAATTCAAAATTTGAACCTCCCGCTGATTACGCGCCCCAGGAAGGGGAAACCGCGTGTCCCTTGCATGCCGGCGATCGCCGGACTTTGGCCGTGGAACATCTTGGGCAGCGGCGAAATTCTTCTCGTAATAATCATTGGGAAAATGAAGCTGACGGAAGACTGAGATCTGAGATTGCTTCTGACCGGAAGTAGAACCAGGGCCACTAACCGGGGTAGTCCTCACAATATCAGCGAAGCTTTTTTTACCTCGGACCACAGTATGCCATTCTGCATCCTGTAAAGCATCCCACTTTTGCTTCTCTTTGACCCAATCAGGACCACCATCACGCCACAGGGTGAAGTGGATGTGAAAAGAGGTAGAGGCGACCTGCTGCAATCGATGGATCATGAAGGCCACAGCTTTGCAGGACACCTCAAAGCGAAAGCACCAATCTTTCAACCAAAGAACATTGAAATCCACAGCTGAACCGCCCAGGCATGATTGAATTATCAAGCTCGCAGAGTTGGCATCAATCCGAATTGACGAACGGGAGAAGGAGGCCACCAGAAAGAAGGAAGGGAGGGAGGGGGTCGACGACACCGGAGCAGCAAACCTTTGATGGGCGAGGTCCTGAAACACCCGCCCAGGCTAGAAATCTAGATCCGAGAGGCCGCACATGATCGACGATTAGGAGTCATGGGCGCGGGGAGGAGTTGGTTGACTGGGGGAGGAGATCGCCGGCGGTGAGGGGTGAGGGAACTCATTTGGTGACGCGGGGGGTACTTTTTTTTTGAAGTTATTTGAGCGAAGCCTAATGAAAACGATGCCAAAATAGCAAAAGACTCGTTTGTTTGGGCTGGAGCTTTTGAGCTTTTAGAAAAGCTGGCTGTTTGAGTAGCTGAAAAGCTGGCTGTTAGATTTTTAATGTTGGCTTTTGTAATACATATTAAGCTTCTCAGCATGCCAAAAGTTAGAAAAGCACATCTTAGCTAACTTTTTAGCTTTTTTCATTTCATCAGAAGTCAGCTTTTCAGCGCAAAGCCAGCTGAAAGCTGAAACAAGCAGGCCCTAAATGACCTCCCGACCTTCTCACCTCTGCCTCTTCACATGTTTTGAGAGCATCTTGAAATTATTCGTGTTTCCTTAAATTTTGACAGAATCTATGATAGGATCATGCTTCACAAATTAAGATCATGTATCTCTCCAGTTACATGTTTGCATCAGATCAAATTAATATAAAGAAGCTTTGCTCTTGAATGTCAAAGATTTATTATTGAAGTTGGAACATTTAACTCACTCACCTTTTTGTGTAACCTCTTTTTCAGGATATGGAATAATGTTTTTACTAAGGCTTGAAGCTTTTTATAGTCAAACTATAACAAATACTGTCTCTATTTTTTATATGTTACGTTGAGGACAGCTAATTTTGTTCGAATTGAACTACATTTGTTGTCCGAAATACACATACATAAGAATGGAGGGAATGGGATGTATGTCTGAAACCCTTTTCCTTGAAGGTAGATTTACAAGAATCTTTAAATGTGAAACTTTTATGGTAAAGCTAGAACAAGTAAGGTGTCAATTTATAAAATCGTCTATCTGAAGATGGAGATTTATTTATTCAGAGACGAGTGAACTCTTAGTGATGAGGACAAAAACTCTTATATAGTTTTCTTTTACATTTGCTATGTTATTTTAATATTAATCATAACAAGAATACCATATGTGAATGGCTAAAAATAAACATAATTTGAACATTCATGCGCTTTTCAACTTCATATTCTTGATGCTACTTCAAGGCACTTTTTTCTCACAATACTTATCAGTATCACATTCTAATGCATTTTTTTAAGGTGACTCTGCTACCCCTCATCAAGGCATATATATACATGTTTTATCAAACCATGTCCCCTTCTTCCTCTCACCACTCAATAACAAGATTGACACTATAATTTGTCACAGCCTCTCACTTTCAATGAGGTTTGCTAGAATGACAACTAAATTGAAATTGGGAGAGTACACTATACTAAAAGTAGCATAAGAGCAAATGTTAGTTAGCGTTGTCTTAGAATTGCTTATCCTGTCGTGGAAACTTTCTGTTCACAAATAAGTTTGTGATTCTAATCATTTCAATGTTAGACCTTCACATATCAATTTTATGGTGCTATTGCATTGTAGGTTTCATCTAGTCAATCTAGCTGGTTATCAACACATTAATTAAACATTTAAAATTTGACTGGACAAGTTCTAAAAGACAAATATCAAATGAATGGCAATCTTAATGTTAAAGATACCCCAAGCATAGGACGAATGTTAGCGTGCCAATATACTACTGCCTAACTTGCTGTAACATCAACCATCAGTCAGCAATGTGTTGTGGTTACAAGCCCACAATAGTAGAAGGGGGATCCTCTAAGGGTCTAACACAAGTGAGGGACCCCTGGGAAGGACTAGGGAGGGACGAAGCAAGAGCCAAGAGAAGTGTGTAATTAAGAGCTAGTATTCAATGTCCTGTCCTGAGGGTGGTAGGGGGGTATTTATAGGCTGATACACCCCTACAACCCTAGAATTACAAGTACCATATTGCTCTTCCTCCAAGGCACTATGGTCATTTCCTTATTGCAAGGTGTGATTTCCTAACCCTAGTGGGCGAGAGGCCAATGTACATGGGCCTATCCTATACTATACATTATCTTGGGCCTTGATGGGCTTCATGGCAGGCTAGGCCTTTGGGCCAGGGGGAGGGGACACAGTGGGCCTCCCCCAACAGCTAGCCCCACACAGTCGAGATCCACCTTCGGTAGGGCCGAAACTGTGTCCATCCGGAGGTCCGCCCGTCGTCCCCTCTTTCGGCGCTCCGAAGGTCTGGTCTGCTTCGGCTGCGGAAGGGATGCCTTGATGTTTCCGAAGGTCACGACTCCGAAGGGGCGCCACCGAAGGTGCAGCAGTCGCGGAAGGTTGACGTCCGGAAGTACGGTGATCACTGAGGGTTGGCTCGACGTCCCGGAGGTAGCTGCCAGCTACGGCATCGTGGTCGCCGGAGGGTCATCGATGTCCCGGAGGTAGCAGCCAGCTACGGCACCGTGTTCGCCGAAGGTGTGGTCACCGGGGATGTAGTTGACGTCCCGGAGGTAGCTGCCGGCTACGGAGGCGTGTTCGCCGAAGGTGTGGTCGCCGGGGATGTAGTTGACGTCCCGGAGGTAGCTGCCGGCTACGGCGCCGTGTTCGCTGAAGGGGCACGGTCGCCGAAACTGCGCGGTGCCGCAGGGTCGGCCACATGTTGAAGGTGTCTTTAATGCTCGGCACGAATTCCGAAGCGACACCGTCTCGTTTACTGGGACTGAATCAGCGCGAATCGCGATGCGACGCCGTTTCGTTTGACGGGACGCGTCTTGTTGCGTGGCGTGATCTGCGGCCGTTGATCCCTCATCGGACGGTCAGGCCGACTCACCAGGGGCTATATATTTACCGCCCGGGCGCCTAGGGTTTTCACCCCGCCACTCATTTCACTTTCACCTACGCCGCGCCGCAGCCGCTTGGTTAGCTTGCTTCGGCATTCTCGCTGCTTCCGCTCGCCTCGTTGCTTTAGGTCGTTGCTTCGAAGTAGTCGCCCTGGCTTCGGAGATGGCTCGGAAGGGGAAGACCAGCACTTCGCAGCGCGTCCGCATCGACGACCGCTTCCCGGCGTCACCGTTCCTCGACCGGAGCACGGTGGACACCAAGGCGCTGGACGAGATGGCCGCCAACGGGCTTCTGGATCGGAGCCGGGCCGAAGCGCCAAGGAGGGGTGAGACGACCCCTAGTCCGAAGGACGGGTACATTTTTCTGTACCGGCGGTTCTTCGAGGCCGGGTTTCGGATGCCGTGCTCCTCTTTCGTGGCGGAGGTGTTGGATCTTTCGGCCTCGAGATCCAGCAACTCACCGTCAATGCTCTCGTACGGCTGAGCGTCTTCGAGTGGGCGTTCTGGCTCAAAGGGTCTCGGCCGCACGCTGGTGCCTTCGCGGCGACGCATTATGCGCACGCCGTGAAGAAAATCTTCAAGCTGGACGGGAAGGACGTCGTCGGCTCCACGGGAGTCATCTCCTTCGTTCCCCGCCCCGAGGCCGTCGTTCCGGCGAAGGCGTACAAGTTGCACTGGGGGCGCTGGACGACTGGGTGGTTCTACTACCGCGTGGAGGACGATTGCCCTCTTCGGTCAACGATGTCGGAGGTGCTGTTCCATCGGTAGCCGATGGTTCAGTTGGACGGGACCGGCGAGTCCCGGGTGCAGTTGCTGGCGACGGTGGCGCGGAAGCTCTCGATGCGCGACCTCTGCGAGGAGTTTGTCGCGGCGGGAGTGTGGTCTCTGCTCCGTAATTGGGAGCAAAAGTTCGTTGTTGAAGTTCCGGGCGGAGACCCGGAGGTCCATTTGAAGCCCGAGGATTTCGCGGGTACGTTTGTTCCGGTGAACCCTTCCCTTCGGTTGTTTGTCGTAGTTTGAGCCTTGTAGTTTGTGCAGCTATGACGCTGAAGGATGTGGAGGACGGTGCCGCTGAGATTCTCGGGCCCTTCCTTCCGGACGAGGCTTCGCGCCGTGCGAAGCTTGTTGGGGGTCCCCGCATCAATCGGGTGCTCTCCATCAAGTATCCGGAGCTCGAGCTGCCGGAGCGAGAGGTGGTCGTCGCTACCAGCGGCGAGGGGGAAGATGAGGAGGCCGAGAGCGAAGCTCCCTTGGCTCCGGAGAGCAGTGTCCCGGCTGGCTCGAAACGCGCTGCCGGGGATACCAGCAGGCCGGCGCCGAAGAGGTCTCGGCCCACCGAGACGCGTGTCGAGAGATCTACCTCTCGAGCCGGGGCGTCGAGTGTCGCCGGGGACTTGCGGTATGGCACCGATCTGGAGGAGTTGACCGACGACGCTGCCCGCGTGGCGATTGCCGCTGCGACGGCTCCGCGCATAGCCAAGAAGGTGGTTAATCTCGAGTCCGACGATGAAGACGTCGGGTTCTTTGGGATGCCCTCCTTCGCAGCGGACGTCGAGGGAACGATGGAGCCGGTCCTTCGGTCTCCCGGTATCGTTTTCTCTTCCCATCACTCTTGCTTTGCCGGTTGCGGAAGTCCCACTAACTTTGTTGCTCTAGCAGAAGGCGCTTGCGTCGAGAAGGAGGTTTCCGAGGAAGAGCCTTCCGGAGGAGAGAAGGGGATGGCCGACCCGGGGCCCAGTCATGGCCGGGGGAAGGGCTACTTCGGGAAGTCACCCATCGAGGAGGCCGGAGCCGCGAGGGAGTCGGAGGGCCGTCTCGATTGGAGCGACTTCGTGGATCGTCGGGAGGCCGCCGAAGTCCTTCGTGGGGTCTATGACTTCAACGGGCTCGGTGAGCTGGAGGAGGCCATGGAAGAAGTTGCTCCGGAGGACGCTGCAACGGCCCTCTCCGGGCTGACCATCAAGGTTCGTACTTGTGTTTCGCTTTGTTTTAATTACTGTGGCTGACTTGCTTCGCTTCTCTGTCAGGCGGCGGTGCTTGCTCGACACCTGCAGTCGTCGCTCGAAGGGTTCGACCTTGCGCGGCTCCGGGCGCGTGTCGAAGTCGCGGAGGCAGCTGCCGAGGCCGCGAAGAAGGATCGGGAGGCGGCGGAGCAGGGGCGTGATGCCCTTGCGACGGAGCTGGAGAAGGCCTTAGCGGCAAACAAGAAAGCTTCCGATGCCTTGACGTCGGCGAAGGAAGTCTCGAAGAAGGCGTGGAAAGAGCTGGAAGCTCTCAAGATCTCCTTCGAGGCTTTGACCCGGGCGAAGGAGGCCACCGAGAAGGAGCTGTCGGGGACCCAGGCGCTGCTGAACGCCGCCAAGATGCAGAGGGACAAAGATGCTGCGGCGGCGTGGCAGGCGCTTGGCGACTTCAACGGCCTGCTGGAAGGGTTGGGCGTCGAGGTGCAGCCGATGAAGCATGCCGCCGATGACCTCGGTGGGAGCATCGGACGCCTCATGCGTTCCGTGAAGTTGGCCTCCCGGGCCATGAAATCCTTCGGCACCTTCTGCGCCGAGACCGCATGGACAGCGGCCTTCGGCTCCCTCGCGCAAGTGGGCTGCACTCACCTTCCCGCTGCTGCTTCTGCTTCGCCGCAGCTGGCGGAGATGGCGGCTGGGGATGGGGGCCGGTTTCGGGAGCTGGCCTCGAGGGTACGGAACTTCGGTAACCAGCTCGGCCAACACTTCTGGTTGGTGGTGGGTGAGAAACTGGCCCGCCAGTCTGCTCTCGCTGCCGCAGCGTCTCGGAAGTCGAAGCCCGGAAGCAGCGCCTCTGTTCCCGCTCCGCCTCCGGCTGCCGCTTCCTCTGTGGTGACGCCTCCATCGGGCGAGATCCCTGTCGGGGCCGGGAGCGCTAGCACCTTAGTTGGTAGCGGGGGTGGAGGCTCGGTGACGGCCCGGGGCAATGTCACGGAGGTTGACTCTTCGGCCCAGCCTCCCCCTCAGGTGTGAGTTTCTCGCTGGCTTCGAGCCATGCTTTTTTGGTGTACTTAGCTTGTAATAGGTGCCCTTCGGGCTGTTTGAATAGACTTGTTCTTCGTGATGTTTATGCGCTTCCACTGTGACTTATAGGTTTCGAGCGAGGTCGAAGGCAATCAGGCCTTAGTGTGCCTCGACATTATTCCGGAAAGCATTCTGATTCCGGCCGGGAGTCCATCCGCTCCGGAGGGTCGGCCGTATTATGTGAAGGGCACGCAGTGACGCCGTTGGCTTCGGCGCAATCAAGGGGGTCCTTCGGGGACTTCTTCCGGGACTTGTGCCTCCGAAACTCACGGTTGATGTCACAGGTACCGAGAGTCCCTTCCGATGTTTTGCTTGAACGGCGGGTTCGTCGCGAAGCGCATTGTTTGGACTTGGCGTTGAACCCTCCTCTTCTTGTTGCTCCGAAGGCAGAGGTGGTTGACGTGTCAAGCGATGACGAAGACCCCACCGTCGAGGTGGACTTGGAGCAGTTGCAGGCTGATGTTGCCTCTGCGTCGACTCTGGCGGACTTCGCTTCGCTGCGGCGCACTCTGGCGCGAGCCCGGGAGGGAATTGCTAAGGCCGAGGCATCGTTAGGGATGCGCTCCGGTAGTGAGCTGTAGGATGGGCCTTCGGGCCCTGTGTTGTCGTGCCGGTTGATCGGCAATGTAACCAACGACGAGCTGTTCAGCTCGGCATGTATTGAATTGAAGGCTCTTTCGAGTGTGTTATCTGTCTATCGTGATATGATTGACGTCGTCCCCTGCTTATCGTAGTGGAACGAAGTCTTGTAAGGCGAGGATAGCCTCGAAGGGACTCCGTCGCTCTACTTTCGGCGAGGAAGTAAGCTCGTTTCGAGCGTCGTCCCCCCCTTTACTCGTCGGGAGTGGAACGAAATCTTGTTGAAGTCAAGGAAAGCCTCGAAGGTGCTCCGTCGCTCTACTTTCGGCGAGGAAGTAAGCTCGTTTCGAGCGTCGTCCCCCTTTTTACTCGTCGGGAGTGGAACGAAATCTTGTTGAAGTCGAGGATAGCCTCGAAGGTACTCCGTCGCTCTACTTTCGGCGAGGAAGTAAGCTCGTTTCGAGCGTCGTCCCCCCTTTTCTCGTCGGGAGTGGAACGAAATCTTGTTGAAGTCGAGGATGGCCTCGAAGGTACTCCGTCGCTCTACTTCCGGCGAGGAAGTAAGCTCGTTTCGGGCGTCGTCCCCCTTTTTACTCGTCGGGAGTGGAACGAAATCTTGAAGTCAAGGATAGCCTCGAAGGTACTCCGTCGCTCTACTTTCGACGAGGAAGTAAGCTCGTTTCGAGCGTCGTCCCCCCTTTTACTCGTCGGGAGTGGAGCGAAATCTTGTTGAAGTCGAGGATAGCCTCGAAGGTACTCCGTCGCTCTACTTTCGGCGAGGAAGTAAGCTCGTTTCGATGGGAGTTCCGGTTTATTGCGTCGGCATCGATTTCCCCTTAGTGTTCGGAATCTAGGACTTATGTGTGCCTAGCTTCAGCCTGTTCCGGCGTTTGCCTCCGGCTCCTGGCTGGATTTACTTGTAAATGGGCACAGAAAGAGGATTTCTCATTTCATGCATCGGTACCGGTTACATGGCCCCTTGGGGAATGCAGCTAAGGGGATCATCGTCGCCCTACTGCCGAAAGGAAGAAGAACACACCGAAACAATATACAAGTAGCTTGTAGCGCGCAGGCTACGCGGCTTCGAGGCCGGCGGATGCTAAGTCCTTAGACATAGTATCGGCGAAGGGCATCGGCGTTCCATGTCCTCGGAACCGGTGTTCCGTCGAGCTCCATCAGATGAAATGCCCCCGGGCGAATTGAGTTGTAGATGATGAAGGGCCCTTCCCACTTGCTGTTAAGCTTGCCGACAGATGTCGGGTGAATGTTTTGCTTGAGGACGAGGTCGCCCGGAATGAAGTCGGGGGTTGACCCTTTGGTTGTACGAGTTCTCCACCGAAGCCATGTATCGCTTCAAGTTGGCGACTGCTTGGAGTCTTGTCTCTTCGAGGAGGTCCTTGGACACGTCCTCGTCGTTGGCAGACGGCGAAGTAGTACGAACTGAGCGGTTTTGCACTTCCTCCGGGGGGACTGCTTCGGCTCCGAAGAGGAGGCGGAACGGCGAGAAGCCCGTCGGCCTTGACTTAGTCGTGCGCAGCGACCATAGCACATTGGGCAGTTGTTCGGCCCACTTCCCCTTCGGCAGGCCGAGGAGGCATTTTTTGATGCCGTCGAAGACAGTGCCATTGACTTTCTCCACCGCTCCGTTGGCTCGCGGATGGGTGACGGAGACGAAGCACTCCCGAACGCCGATGGAAAGACAGTATTCTTTGAAGAGGTGGGACTCGAATTGGGAGCCATTGTCGACGGTGATGTGCATCGGCACCCTGAAGCGGCAGACGATGTTCTTCCAGAAGAACTTGCGGACGGACCGCGCCGTGATGTTGGCGAGGGGCTCGGCTTCGATCCACTTGGAGAAGTACTCGTAACCCACCACCGCCCATTTGAGGTTGCCGGGAGCGGTGGGAAGGGGGCCGACGATGTCGATGCCCCATCGGGCAAGAGGCCAGACCGGAGGGATTGGCTGGAGCGGGGTGGCTGGGCGATGAGATTGTCTTCCCATCCACTGGCAGCTGGGACAGGTGCGGACGAGTTCTTCGGCGTCGCGGGCTGCAGTAGGCCAGTAGAAACCTTGCCGGAATGCCTTGGCGACGAGGGCCCGGGGTGCGAGGTGCGATGAGCAGAGCCCCTCGTGGATGTCGCGGAGAAGCGCTTTGCCTTCGTCGAACGAAAGGCAGCGCAGGAGTGGCTCCGAAACACCTTTTTTGTACAGGATGTTGTTGAAGATGACCAGCTTCGGGTGCGCAGCTTGACCCTTTTCTCTTCGACCGGATCATCGGCACAGTAGCGCCCTTCGAGCCGTGCTCGAATCGGAGCGCGCCAGTCTTCACCGCTCAGGATCATGACCGACCCCGGCTTCTTCGGAGCGAAGGATGCTTCTGATAACACCTCGTGGAAGGCGTCGGGAGGTATCGGGAGCTGACTTGCAGCTGCCTTCGCCAGGGCATCGGCCTCCTGATTGTGTACCCTCGAGATACTCTTCACGTCGAAGCCGGAGAATTGTTTCTCCATGCTCCGGACGACCTTGAGGTAGCTTGCCATCTCTGGATCTCGGGCCATGTACTCCTTCGAGACTTGTTCGGCGATGAGCTGGGAGTCGGTGTAGACGGTGCCCTCCGGGCTCCGAGGGCTCGAAGCTGGCGGAGCCCGAGGAGAACGCCCTCGTACTCTGTTGCGTTGTTTGTTGTTGGAAATGCGAGCGAAGCCGAGTACCGGAGCTTCTGGTTGCTCGGCGAAGTGATGACGGCAGCACATCCTACTCCGGAGGAGCCCCAAGCCCCATCGACATGCACCGTCCAGAGTGGCTCCTAGGGCAGCTTCTCCGGAATCGGAGCGGGGGTCCACTCGGCGATGAAGTCGGCGATGATGCCGGACTTGATGGCTTTACGGGCCACAAACTTGATGTCGAAGGCTGCGAGCTCGATGGCCCATTTGGCCATGCTGTCCGACGCGTTCCTGTCGCCGAGGACGTCCTTCAGTGGGAACGAGGTGGGCACCGTGATCTCGTGGCCTTCGAAGTATTGGCGCAGCTTCCGTGATGCCATCAGCACAGCGAAGGCCAGCTTGGTGACGACATTGTAGTTGAGGCGGGCTCCGGAGAGGGCTTCCGACACGTAGTATATGGGCTGCTGCACCAGCCTGTCGCCGACGAGGACTTCATGCACGAGGACCGCGCTGATTGCTGTCGGAGCGGCCGACACGTACAGTAGGAGTGGCGCCTTCGGAGGTGGAGGGCGAAGCGTGGTCGCCATGACCAGGTAGGACTTGATCTCTGCGAATGCTTTATCTTGCTTGTCCCCCCAGCGCATCGGGCCGGAGCCCCGAAGGCATTGGTAGAAGGGAAGGCACTTTTCTGCCGCGCGGGAAATGAACCTCCCGAGAGCAGCGAGTCTGCCGGTGAAGCGTTGTAGCTCCTTGGTGGTCTTGGGCGGCTCCATGTCGGTGATGGCCTTGATCTTCTCCGGGTTTGGGTCGATGCCTCGCTTGGAGACGAGAAAGCCGAGGAGTTTGCCGGCACGCACGCCGAAGGTGCATTTCGCCGGGTTCAGCTTGAAACCCACCTTGCGCTGGTTCGCGAAGGTTTCGACCAAGTCGCCGAGGTGGCCGGCGTCAGAGGTGCTTTTGATGACCACGTCGTCGATGTAGGCGGCGGCGTTTCGGTTGAGCTGGTCCCCGAGGGTCTTCTGTATTGCCCTGCAGAAGGTTGCTCCAGCATTCTTGAGGCCGAAGGGCATGCGGACGTAGCAGTAGGTCCCATCGTCTGTCTTGAACACCGTCTTCTCTTCGTCTTCGGGGGCCATCCATATTTGGTGGTACCCAGAGTAGGCGTCGAGGAAGCTCATGAGCTCGCACCCGTGTCGTACCCCATTTCTGGAGCACTAGTGATTACCCGTATCAGTCCCTGGATCAGACGCTGATACGCTCACTTACACAGAATGTCATCACAAAGTCATCACTTACATTATTACCAAGTCTCATACAAGCCACTTCTTACATAAAGGGTCTTTCAACAAAGGCCTCTGGCCTTAAATTTACAGCAAGCTCCACACTTACAAACTTCTACTAGACACTGCTACAGCGGAAGACGTAAACAAAGCCACTACTACAGGCGACTTGAGTGCAGAAGGAACCCTACTCTTCATCTCCATCATTCTGATACTCGTACTCGGGCTCTTCATCTGAGTGATTTAAAGCAAGGGTGAGTACATAAGGTACTCAGCAAGTCCTAACACGAGGGGAGTTATATGCAAGGACAAAACAAGGTAAAAGCTGAGGTTCATCATAACAGCGAAAAGCAATCTTGATGCAGGGGTTTCTGTGAAAACAAAGCAGTTTGCAACTACTACCAAGTATTATCTTTAAATTAGTGGGGTTGGTTGGCCCTGGGGGAGATGCAATCCATCCCGCCAGTTCCCACTTTTAATGCTGGCCGACAACCAGCGCACGGCTCCACACCGGTGTATTCCAAAAACACGCCAAGGATAAACTCACACCGTTATACTAATCTTGTGTGGCCAAAGCTTTCGCGTCGTCCATTGCCGTGGAACACGGCTATCCGGATAGATTCATAACTCTGCAGAGGTTGTACACGATTCCCCACAAGGTACACCTGTCCTCCCTCCCGTCGAAGTTTGGACAGGCATACTGAGGTCCCGTACCTACTTGGTGTCGCCACGGCACCACCCACGGAAAATCTGCGACCAGGGGCTTCAATCATCATATAAATAAGGCCTGAAATATCACCATATGCCGGATCCGCGTCCCACGGTCGGCGAATCTTCTCCTGGCTTCCATGTGCAACTCCTGCCTCCCGGTGGGTACCGTGGAAACACTATAGTAGGGTGTGGTTCCAAATCTTTCCCATACAAGACTTGTGGCTGTACGTAGGTGCTAGGCCAGGCGGCACCAGAACCGGTCCTTATACGACCGAAACAGGCATCTTCAATAGCTATCCTCACAGAGGAGTCGCATCCCAGAGATAGTCCCCCCCACTGAGGACTACCTCGCCTGTTCCCGCCAAAGCATCCCCACTAGCAGTTGTACAATTGTCACTAAACCCACCCACTTTTCATGTTCACACTCACTCCACCAAGTACTCACGCACTTTAACACTAAAAAGCATGTATAGCAAGATTAATTAAGTACACAGTGTGAACAGGTCCTAAGCGGCATTTCATTCCAACGTATCATTACAAGAGTAATGACGTTGGTTCCTAGGTTTAACAACGGAAACAGGATAAACAACAGCAAGGCATGGCTATTAACAAGTATTTAGGACATACTAAGCATTTAAATCAACATGCATGATTATTTGTAAAACAGGCTCTAATTAGGATAAATTTACAATCATAGGATCAACATGATCAAAAGGGATTAGGACTTGCCTTCACCAAAGTCTTCCTCCTCTACGTCCTCGTAATCCGGGTCAGATCCTTCCTCGAGAACTTGATCGTCTATAACAAAAAGAAAATAACGATCGAATAAATCTACCGCTTAACACACAATTAACAATCATTAAATTAAATAAAAGTCAAATAAAGATCAAATGAATAAGTCATTGGTGGCATTGGGTAGATCATGAATTTTGATGAATTTGGGTGGAAGAATCGCTGGAATCGGAATTAAAACGTAGAAGATATGAATTAAACAAGATTGAGAAAGGAAATTGATCAGGATTAAGCTAAGTAATTAAGTATAGCTCAAATCCTAATTTATTTGGAGTAAACAAGGATTGGACAGTGATTAGGAAGAATCAAGGTATTTTTAGGAATTTTCTGAGATCTTTCTGTTATTGGGAAAGTGTCGAAATAGGTTTCTGTGTACACTAGCCGGGTGTACATAGCAAATCTTGTGTGTTTGAGAGGCTGACAGGTGGGGTCAGAGGGCCCGGTACACTGTCGCTTACTGTGCTGTGGACTCGGTCCACCGAGCTGTGGACCGGGGTGATTTGTGCGCGTGGTCCACCGTGGTCCGGGTGTACCACGTGGCGGCTGACTCAGCGAGACGACTTGGTCGTGTGGGCCCGCGGGACGACGTGGCTCGCCACGTCGGACGGCGGCGCGGTGCGTCAGCGCGAGGCGGCCGGAAGCAGGGGACGCGGCGGCGCGTCGCCGGAATTCACGCAGGCGGCGGCTGCAGCGGTCGGAAGAGCACGGGGAGTAGCCCTAGGTGATCTACGCGCGACGGCGAGTCTAGCGGGGTAGCACATCGACGTCGGCGGCGAGAAGAGCGGCGGCGCGCGCTCGCCGGAGTTCGGCGGCGCGGCGGTGCGCGAGGTGAAAACACACGTGTGCGTGCTCGCGCTCGAAATCGTGCGGTTGTGAGGGCTCAGCGTGCGACGGCGAAACGTCCAGTGGGGCGCATCGACGTGAACGGCGGCCGGAGAGACGACGCGAACTCGTCGGACTTGGGCGGCGCGTCGATGTGTGGTGAAGAACACGTGCGCGTGCGGTTAGGTTCGAGTTTGTGCTACCGTGCGGGTGCGCGTGAGTGCGGGGAAGACATGGCGCGCCTCAGCTTGGCCAGGCGCGGCCGGAAAGCTCGCCGGCGACGAGGTCGCGCGGCGGCGGGTGAAGGTGCTCGGTGCGAGAGCTCGTGCGCACGGAAAAGGAGAAGAAGGACTAGCGCAAGAGAGAGAGAAGAAGGTTGCGGTGCTCACGGCGGGCTCGACGGAGGAGAAGAGAGGCCGGAGACGGGTCGCCGGCGTGGTCACGGTGGCCGGAACCCTAGCCGCCCTTGAAAACCATCACGCCGAGTTTGTCTGCACAAACAAGACATCGCGCAGGGTCAATCACGGCACGGCGGAGCCATTTGAAGGGAGAAGAAGAGAAGAGAAGCTCACGCTTCGCGGCGGAGAGGTCGGACGGGTGCTCGCCGGAGAAGAAGGAGAGGTTGGGGAAAAGTGAAATGCAGGGCGAGTGGCTGCGAGGCGATGCGAATGCGAGTGCGGATAAGAGAGAGAGAAGGAATGCGAACGTTCTCGGCTTAAGAGGAGGGGAGGAGATAAGGCCGCGGTGGGAATTTGTCGTCGATCGTCGGCCGTCGTCGATGAAGTTAAAACTCGACGCGACGGAACGGGAGTTGCGGCTCGAGGCGAGAGGCGCTGGCTCCACACATCCACCTCCACGCGTCCACCCATATTGCGGCTCGAGGCGAGGGGCTGCGAACCGGGACGGCGTCGGCGACGGCGTCGGGAGGTGCGCCGGCGGCGACGCGTCGCGCGGTGGACGAAGACGTCCGCGGGACGGCGCTTCGCGGGCCGGGCGAGCTGGGCCGACGCGGCTGAGCCGCGGTGGGCTGCGGGAGAAGGAGAGAAAAAGGAATAGGCTGGGCCGGAGAAAAGAAATGGAGGAAGGCGGCCCGGAAAGAAAAAGAAAAGTTTGAACTTTTCCAGAGATCAAAAGAACTCCAAATTTGAATGGATTTCAAATTTGGCAAAAGCACAAAATCAAATTAACACCTAAATAAAACAATAAAAACCCAAACATGCTCATGGTGGGGTTTTATGCACAAAGAAAATTCGGAAAATTAGATTTGGCATGCATTTGCTTCCTAAATTACTAGAATTTGTTTAAACTTCGAAAAATTTCAAATTTTTAGTGATTTTTGCAAATGGGCAAACACAGGGTGTTACAAACCTACCCCACTTAAGGTGAATCTCGTCCTCGAGATTCTGGCTCTTCCTCGAACAGATAGGGAAACTCTTTCTTCAGATCATCCTCTCGTTCCCATGTAGCTTCTGCTTCCGTATGATTACTCCATTGTACTCGGCAAAATCGTACTGTATTCCTTCTTGTTAACCTTGTTGCAATATCCAAAATCTTGATTGGTCTCTCCTGATATCTGAGATCCGGTTGAAGATCCATTACTTCCGGTGGAACAATCTCTTCTGGAACTCTGAGACATTTCTTCATTTGAGAAACATGGAAGACATTATGTACATCTGACATTTCTTCAGGAAGCTCGAGGCGGTATGCCACGGCTCCTATCTTCTCAAGTACTTTGAAGGGTCCGATATATCTTGGTGCCAACTTTCCTCGGACTCTGAACCTTCGAGTACCTCGTATCGGTGATACCTTGAGATATACATAGTCTCCTATTTCAAAACTCAACTCTCTGCGTCTTATGTCTGCGTAGCTTTTCTGCCTGCTCTGGGCTACTTTTAGGTTTTCTCTTATCAAAGCTACTTTCTCTTCGGCGTCTCGAATAACAGCAGGTCCAAAGAAAGACCGTTCCCCCACTTCTGACCACATCAGAGGGGTTCTGCACTTTCTGCCATATAAAGCTTCAAAGGGTGACATCTGTAGACTAGCTTGATAGCTGTTATTGTAGGAGAACTCTGCGAAGGATAGACTTTTCTCCCAATCTTTTCCATAGGCTAGGACACATGCTCTCAACATATCCTCTAGTATTTGATTGACTCTTTCAGTTTGTCCATCTGTCTGGGGGTGATAAGCAGAGCTGTAGTCCAACTTTGTTTTCAGTAGCTTATGCAGACTTTTCCAGAACTTCGAGGTAAACTGAGCACCTCGATCTGACACTATTCTGCTTGGGACTCCATGTAACTTGAGTACATTGTCTATGTACAGCTGGGCGTAGTTATCCCCTCGGTAGGTTGTCTTCACAGCTATGAAGTGTGCGACCTTTGTCAGACGATCTACTATGACCCATATCGAGTCATTTCCTTTCTGGGTGCGGGGTAACCCCACAATGAAGTCCATACTGATCTCATCCCATTTCCAGACTGGAATATGAAGTGGCTGCAACAATCCTGCAGGTCTCTTGTGTTCTGCTTTGACTCTTCGGCAGATATCACATCGGGCAACGAACTCTGCGATATCCCTTTTCATTCCTGTCCACCAGTATTTCTGTTTCAGATCCATGTACATCTTGGTACATCCTGGATGGATGGAATATGCCGAATTGTGGGCTTCATCCATGATAAGCCGTTGATATCCACCATTCTTAGGTACACATATCCGATCTTTGTACCATAAGGTGCCTTGATCATCCACTCTAAATCCTGGTGCTTTATCCACTCCTGTTTTACCCTTTATTTCCTGTATTTCTTCATCCGTCTTCTGAGCTACTTGGATTTTACTTTCCAGAGTTGGCTCAACACACAAGGTGTTTAACTGGCCTGCATCTGTGAAGTGGAGATTCAACTGCTCTTACACTCTGCCAGTAATTCAGGTCTTCGTTCATGCATCTCAATATAGTTGCAGTGAACCTTGCGACTCAAAGCATCTGCCACCACATTGGCCTTTCCAGGGTGATATTGTAACTCCAGGTTATAATCCTTGATCAATTCTAACCATCTTCTTTGTCTGAGATTTAGATCTGATTGGGTGAAAATGTATTTCAAGCTTTTATGATCTGTATAGATTTCACACTTATTTCCAATAAGATAATGTCTCCAAATCTTGAGTGCATGCACGACTGCTGCTAATTCTAGATCATGTGTTGGGTAATTCTGCTCATGAACTTTCAGCTGTCTTGATGCATAAGCCACTACTCGTCCGTCTTGCATAAGGACACAACCCAAGCCTTGACGAGATGCGTCGCAGAATACGACAAAATCTCGATGGATATCTGGCAAAATTAATACTGGGGCTGTCGTCAGTCTTCTTTTTAATTCTTGAAAACTCTTTTCACAGGCATCTGTCCATTTGAATGCTTGTCCTTTCTGTGTCAATGTGGTCATGGGTCGGGCTAACTTGGAGAATCCTTCTATAAATCTGCGGTAGTAACCTGCCAATCCAAGAAAACTCCTGATTTCAGTCACATTGGTCGGTTGTTTCCAGTTGGTAACTGCTTCAACCTTGGCTGGGTCTACTGCAACTCCTTCTTCTGTCAGAACATGACCAAGAAAGGCTACTTCTTTTAACCAGAATTCACACTTACTGAACTTGGCATAAAGCTCATGTGCTCTCAGCTTCTCAAGTACAACTCTCAAATGTTCTTCATGCTCTTCAGCACTCTTGGAATAAATCAGGATGTCGTCAATAAAGACCACGACAAACCGATCCAATTCTTCCATAAAAACCTTGTTCATTAAATTCATGAAGTATGCCGGTGCATTGGTAAGACCAAAAGGCATTACTGTGAACTCATACTGCCCATATCTGGTGACAAAAGCTGTCTTCAGTACATCTCCTTCTCGAATCTTGAGTTGATAATAGCCAGATCTTAGGTCAATCTTAGAGAAGAACTTGGCTCCCTTCAATTGATCGAACAAATCATCGATCCTGGGCAGCGGGTACTTGTTCTTGATAGTGACTTCATTGAGTGAACGATAGTCAATGCACATTCTGAGACTACCATCTTTCTTCTTAACAAAGAGAACAGGTGCTCCCCAAGGAGAAGAGCTTGGTCTGATATAACCTTTCTCTTGTAATTCTGCTATTTGTGCCTTCAATTCTGCTAGCTCATTGGCTGCCATCCGATAGGGTCTCTTGGCTATGGGAGATGTTCCTGGGATCAGCTCAATGATAAACTCTATGTCTCGGTCAGGTGGCATTCCTGGTAACTCATCTGGAAAGACATCTGGATATTCACAGACCACTGGTACTTCCTCCAGGGGTTTGGCTTCTAGACTGCATACCATAGGTATGGCTTTTACTCTTCTTGGTTCACATTCTACCTTAACTCCTTTATGGTTTACCAAAGATACCTTTCGAGTATCACAGGCTATATTGCCTTGATGTTTGCTTAACCAATCCATTCCAAGTATAACATCTATTCCTGCAGATTTGAGAACCACTAGATCTGCTAGGAACACTACCCCACTTAAAAGAAGTTTTACCCGGGGACATCCCAACAAACATTTGATTTTCGCCCCAGGAGATTGGGTAATCAAGGGTTGTTTGAGCGAAACAGTTGGAAAACCATGTGCAGCAACAAATCTTGAAGATATGAAAGAATGCGAAGCTCCAGAATCAAACAAAACTGTTGCAAGAGTTGAATTGACAAGATACTCACCAAGTACAACGTCTGGTGCTTCCTCAGCTTCCTGGGTGTCAATGTGGTTGACTCTGCCTCGACCATAGGTCTGATTGTTCCTACGCTGCTGTCCTGAGGGTTGCTGTCCACCACGTCCCACTCCTGACGCTGCAGTTCTGGTGTTACTTGCCTGATGGGTCTGAGCTTGAGTCTGATTCTGATTCAGATAGGGGCACTTAGCAATCATATGACCTGGTTCGCGGCAATGAAAGCATGTCCTCTTGTCAGATTGAGCTGGCTGGGCAACACTGGAGCTGCTCTTCTGCTGACTGCTGGAACCTTGGTTGCGATAAGAAGGTGCTGATTGTTGCTGACTGGGTGCTGAGGTTCGGTATTGCATAGTTGGTTTAGGCTTCTGATATGGATTATACCTTGACCTCTGGTTCCTCTCTTGCTGCCTGAACTTCTGCGCACTGAACTTGCGCTTGCGGTCAGTCTCTAAGTGAGAACGAGCATCTTCCAACAGAATGGCACGGTTTATTAAAGTGTTGAAGTCTGGATAGATGTGAGTGATCAGCTGCATCTTCAGACTGGGAATAAGTCCTTTCCTGAAGCGGTCCTGCTTCTTCTTGTCAGTGTTCACATCCTCAGGTGCATAACGTGCCAGCTTCATAAACTTCCTGATATACTGGTTCACGGTCATGGCACCTTGCTTCAGAGAGCGAAACTCATCAGCCTTCATTTCCATGATACCTTCAGGGATGTGATACCTCCTGAACTCCTCCTGGAATTCTTCCCAAGTGATAGCATCTGCATTTTCTGCTGCCTCACGGTAGTTATTCCACCATTCACTTGCTGCTCCAATGAGTTGGTGAGATGCCAAGAGAACTTTCTCTTCATCATTGGCATTGACTGCTTGCAGCTTCTTGACGATGCCTCTCAGCCAATCGTCTGCTGCCAGGGGATCCTCCTCAGAACCTTCAAAGGTCGGTGGTCTGAGCCTCATGAATTCAGACATCTTGGACTGGGAACCAGGCGTACGGTCCAGAAGTCCTTGGGCTATAATCTCCATTAGGCGGGTCTGGTTGTCCATCACGGCCACCAGGTTGGTGACAGGTGCTTGAGGTATTCTTCCACCTCTACCACCACCTCTACCACCGCCTCTTCCACCTCTACCACCGCCTCTTCCACCTCTACCACGGTTCTGTTGACCTCCACGTCGATTCTGGTTGTCAGCAACCTCCTCTTCATCTTCCTGTTGATTCTGGCTTGCTTCCTCCTCTTGGTGGTCTTGGTCATCACGGTCTTCACGCTGTTGGCGCTGCTGGATTCTGGCGGATCTTTTAGGAGGCATCTGTTCATTTGATTAACGATAGCCGAAGGTGAGATCAAGTCGAGATTATGCGTGCGAACTTTAACGAGAAAACCGCGTAACTATATGCACTAACTACACACAAACAAGAAGATCCAGCATCATTACATCATTACAGCATACATTATTCATTAGAACAAAGGTTCGATCATACATGCAACGGATACAACTACTAAACAGACTGACAACATGGTGACTCTATGGTACAACGACACACAACTGCTGACTACTACAACTACTCTGACTACAAGCACACACTAGTACAAGCACTACTAGTAGCTATCTCCTCGGACAACTGCTGCTCACTGCTCCAAGCCACGGGACCTGCGCCACTCAAGGTACAGATCGAAGGGCTCACTCCACTGACTGTGTGCAAGGAGCTGCTGGTGGTACTCGAGGAAGCCTGCGCCGCTGAGTAACTGGGGTCCAGGGGCCTGCTGCAGAACTGGAGGAAAGTACTGGGCTGAAGGTGCAGCAAACACTGGCTGGTACGGTGCTGGTGGTGCAACGACTGCTGACAGGTACTGAACAGGAGCAACTGCTGGGTAGAAGTGTGCTGGTGGTACAACGCCGACTGGGGGCTCCTGCACAGGTGGCACAACAGGTGCTGGCTGAGGCTGAACTGGTGGGTCCTCAACAGCAGGGTAGTCTCCGTCCATCAGATCATCGTCGCCTGTGAGGTCGACGATCTGGTCTGCCATGGAGTCCTCCGACTCCTCCGACTGGTCGTCCTCAACCGGAGCCTCGGGACCTCCGTGCACTGGAAACTGGTCCCCGGACTCCACTGACTGTGCTGCTCCGTCACTCTGGTAAGACAACCCGTGAAGCGGAATGTTCTCCGACTGCTCATCCTCAGGGGGATCCTCATCCTGAGGGTGGTCCTCTGGTGCCTCTGACTCCTCTGACTCGGAGCTGTCAACTGCCATCTCAGTGTCCTCTGTGGGCTCCTCGTCAGTCCCCACTGAGTCCTCGTGAGCTGAGAAGTCGTCACCGTCGTCGGAGCTGTCAGTGTCCATCTGGTCGTCGGATCCAAACTCTGGGTCATTGCCTGGGACTAGCGTGACCCACAAGGTGGTCGGAGCTGGAACATCCTCGGTAGGTGCTGGAACTGAGGCATCCTCTGTAGGAACTGGAGCTGGATCAACCTCTGGAGAAACTGGAACTAGAGCATCCTCTGCTGAAGCTGGAGCTGGAGTAACTGCTGCACGGACTGGAGCTGGAACCACCTCCGTAGGGGCTGGTGCTGTCGGCTGTGCTGCTCCTGACGATCCTGAGCCTCCAGGTGAGTCAGAACCCTGAGAGTCTCCAGTCGACTCTGAGTCTGTGGTGTCTGGGTCGTCGTCCGAGTCTGTCGGACAGGCGTAGTGTAGGTGACGGCTGGGTAGTCCAACCCTCGGGGTGAACCTGTGACGGGGTCCTCCGTGAGCTCTGCGACAACTCTCGTAAGAGCGGTTCAGCTTCTTGATCAGGTACAGTGCATCCTCTCTCCAGAGCCTCGTAGTGATCCCTAGAGTGGACTGTGTCTCTGCGTGGTCTGCCTGAGCCTGAGCGAGCTGGGTCTGTGTCTCTGCAAGCTGGGACTGGGTCTGCTCAAGCTGCTCTCTGAGGGCTCTCTCCCTGGTCTCGGCCTCCTCAGCTCTGGTGATGCATCTCGAAAACTCTCGCTGGCGTAGCTCGTACAGGTCGTCCAGGGCGAGAAGGTACCGAACAGTAGCAACCAAGGCGGGGCTGTCCTCGGTCTGGCTCAAACCCTCGAGTGCACTCCACCTACTACGCCACACTGGGCGTGGGTAGGCGTAGAGCGGGAAGTAGCGGGACGGTGTGCCTCGGACGTCCTGCTCGTGTCGCTCGCAGAAGAGGAGCAGGGCCTTGCGGGCCCCTGCCTGGTAAGCGTCGTCGCGTGAAGCGCCGAAGGTCGTGGCTGTCAACGGCCCCCACTCAGTGCGCGCGGGTGACTGGAGGATCGTCACGCGAACCTCGCACTTCTGGGTGCCGTGCTCGACGAGGCGACGGGTGCGGTACTCCGGGTGGTCGGTGTAGCCGAAACGCTGCAGGGTCTCCCAAAGGACTGTGGGAAAACCTACGACGCCCTTCTGGTAGCTGAGGGTCCACTCGTCGTCTACCACCTGGATCTCCATCTGTTCAGCAGAAGTTGAAGATGGTGAGAAAAGAGTAGCAACAAAATTTTTACAAAATGAAAGTAGAACAAGTAGTAGAATTTTTGTAATATAGTTTATATAAAAATATCACTCACTTACACTCGAACCAAGCTAGGGTCCGTCCTACGGTCAAGCATGGCTCTGATACCACTCTGTCGTACCCCATTTCTGGAGCACTAGTGATTACCCGTTTAGTCCCTGGATCAGACGCTGATACGCTCACTTACACAGAATGTCATCACAAAGTCATCACTTACATTATTACCAAGTCTCATACAAGCCACTTCTTACATAAAGGGTCTTTCAACAAAGGCCTCTGGCCTTAAATTTACAGCAAGCTCCACACTTACAAACTTCTACTAGACACTGCTACAGCGGAAGACGTAAACAAAGCCACTACTACAGGCGACTTGAGTGCAGAAGGAACCCTACTCTTCATCTCCATCATTCTGATACTCGTACTCGGGCTCTTCATCTGAGTGATTTAAAGCAAGGGTGAGTACATAAGGTACTCAGCAAGTCCTAACACGACGGGAGTTATATGCAAGGACAAAACAAGGTAAAAGCTGAGGTTCATCATAACAGCGAAAAGCAATCTTGATGCAGGGGTTTCTGTGAAAACAAAGCAGTTTGCAACTACTATCAAGTATTATCTTTAAATTAGTGGGGTTGGTTGGCCCTGGGGGGAGATGCAATCCATCCCGCCAGTTCCCACTTTTAATGCTGGCCGACAACCAGCGCACGGCTCCACACCGGTGTATTCCAAAAACACGCCAAGGATAAACTCACACCGTTATACTAATCTTGTGTGGCCAAAGCTTTCGCGTCGTCCATTGCCGTGGAACACGGCTATCCGGATAGATTCATAACTCTGCAGAGGTTGTACACGATTCCCCACAAGGTACACCTGTCCTCCCTCCCGTCGAAGTTTGGACAGGCATACTGAGGTCCCGTACCTACTTGGTGTCGCCACGGCACCACCCACGGAAAATCTGCGACCAGGGGCTTCAATCATCATATAAATAAGGCCTGAAATATCACCATATGCCGGATCCGCGTCCCACTGTCGGCGAATCTTCTCCTGGCTTCCATGTGCAACTCCTGCCTCCCGGTGGGTACCGTGGAAACACTATAGTAGGGTGTGGTTCCAAATCTTTCCCATACAAGACTTGTGGCTGTACGTAGGTGCTAGGCCAGGCGGCACCGGAACCGGTCCTTATACGACCGAAACAGGCATCTTCAATAGCTATCCTCACAGAGGAGTCGCATCCCAGAGATAGTCCCCCCCACTGAGGACTACCTCGCCTGTTCCCGCCAAAGCATCCCCACTAGCAGTTGTACAATTGTCACTAAACCCACCTACTTTTCATGTTCACACTCACTCCACCAAGTACTCACGCACTTTAACACTAAAAAGCATGTATAGCAAGATTAATTAAGTACACAGTGTGAACAGGTCCTAAGCGGCATTTCATTCCAACGTATCATTACAAGAGTAATGACGTTGGTTCCTAGGTTTAACAACGGAAACAGGATAAACAACAGCAAGGCATGGCTATTAACAAGTATTTAGGACATACTAAGCATTTAAATCAACATGCATGATTATTTGTAAAACAGGCTCTAATTAGGATAAATTTACAATCATAGGATCAACATGATCAAAAGGGATTAGGACTTGCCTTCACCAAAGTCTTCCTCCTCTACGTCCTCGTAATCCGGGTCAGATCCTTCCTCGAGAACTTGATCGTCTATAACAAAAAGAAAATAACGATCGAATAAATCTACCGCTTAACACACAATTAACAATCATTAAATTAAATAAAAGTCAAATAAAGATCAAATGAATAAGTCATTGGTGGCATTGGGTAGATCATGAATTTTGATGAATTTGGGTGGAAGAATCGCTGGAATCGGAATTAAAACGTAGAAGATATGAATTAAACAAGATTGAGAAAGGAAATTGATCAGGATTAAGCTAAGTAATTAAGTATAGCTCAAATCCTAATTTATTTGGAGTAAACAAGGATTGGACAGTGATTAGGAAGAATCAAGGTATTTTTAGGAATTTTCTGAGATCTTTCTGTTATTGGGAAAGTGTCGAAATAGGTTTCTGTGTACACTAGCCGGGTGTACATAGCAAATCTTGTGTGTTTGAGAGGCTGACAGGTGGGGTCAGAGGGCCCGGTACACTGTCGCTTACTGTGCTGTGGACTCGGTCCACCGAGCTGTGGACCGGGGTGATTTGTGCGCGTGGTCCACCGTGGTCCGGGTGTACCACGTGGCGGCTGACTCAGCGAAACGACTTGGTCGTGTGGGCCCGCGGGACGACGTGGCTCGCCACGTCGGACGGCGGCGCGGTGCGTCAGCGCGAGGCGGCCGGAAGCAGGGGACGCGGCGGCGCGTCGCCGGAATTCACGCCGGCGGCGGCTGCAGCGGTCGGAAGAGCACGGGGAGTAGCCCTAGGTGATCTACGCGCGACGGCGAGTCTAGCGGGGTAGCACATCGACGTCGGCGGCGAGAAGAGCGGCGGCGCGCGCTCGCCGGAGTTCGGCGGCGCGGCGGTGCGCGAGGTGAAAACACACGTGTGCGTGCTCGCGCTCGAAATCGTGCGGTTGTGAGGGCTCAGCGTGCGACGGCGAAACGTCCAGTGGGGCGCATCGACGTGAACGGCGGCCGGAGAGACGACGCGAACTCGCTGGACTTGGGCGGCGCGTCGATGTGTGGTGAAGAACACGTGCGCGTGCGGTTAGGTTCGAGTTTGTGCTACCGTGCGGGTGCGCATGAGTGCGGGGAAGACATGGCGCGCCTCAGCTTGGCCAGGCGCGGCCGGAAAGCTCGCCGGCGACGAGGTCGCGCGGCGGCGGGTGAAGGTGCTCGGTGCGAGAGCTCGTGCGCACGGAAAAGGAGAAGAAGGACTAGCGCAAGAGAGAGAGAAGAAGGTTGCGGTGCTCACGGCGGGCTCGACGGAGGAGAAGAGAGGCCGGAGACGGGTCGCCGGCGTGGTCTCGGTGGCCGGAACCCTAGCCGCCCTTGAAAACCATCACGCCGAGTTTGTCTGCACAAACAAGACATCGCGCAGGGTCAATCACGGCACGGCGGAGCCATTTGAAGGGAGAAGAAGAGAAGAGAAGCTCACGCTTCGCGGCGGAGAGGTCGGACGGGTGCTCGCCGGAGAAGAAGGAGAGGTTGGGGAAAAGTGAAATGCAGGGCGAGTGGCTGCGAGGCGATGCGAATGCGAGTGCGGATAAGAGAGAGAGAAGGAATGCGAACGTTCTCGGCTTAAGAGGAGGGGAGGAGATAAGGCCGGCGGTGGGAATTTGTCGTCGATCGTCGGCCGTCGTCGATGAAGTTAAAACTCGACGCGACGGAACGGGAGTTGCGGCTCGAGGCGAGAGGCGCTGGCTCCACACATCCACCTCCACGCGTCCACCCATATTGCGGCTCGAGGCGAGGGGCTGCGAACCGGGACGGCGTCGGCGACGGCGTCGGGAGGTGCGCCGGCGGCGACGCGTCGCGCGGTGGACGAAGACGTCCGCGGGACGGCGCTTCGCGGGCCGGGCGAGCTGGGCCGACGCGGCTGAGCCGCGGTGGGCTGCGGGAGAAGGAGAGAAAAAGGAATAGGCTGGGCCGGAGAAAAGAAATGGAGGAAGGCGGCCCGGAAAGAAAAGAAAAGTTTGAACTTTTCCAGAGATCAAAAGAACTCCAAATTTGAATGGATTTCAAATTTGGCAAAAGCACAAAATCAAATTAACACCTAAATAAAACAATAAAAACCCAAACATGCTCATGGTGGGGTTTTATGCACAAAGAAAATTCGGAAAATTAGATTTGGCATGCATTTGCTTCCTAAATTACTAGAATTTGTTTAAACTTCGAAAAATTTCAAATTTTTAGTGATTTTTGCAAATAGGCAAACACAGGGTGTTACAACCCGGCCGTGGGGTCGACCAGCTCGTCGATGCGAGCCAAGGGGAAGTCGTCCTTCGGGCATGCCTTGTTGAGGGTGGTGTAGTCGATACACATCCGCCACTGGCCGGTATATTTCTTGACGAGGACCGGGTTCGCGAGCCAGGTGGACTTGTTCACCTCCCGGATGACTTGTGCATCCTTGAGTTTCTGGATCTCCGCCCGAAGCGCCACCTTCTTTTCCTCCGACCACTCCCTCTTTCTTTGCTTGATGGGGGTCACCTTCGGGTCGATGTCGAGTTTGTGTTCGATGATGCTGCGGTCCACTCCGGAGAGCTCGCTAGTTGACCACGCGAAGATGTCCTTGTTGTTCCGGAGGAGGTCGATGATGCTTGCTTCTAGCTCCGGCGGAAGCCCCTCGCCGATGAGGACGGCTTGGTCGGGGCGATCGGGAGTCAAGACCACGCTCTTGACTTGACCGTCGACGCGTGCCTTCGGAGTTCCTGCCGGAGGTGTCGGTGTAGCTGCTTCGACCGTCTCAGGCTTCGGCTCGTGTCGGAGCGGGTGCACTTGCTTCTGGCCATGCGTTTGGCCGTGTTCGATGCGGCGGGCGGCGAGTTGATCACCGTAAACAGTGATGACGCCATTCGGTACCGGGATCTTCATGCAGAGGTAGCCATGGTGGGTGACTGCGTTGAAGGCGTTGATGAGCCCCCTGCCGAAGATGGCGTTGTAGGCGTAAGGCATGTCGACGACGTCGAAGGAGATCAACTCGGTGCGATGTCCCGCTGGCCCAGAGAAGGAGACTGCAATTTTCACGCTCCCGAGGGCGTGAATTGGCTCTCCCCCGAAGCCGATGAGGGGGCTGACGGAGGCCCGTAGCTCAGATCGGGGGATGCCCAGTTGGTTGAAGGCGTCGATGAAGATGACGTCAGCAGAGCTGCCGCCATCAATAAGCACGCGACGGACCTCCGTCCCGCGCATGTTGGCGTTGATCACGAAGGCGTCCTTGAGAGGGTAATCCATCGGCCGGAGGTCTGCCTGAGTGAAAGTGAGCGGCACGTGCGACCAGCGGCATCGGGCCAATGGCGGATGAGCGGCCACATGGTTGACTCTCCGCACGTAGTCGCAACGCTGCCTCTTTGAAGCGTAGGGCTGGCTGGAGCCCCCGGTGATGGCCAGGATGACGATGTGACCGGTTGGGTGGTGCTCTGGAGGCGGAGGCAAGGCTTCGCCCGCTCCGGAAGCCCCATGTATGAGATTGACTCCTCGAGCGGCGTCGGCGTCGCGACGTTCCCGTGCCTCACGCAAGGCGGCGATTTGGGGTCACTGCTTCGATGTGTGGCCTTGATTGACGCCGTGAACCTCGCAGTATGGGTCGCGCGAGCTTCGGTTGTTGTATCGGCGACCGTTGTCGGAGTGCTGCGAGTTGTTTCGTGAGCCTCCGTAACGATTGTCCGTTCTCTGCGAGTTGTTTGTGGTGGCTATTCTGCATATTAGGATGCATTGGTCAGGCTTTGTGAGAGGGATTTTTCTTGCTGGCCATTGTGTTGATGATTCTGGTGAAGGGAGCCGGTCCTTTTATAGGCCGAGATGCGGAAGAAGATAAGATCGTGGAATAGTGAAAGACCTATTACAAATTAAAGCGATTGGTACGAATTGTCTGCCGAAGAGGTGCACGCCATGTGAAGACAAAGGTACAGTTTATTAAGTCAAATGTACAGTTTTCACGTGAAGTGTCATCTAGAAGCTTGCAGACGTGATAGATGGTGGAACAATCCGGCGCATGGAGATTCCATACCCCGGCTTGAGGGGGCATGTGTTGACACCAAAATTTGGTCCAGGTCCCGTTGTCAGTGGAAGACAGAGTATGCAGCGGGTAGGAAAAGATTATATGCCAAAGTGGTGGCCCGCAGGTTATCATGAAGCCAAAGAAATCCCAAAGACGTGCGCGCATGTGGGATTGTGTCCTTTTTTAATTCTTTTTTCTAGATTAAGAAAGAATTGACCGAGTTATGGTCGAGCAAGAGACGTGTTTGTCTCCAAGTCGGTTGCCTCGGGTGTATAAATATAAACCCAGGTGCTTGTAAAAACAACAACCAATCAATACAATCAACTTTTCGGCGCATCGCCACAATTTCTCGACGAGATCTCCATCGACATAGGCGTCCATCGGGGCTCCGGTCTCGGCTTGGATTTCGTCAGGTAAGTGCATCGATCTTTGTTATGTCGACTTGTCCATGATTAAGATTGATGTGGCTACTAGGTATCCGGTAATTTAGATCAATCTAGGGTTTACATTATGCATCGACTACATGGAATTGTTTAAGACCTGGTCCAATTCTTTGTTACGGTTAGTTGACTTGTCCTAGCCGCGACTTTGTTTGCCGATTGCTGATGTCGATTCCTGTTTGATCTAGTTATTCGAGTCACGGTTAGGGTGCTTAGTCGATTAGATCTGCTCTTGGTGATTGGGTAGGCAGTTTGACTTGGCCTGTCTGCTTCGCTTAGTTGACGTGTCCTCGGCGAAACAGTTGCTAAGAGTTAGATTTAATTTACTGAGTATCTGGGACTGGTAGTTGCCTATTATACTTGTATCTTTGTTATGCCGAGTGCTTATTTTATTATCTTTGATTCACTAACATCGGCTGCGGTTACGCATCGGCCTGTCCGGGGCCGATCGTCCGGGAATTTTACACGCTTTTCTTGTCTTTGTCGATTTGCAGGGAAAATCGACTGGCACGCTCCGGAATTCACTGCGTTCCAAGTTTTGGACCTGAACAGAGTTAAGCAAATCTCTCAGGCCACGTGTGCGAGCGGTAGAACACACATTTTACCGTCAACACACTTTTTGGCACGCCCGGTGGGACAGATCAAGTTTTCAAGAGTCAGATGGCGTTCGTTCAAGCTGTTGCTGATGATGGTACTTTGCTTGTTGATGGGAAGGGTCAGAAGATCATGATTCCTGCACCAGTTGTTCGAGATGACAAAGACTCTTCTGAGATAACTGGCAACAATGAGTTGAACGCTTGGGAGAAGATGTCTTTGGATCAGAAAAAGCATTATCAGAGTTATTTGTACGGGTGTCAGATTAAATACTTCGACACAATCAAGATGACTCGTGGCAAGATTACATCAGTGTCAGCTCCACCAACAGTGCTGAGGGCAGAAGAATTAGCTGTATTGAAAGTTGAGAAGTTGCCAGATCGAGCTTTGGTGGAAGAAGTTATGAATGCTGCAGTTCACAATGCATTCATCAACCATTCAGGGGTGCTTGGTAACACTTTGTACAACATGCTCAAGGCACTTGCTGATGGAACCATGCAGAACGAACCTGGATTTATGGGACCATCATTTACTGTACCAACTGCTACGCCAGCACGTCCTTACATCATGGTGGTCAACCCGCAGCTCAAGAAGAGACAAGTGCTGCTGGTCAGCAAAGGCAACCATATGGTATGCCGCCAGAGCTGTGGTCTCCAAGTGCTCAAGCTTTGGCTGCAGGTACTGCTCGGGTATCGGCGCCAAATCTTATTGATGCGCCGATGTCCACGCAGAAGGAAGCAGGTGGTACGTCTATGTTGGTCCTTTGTACGCACCCACTTATATACCGCAAGAGGACGGTGTACAGTTGTAGCACTTTTTTCCTTAGAGTATTCCAAGGTTTAATATCGAACCACCGAGAACAAGCGGGACTTAAACTATTATTTAAACTGCTAAAGTAATATAGCAAAAGATGTGTGTGGAAAGGATGATTAACAACTAGAGATGAAAGAGCCAGCGGTTGTAACAAGGTTATCAAATGATTCCCTCCTATGGTTTGGGGCACTGGCATGCAACTCTAATTAATGGTCGATTGATAGGTTTAGTATTCTACAAGACATGGTGGTTTCGTTCTCCTCTCGCGCTGTCACGACAAGGGTTAATAGTTCCCCACTGGTTTCTTGCACTATGTGATAATAACGTATTGATAAGATACGAAATAGAAACATCACATAGACTGAACACATCAAAAGAGTATTGTAAGTGTGAGAGTTACATAACCAGATTTCCCTCGCCACGAGAGAATATGAGATCTACTCACGCATCATACTGCAACACATGAACATGGCTACAATAGGACGCGGAATTTTGGCGTGGTCCCACAGGTGCCGATCGGCACAATCTTCCTTTTTGGTGTGATGATCGGTGATCGCCGTCTTCGCCGCCACAACCTTCAACCTAGGTCGTCTCCCCGTTTCGCGACCCCCGATCTTCTCTTTATAGTTCCTTTCGATTGTGGGCTGGATTTCACCGACTCCGACTCTGATATTTCTTCTGGGCTTCATATTATCTGAGTGGGCTTCATGTTTGGGCTCGATCTCCGTGGTGCCGGTCGGCACAAGGCTGTGCCGACCGGCACGGTCTCCAATTTCTACGTTCTTCGGGCCTCCGGCAGCTCTTTATCCGTAGTCTCTCAATGTTCACCTATTTCCTGCAAATCCTTCCTAATACACAGAAACTACGCATATATATGATAATAGGGGTTAATTGTTAGCAATAATGACATAATAAAGTATTAAAAACACCATATTTGTCACATAAAATGGGTACCTAGAAAGAACCAACAGCTCCCCCACACTCAAATCATTGCTAGTCCTCGAGCAATTAAAACCATGAAAATCATCACCGTGCTGTCATCATGCTAAGAGGCAAAAACTCTCACAAATCTTCAACTTAGCTATTGTCAATCATCTCATCGAATTAGCATCCCTCCACAAGACTTTCTCTCAATTTTGAAAACAATTTCACCTCAAAACTTGAGTCGACCAAATCAATCACAAGGCTTAACAAACAAATATTTTTATCTCCCTTCATATCACGTAAGAAGAATGCAAAAGCTTCAGACTTCACTCAATCGCTCAAATGTATTTCCTTCCCTCTCCTGTTCTATAGCATAAGGCTCTTTTGTGGATCTCGGAAAGTGGTATAACCAAATTGAATCGAAAGAACAACTAAGTCAACAATTCGCTCAATCATGCCTTCTAAAAGGGAGTTTTCATCATGAGAATTCAAAATATAAGCACAAGGATCAATGGTAATACGAAGTAGATGAGAATGAACGAGATAGAATTAGGATAGGATCAAGCTTGAAGTATATACAGATCCCTGAAAATTTTAACTCTTTCTGCAGTCTGCTTCTTCTGATATTTATCCCCTTTTTTTTTCTTTTCTTCTCTTCTCGACCTTTTTTCTTTATTTTTCTTCTGTGCCGATCGGCACAGGTTTTGTGCCGGTCGGCACCTGACCCATTTTCTTCTTTTTCTTTTTCTTCTTTTTATTCTATTGCAGACTGCTAGCAGAGGCATGTTTTGAGTCGAAATCTGTCTAAACTTCACATTTGCTCGTAGGTTGCGTCAAGGAGGAGGGAGAAACGACGAAATATCGGTTTATGGATAGAAAGAATTTGATGATGGATGGCTAGCAAACTGAGATGAACAAATGAAACTTCTCCCTTCTAGCTTAGTCGTAATCAAGAGCAAAGAGTTGACAAAGATGCTTTCTTATCAAAAGGTTTATGTGTAGGCTTCTCTCATCTCATTTGGCTTAGTGTAATAGGTACAAAATCAAATCCTTAGCTAAATGCTTCCACTATGATGATAGAAGGGGTTTTCGAAAAGTGGATATATAAAGCCAAGCGATTATTCAATGAACTCAAGTAGATTGGCAAAACGATCGTCAAAAACAAAATCAAGAATATGGGGTAACACATCGATTCGACAACTAACACTAACTTTATTCAAGACATTGCAATAATTCTTGACCTCGAAGCTTAACTAAGCACACCATCTCAAACCTCTCTTAGAAAACTCTCACACTTTCACACACTAACTCAAACCATACTAAATCAAAGCAAACGACCTTAAGAAGTGTAAGGGCGAATCCCCCACACTCAAACCTTGCAATGTCCCTTTTGCAAAAGAAAAACAACTAGACCAACCTAATCTGAAATGCCATGCCTCCTCAACATGCTAAAGATGCTTCGAATGTTCCGCATGAGAAAAGAGTAATCCGCCGCGGCCATGCTCTCCATGTCGTCAATTCGTATATCAATGTCCTGATGGTGCCTATAGCATCTCTCCATATCATAATAAAGACGTTCGATGTTTCTTCTGCAGATTGGGCAACAGGTAGCGGGACGATCATGACGCTCATCTCGCAGGGGCTAGTTTGTGTTAAAACCCCTCTGTGCCGATCGGCACGTGCTCCGTGCCGGTCGGCACGAGACACCATTTGCTTGATAACGCGTGCCCGGGCCTCCGTGAGCTCCTGCAAGGCTTCCTGTAGCTCTTTCTGCATTGGGTGGTTCGGCATCAGTAGGTTCTGGCTCGCCTTCCATCGGTTCCTCCTCGGGATCTTCTTCCGGGTCCTCGTCTGGATCTTCTTCCGGATCCTCCTCGGGATCTTCTTCATCCTTTGCAACAAGATTAGCTAATGGGTGTTCATGCGCAGGGGATGTCTCTATATAGCTCACTGATTCCGAGGTGTATCTTGCTCGTGGCTTTGAAGAAAGACGAGCGGAACGCCGAACTTCCTCTATTTCCTTCGATCGCTTTGGTTGTGGCTCATCATCAGAGGAGTCATCAGATATCTCAACAAAATCCACAACCTTGAGGTCGTGCCGGTCGGCACAAGAGTCGTGCCGGTCGGCACGCCTGCCGTTCCTTGCAAAATACGCTTCTAGATCTGCCAGGTTGCGTGTTCTCCTCTTTGCAGCATTGTCCCTGTCAATACGCCTCTGAATTTCATCATTGATCTCGTTAGGGGTCATGCGCCCTTTAGCGACGGGAAAGCCATCATCAAAGACGAAAGTCGCAGGGATGCATTCCGGATCAGCTAGATAATTCTCAATCTGCCTCTGATGTTCTTTCAGACAGTAAAAACACTTACATCCAAAACCTCTGGTATTCTTGTGTAGAATCTTCTCTTGGAGATCTTCCCAGCCGGACAGGACGCGTGGGAGCGTAGTGTGCCGATCGGCACCCGATGTGTGCCGGTCGGCACCTGCATCAGAAGTCCTCCCATCGTTCAGCTGAGACCTATGGATTGTCAGAAAGCAGTCTCTGTCTAACTCTTCCCTCTCACTATCGGTAAGAATCGATTCAAAGGTGATAAGATCATCATATGTCAAAGGACGTTCCATAGCGAGAAGTCGATCCATTGTGTACCTATCGGATTCCTGTGTGCTATCATCAATCTTGGATTTACCTTTGCGTACTAGCACCTCTCTGACCTTCTTCCGAAGGGCTTCATCCATCTCCTTCTTCTCTCTATTGAACACATCCGCTTCACTCTTCAACATCCATCGTTGCTTCAAGTGCGACCAGACTATTGGATCGTCCTCGGTGGGGTTAAGGCTCCTGTTGCTCTCCCATGGCAGAGTTGGCTCATTGGCGAAAGTCCGTCGCTGCGCCGATCGGCACTGCTGTCGTGCCGGTCTGCACGACCGTGCCGGTCGGCACCGCAGTCGCGCCGATCGGCACCGTCTCCTCCGCTGCCGATTCCGCCGCCTTGCATTGCCTAGGGTATGGTGGAAACTCTGGCGGCGCTCGATTTTTGATGATGAGATCCGAGACAACTTCTTCATATATATATATCCTTAATTCTCATGATCGAACCGGACACTATCTCTTAAATTTGGAAGTCATCGAAGCATGTCTTGGAGGAAGGGCAAAACCTCGACTCAAAAACGACACGGACTCCCACGTGCCGATCGGCACGGAGCCATGCCGGTCGGCACGGTGGCAATTTTGCCTCCCCCGACTCAATAAATTCAAAGAAACACAAAACACACAGAAAAACGGCAAAAACAACAGTGCTTTTGTTTTACGTCGTTAAGCTCGACCACCCAATCACTTAATCCACATAATATATATCAAATGACTTTAACTCAAAAGTGTCGGGTTCAAGATATACCTTTAGTCATTGGCCATTCACCGTGTATGTATTTTTCTTTCCATCCATGATTACAACTGCTCCGGAAGGAAGAACTTTATGAACAAGATACGGTCCATCCCATTTGCTTTTCAATTTTCCTTTACCGAACAATCGAAATCTTGAATTGAATAGGAGCACTCTATCTCCTTCGTGAAATTCCTTTTTCAATAGCTTCTTATCATACCACTTCTTTGTTTTCTCTTTATAAATGGCTGCATTCTCGTAAGCCTTTAATCGCATTTCCTCGAGTTCACTAATTTGAATATTTCTTTTCACCCCAGCAGCATCTAAATCCAAATTCATCTCTTTGATCGCCCAATATGCTCTATGTTCTAACTCCACAGGCAAATGACAAGTCTTTCCATAGACAAATTGATAAGGTGTCATACCTATTGGCGTCTTGAATGCTGTGCGATAAGCCCAAAGTGCGCCATTCAACTTGTTTGACCAATCCTTTCCTTCTCTTGTAACAATTTTCTGCAGAATTCCTTTCAACTGCTTATTAGAAGTTTCTGCTTGACCATTGGTCTGCGGATGATAGGCTGTTCCAATTCGATGCTCAATACCCATCTTTTTCAAGGTTTTAGTAAACTCAGTTCGAGTAAAATGAGTTCCACCATCTGTGATAATAACTCTAGGAACACCATATCTTGGAAATATGCACTCATTCAACATCTGCTTGGATTCATGAGTTGTACTGACTCTGCATGGTATTGCTTCTACCCACTTTGAGACATAATCCACAGCAACCAGAATATATTCATAGCCATGAGAAACAAACGGTCCCATAAAATCCATGCCCCAAACATCGAATATATCAACTTGCAAATTATACTTTAAAGACATAGCATTACGAGCGTTAACATTTCCATTTGGCATTGGGGGCATCTAGCAACATACCTCTTTGCGTCTTCATGCATCGTAGGCCAATAAAATCCACTAGCCCAAACCTTCGCTTGTGTTCGAAAATGCCCATAATGTCCACCATACTCAGATGAGTGGCACTTTTCCAATATGCTTCCGCGTTCGTCACGAGGTACGTACCTTCGAACGGCTCCATCTTCACAATATCGGTATAAATAAGGATCATCCCGTATGAACTTCCTCATTTCACTATCAATCCTCCGTCTTGAATTCTCGCTATAATTATTCAAGTTTCTTGTGAACCCATTTACGATGTCTCGCATCCATGATTCTCGGTGGTCCTTGACCTGAAAAAGCTGCTCTTGCGCCATGGCATCACCAATGCATCCTTCCTTGTTCTCAAGCGTCAAACGAGATAGATGGTCTGCCACTGAATTCTCAATCCCTTTCTTGTCTTTAATCTCCAAATCAAATTCTTGCAACATCAAAACCCAACGAAGCAATCTAGGTTTCGACTCCTTTTTAGAGACAAGATATCTAATAGCAGCATGATCCGTATAGACAATAACCTTAGAGTTGAGGATGTAGGATCTAAATTTCTCAAAAGCAAATATAACAGCTAGCATCTCCTTCTCTGTTGTTGTATAATTAATCTGGGCTTCATTAAGAGTTTTACTAGCGTAGTAGATAGCATGCACTTTACCTTCCTTTCGTTATCCAAGAACCGCTCCTACTGCATAATCACTTGCATCTCACATAATCTCAAAAGGTAAATTCCAATCCGGAGGTTGCATAATAGGTGCAGAACATAATGCTTCTTTGAACTTCCGGAAAGCAGTAAGTCTTTCATCATTCATCTCAAATTCAACGTCCTTTTGCAGCAATTCCGTCAATGGCTTAGCAATCTTTGAATAATCCTTAACAAATCTGTGATAAAAATTTGCATGTCCAAGAAAACTTCGCAGCGTCTTAAGATCAGTAGGTGGTGGCAACCTTTCCACTGTGGATATTTTAGTTTTGTCTACTTCAATGCCTCGGTTAGAAATAACATGCCCCAAGACAATCCCTTCGGTTACCATGAAGTGACATTTTTCCCAATTAAGAACTAAATCAACTTCTACGCACCTCTTTAGTACTTTCTCTAAATTTGCTAAGCAGTGATCAAAATCAGTACCATGAACAGAGAAATCATCCATAAATACCTCCATAATTTCTTCAATGAATTCAGCAAATATAGCATTCATGCATCTCTGAAATGTAGCTGGTGCGTTGCAAAGGCCGAATGGCATTCGTCGATAAGCATAAGTTCCATAAGGACAAGTGAAAGTGGTCTTATGCTGATCTTCAGGTCTAACAGGAATTTGAAAGAAACCACTATAACCATCGAGGTAGCAAAAATAGGAGTTCTTGGCTAACCTTTCAAGCATCTCATCGATGAACGGTAGTGGATAATGGTCTTTCTTTGTAGCGGTATTCAGTTTCCTGTAATCAATGCACATTCGCCATCCTGTAACTGTTCGTTGAGGGATCAACTCATTATTCTCATTAGGCACAACTGTGAGGCCTCCTTTCTATGGTACGTAATGCACCGGACTCACCCATTCACTATCAGCAACAGGATAAATCATTCCTGCATTAAGAAGTCTAAGCACTTCTTTTTTTACAACTTCCTTCATGCCTTCCTTCAATCGTCGCATACCTTCAACGACTGGCTTGGCTGATTCTTCAAGATTTATCTTATGTTTGCAGAAAGCCGGGCTTATTCCTTTGATATCATAAAGACAATATCCGATCGCTTTCTTGTATTTTCTCAGGACAGCAAGCAACCGTTTTGTCTCTTCTTCATTCAAAGCACTATTGACGATGACGGGATAAGTTTTATCTTTGCCTAAGTATTCGTACCTTAGACCGTCAGGAAGTGGCTTCTGTTCTACTTCTGGTGCTGCACCAGGATCCAGATTACCCAAAGGCTCAAATTGAGGATTTTCGCTCTCGTGCCGGTCGGCACCACCGCTGTGCCGATCGCCACAAGGGGCGTGCCGGTCGGCACCATCTTGGATCTCGGCCTCTTCTCTATCTGACTCTTCAAACAGTTTATTCAACGGATCTGAGTATCCTGGACTGATTTCTTCATCCTTTTCTGTAAAGAATTCTTGGAGAGAGGGTGGGTCTTCACTTTCTTGAACGACGGGTGGGTCTTCGAATTCAAAGAGGACTTCCTCTCCGCCCAGAGTCAATTTTAGGTGACCTTTTCCAGCATCGATAACGGCTTGTACAAGCTTTAAGAAAGCTCTTCCCAAAATAATGTCTTCAACTCCCACTTCACCTTTATCAAGAACAAAAATATCCACTGGTATAGCATTATTTTTTACCTCAATGTTCAGATCCTTGATAACTCCCAGTGGTTTAGTTCTCCTTCCATCCGCCATAATTAACTCAAGCTTGGTTCCTAGCAATCTTCCTTTTATGTCATAAGGCATATCCATGAATGCTTCATACGTCATCAAACTGACGCGGGAACCAAAATCACATAGCGCCTTAGGAAAGCTTCTATGTCCGATTTTTATGTAAGGATCAACTTCCGTTCGTTCCGTAAGGCCAACTGCATATACTCCGCATAATCCTTCATACGGCGACGGAACAAAACAACTATCAAATAGCTTCTTTGCTTGCTGAACCTCCATCTGGTCAATTTCCATATCATCCTTGTACAACTTCCCTAATACTTCTCCAATGATGACATTGTCCAGTATTTTCGAAGTTCTAGTGTTTTTAGGGAAGTTATACTGAACTCCTGTAGTAGAGGCATACCTCGGGTCATATGTTCTCCTCATGCTTAGCAGATTTGAGCTGAAATCTATAGGAACCCAATCCAACGGTTCAAACTCGTCCAACGGTTTAGCGTTACTCAAGGTTGGATCTCCTACTGGTCTTGGAAATTTATTCACGAAGCCGTTTTCATGCTCCTCAAATATTGCAGCTTCGGTCTTTGAAATTCCTTTAACAGCAGGCATCGTGCCGGTCGGCACAAGAGCTGTGCCGGTCGGCACGGAGGGCTCAAGTGTGTCGATCGGCACGGAAGCTGTGCCGGTCGGCACCTCCTCCAATTTTGGTCTTTTCAGATCACCTTGCGCTGGTTCTTCTGTTCTTACTGTTAATTCGACTTCGGATACTGTACAGCTTTCCGCTTCAGCTTTCAAATCCAAAGAACCTTTTGCTAGCGTCGACCTTTCAGGGGGAATTGGATCTTCTTGGAATTCTTCCCAATGCCTATGCATAGCTTCAGTCTTCGATATCTTACTCAAAAGATCCAGACCCGCAGTAGCAGTCAAGTCGAGGAAACTCCCTCCAGCCGAACTATCCAAATGCATCCTGGAGGTTCCTTCAAGAGACATGTAGAATGTCTGAGCAGTCAAGTTATCATCCATGCCCAAATCGGGGCCTTGCTTCAATAAAGATTGGAAGCGTAACCATGCTTGCGTGAGGGTTTCTTCTTTCAATTGCTCAAAGTTAACCACCTCTCTTCTCAGTTTCTGCACCTTCGGAAGCGGAAAGAAATGCAAACAGAAATTTCCCACAAGCTTATCCCAGTTTCCTTTAGCTTCTCGGGCTGCAGACTTATACCAATCCTTGGCTCTTCCATCTAGAGAAAACGGAAATAGCAACCATCTGTACCAATTCTGAAGCACTCCCTCATGCTTAAAGGTCTGACAGAGAACTTCTAGATCTTGCAGATGTGTGTATGGATTCTCGTCCTTCGTCCCAGAGAATTTGCTGTTCTCGACCATACTGATGATGGTCGGGTTGAGAACGTATGACGAAGCAGTAACTTTCTCATCAGAAGTTTGTGGAATCAGCAATCCCGGAGACGGTAGTGAATGCTCCCTAACCGTATGAGTCGGCTCAGGAGTACCCATCCTGAAAACACAGAAAGAAAACACAAAAACAAACTAGAAAAGAGAGGATTAGAGGTTAGTAGAATAAATAAATAGTAAAACAATTGGCTTGCTCCCTGGCAACGGCGCCAGAAAACGTGCTTGTTGGTCGTTTGTACGCACCCACTTATATACCGCAAGAGGACGGTGTACAGTTGTAGCATTTTTTTCCTTAGAATATTCCAAGGTTTAATATCGAACCATAGAGAACAAGCGGGACTTAAACTATTATTTAAACTGCTAAAGTAATATAGCAAAAGATGTGTGTGGAAAGGATGATTAACAACTAGAGATGAAAGAGCCAGCGGTTGTAACAAGGTTATGAAAGGATTCCCTCCTATGGTTTGGGGCACTGGCATGCAACTCTGATTAATGGTCGATTGATAGGTTTAGTATTCTACAAGACATGGTGGTTTCGTTCTCCTCTCACCCTGTCACGACAAGGGTTAATAGTTCCCCACTGGTTTCTTGCACTATGTGATAATAACGTATTGATCAGATACGAAATAGAAGCATCACATAGACTGAACACATCAAAAGAGTATTGTAAGTGTGAGAGTTACATAACCAGATTTCCCTCGCCACGGAGAGAATATGAGATCTACTCACGCATCATACTGCAACACATGAACATGGCTACAATAGGATGCGGAATTTTGGCGTGGTCCCACAGGTGCCGATCGGCACAGTGGCGTGCCGATTGGCACAATCTTCCTTTTTGGTGGTGATGATCGGTGATCGCCGTCTTCGCCGCCACAACCTTCAACCTAGGTCAAAACCTCCGTATGTTTTCTCGTCTCCCCGTTTCGCGACCCCCGATCTTCTCTTTATAGTTCCTTTCGATTGTGGGCTGGATTTCACCGACTCCGACCCTGATATTTCTTCTGGGCTTCATATTATCCGAGTGGGCTTCATGTTTGGGCTCGATCGCCGTGGTGCCGGTCGGCACAAGGCTGTGCCGACAGGCACGGTCTCCAATTTCTACGTTCTTCGGGCCTCCGGCAGCTCTTTATCCGTAGTCTCTCAATGTTCACCTATTTCCTGCAAATCCTTCCGAATACACAGAAACTACACATATATATGATAATGGGGGTTAATTGTTAGCAATAATGACATAATAAAGTATTAAAAACACCATATTTGTCATATAAAGTGGGTACCTAGAAAGCACCAACAGTCTACTGAGCCAAGGATTGGTCAAACTCCTCAGACGAGATATCATTTGGCTCCCAATATTAATCCTGCATTGTTCAACCAGGAGATACCGCAAGGCTATCATAGAGTAGCAGATTACAGTGAACACTTCAACAGGGAGCAACCTGCTCAGGTTCAGTCACAACCACAGCAATCGTCTCAGATGGCTGGGGGGCAAGTGCAGAATACATCAGAAGATATAGTCGCCAGGCTGGCGGAAGTCATGAAGGAGCAGTTCGATCTCAAGCCCAAGGAACAGAGCTTTATGTATCGACGTCCATATCCAGAGTGGATGGAACAGGTTGCCTTGCCACATCGATACAAGCTACCAGAATTTTGTAAATTCTTTGGGCAAGACAATGTGTCCACAGTGGAGCACATTAGCCGATATTTGGCACAGTTGGGAGAGGCATCGGCACAAGATGCATTGAAGGTCCGTCTGTTTCCTCTGTCGTTATCTGGATCGGCATTCTCATGGTTTACCTCCATCCCTGCGGGATCCGTGCGGAATTGGGCCGATTTGGAAAAGAAATTCCACTCTTATTTCTTCACTGGCATGGCAGAGTTGAGCATATCAGATTTGACGGCTATTCGTCAGAAGGCTGGGGAGTCAGTTGCCGATTTTGTCCAGAGATTCAGAATCATCCATGGCAGGTGCTATAACCTGAATTTGATGGATCGGCAAATGGCTGAGATTGCTTACAGGGTTTGCTACCTCAGATTAGAGACAAGTTTGCGCCTCAGGCGGTCGATGGCTTAGCGCAGCTCTTTCAGAAGGCGTCGATTCATGAAGGGCGTGTCCAGAATACACGTGGCAGACAGTTTCAGGCGGCTTATGCTTGATTACTCTTCTGATTCTGATGATGAAGCTGAAGTTGCTCTTGCTGAGTGGACCAGGAATAAGAAGACTGTTCTTTGCCCGTGGGTCAAGCAAAAGGCAGAAGAAAAGAAATATGACTTTGACATCAATAAAGCCGACAAGATATTCGATCTGCTGCTACAAGAGAAGCTTATTCAACTCCCACCTAATCACACGTTGCCTCCAGCTGAGGAGTTGAAGAAGATCAAGTGGTGCAAGTGGCATAACACTCCCTCTCATCACACTAATGAGCGCAAGGTGTTCAGGCAACAGATCCAATCGGCAATTGAGAGTGATCGCATTAAATTCTCTGGTCAAAAGCCGATGAAGATTGATGGGCACCCTTTTCCAGTCAACATGATCGGTGGATCTGCTGGATTGATCGGCAAGTACTCAAGGAAGAGAGAAAGGGAAGACAGGAGGACTAGTGATGATGACTTCGATCCACACTGGAACTGTCCTTTCTTCCAGTACTGTTGGGAGCAGGGTATGAAGTTGCCACCAATTTAAGGTTGTCCAGGTTGTAGCAGAAGATCTGGAGATTTGTACAGAGAAGTTGGTACTTCAAGCCGAGTCCCTATGCGAAGACAGTATGATCGCTTTGAAGGGAGGCTGACACCAAGGGTTTCTGTACAATAAAGGCTTGGTCCTGTCAATCAAGTTGAAGATTATGAAGAAGAAGATCAGGGTGAATTCACAGAAGAAGGGCAATGGTGTCCGAGTGGTATTTTTACCAAGACACAGAAGAGAAGAGTACAGAGGGCACGTTGCCGGGAGCTGAACAAGGAAGTGAACCAGAAGGATGATCATGACAAGGGGCCCAAGTCAAAAAAGGTATGGAGACCAAAAGTCAAATCTCAAGTACATGAAGTTGAAGCTCCTGTCAATATGGTATTTATGCTGCCGCGAGAATTTAGTTCTTTGGATATTAATGAATCGGAAGAAGAAGCTTCTGCCGAGTTGTTATTTGGTCCACAGCAGGCAGTGTTTGAGAAGCCGTCTGGTGTTGATCATCTCCATCTGAGGGCTCTGTACCTTAATGGTTTCATCAACGGCAAGCCGATGAGCAAGATGATGGTCGATGGTGGTGCTGCTGTCAATGTTTTGCCGATGGCGACGTACAGGAAGATCGGTAAACTGCCTGAAGAATTGACCAAGACCAACATGACGTTGAGGGATTATGGGGGCAGGAGCTCTGAAGTCAAAGGAGTCACCAATGTTGAGGTCACTATTGGAAGCAAGACCTTGCCGACGACGTTCTTCATAATTGAAGGCAAAGGATCGTACGCCGTACTGCTGGGTAGGGATTGGATTCATGTTAATTGCTGTATCCCTTCCACGATGCATCAACTCCTTATCTAGTGGGTCGGTGACGAGGTGGAAACTATTCAAGTTGATAGATCGGTGAGTGTGGCAACTACAGATTTTTTGCCGATGATGGTGGAAAACTTGCCGTGCATTTCAGGAACTTACTGGGAAGGTGAAGCATTGGACGTTACCGATGAGGGTGTTTGTATCACAGAAGGATCGGCAACCCCACGGTTGTTATAGCAATTACCGAACCTGGACATCGATCGGCCGACAGAAGCGGAGAAGAAAGAAACAATCAACAATCAGCTGATCGATGAAAGAGAAGAAGGAAAGCTTGGTCATGGTTTTGTATCGGCCGATGAGTAGAAGAAGTTGACATTGGGGATGGTGACAAACCTCGGCCGACGTTTATTAGTAAGAAGATTTGTAAAGAGTTTAGAGAGAAGTTGATAGCATTATTGAAAGAATATAAAGATTGTTTTGCTTGGGATTATTCCGAGATGCCTGGTGTAAGTCGAGATATTGTTGAACACCGATTGCCTATTAAGCCTGGGTATTGGCCGTTTAAACAACATAATCGGAGAATTGATCCAAGGATTTATGATGCTGTCAAGGAGGAAATTACAAAGTTATATGATGCCAAGTTTATCCGACCATGCCGATATGCAGAATGGGTGTCCAGTATTGTCCCAGTGATCATGAAAAACGGGAAGATGCGGGTGTGCATTGATTTCAGAGATTGAATAAAGCTACACCCAAAGATGAGTACCCGATGCCGATAGTAGATGTACTGATCGATGCTGCTGCTGGACATAAGATTTTGAGCTTTATGGATGGAAATGCAGGATATAATCAGATTTTTATGGCTGAAGAAGATATTATGAAGACTGCATTCAGATGTCCGGGAGCTTTGGGGTTGTTTGAATGGGTTGTAATGACCTTTGGGTTGAAAAATGCTGGTGCTACATATCAAAGAGCAATGAATTTCATCTATCATGATCTGATTGGCCGATTAGTGGAGATTTATATTGATGATGTGATGGTAAAGTCTAAAACAGTTGAAGATCATATTGCCGATTTGCGGCAGGTGCTGGAGAGGACCAGAAGGTATGGCTTGAAGATGAATCCGCATAAGTGTGCTTTTGGTGTTTCGGCAGGACAATTTCTGGGCTTTATTGTTCATGAAAGAGGAATTGAAATTGGTCCCAAGAGCATGGAGTCGATCAAGAAAATTCAACCTCCTACCAGTAAAAAAGAATTGCAGTCTCTGATTGGCAAAATCAATTTTGTGAGAAGATTTATTTCTAATCTTTCTGGGAAGATTGATGTTTTTACCCCATTGTTGAAGTTAAAAGCAGATCAAGAATTTCGATGGGAAGCCCAACATCAGAAGGCGCTTGATGATGTCAAGGAATATGTAATCTCACCACCTGTGTTGATGCCACCTAAGCCAGGTATGCCTTTCAAATTATATTTGTCTGCCGATGACAAGTGTATTGGTTCGGCATTGACACAAGTACAAGATGGCGATGAGAAGATTATCTTTTATCTCAGTCGAAGATCGGTGGATGCAGAGACAAGATATTCTGAGATTGAAAGGTTATGCTTATGTCTTTATTTCTCTTGTACTAAATTGAGACATTATTTGTTATCCGAGGAATGCACTATTGTTTGCCGATCCGATGTCGTCAAGTATATTTTGTCTGCTCCGGTATTAAAAGGCAGGCTTGGGAAGTGGATGTTAGCGATTGCAGAATTTGATCTTAAATATGAGTCTGCTAAAGCTGTGAAGGCCCAAGTATTTACCGATTTGATAGTTCAGCATGGGGGGCATGATGAAAATGTGGTGGAGCCAGTTCCATGGCGCTTACTGTTTGACGGGTCGATTTGCAAAAATGGATGTGGTATCGGCATTGTCATTATCACACCAAAAGGGTCCAGGTTTGAATTTTCATTCACAGTAGAAGCTCATACTAATAATCAAGTTGAATATGAGGCTGTGTTGAAAGGACTGCAACTATTGAAGGAAGCCAATGCCGATTTTGTTGAAGTTGTTGGGGATTCTTTGCTGATTGTGGGGCAATTGAATGGTGAATATGAATGCAAAGACGAAGTGCTTCGGGATTATTATCAGAAGTGTCAAGATCTAATGAAGAGCTTCAAGCATATCACATTCAGTCATATTCCTCGACAAATGAATTCTGAAGCTAATGATTTGGCTCAGCATGCATCTGGGTATCGGCTTATTATAGGTTCTGTCGATAATGAAGCCGATGTCTATTGGAAAGATTGGAGGGTTGAGATAGTAAATTATTTGAAGGATCCGACCTAGAAAACGTCCAGAGAGTTGAGGTACAAAGCAATAAAATATGTATTAGTTGATGATCAGCTTTATTATAGGACGTTGGAAGGGATTCTGTTGAAGTGTCTGAATGCCTGTGAAGCCAAGAAGATGCTGATGGAGGTTCATGATGGGATTTGTGGGACTCATCAGTCGGCATACAAGATGAAATGGTTGATCAGAAGAGGTGGATATTTCTGGCCTACCATGCTTGAGGATTGTTTTGAATATTATAAGGGCTGTCAGGATTGTCAGAAGTATGGATCGATTCAAAGAGCTCCAGCATCGGCAATGAACCCTATTGTCAAGCCGTGGCCGTTCAGAGGATGTGGAATCGACATGATTGGTGAGATTAATCCTTCTTCCAGTAAGGGGCATAAATATATATTGGTGGCGACGGATTATTTCACCAAGTGGGTTGAAGCAGTACCTTACAGAAGTGTGGCTTCGAGGGATGTGATTGCTTTTGTTAAAGAGCACATAATCTACAGATTTGGTATCCCTCAGACTATCACTACAGATCAAGGTTCTATTTTTATTTCTGAAGAATTCAGAGATTTTGCCGATGATATGGGCATTAAATTATTGAATTCATCACCATATTATGCCCAAGCAAATGGTCAGGCTGAAGCTTCGAACAAATCTTTAATCAAGTTGATTAAGCGCAAGATTAGTGATCAGCCGAGAAGATGGCATACTTCATTAGCTGATTCATTGTGGGCATATCAGATGTCTCGTCATGGGTCGGTACAAGTAACACCATATCAGTTGGTGTATGGGCATGAAGCGGTTTTACCATGGGAAGTTACTGCCGGGTCAAGAAGAGTCGATTTGCAAAATCAATTGACAGCAGAGCAGTACCATGATCTCATGATGGATGAATTAGAAGATGTCAATCAGCAGCGGTTGATTGCGTCGAAGAAAATTCAATACAATAAAGCACGGGTGGCTCGGCATTATAATAAGAACGTGGTGACTAAGCAATTTGATGAGGGAGATCTCGTTTGGAAAGTCAAGTTGCCGATTGGTGTGTGAGATAATCGTTTTGGCAAGTGGTCACCTAATTGGGAAGGTCCTTATATAATTAGCCGATGCGTGCCCGGTAATGCTTATATCTTGAAGGAGTTGGATGGAGAAGAATTTGGCCGAGCGCTTAATGGGAAATATTTAAAGAAATATTACCCCAGCATTTGGGTGGGTTCTTAAAAGTGTTTGGTTAAATTTTCAGTTAAGCCGACGTTAAGAGCGTCGCCTTTGAGATGGCCGATGTCGATCGTATCGCCCTTAGGAAAATATATGCAGGAAGAACAAAGGAAGACAATGAAGTTATTATAGTTTGCAAACTATTACATCATACATAGGAATACAAAATCCTTGCGCCAAGAATACACACTGCGGGCTCTGCCAACTACAGTAGGAGATGAAGATTCTCCCTTTGCCGATTGTTGGAGTATCCGCCGGGTGTCGGCGCAGGGTAGGATGGGTCAATGCTCGCGGCATCAGGAGAGGAGCAACTTCATGGACCCCATCACGTCGAAGAAGATGTTATCCCTGAGAAGGGACCTTGTCTGACGAAGAACATGGGTTCTTCCTCGTAGTCTGAAGAGGAGCCGCCGTTCTTGGGATTTAGCTCGAGAGGGATAGCGTCGGTTGGCAGAGATTGGAAGAAATATGGAAGGAAGACTGAAGGTCAGAGTAAAGACGTGAGAAAACAAGAAAGGTTTGTGGTGGCTATTCTGCATATTAGGATGCATTGGTCAGGCTTTGTGAGAGGGATTTTTCTTGCTGGCCATTGTGTTGATGATTCTGGTGAAGGGAGCCGGTCCTTTTATAGGCCGAGATGCGGAAGAAGATACGATCGTGGAATAGTGAAAGACCTATTGCAAATTAAAGCGATTGGTACGAATTGTCTGCCGAAGAGGTGCACGCCATGTGAAGACAAAGGTACAGTTTATTAAGTCAAATGTACAGTTTTCACGTGAAGTGTCATATAGAAGCTTGCAGACGTGATAGATGGTGGAACAATCCGACGCATGGAGATTCCATACCCCGGCTTGGGGGGTATGTGTTGACACCAAAATTTGGTCCAGGTCCCGTTGTCAGTGGAAGACAGAGTATGCAGCGGGTAGGAAAAGATTATGTGCCAAAGTGGTGGCCCGCAGGTTATCATGAAGCCAAAGAAATCCCGAAGACGTGCGCGCATGTGGGATTGTGTCCTTTTTTAATTCTTTTTTCTAGATTAAGAAAGTATTGACCGAGTTATGGTCGAGCAAGAGACGTGTTTGTCTCCAAGTCGGTTGCCTCGGGTGTATAAATATAAACCTAGGTGCTTGTAAAAACAACAACCAATCAATACAATCAACTTTTCGTCGCATCGCCATAATTTCTCGACGAGATCTCCGTCGACATCGGCGTCCATCGGGGCTCCGGTCTCGGCTTGGATTTCGTCAGGTAAGTGCATCGATCTTTGTTATGTCGACTTGTTCATGATTAAGATTGATGTGGCTGCTAGTTATCCGGTAATTTAGATCAATCTAGGGTTTACATTATGCATCGACTACATGGAATTGTTTAAGACCTGGTCCAATTCTTTGTTACGGTTAGTTGACTTGTCCTAGCCGCGACCTTGCTTGCCGATTGCTGATGTCGATTCCTGTTTGATCTAGTTATTCGAGTCACGGTTAAGGTGCTTAGTCGATTAGATCTGCTCTTGGTGATTGGGTAGGCAGTTTGACTTGTCCTGTCTGCTTCGCTTAGTTGATGTGTCCTCGGCGAAACAGTTGCTAAGAGTTAGATTTAATTTACTGAGTATCTGGGACTGGTAGTTGCCGATTATACTTGTACCTGTCGATCGTGTAGAACAGTTTGACGTGTCATGTTCTACTTCACTTAGTTGACGTGTCCTCGGTGAAGCGCTTGTCAGAATATGGGTATAATTAGTGATTATTGGTTTAATCGTTCTTTCGGGGTGTTTAGCCGATTGTTTACCACGTTCAGATCTATGCTTGCATGCCTTTAATTCCTTTTATTATTCCTGTTCAAGTATAAGTCTGAGCCTTCTTTCGTCAATGTCGATTCGCCTTATCATGATGCTTGCCGATAGTTGTTGCCGATGGCATGCTTTGCCGATTGCCGATTCTGATGCATGCCTTGCTTTATTTATCGTGCGAGTACTTATCGTTGCGACATGTCGATTCGTTTCTAGCCGCAGCCGAGTGCTTATTTTATTATCTTTTATTCACTAACATCGGCTGCGGTTACGCATCGGCCTGTCCGGGGCCGATCGTCCGGGAATTTTACACGCTTTTCTTGTCTTTGTCGATTTGCAGGGAAAATCAACTGGCACGCTCCGGAATTCACTGCGTTCCAAGTTTTGGTCCTGAACAGAGTTAAGCAAATCTCTCAGGCCACGTGTGCGAGCGGTAGAACACACATTTTCCCGTCAACACACTTTTTGGCACGCCCGGTGGGACAGATCAAGTTTTCAAGAGTCAGATGGCGTTCGTTCAAGCTGTTGCTGATGATGGTACTTTGCTTGTTGATGGGAAGGGTCAGAAGATCATGATTCCTGCACCAGTTGTTCGAGATGACAAAGACTCTTCTGAGATAACTGGCAACAATGAGTTGAACGCTTGGGAGAAGATGTCTTTGGATCAGAAGAAGCATTATCAGAGTTATTTGTACGGGTGTCAGATTAAATACTTCGACACAGTCAAGATGACTCGTGGCAAGATTACATCAGTGTCAGCTCCACCAACAGTGCTAAGTGCAGAAGAATTAGCTGTATTGAAAGTTGAGAAGTTGCCAGATCAAGCTTTGGTGGAAGAAGTTATGAATGCTGCAGTTCACAATGCATTCATCAACCATTCAGGGGTGCTTGTTAACACTTTGTACAACATGCTCAAGGCACTTGCTGATGTAACCATGCAGAACGAACCTGGATTTATAGGACCATCATTTACTGTACCAACTGCTACGCCAGCACGTCCTGTACATCCTGGTGGTCAACCCGCAGCTCAAGAAGAGACAAGTGCTGCTCGTCAGCAAAGGCAACCATATGGCATGCCGCCAGAGCTGTGGTCTCCAAGTGCTCAAGCTTTGGCTGCAGGGACTGCTCAGGTATCGGCGCCAAATCTTATTGATGCGCCGATGTCCACGCAGAAGGAAGCAGGTGGTACGTCTATGTTGGTCGTTTGTACGCACCCACTTATATACCGCAAGAGGACGGTGTACAGTTGTAGCACATGTCGATTCGTTTCTAGCCGACAGCCGAGTGCTTATTTTATTATCTTTTATTCACTAACATCGGCTGCGGTTACGCATCGGCCTGTCCGGGGCCGATCGTCTGGGAATTTTACACGCTTTTCTTGTCTTTGTCTATTTGCAGGGAAAATCGACTGGCACGCTCCGGAATTCACTGCGTTCCAAGTTTTGGTCCTGAAAAGAGTTAAGCAAATCTCTCAGGCCACGTGTGCGAGCGGTAGAACACACATTTTACCGTCAACAGCTGACTCGATGGCGGTTTCGTAGCTGATGAAGAACTCACGGGGATCGGAGGTGCCATCGAAGGTTGGCAGCTTTGCCGAGATGAACTTCCGGGGCCACGCTACCGATTGTAAACGCGCGGAGAACGGTTGGTTTGTATCGGAGGAGCTTGTGTGGCGCCTGCTTCCGCTGGAGTGTGTGTGCCTCTCGTCGCGCTCTTGGCGGTGTTCCGGCGTCTCAGCCTTCCGGCGACCGGTGCGTCGCAGGGTGTTCAGTTGCGCTTGGAGGTGAACTTGCTGTCGACGCGCGGCTTCAGCTCGAAGGCGATACATGGCTTCGTCTCGGTCAAGGTTCTCGAGGGCACGCTGCCTTAGCAGCCTTTCGTCGGCTTCTCGAGCTTCGCGGTTGTATGCCTCCTGGAGCTCCGCCAGGCGCTGCTCCTCGGCCACTGCTTCGGCGAGCCCCCTCTGGTTCCGCGCTTCGGCTTCGACGTTCCTTCGGGGTGGTTCCATCGTTTCGTCGCGGCGCTCGACTTCGCCCGTGTCGATGTTCTCTTCCTCGTCTTCGGAGGAGCCTTCGGCGCCTTCGCCCGCCTCCACGACTGCCGGAAGGTCGACGTTGGTTGTGTTATTGTTGGTCTCCGAAGGTGGTACCACCGAGGTCGATGCCGAAGGGAGGGTCATCGGAAGCGTCGAGCCGCTGGGGAAGGTGCGGATTATCGTCAGGGGGTCGACGCCGTCGTCCGAAGCCGCGGACCGGGTCTTCCGGGAGCCCCCTGCCGGAAGGTCGGTTTTTGATTTTTCAGTCCTCTTGGTCATCTCGTCGTGGCTTCTTGTTCGATCCTCACGGTCGGCGCCAACTGTTGTGGTTACAAGCCCAGAATAGTAGAAGGGGGGTCCTTCAAGGGTCTACCACAAGTGAGGGACTTCTGGGAAGGACTAGGGAGGGACCAAGCAAGAGCCAAGAGAAGTGTGTAATTAAAAGCTAGTATTCAATGTCCTGTCCTGAGGGTGGTAGGGGAGTATTTATAGGCTGATACACCCCTACAACCCTAGAATTACAAGTACCATATTGCTCTTCCTCCAGGGCACTATGGTCATTTCCTTATTACAAGGTAGGATTTTCTAACCTTAGTGGGCCAGAGGCCAATGTACATGGGCCTATCCTATACTATACATTATCTTGGGACTTGATGGGCTTCATAGCAGGCCAGGCCTTTGGGCCAGGAGGAGGGGACACAGTGGGCCTTCCCCAACACAATGATCATGCCGAACAACAGTTAACTCAGTCCACAGCCATTCTCCGCAACTCTGATTTTCAGTCGAGACATGCACGGGCGCCCCCCCAGCTGAAATGCAAAACGCAAGATTCAAGAACAAACGAAAAGCGTGGCACTCATACTTCGATTCAAAACGTCTGGTCGGCATAGGTTAGAACCAAGAGAAATATCACCACGGTTTCAAGGCTTATATTACCACATTAATCAAAGAGAAATGAAAGAAAAATTACCCACTACTACCATTATTAAAAACTAGCCCAAAATACCTCTATATATGTTTTAAACTTACCAACCATTTTTATTAATTAGAAAAACAGCCCCTAAAATATTCATATAAAAATTTAAACTTTAGCCTCTAGTTTTATTGATATGTTTCCAATATACCTACAACGATTGAATTGTTGACTCAAATTAAATATTCAAAATTAATGCCTGCAATATCATAGATTGTAAAATTGCAGGCATAACAAGATTCACAAGCTTACATCATTTTGGGAGCCCGCAATGTTAGCTTTGAGTTTGTCGTTCAACTTGCCCAGAAGGTCCGTGTCCTGAGCTATCTCGGTTCCACGGTTTATTACTTCCGTTTTTCAAAGCCAGAGAATTGTTCAAATTGTGGTTCCCCTGGGTATCTTCCGCACACACCCAAAAAAAAAAAAAAGAGCCATGAGACAGTCAATGTTAAAGAGTATAAAAAAACACAAAGAATTTGCCAAAAAAAAAGTATTGCTTACCCTTTTGAGAACTCATACATAGGTCAGGATAACATCACAACAAAATATTGTGTTGGAACGAAAACAAATTACTAACTTCAACTATTCACAGTATATATAACGCATCGTCCACAGATCAGATCGTGTGCAACGAAAGTAAAGACTACTGGAGCAACTTCAACTATATTCCACCATCGACGGCAACAGCTGGATCGCCGCCGTCGCCGGGGTCCATGGCAGCCGCGGTATTGGCGCGCGAAAGAGGACACTGGAGAGGGTTTGTTCTTGACTCGCCAAGGTGCGGTATGGGTTTTATAACCCACACTTTTGTGTCCTCTGACCTTACAAGTTCCAACCTTTCAACTAACATTTTTCCAACCAACGCAGCTCAATTGCTGCTGAAACCAGAAATTAATTAGGAAACCGAAACGGCAGCAGTCGAATTTCGGAAACTGCTGGTCTGGACGGCAGCGCAGTCAGCGACTCAGTGTGTAGATTATTTTCCCACTTTTTTAAGAAAGAAGAATAAATAAAGTATAGTCCCTGGCTACGTACGGAAGCAGCAAGAGCACCACAAGATGATGATGAATGAGAAATGTGATGCAGACCCAGCCTCGTTCCCACCATCGACCAACACTCTGTTGCCAATCTGAACCGAAACCAAGCTCGAGAGACTTCGTTTCGTTACCGCGCCGCCATAAGCCCAGAAATGCTGCCGCAGTGCTCGAGAAACAGGCGAGCTGCCGCACGGCACCGCTGAACATCCTCCGCGCGTGGGCTCGCTATCTGAAGGAGACTTTTTTTTTTTTTTGCCTCCGAACATGTATGGCCGCTGCGCCAAGACGTCGTCCATGGCTGCCTCCGTTGGCAGATCGCCGGCGCGCGTCGCGTAGCAGAACATCGGCGCTTGAGAAGGTTGAAGGCCTGCGGCAGAGGTCGTGGCGCGTCGTTGGTCTCGCCCGTCCGAGGACGCAGACCCCCGGGGTGGTCGCCATTTGGAATAGCGACCGGGCGGTCGTTATTTCGAATTGCGACCACCCGGGCCTCTAGTAACCGTTGGATGAGGCGTTGCGGGCAGGATCGACGTGGATAACTGAACCGTACTTTCCGCCTTCCTCTTCCTCGCTCCAGCCCCCTCTGGCCCGCTCGCTCTCCTCGACGACGCGCCGTCCTGCTGCCTGCGCGCGATTCTCCTCTCTCCATCACGTCGACCTGCCCGGGAGCGCTCGACGCCGGCGCGTTGTTCATGGAAAGGCTCGTGACGCCTCACCGCGTGTTCCCCTGACGGCGACGCGCATGGACGAGGTGTGGACGTAGTCGGCGCGTCCTGCTCTGTTCTCACCCTTGCCGAGCGATCCCCTGTCCCGTCCGGGGGCAGTGGTGGTGCCGGAACACGTACATTCTTGCGGGTTCGGAGCCGTGTTTTACCGCGAGAGGCATCATCAGATCAGGGTACGGAAGCGCCCGCGGGTTCATGGCCATGGTTCCAGCGTCAGCTACGAGTGAAACAACCTAAAGCCACCCAATGCGGCAGCGCTCGCTCTTCACGGACGTGTTCGTTCTGCTCTTCGGGTGTCGACAGTGAGGGAGGTCACGCATCAATGGCTGGATCACCTTGGGTCTGACCCGATTCACCGCCAACAGTGAACAGAGCTGGAAAACAACAGCTGCCCGTGTCCTTCGGCGCTAGCTTCGAGTCACACACATTGCATGCAGCTCGGCTAATGGCAAACGCAAAAGGTTCGGTTCAGAGCACCGGACTCCATCAGACTATCAGAGGCTTAACCGAAACTTATTCGAGCCAATGATAGCTTCAAACTGAAACGAATGTGACCGGGGGACAGACTATCAGAGGCTTAACTGAAACTGAATGCTTTGAATAAAGCAGGGGAAACCTTTCATCTAAAAAAAAAAAAGTGGAAGGACACAGATATAAGCAAACCAAAACCAGATACCAAAGTTATGGTGCATATGACATAACGGAAGCATTGATTGCTGATTAGTAGGCGTTATACTGGAGAAATGGTAACAAGACCGATGACTTAATTACTGTCAGGAACCCAAGATTCTGCGACACTAGTACTACATATCCCAGTTCCCTGATCGCAGTAGCACTATTTCAGAACAGAAACACTACTACTAGTACTTCACACCCCCCATCATTGTCAGAAAGTCAGACAGATACTTCAGCCCCTCACTCTTTGTCCCTCTCCGGCCTTTGGTGAAGTTTCCAGAGCACGGGCTCAGTATACCGCCCCCAAAGGTTGTACTCCTTGTTTACCTCCATCAGGGCAGTCTTTACCGCATTGCACACATCATTGCCAAACTCGTTCCAGAGGCACTTCAGCTTTGTATCGTCATCGTTTATTACTGCCTGCAACAAACAAGCATGGGTATGATTTCTGATGAAACCTAGTAGACTGTAAACGTCAAAGATCGCGCTTTACTTGAACAGGAAAACTCAGTAAATACCTTGTTTACCCCATCAGCCTGTTTAACTATCTTAAAAGGATGCCAGGTTCGGTTCTTTATTTCCTCTTGCCATTTTTTTATCAGCTCTGAAGCTTTGGTCAGATAGTCATCGTTTCCGTATCGTATCTTGCAAACGTTTAGAAATGGCTTTTCATCAAGTTCTCCAATTCTTTTGAACCAAGACCAGTCCGCCTCTTTATCTGGTCCCTCCAGCCCTGATATTGTGAAAAACATTTCATGAACGACAAACATTTTGTGAATATCAACCAACAGAGAACACTTACGAGTTAAGATGCAAGACATTGCTGAACATGTAGCAGAGGGAAATGAGCAGTATCTTGCTTCAAAAAAGGAAAATTACAACACTTAAGATGCAAGGCGATTGCTAAACATATGCCTGGATGCTTACCTTATACTCTTAACATTTTTTTTATGATCAACAGGGTTTTAAGAATGTGATTCCAACAGATATGAGTCTTGGGATAAAAAGAATGGGTGAAGTATAGAGAAAGCCTATTATCCATCTCCTCTCTAGAATTGCCCAAGAGAATTGATCTAACTAGCGGGTAACATCAATAGTACCCTACCCTACCATAACAGGCAGATCGTTACCATATAATGTAACAAAAAAAAATGCTTCCTCGGAATTGAGCTCTTGAAGCAAGAACTATGTTAATGGAAATGTTTCATCTTGGTGTAATGACGAGCAGTACCGCTTTCAATTTCTGTAACTCCGCATTGGTGTGAATATGCTTCTGCACTCTGGCTGAGCCTGGCTTTTCTGAAAACCTTTTACGTTCTAACATGTCCCCCAACTTCTCCATCCTGCTCCGAATTTCTGTATCCAATCTTGCTACTTCCATCTCAAGCCGCTGAAAAGAAAAAAAAAAGTTTATGTATGCGGACTCTTATGAATGTCCCAGAGATGATATGGATGCTCGGATGTACAGTAGTTAGCTTACCTTTATCTCCTCATCTGCAGCTTTCCCATCGACAACACTTTTCTCAGCCGATGATTTATCAACCAACTTGGAGTTTGAGTCTAGTTGTTTGAAAGGGGGGAAAAGAAAACTGTCATAATACTGTAATACCTGATGTAGCACAGAAAACATGGCTATAAATTATAGGGCAGATTATGCTTAAAATAGCCTTCTCCCACAAATAAGAGGTACATCAGTCTATGGAATTTTGCAACGGTAGCAACATGTAAACTTTAAGTCATAAATCCAAAGAAAAACTTGAACTATTCAGAACTTCAGCATCATTTTGCAAAATAATACAAAATAAATAAATGATGCAACTGATATATTGAAAATGTGTGATGCATGGCAGAAAAACAAAAAATGCTTAACTTATTTTGTGATATTTTTCCAGCAACTTGACATCACCTTGTTTGAAAAAAAAGTGCACTCCCTCTGTCCCCACAAAGAGTGCCATTCTAGCACTCAAATAGACAAAATAGGTAGAAAGGAGAATGACCTAGTTCTTTGGAAGTATGTGTCATACCCCATTTCTGGAATATGTTGTGCATCCTGTATCAGTCCCTGGATCAGTAGCTGATACGCACAAGAACACAGATATGATAATCAAAAGCATACTTCGAATAGGTAAATAAGCATAATACCTGATATAGGACCATTAGTGGTGGTGCGACAAGGATTCATAACTATCCAAGTCCTTCCAACCAACTAACGGTGAAGCAGACAGCGGAAGACCTTGGCCCAAAGCCACAAGCAGACTTGAGAAGTAGAACCGAAAACCAAATCGCCGTCGTCTTTTACGAAGCCTTCTCCTACTAAACCAACAATCGCAAACGCGTGAGTACATAAGGTACTCAGCAAGCCCTACACTACTCAAGGGTATATATACATGCAATATTTGGACTTAGCAAGGAATAGGCTAAATGGTTCATTTGCAGCAAGCAAGCTTTATGCAGGGTTCACTAAAGCAGGTGAAGGAGTCATAGATAAAACAGGGAGTTGATTGTCAATATTTTAGTTGGTTGGCCCTGGGGAGTACGAAACATTCCCGCCAGTTCCCAAGTTTTAGTTGGGCCTTCTGACCTCAATGGTCATACCGACCCGGCATCCATGCCATCACTTCCAAAACACGGGTTGACTACAACCCACTCACACTCCAAGGGATAAGAGAGGTGGCTAATCCAACGTGCGCCACAATAATGTGTCATATGCCGTGACAACGTCCATCCGGATGAATTTTACACTCTGCAGAGGTTGTACATCTTTTCCCACGGGCTATGCACTCTTGATCGGAGAGTACATAACGCCTAGTCCGTCTTCTCCGAGTAGTCTCACAAGTCCACCACGGAATCATACTCAGGGGCCTGTGACTTGAAATGTCACACTACGGCACAACACCTATAACAGGTACGTCGTGCTCCTGCATTAACCTGCAGGATCCTGAGACACACAACAGGACGGGCGGCTTTCCCATGTACCGACAATGGGTTCCCGAGACAGACAGCGGGTTCCGCAACCGGACCACGGGTACGTTCCCGGGCCTGTTCCTGAGCTTCCGTTGCCTCTACTGGCCTCCAGATGGAAATGCAAGAGTACCAAGAAGGTAGGGTAGGTCCTTCCCATACAGGTTCCGTGGTTGTACGAGAAATCATTATGTTAACGGGCGTCAGAACCGGTCCTTATGTGGCCGGGCAAGCACCGAATCTCCCACACTAGGGGACTATCACACCATCACATCTCACTAGTGGCCTTGCCCGCAATCCAACCCATCCCATCATCACCATCACCATCATCATCATCACCTAACACAGTTGTGCTACTCCCAACCCAAGTATCACACACGCCACCAAACTCATTTAACACATTTATAAAAGCAAGTATGTGAGAAGGTGTGGCAATGTATAAACATTGCGGGGTCCTAAGCATATCTAGTAGCAAGGTGATCGTGCCATCATAGAAATGATGGAACTATCCTAGGGTTATCAAGGTGACAGGTAAACAAGGATTAAGATATTAACGTCTTAAGTAACAGACATCAATATCAATAAGCAAGTAGGATCATAGCTACACAAGCAGTAAAATAACAAGTAATGCATAATACGAGAGTAGGCCATATAGGTGCATTGCGAAAACAGTAGGTTCAATCATGATCAAGGAGAAGTAGAGCTTGCCTGAAAACGCTATCCTAATCTTCCAGTACTTGGTCTTCAGATTCTTCTGTCGAAGTCGATATCTTCAAGTCCTTCCTCAAAGCTGGTATCTTCTGACTCGTCCTTGGGCTCGGATCCTTCGGCTCGTCCTTGCAGCGTGGATCTTCTTGATCTTCCTTGAATTCTTCTGGCTCTTCCTCGGATCTCGTGTAAGCTAGCGTATAGGAACACAACGTATAAACAAACTACCGCAAAAGAAATAAAGATCGAAAAAGCCAAGTAAGATCCAACTAAACTCCAATAAGAATCGATAGAACATCAATGAAGGTTAAGAGGCATAGATCATGTATGATGCAATAGGTTTTACTTTAGGAAGATTTTATTATCCTAATACTATTAGGAGTGATGCATCAAGTACTATGGCTTTTAATGTAAATGAGAGATGCTAAACAGATGAGAAGTGCATGCTTGCTTGTGAAGGTTGAAAGGAGCGGGTGTACGTGTTTCTCCGTACATTTGCGGCGCTATGGCTTTATATAGGTCGTAGCCCATATAAAGAAATGCAACACATATATGAGTGCAAGGTGTGTCACCTTAATTACTTTCCTATAAGTTATGATATTACCTAATGGTGATTAGCTATTATATTATTTACTAAATTAATTACTAAGACTAAGCTACTAGTTATCTGTCATGAGCTGGGCGCATGACGGTGACACGTGTACGTGATCATGTATGGTATGAATGCACGGTTTGCAGATAAAATACAATTAATTATCCGATTAAGACTAAATAGCAATTAAAATAGCAATGAATAGTAACTTCAATAAATCCAATGAAATACCAGATATGAATAAAGCAGCATAAATATTGATAGAACTTGGTGGAGGTGGGTGGCAACATTGGTTAGGATTGATTGAGCGGTGGTTAAGCTAGGCGAGAACAACGGAGGTTGTATACTTTGATATGGAATGATATAATAAGATAGGTTAAGCTCACTGTCAACGTTAAAAGGTGAGCGAGCATACGTGATACGCGGGATCAACGACGTATGATGAGGTTTGATGAGAGAGGGATTTAGGTTCAATGCTACAAGGTGAACGGGCATTGGTGACATGCGAGACTGGCGTCGCATGATTTGCTGAGAGGGGATTATAACATGAGAGTGAGAAGCTTGAGTATTGATGGCTTGTAAAGTATTCTGAAGCTTCAAGATTAGTTCCAAAAGGTACGTCGCGTTTCTATGAACGCGTGAGCGCAAGAATCGCTCAAAACGGAGCTACGGTTGGAAAGATATGGATATTTAAAGATTGTAGGGGCTTATGTATAATTACGAAAAGGTTCTAGGGACTTATTTGTAAGAACAGAAAAGCATTAAGGACTAATCTGTAATTACAGAAAAGTTCCAGGGACCTATCTGTAATTATGGAAAAGTTTAGGGGCTTCGGTGTAAAAAGACAGGGACTAAAGTGTAATTATGAAAAAGTATAAGGGTGTTTCTGTAAAAAGACAGGACCTAAACAGAAATACAGAAAAGATTAGGGGCTAATCTGTAAAATGTACAGGATCTGGGATTTTCTGGAATTTCTGGATTTATTTTTGTAAAGGATATTCTATTTCTTGCGCAGTGCTGACGCAATAAAGAGTAAAGGATTTATTTCTGAAAGGGAAAAGCTGGTGGACCGGGTCTACAGGTGTGTGGACCGTGTCCACGGGCGGTCCACACACGTCTATGGTGGACCGGCGGCGTCGGCGCGACGGCGCGCGGCCGGAGTCTCGCCGGAGCTCGCCGTTACGGCGCTCCGGTGGGCCAAAAGCGAAGCGGAGAGGTCCCGGAGAGAGAGGAAAGGACGGCGAACTCACCGCGATGGCTTGTCGACGACGTGCGAAGGCGGGAACACGTCGGCGACGGCGAATGGCGGTGGCGAGGTGGCCGTGCTTAGCGAGGTGGGGCTCCGGTGGCGGAACGGGACGAAGAAGGGGTCCGGGAGGCGCGTCGAGATGGCGCGGACCTCGGCGGCAAGGTGTCGTCGAGGGAGGAGGCAGGGACGCGCTGAGGCGGCGGGCGCGGCGCTCGGCGGCGGCGCGCGGCGAAGCGGGGCGCCCGCGCGTCTGCGGCCAAAGCTCGGTCGCCGAGTTTGCAGGGAAGGTGGAGGGTGGCGTGGATCTGCGTGTTGGACAGAGAAGAGAGAGGAAGGGGGCTCGCCGGCGGCGAATTTGGCGGCCGTCGGCGATGGAGAAGAAATGGGGAAAAGAGAGAAATTGGAGCGGCTCGGTGGGTGAGGAGGAGCGAGGCGAGTGGGGAAAGGGAGAGGAGATCGTCGCGCATCCATTTTATAGCCGAGGGGCGAGAGAGGGAGTGGGGCGCGACCGGGAAGGCTCGGTCGTCGGCATTATTGGCCGATGCGATGGCTTGCAGGGAGGGAGATGGGCGGCCATGTGCGGTGACGAGCGCAGGAGAGGGCCACAGTGCTGGGGATTGAGACGAGTCGAGGGAGAGCTTGCGTGGCGTGGCGTCCAAGCATGGGAGTCGTCGGGTCATGGCGAGGTCGCCGGATGGGGGCCCTGCTTCGACGTCTTGTCGATGCGACTGGGCGGCGAAAGGTCGGGGCGAGCACGTGGTCCACGCAGCGGCTTCACGTGGGCGACGCGACGCGACGATGGCTGCCCTGGAGCGGCGTCACGGCGGCACGGGCGTTCCTGGCGCAGCGACAGGAGGAGGAGGACGGCGGCGGCGCCCGCCTGTCGGCGAGACAGAGGAGGAAGAAGGAGGCTGGGCCGGGCTGCTGGGCCGGAGGAGGGAAAGAGTGGCTGGGCCTCGGTGGGCTGCGGCCTGGGAAGAAAAGAGAAAAGGAGAAGGGAAGGAGGGCGAGTTGGGCTGGGCTGAGGGAGAAAGGAAGAAGGGGATTCGGCCCGAGAGAGAAAGGAGATTAGGAAAAGGTTTATCATTTTCTGGGATTTCGAATTTGAAAGGATTTCAAATTCGAACAAAAACGAAAAACAAACAAACACTCAAAATAAAGCTAAATAAATTCAGAAATGCATATGATGAGTTTTATGCAAGTTTTCAAAAAGTTAAAGTTTAAATTCGAGATGAATTTGTGAGGGTTTAAGATAAATATATTTTAGTTTGTTGTAAATTCAAAAGTTTCAAGCTTTTAGTGCATTTTAAATGAAAACAAACACTTGAGCACATGTTTTAATATTATAAAATTCCATCTTCTAACTAGGTTTGAAATTATTTAATGTGTTTTGTTTTGAAAATTCGTGACAAGGTAAGAGCGGAACAAAAATTTAAATTTGCACTGATTTTTATTCCTTTTTGCTTTGCTTCGAAAGTTGGGGTGTTACAGATCTACCCCACTTAAAAGGAATCTCGTCCTCGAGATTCAAGCGATCTTCTGGGTGGCGTAGAACTTCTCTTGCGTCTTCTTGCTTGGCGGTGGTAAGATCCAAAATTTTTGTCGGGGACTTCTTGGTGTTGAGACCTTTGACCGTTGATTCTCTCGATCGTCTTGGTCTTCGGTACTACAGACCGGTGGCGAAGGTCCGTTCTCAAGGTTGGAAGTGGGGTCCTACCCCACTTAAAAGATTTCAGCTTGGGTACCAAGGATGACATAGGACCCTTTCCCTGTTTATCTTATCCAATTTAGGCGTTTTCTCATTGTTCCATGGGTGGCTTTTCCAATGCCTTTATTTCCAAAATCCTCAAACGTGGGTTTACTAAGAACTTTTATCAGACTCGGAAGGTAAGTACTTCTCCAGTGATCTAGCTTGAAGTCTGTTCTTGGTCAAGACTGATAAACCATACATTTCATCACCATACAACTCTTGATACAACACTTTATTGATATTCCAAGGTACAGAGTACAACAGGTTGCTTATATTACAACGCTCTTACATAAAATTCTCCAATTCTCCAGGTCTAAACTCAGAACACTGAAGATTTGTGCTTCAACGAGACTGTCGCTCGTTGTCTCCATGTGTAACAGTTCCAGGGCAATCTGCTGCGATGTGCCCACGATTCCGGCACAGGTAGCACTTTCGATTTCTCCATGATGCCTTCATTCTCTGTGGGTTGTCGTTACTGCTTTTTCCTTGATTATTCGGCCCTTTAAAGTCATAAGGTTTCACGCCTATCTTCTTCTTCTTGCTCTTCTTTTTCTTTCTGTTCTTCTTTTGATTTTCTTGCCTCTGGGGAGATTTCCATTCATGTACTTCAGATTTCTCTTTCAACTCACATGACTGGGTCTTGTGGATTTTGTCATTTTCTTGATCTATCAGTGCTTCTTCAAGCAGGATGGCTTTATTCATCAGTGTGCTGAAGTCCGGATAGTTGTGAGTGACCAGATGTACTCTCAGGTTATGGTTAAGACCTTTTCTGAAACGATTTTGCTTCTTCTGATCAGTGTTGATCTCATCTGGAGCATATCGGGCCAACTTCGTAAATTTCCGAGTGTACTCATTCACTGTCATAGCTTCTTGCTTAAGGGTTCGGAATTCATCTGCCTTTATGTCCATGATTCCGGTGGGGATATGGTATTCACGAAAAGCTTGTTGGAAATCATCCCATGTAATACCATCTGGCTCTGCAACTGTTTCCTTGAAGTTATCCCACCATTCTGCAGCAACTCCAACTAGTTGTTGAGTAGATAACAGTACTTTCTCTCTATCATTGGCTGCGATTACATCAAGCTTCTTGGTAACACCTTTGAGCCAAACATCAGCAGCTAAGGGGTCATCATCAGTGCTGTCATAGACAGGTGGCCTGAGCTTCATGAATTCTGATATCTTAGAACTGATTTCATGACTGTTCTGTTGTTCCTGAGAAATTAATTCCAAGAGTTGAGTCTGTCTGGCCATCACTTCTGTGAGGTTGACCGGTGGCGGTGATGGTGGAGGCACTTCATTGCTATCCTGGTGGTCGCTTCTTTCTGTCTCTTGGTTAGTTTCTTCATCGTCGTGGTGACCTGACTCAGTTTCCTGCTCATGGGCTGCGGTGAGTCTTCTTTGGTCTGTTTCACGATGTTCTTGAGTTGGCTTCTTTCTTTTGTTTGCTTGACCTCTTGCGGCTCGTCCAGCGGGATCATGATCTTCAGGTGCTTTTGCCTTACGCTTCGAGCGGGTTTGAAACCTGGCAGCCTTCTTTGGCGGCATCCTGGTTTCAACATCGGAGGTTTAGGCAGGGTCAGGGAGGGGTTTTGGCTTTAAGTTGTTGTTAAGCTGCGATTCTAGCTATTAAACTGTTGTTACGGTTATTATGCTATTTAATTATTTTGATTAAGAGCACACAATCATAGGAGAATAAAGAGCCAAAATCATCAAAATCATCGAATCACACAGACAACGTGATTTATTTGTTGGGCTCATATGTAAGCGTACTAGCAACGAGGTTTAGGGTTTAAGGGTATTTTGACTAACGATCTTCGATTGTCCTCAAAACTCGACTAATAGTCCATTGACCAAAAGAATCGAGAGGGTCATATGACTTAGTCGGGTAAAGAAAAACCTTTGTTCACATCTCTGTATTGGAGGCATTTCATTGACTTGATGTTTGAGGTTATCCGAGCATATGCAGCTATGATTATTGCATTTCGCAATGTTGATTTCTTGATCTTGCATTCTATTCTGACTCTGAAGGTGGCTCGAGGCACCATTTCATAACAACCCTGGTACTTTGATTGCTCACAAACAGAAGTACATCCTTGATACAACTCAGATTATCGGAATCACAACTTTTTTTTTTTTTTTTTTTACTACTACTTCTAGGACTGCTGCCATTGCTTCTAGTGATAGCATTCTTCTGGATTACGGTGCAGTTTCCAGGGTTATCCTTCACGGAAGCTCATGCTGGCTCTTCTGGTCTAGGTAGCTTATTGGCCTTGAGATACGCTGAAGGCTTAGGGACTGTACTCTTCAATACCAGTTGCCCTCATCCATGCTTCTTAGTCTTCTTATGCCCTAGGTTGGGCCTGAGCGGGACATTCTTGTAGGACGGACACTTGGCTAGCATGTGCCCTTCTTGCTTACAGTGGAAACAACGTCTTGGGTTGTCAAAGGTGTTGCTCTGGGTTGCCTTTTCATAACTTTCTGCTGGCAGACTTGTGTTGCTTGAGGACGGATGTATGTTGGTTGGTTGGTGGATGGCAGCTTCTCCTATGGAACGTGCAACAGGTAACATGTACCTTGGCTTCTTAAGATCCTCATGTATGGCTTGACCTGATCCTTGTACGTCATACTTTCTCTTCTTGCTGCAGCTCTCGCTGGCATCACTTGGCTGTAGTAGCTCCTTGATGATAGCGATTTCTTCTTTGCTCTTGTTCACTAACTCTTCCAGATTAGCCAACCTTCCAAGTACACTTGCGAGGACAGGCGGTGACATCAGGTAGGTGCCTTCCATTTCATTCCAAACTTCTTGCTCTTGATGCTCATCCTGCACAACAGGTTGAATTTTCGTAGATTGTGTTGGAACTTGCGGCATGCCACTTTCCAAGTTGGTCTCTGCAGCTCTTGCTTCATTGATCGAGTTGTAGTAAGGGCAATTGGCGATCTTATGTCCGGGTTTGTGGCAGTAGAAACATGTCCTCTGCTTTCTGGAGCCCTTGGTGGCATTGCCGTTGTTGTTTTGTTTTGGAACCACATCCGGTAGGCGGTAAACCTGGAACAATTGGTTCTCCACTTCTATGGTCATGTAGTCTTGGTCGTCCAACAGGTTGAACATTCCTGTACACATACACTTCTGATGAAACTCTTGTCTTGAGGTTGGCGAGAGAGAAGCAAGGGATTTTTAAACAGATGAGGGAGGATTATTACGGGAAGGTTTTGTAACTAGTTTTGAAAATAGTCATTTTCGAGCGTGGCAAATCCTAGGTTTTCGTTCTATAGTCAAGTATTGCTCTGATACCACTCTGTCATACCCCATTTCTGGAATATGTTGTGCATCCTGTATCAGTCCCTGGATCAGTAGCTGATACGCACAAGAACACAGATATGATAATCAAAAGCATACTTCGAATAGGTAAATAAGCATAATACCTGATATAGGACCATTAGTGGTGGTGCGACAAGGATTCATAACTATCCAAGTCCTTCCAACCAACTAACGGTGAAGCAGACAGCGGAAGACCTTGGCCCAAAGCCACAAGCAGACTTGAGAAGTAGAACCGAAAACCAAATCGCCGTCGTCTTTTACGAAGCCTTCTCCTACTAAACCAACAATCGCAAACGCGTGAGTACATAAGGTACTCAGCAAGCCCTACACTACTCAAGGGTATATATATACATGCAATATTTGGACTTAGCAAGGAATAGGCTAAATGGTTCATTTGCAGCAAGCAAGCTTTATGCAGGGTTCACTAAAGCAGGTGAAGGAGTCATAGATAAAACAGGGAGTTGATTGTCAATATTTTAGTTGGTTGGCCCTGGGGGAGTACGAAACATTCCCGCCAGTTCCCAAGTTTTAGTTGGGCCTTCTGACCTCAATGGTCATACCGACCCGGCATCCATGCCATCACTTCCAAAACACGGGTTGACTACAACCACTCACACTCCAAGGGATAAGAGAGGTGGCTAATCCAACGTGCGCCACAATAATGTGTCATATGCCGTGACAACGTCCATCCGGATGAATTTTACACTCTGCAGAGGTTGTACATCTTTTCCCACGGGCTATGCACTCTTGATCGGAGAGTACATAACGCCTAGTCCGTCTTCTCCGAGTAGTCTCACAAGTCCACCACGGAATCATACTCAGGGGCCTGTGACTTGAAATGTCACACTACGGCACAACACCTATAACAGGTACGTCGTGCTCCTGCATTAACCTGCAGGATCCTGAGACACACAACAGGACGGGCGGCTTTCCCATGTACCGACAATGGGTTCCCGAGACAGACAGCGGGTTCCGCGACCGGACCACGGGTACGTTTCCCGGGCCTGTTCCTGAGCTTCCGTTGCCTCTACTGGCCTCCAGATGGAAATGCAAGAGTACCAAGAAGGTAGGGTAGGTCCTTCCCATACAGGTTCCGTGGTTGTACGAGAAATCATTATGTTAACGGGCGTCAGAACCGGTCCTTATGTGGCCGGGCAAGCACCGAATCTCCCACACTAGGGGACTATCACACCATCACATCTCACTAGTGGCCTTGCCCGCAATCCAACCCATCCCATCATCACCATCACCATCATCATCATCACCTAACACAGTTGTGCTACTCCCAACCCAAGTATCAGACACGCCACCAAACTCATTTAACACATTTATAAAAGCAAGTATGTGAGAAGGTGTGGCAATGTATAAACATTGCGGGGTCCTAAGCATATCTAGTAGCAAGGTGATCGTGCCATCATAGAAATGATGGAACTATCCTAGGGTTATCAAGGTGACAGGTAAACAAGGATTAAGATATTAACGTCTTAAGTAACAGACATCAATATCAATAAGCAAGTAGGATCATAGCTACACAAGCAGTAAAATAACAAGTAATGCATAATACGAGAGTAGGCCATATAGGTGCATTGCGAAAACAGTAGGTTCAATCATGATCAAGGAGAAGTAGAGCTTGCCTGAAAACGCTATCCTAATCTTCCAGTACTTGGTCTTCAGATTCTTCTGTCGAAGTCGATATCTTCAAGTCCTTCCTCAAAGCTGGTATCTTCTGACTCGTCCTTGGGCTCGGATCCTTCGGCTCGTCCTTGCAGCGTGGATCTTCTTGATCTTCCTTGAATTCTTCTGGCTCTTCCTCGGATCTCGTGTAAGCTAGCGTATAGGAACACAACGTATAAACAAACTACCGCAAAAGAAATAAAGATCGAAAAAGCCAAGTAAGATCCAACTAAACTCCAATAAGAATCGATAGAACATCAATGAAGGTTAAGAGGCATAGATCATGTATGATGCAATAGGTTTTACTTTAGGAAGATTTTATTATCCTAATACTATTAGGAGTGATGCATCAAGTACTATGGCTTTTAATGTAAATGAGAGATGCTAAACAGATGAGAAGTGCATGCTTGCTTGTGAAGGTTGAAAGGAGCGGGTGTACGTGTTTCTCCGTACATTTGCGGCGCTATGGCTTTATATAGGTCGTAGCCCATATAAAGAAATGCAACACATATATGAGTGCAAGGTGTGTCACCTTAATTACTTTCCTATAAGTTATGATATTACCTAATGGTGATTAGCTATTATATTATTTACTAAATTAATTACTAAGACTAAGCTACTAGTTATCTGTCATGAGCTGGGCGCATGACGGTGACACGTGTACGTGATCATGTATGGTATGAATGCACGGTTTGCAGATAAAATACAATTAATTATCCGATTAAGACTAAATAGCAATTAAAATAGCAATGAATAGTAACTTCAATAAATCCAATGAAATACCAGATATGAATAAAGCAGCATAAATATTGATAGAACTTGGTGGAGGTGGGTGGCAACATTGGTTAGGATTGATTGAGCGGTGGTTAAGCTAGGCGAGAACAACGGAGGTTGTATACTTTGATATGGAATGATATAATAAGATAGGTTAAGCTCACTGTCAACGTTAAAAGGTGAGCGAGCATACGTGATACGCGGGATCAACGACGTATGATGAGGTTTGATGAGAGAGGGATTTAGGTTCAATGCTACAAGGTGAACGGGCATTGGTGACATGCGAGACTGGCGTCGCATGATTTGCTGAGAGGGGATTATAACATGAGAGTGAGAAGCTTGAGTATTGATGGCTTGTAAAAGTATTCTGAAGCTTCAAGATTAGTTCCAAAAGGTACGTCGCGTTTCTATGAACGCGTGAGCGCAAGAATCGCTCAAAACGGAGCTACGGTTGGAAAGATATGGATATTTAAAGATTGTAGGGGCTTATGTATAATTACGAAAAGGTTCTAGGGACTTATTTGTAAGAACAGAAAAGCATTAAGGACTAATCTGTAATTACAGAAAAGTTCCAGGGACCTATCTGTAATTATGGAAAAGTTTAGGGGCTTCGGTGTAAAAAGACAGGGACTAAAGTGTAATTATGAAAAAGTATAGGGGTGTTTCTGTAAAAAGACAGGACCTAAACAGAAATACAGAAAAGATTAGGGGCTAATCTGTAAAATGTACAGGATCTGGGATTTCTGGAATTTCTGGATTTATTTTTGTAAAGGATATTCTATTTCTTGCGCAGTGCTGACGCAATAAAGAGTAAAGGATTTATTTCTGAAAGGGAAAAGCTGGTGGACGGGTCTACAGGTGTGTGGACCGTGTCCACGGGCGGTCCACACACGTCTATGGTGGACCGGCGGCGTCGGCGCGACGGCGCGCGGCCGGAGTCTCGCCGGAGCTCGCCGTTACGGCGCTCCGGTGGGCCAAAAGCGAAGCGGAGAGGTCCGGAGAGAGAGGAAAGGACGGCGAACTCACCGCGATGGCTTGTCGACGACGTGCGAAGGCGGGAACACGTCGGCGACGGCGAATGGCGGTGGCGAGGTGGCCGTGCTTAGCGAGGTGGGGCTCCGGTGGCGGAACGGGACGAAGAAGGGGTCCGGGAGGCGCGTCGAGATGGCGCGGACCTCGGCGGCAAGGTGTCGTCGAGGGAGGAGGCAGGGACGCGCTGAGGCGGCGGGCGCGGCGCTCGGCGGCGGCGCGCGGCGAAGCGGGGCGCCCGCGCGTCTGCGGCCAAAGCTCGGTCGCCGAGTTTGCAGGGAAGGTGGAGGGTGGCGTGGATCTGCGTGTTGGACAGAGAAGAGAGAGGAAGGGGGCTCGCCGGCGGCGAATTTGGCGGCCGTCGGCGATGGAGAAGAAATGGGGAAAAGAGAGAAATTGGAGCGGCTCGGTGGGTGAGGAGGAGCGAGGCGAGTGGGGAAAGGGAGAGGAGATCGTCGCGCATCCATTTTATAGCCGAGGGGCGAGAGAGGGAGTGGGGCGCGACCGGGAAGGCTCGGTCGTCGGCATTATTGGCCGATGCGATGGCTTGCAGGGAGGGAGATGGGCGGCCATGTGCGGTGACGAGCGCAGGAGAGGGCCACAGTGCTGGGGATTGAGACGAGTCGAGGGAGAGCTTGCGTGGCGTGGCGTCCAAGCATGGGAGTCGTCGGGTCATGGCGAGGTCGCCGGATGGGGGCCCTGCTTCGACGTCTTGTCGATGCGACTGGGCGGCGAAAGGTCGGGGCGAGCACGTGGTCCACGCAGCGGCTTCACGTGGGCGACGCGACGCGACGATGGCTGCCCTGGAGCGGCGTCACGGCGGCACGGGCGTTCCTGGCGCAGCGACAGGAGGAGGAGGACGGCGGCGGCGCCCGCCTGTCGGCGAGACAGAGGAGGAAGAAGGAGGCTGGGCCGGGCTGCTGGGCCGGAGGGAGGGAAAGAGTGGCTGGGCCTCGGTGGGCTGCGGCCTGGGAAGAAAAGAGAAAAGGAGAAGGGAAGGAGGGCGAGTTGGGCTGGGCTGAGGGAGAAAGGAAGAAGGGGATTCGGCCCGAGAGAGAAAGGAGATTAGGAAAAGGTTTTCATTTTCTGGGATTTCGAATTTGAAAGGATTTCAAATTCGAACAAAAACGAAAAACAAACAAACACTCAAAATAAAGCTAAATAAATTCAGAAATGCATATGATGAGTTTTATGCAAGTTTTCAAAAAGTTAAAGTTTTAAATTCGAGATGAATTTGTGAGGGTTTAAGATAAATATATTTTAGTTTGTTGTAAATTCAAAAGTTTCAAGCTTTTAGTGCATTTTAAATGAAAACAAACACTTGAGCACATGTTTTAATATTTATAAAATTCCATCTTCTAACTAGGTTTGAAATTATTTAATGTGTTTTGTTTTGAAAATTCGTGACAAGGTAAGAGCGGAACAAAAATTTAAATTTGCACTGATTTTTATTCCTTTTTGCTTTGCTTCGAAAGTTGGGGTGTTACAGTATGCAAGGCATTAATGGGTGCAAGGCTACATGGCACTCTTTGTGGGACAAATTTTAAATGCTAGAATGACACTCATTATGGGACGGAGGGAGTAAGAATATTGTATACCTTCATCGCATGACTTATCTAGTATGCCCTTTTCCTCAAGCTGAGTCAATGCAAATTCCACAATGCTATACAGCCTCTCAAATTGGCACAGTTGTTTTCTCTTAGCATCGATCTGATTTTCCAGTATCTGTACAATCAGTAAGGAAAAACACTGTTCATTAGATATTTCTATTTTAGCTCTAAAACTAAATTTACCAAAAGGAAATAAAACTTGAATCAGATGAACAAATATCTTGATTGACCCTGGTACAAAAAAGTGTAATGCTAACATAAAGCTTACATTCTTTTGGAGGCCCTCATGCTTGGCTTGCAGCTGCTCGGTCTGCTTCTCATACTTAGCTTCCAGCTCCTCTTTCTTTTTCTTGTGCATAGATTCAAGCTCCTCGTTCTTCTTCTCATACATAGCTTCTAGCTTCTGGCTCTGCTTCTCGTACTTAACTTGCAGCTCCTTGTTGCGCTTCTCAAACTTAGCTTGCAGCTCTTCATGCTGTTTCTCATACTTAGCTTGCAGCTCCTCATCCAGCTTGTTGTACTTTGTCTCTAGCCCCTCGATCTGCTTCCTCAAACACTGCGTCTCTTTTTCCTTCAGATCCATCTCAATCCTTAGCTTCTCGTTCTCCTCACAGTACTTAGCTTGCAGCTCCTCATCCAGCTTGTTGTACTTTGTTTCTAGCCCCTCGATCTGCTTTCTCAAATACTGCGTCTCTTTTTCCTTCAGATCCATCTCAATCCTTAGCTTCTCGTTCTCCTCACAGTACTTAGCTTGCAGCTCCTCATCCAGCTTGTTGTACTTTGTTTCTAGCCCCTCGATCTGCTTTCTCAAACACTGCGTCTCTTTTTCCTTCAGATCCATCTCAATCCTTAGCTTCTCGTTCTCCTCACAGTACCCAAGCTCTTTCACATCTTCATCCAGTTGAGACCTCAAGGTCTCAATCTCCATTGAAATCCTCAGGGAGTCCATACATTCCACCTCCAAACCTTCTGTTCGTCAAGAAACTATATAAAATCCATGGCACACAAAAGATTGCAAGAGATCAAGAAGGTTTTCAGGGACGCATACCTCCATTTCCAGGAAAGTTGTTATAATCTCTCGACAATACTGATGCTTTCCTCTTTCTTCTTCCTGCTTCGACGCTAAGATTCTGGCCAGCTCCAGCTAAAAAAACAAAGAACACATTTTGTTTCAGCAATCTTTGGGTACGCATCACAACCACAAAAGCAGCAAGATGAGCAACATATCCCCAAGCATTGGTTCTTAAAAAATTACTCCCTCCGTTTTTTAATATATGACGCCGTTGACTTTTTTCGTCACGTTTGACCATTCGTCTTATTCAAAATATTTGTGTAAATAGCTAAGTGTATAGGTTAATCTTAAAGTGCTTTTGATGATGAATCCAATGATATTCATTTCACATTCAAAAAGTAATTATTTAAATCTATATTGTTGGTCAAAGTTCAACGAAAAAGTCAACAGCGTCATATAATTAAAAATGGAGGGAGTACAAAAGCAATAAACACACAGGACAGTAAAAGGAACATGCAAAGTACCTAACCCTTTGCTGAAGTGCTATGAGCTATCTCGGTGCAAGTGATCCTAACCGAACACAAACTAGCTTGTAGCTGGAAACTCTTCCCATTTTCTAAAGAAACAAACTAACTTTTGTTTTACCCAAACGAAACAAAAAGTTTGTGTTAGTAAAACTGACCATCAAAAATCAACCACACTTAGAGTTGACAGTTGGTGGGAGCTTTTGGAAAATTTGCACACTGGATATTCACTTGATATTACAATCGAGTTCATTCTATGTTTGCACGATTCAAGTGTGATTCTTTCCTGTAAAATGCTCAAACACTCTCTTCCCTTCCTGCAGTTCTTACTCCTGGAAGGCTAAAATTTGTGGCCCCAATCGAAATAGCATGCAACCCTCAAGCAAGGTTGCAGCACCAAACGAGGAAATGAAACAAAGGGGCAAACAGATCGGCCGCAAAGAACAGGTTAAATCGCAGATCTAAATTTTGCACACTTGATTTCGCTTACTCACAAGCATTTTCAATTGCAGCCCCAAACCTAAATGGGGCTTGCTCCTAGTAATCGAGGGTACAACTGCCGCAGAGCTGCTGATTTTATTTGCGAAAATCTATCAGGCTACCACTAGCACAGAGGTACCGCAGTCCAAAATGGCCTGCCCCCAATCGAAGGATTATGCGATTATACCGTCCGCACGCAAAGATTGCAGCTGCAAATTGAGAGAAAATGAAACGACTTTCTTTTCGCGTGGTGGAAATTACACGAATTGGCAACCTGGTTTCGAAATGAACAGCGGATCAGGCCACGAATCAGAGCTCCAATTACTACAAGACGGCCGCAAAGAACAATGGGGAAGTGAAGGATGAACAAAACCGCAGCGAAGTGGTAAAAGCATGGTGATCAAGGTAAAAAAAAAGGGGGGCAGAAATTGGGGATTCTCTTACCACCACTGACACCATCAAGACCTTGATCGACGCCGCAGCTAATGCGAGGCCCCTCGGGCCCACTCGTCTCGTTGTCGGCGGAGAGCATGGTTGCGGGGCTGGCTTGCCGGAGGTGGAGGAGGAAGAGGCACCGAAAGATGGTTTTTTTGCTTTCTTGCCTAGCTTGCTCCCAGGAGCAGGAGGCAGTGGAGGTGGAGCTGGGGTTTGTGGAGTCCTGTGAGGCTGTGACTGTGAGTGAGGCGAGGCTGCGACCTCCGCGGCCCCGCGGGCCCCGCCCCTTCACACATGTCAATTATTGCTTCTTCTTCTTTTTTTTTTTTTGAGACTAATTGCTGGGTTCCATGGTCTACTTCATCCATATTTTGAGAGCATCTTGAAACTAATTATGCTTCGTTTAATTTTAACAGCATCTGTGAAACAATCATTTTTTTAGAAAATATCTGTGAAACAATCATGCTTCATTAATTAAGAACTTCTAGTACATCTATCCTGTCAAATTAATAATAGAAAATCATTTTCCTATTCTTGAAGTTGGAACATTTAGTTCTATCCCTTAGTCTATCTGAAGATGAGGATTTTTTTTTTTCACTGAGAGACGAGCAAAATCGTAGTGATAATGCAGTCAGGAAGAAATACTACAACAATCGTGTAGATTCTTTCTTTTTAAGAAGAAAGAAAGCACTCCCTGGCTACGGAAGCAGCAAGAGGTAGCACCACGTGATGATGAGAAATGTGATGCAGGCCCAGGCAGCCTCGTGTGCACCATTCACCAACACGTACTTGTCCTGTACGTTGCCAGTCGGTAAACGTCAAGCTGAACCGAAACCAAGCTCCAGCAGGCGACCGATCGACCGCAGCCATAAGCCCAGAACTGCTGCCGCAGCGCCCAAGCAGCCGACCGATGAGTTGCCGTACATCATCCTCGGGGAGGGGGAGTCTTCTCTCTTTTTTTATTTTTCTTCCTCCCCCCTCTCGGCGACTCGGCGTCCACGACTGACGACGAGGGGCACGCGCGGCCGCCGTACGTGCCGAGACGTCGTCCATGCCTCCGTGGGCACACCGCCGACGAGCGCCGCGCCGGCGTGCATGGCGTAGCAGAACATCAGCGCTTGAGAAGGTCGAAGGCCCGCGGCGTCGAGAACGCGGGCGTCGCCGCTTGGAGAACCCGCGCGCGGCGGAGGTCATGGCGCGCCCAGTTGTTCTTCAAGTTGCAGGTGGGGCGGAGGTCATGGCGCGCCCAGTTGTTCTCGCCGACCGATGGACGCAGACCCCAGGGTGGTCGCTATTCGGAATAGCGACCGGGCGTTCGTTGTTTCAAATAGCGACCACCCTAGGATCGACGCGCTGCGTTCTCCTGACTGCAGGCCGCGTGCTCTGTTCTCGCCAGGAAGCGCGTGACCCATGGAAACGGACGTCGCGTTCCACCTGACGGCGGCGCGCATGGGACAAGCGAAGCGCCGGCACTGCACGGACCGAGACGAGACGGTACCACGACGGGCGGGCGTGTCTTTTTTTTTTTTTCTTCCAGCGAGGCGGCGTCATGAGGTGCCGTAGCTGGCGCCCTCGCGTGCATCAACGGCCGGGAGATGGCGACGCGGTTGGTTACCCCCCGCCCTCGCGCCTACGTTCATGGCGACGGCAATGATGGCTCGAGCATCAGCTACAGCCAACGCGGCCACGCAACGGATGCCGCGCTCTTCAAGGACGACGTGTTCTGATCTTGGGGTGGCCGGCGGGGAGCATTGGCCTCGGCGCCGGCGGACCCGGGCGACGCTGGCCGCGGCCGTGTCGACCATGAAGTTTCAGTTCAGCACCGGGCTTCATCTCATCAGACCATCAGAGGCTTAACTAAAACTTCGTGCCGATAAGTAGTTCTCTGAATAATACAGAGGAGGTGCTTTGGGGTCACATTATTACAAGGAAGCAATATGCTGGCGCCGGAAATTTCTTATATCACGCAGAGACCAAGGTTCTCCATCCCGCGGTAAACCGGACCGGTTTTCGCGAAAACCGGAAAAACCGGTCCGGTCCGGTTTACCCGGGACTCGGTTTTCGAGTTTAAAATTCAAAAAAATTTAAAAATTGACAAAATTTGAAACAAAAATATGTAAAAAAACTAGATGAAATTTGCAACCCAATGGTGGAACAAGAACACAAAAATTCAATCGTTTGATAGGTCAAAAAAATCATGCAAGTTTTCTGGGTTGAAAAAGGAAGGGAAAAAAAGAAAAAACCCTTTTCTTTTTTCTCATTTTGAACCTGAAAGCTTCATCGATTTTTTTGACCAAGCAAATGATTGAATTTTCGTGTTTTTGTCACACAAATGTACTTCAAATTGCGTCTAGTTTTTTTATATTTTTGTTTCAATTTTTCAAATTTTATATTTTTTGCCTTTTTTTTAATTTTTCCTCTCCAAACCGGTTTTTCGAATTTCGGACCGGTTTTTCGGACATTTTGTCGGTTTACCGGTAAACCGGACCGTTTACCGTTCATTTCGGATTTTTTAAGTTCAAAATTTGGTTTTCGAAATTTGTGGCGGTTTTCGACCGGTTTTCGCGGTTTTCGCGAAAACCGGTCAAACCGGTGTGGCCCGGTACCACCGGTCTAAACGGGATTTCAATCCTTGGCAGAGACAATGAACAACGATAACATGCCCTGTATCCTGGAATCATCAATTCATCATTGATGCATCCCAGCTATGCGCAACGCATGTGTATGCTGGCAACGCTTCCAGACATTCCCCACAACACGACGCAATCGGCAGAATTGTGCTACTTCGTTGTGTACTACTCCTTTGACTCACAAGTCATGTTCAGACTTCAAATCAAGTGAATCTATACATCAGAGAACTAAGAACAAGCAGATAATTAAGATAGTTAGTGGACATACTATAACCTCTATGTTTCCTTCAAAGGAGAAAACCATTAGCAAAGCAAAACCAGCAGATAAATTTCTAAAAGGATATTTTCCTATCTTTTTTTTTTCCTCAACAAGTTTTTCATATCTGCAATCAGTTTATGTTCACATACAGTGCGACGTTTGTAAAGACGTCTCTCAAATTAAATCTGACACTGCAAAGGGTGCCAGGATGGGTTCTTCACCTCTTCTTGCCAACCGCTGATCAGCTAGTCTAGCTGCTACCAATAGACATTTGCAAAAATTAAGATAGCCAGTGGACATACTATAAACTCTATGTTTCCTCTTCATTCAAAGAAGAAAAACATTAGCAAAGCAAAACCACAGATAGCAAAGTTACGGTACGAATGCTGTAAACAGGGGGGTGGTAGAAAAAAGGAGGAAATAAAAGCTATACAATGCTTTCTAGCCATATTTTAATCTGAGGGAAATACTACTTCGCCCGATGTAACAACAGGGAGAACTCATGAACAAACTTGGCTTTGCACCCCTGCACAGTGGGATCGATCCCACTGAAAATCCATCCATTCCTGGTTGTCCAAATACTCCAAGCCATCAGCACTATGATTTCCATAGAGAAAGGGACATTCAGTTTCCCTTTGATATACTCCAGCGCCTGCGAAGGCTCAATGTTCCTTGGATAATTCACTCCGATTGTTTCCCAACATGCTCTTGCAAAGTTACATTCAAGAAATAGATGTGTAAGGTTTCTTCACTCTGGATTATGCACAGTTCACAAGTATATGAGTCCAGATGCGTATTTCTTCTTCTGAGAAAGCCTCTTGTATTGATCCTGTCATTAATCAAGAGCCAGAAGAAGAACTTATGTTTAAGTTGACATGAATGGAAGCATGAATTGCTGCTGATTAGGCATTACTGGAGAAATGGTAACAAGAACGGTCACAAGATTACACACAAAGCTTCTGGTACACTACCACCTATTCAGTTTCCTAATTGCACCACTGTTTCTGACAAAAACACTAACACACCACAAGATGAGCACGTGATGAAAACCCGGGATCAACTAGACTTATAATGTCACAAGACAGACGATACATATGTCAGAAGGTGAGATAGATACTAACCCCTCCATCATTGTCGCTTTCCGGCCTTTCGTGAAGTTCCAGAGCACGGGCTCATTTACCTCCATCAGGGCAGTCTTTACCGCATTGCACACATCATTGCCAAATTCGTTCCAGAGGCACTTCAGTTTTGTATCATCATCATTTATTACTTCCTGCAACAAATAAGCATGGGTATGATTCCTGAAGAAACCTAGTAGACTGTAAACGTCAAATACCACGCTTTACTAGAACAGAAAAACTCAGTAAATACCTTATTTGCCCCATCAGCTGTTTAAACCATCTTAAACGGATGCCAGGTTGGGTTCTTTATTTCCTCTTGCCAATTTTTTATCAGCTCTGCAGCTTTGGTCAGATAGTATCATTTCCATATCTTATCTTGCAAACATTTAGAAATGGTTTTTCATCAAGTTCTCCAATTCTTTTGAACCCGAGAGCAGTCCTCCCATTTTGTTCGTCCTCCATTCCCTGATATTGTGAAAAACATTTCATGAATGACAAACATTTTGTGAACATCAACTGATGGAGAACACTTGAGATGCAAGGCAATTGCTGAACATGTAGCCAAGGGCAATGAGCAGTATCTTGCTTTATAAAAGAAAAATGAAAATTAAGATGCAAGGTAATTGCTAAACACGTAGCCGAGTGAAATAAGTAGCACATTGCCCCCCCCCCCCCCCCCCCCCCCCCCTTCCAAAAAAGCCAGATGCTTACCTTATACTTATAAAAAAGAACATTTACGAACAACAGGGTTTTAAGGATGTCATTCCCACAGACATGAGTACTGGGATAATAAGAATGGGTGAAGTTTAGAGAAAGAGTAGGAATATTATCCATCTCCTCTCTAGAATAGCGCAAGAGAATTGATCTAACTACTTCCTCCGTCCCAATATAGATGGCACTTTGGCCTTGGGCACGGAGATTAAGAATAGGAGGACTAAGGTAGGTGTGCAGAAAACGAGGAGAAGAGAGATAGAGATAGAGGTGTGTTGGAAAGAGAGAAAAGTGTCTCGGGAAGTGAGAATGCCAAGTATTTTGGGAAAACTTGATATGGTTAGAATGCCAAGTATTCTTGGACGGAGGGAGTAGCAGATATACTCTAACAAAAAAAAAAACTTCCTAGAAATTGGGTGTTTTTCTTAAATAAGAAAGCATTATGTGTTTTTCTTGTTGGAGGGGGAGGCATTGTGTTAATGGAAACAATGAGCAGTACCGCTATCAATTTCCCTTGAATTTCCTGCAACTCTGCATTGGTGTCACCCAACTTCTCCATCTTGATCTGAATTTCTGTATCCAATCTTGCTACTTCCATCTCAAGACGCTGAAAAGAAAGATAAAAAAATATGGATGGGGACTTTGTTTTCGAGAACGTTTATGGCTGGGGACTCTTATGAATGCCCCAGAGATGATATGGATGCTCAGATGTATAGTAGTTAGCTTACCTTTAACTCATCTGCAGCTTTCCCATCGACAACACTTCTCTGGGCCGATGATTTATCAACTAACTTGGAGTTTGAATCTAGATGTTTGAAAGTGGGGAAAAAAAAAAACTGTCATAATGCGTCTGTAATTACCTGATGTAGCACCGAAAACATGGCTATAAATTATTGATATTAGGGCAGATTATGCTTAGAATAGCCTTCTCCCACAAATAAGTGGTACATCAGTCTATGGAATTTGGCAACAGTAGCCAAATGCAAACTTTGCAAGCCCTAAATCCAAAGAAAACCTTTGAATTATTCAGAACATCAGCATCATTTTGAAAATTAAAATAAAATAAATGATGCAGCTGATATATTGCAAATATATGATGCATGGCAGAAAAATAACATGCGCCTAACTTATTTTTGTGTTTTTCAGCAACTTCATGTCACTTTGTTTGAAAAAAAAATGTACGCCCTGTGTCCACATAAAGAGTGTCATTTAGGTAGAGAGGAGAATGACCTAGTTCTTTGGAAGTATGCAAGGCATTAAAGGGTGCAAGGCTGCAATCACACTCTTTGTGTGAACAAATTTTAAATGCAAGAATGACACCCTTTATGGGACGGAGGGAGTAGGAAGATTAAATACCTTCATCACATGACTTATCTGGTATACCGTTTCCCTCAAACTGAGTCAATGCAAAGTCCACAGCGCTATACAAACCTTCCAGTTGCCAAAGTTGTTTTCTTTTAGCATCAATCTGATTTTTCAGTATCTGCACAATGTTAATTAACAGTAAGAAAAAAACACCGTTAATTAGACATTAGCTCAAAAACAAAATTTACCAAAAGGAGATAAAAATTGAATCAGATGAACAAAATTTACCATAAAGCTTACATTCTTTTGGTGGCGCTCGTGCTTGGCTTGCAGCTGCTCGTCTGCTTCTCATACTTAGCTTGCAGCTCTTCTTTCTTTTTCTTGTACATAGATTCAAGCTCCACGTTCTTCTTCTCATACTTAGCTTCTAACTTCTGGTTCTGCTTGTTGTATTCCGTTTGTAGCTCCCCAATCTGCTTTCTCAAACACTCTATCTCTTTGTCCTTCAGATCAATTTCAATCCTTAGCTTCTCGTTCTCCTCAATGTACCCAAGCTCTTTCACATCTTCATCCAGCTGAGACCTTAAGGTCTCAATCTCCATTGAAATCCTCAGAGATTCCACACATTCCACCTCCAAACCTTTTGTCCGTCAAGAAAACTATATAAATTAAAAACCCATGGCACACAAGAGATTGCAAAAGATCAAGAAGGTTTTCAGGCACGCATACCGCCATTCCCAGCCAAATTGTTAAAGTCTCTCGACAATACTGATCCTTTCCTCTTTCTTCTTCCTACTTCGACGCTAAGATTCTGGCCAGCTCCAGCTGAAAAAAAAAACAAAGATCACATTTCGTTTCAGTAATGTTTGGGCACGCATCACAGGTACAGCAAGATGAGTAAGCGTGGGTTCTTGATAAGAAGAACCCATCTTGTGGCTCCAATCGACAGAGGAGACACGACCCGCACGCGAAATTGCAGGAACAAACTTGTGAGGAAACGAATCGAAACACTGACTTGATGCTCGAAATGCACCCGAATCAAATCATTGATCAGAGCAGCAACTACATGCAACCGGTCGACCGCGGAGAGCAATGGAGAAGAAAAGAAATCCAAGGCTTCTCTTACCGCCGCCGCCATCGACGGCTGCACCGACGCCACGGCGCTCGCGCGGGCCGCCGCGCCCATAACTCTCGTCGACCCCGCCTGAGGAGCCCATGGAACGGTTGGCGCGGTCGCCGGAGGCGCGGGAGGAAGACAAGACGGCACGGAAGCCGGAGCGAGAGGCTCCTCCGCTTTCGCAGGCTTTCTCGCCTCGATCGCCGTCAGGGGCGGCGGGTTTGCCGTGGCGAGGTTTTGACACGTGTGGACCTCACCTTGACTTTTCAACCATCTCGGTTTACCACAGCAGCTTACTAACATCAGGGCGATTATTCGTGGCTAATCAACTTAATCAAAAACGGAAACCGATCATAGTGTGCATCAGCCTTCCAGGATCACCATGCATGCACGACATTGCGTTTCTGTTTGTGTGCCGCGGAAGTGTGTCCTCAGTGACGGGCAGGGGTCGGGGGTATCTGGGTCTCCTCATGGACAAAGATCATCAGCTTGTATTACTCTGACGGAGATAGTACTGATGTAGTATGGTAGAACACCTGCTACCACGTCAGGCGACGACCGAACAACACATCGGCGAGCAGACTGGATAACCAAACAGAGCTCCAAAAGACCGTGCCACTGCGCCGCCGCCATAAGACTGTAACTGCTCAAGCAGCCGGCGAGCTGCCGCGCGGCCCCGCCGATCGAACATCATCCTCGGGATGTGTGAAGGGGAACTTTGGCGTCTCTCGATCGGCGTCCACGTCGACGAGGGGCACGGCCACGCCGTCGTCCGTGGCATAGCGTGGGCGTGCGGAGCACGGGAGCTGAACATCGGGTCGGCGCTTGACGGCTTGAGAAGGTCGTAGCGGCGGCGTTCTCACCGAGGGGCGGTCGTTGCTTTCAATAGCGCCACCCTGGGTCTCTTGTAACCGTTGGATGGATGGGATGTGTGCGGGCTGGACGCATTTTCCGCCTTCCACGCTCCACCGCCCGTTCTCGTCGACGACGCGCCGTCCGTCCTGCTGCATGCGCTCGTGTTCTGTTCTTGCAGGGCGCGTCGCGCCGTCTTGTTCTGTTCCCAGTACCCTACCTAATACCCTTGGTGATCCGTGTAACGTCGCCGGCCCGCGCAGAGAGTCGTCACCAGGCGCCAGCAGAGTCTCCGTTTCCCAGCAGTTTCCCGGTGCTTTTATTTCAACGGCGCGCGGAAGACGGCCGGCGATCGACGTGGCCGCCCGCCCCAACGGATCGACCCCACGGATTCCTCTAGCGGCGTGTTCTTGAGGCCGGGGAGCATTGGCATCGGCAGGCCCGAGCCGAGCGGGGGCGCTATGTAGCCACGGCGGGCGAACGCTGGTCATCGGGCCGGTGGCGCGCGCGCAAAGCTGCCGAGCGGTCGGCTTCATCATCAACGCATTTACACCGTAAAAAAAAAAAACAGAGACGGTCTTGGGATGCGCTGGAAACAGCAAACCGCCCGCTTGCTGCAAGCTTTGGATACACGGATGCATGCAGCGCGGCCGCTCTTTGAGCGCCGCTTCGTTACACCACCCAGACAGAGTTGGCGGAAGCTGTGGAATAAACCGCACCACCAGAGTACTGTCCAGCAACCAGTACTGTCCAGCAACCAGTTTCCTGCTTCTGCTTCAGATGATGAAGCGATGGAGCAGCCGAAAGTGTCTTGATTCACTACGTCCAAGCTCTGTACGCCGACGACTCACAAGAATTCAGCTGCGGGGCGTTGGTGTGCAACCAAAATTTGTCACCAATCCAATGCTGTACATGCAGATGCATAGTATTTTCCTTCTTGTATGTGCTCCATTGACTCAACTTCATGACCTGAATTTTTTGCGATCACTCACAGTCTGACACTGAAATACTCTCGAGTCTCGACGGCAGTGCTGAAAGATTGCCAGGAGAATGGGTTCGTTGCGTCTTCCTGCCAAGCGCACATTACCTATTCTATAGTTCCTAGTTTGCTACCGATACGCATTCCGCAAAAAGTACTATGGCCTCTATGTTTAACTGAAAAAGGAGAAAAATATAAGCAAACCAAAACCAGACGCCAAAGTTGTGGTACAAATGCTGTAAAACGGAAGCATGGATAGCTGATCAGGCAAAACAGTGGCCCAGCAAAGTAGGAAGCGGAAAAACAACTCTCAAGGGCTCGTGCTCCACCACATGCAACCAATCATTCGTGTTCTGGGATCCGCGCGGGGACCACGTCCTGCACAGTAGGGGTGCCTGTATACTTCCCGTATTGGCGGCGAAGATGTTTTCTAACGAAACCGTATATCAACCAGCGTTGGCCCACTCCGGTCCCACCACAACAGAACCTTTACCCACACCCGCCTGCCCCCGGATGGCTTGGCAATTATTGACCTCCCTTTCTTCTTCTTCCTTTCCCGCTCGTCGCCGTCGACGTCGCCGGCGCAGGTGACCGTGGGCAGCGTGGAGTCCGGGTAAGATAAATTCTTTCTCAACTTTTGGCGCTGGTTTGAGAGTTGTCGAACATGTTGCTAAAAGGTTGAGACGAGGTTGTTTTCTCCAGGGACACGATTTTGGAGTTCTTTCCGATTGAGCTTTCTTGGTAACTTTCTGATTCCTCCGAATCTTGCAGATGGCCGCCAATGTGGAACCGTCTCTGGATCTGGCAGACGATAGCAGTGGCGATTTTGTTATGCCGACCAAACGTCGAGAACCGAGGAAGACGATGCCTTCGGCGTCGGATGGGGAAAAAGGCAGCAACAGGGATGGGGAATTGGACAGTGGAGGTTTGAAGTTGAACTCTTCGTTCTCGTTGAACAAAGTCCATAGTGTTCTTTCGTCATTTGTTGGGCAGAAGAAGCAGTTGCTTGAATCGATTGGTTTTGGTGGCCTATTATCCATACATAGGCAACCTAAGATTTCGCGTCGTCTTGCATTCTGGCTACTTCGCAATATGGATAATTCTAGCTCCAGCATTGTGGTTAGGGATGGGGTCAAGATTCCTCTTAAGGATGCAGATGTCAATCTGGTGCTTGGTTTACCGCACAACAGGGGTAGTACCGAAGGACGCAGGACATCAGTTTGTCGTGCTGCTGACATAGTGAAGAGTTTACTTGGTTTGGGGAAACATGGAGAGATTAGGATGGACTACATAGAGCATTTGTTGGTCAAGGAGTATTGTGGGAAAATGTCTATCAAAGAGAAGTTAGCTTTGAAGGTTGCCATTGTCCTGTTCGTTGATGCTTATTTCTTTGCCCCGAAGTGTTCTCCGGCAAGAGTTAATTATGCACTGCTACCCTATTTAGTAGACCCAGATGCAATCCAGACGGTTAATTGGTCTGCCTATGTTCTGAAAGTTGTTAAAGAGGCTAGCATCAAGGTTAAGCATGCTTTGAGCAGTGGGAAGAAGTCTGTTTCACTAGATTGTTGCTTGCTCTTCCTGGAGGTAAAATTAATCCCGAGCTAGCAGTTCGCTTACAAACGTTATGAATACAATTGTCATAGGAATAACAACGATATGTCATTTTGCTTTATAGATATATTACCTGGACAATTTGGAGACTGGATTGAAAGGAGGGGACTACATTCCGCTACCACGCGTGTCTGATTTCCCATATGGCAAGATCAAGCAAATAATATCGGAGGATACGGAGTATTCAAAGGATGGTAGGAGCATAACTTTTGGCAAGTTAAAGGTAACAGAAACACATCGTCAACATCATTTGTAGAAATAATAATTGTTCCTTTAGTTCCAATAACAAATTGTTTCCCCTCTACGTAGGTAAAGAATACTGACCATCTGGTTTATGGCACAAATGCATGTTGCAAGGAAGAGGTAATTCTAATAATTTTGCCTCGAAGTATAAGCGGTGGTTCAAATATTAAACCGGTTTTTATTTCCAATTGCAGGAACACCAACCAGATGTAATGCAAAAATTCAGAGAGTTCACAGAACAGCTGGAAGAGTACCGGAAGGCATATGTCGACCAGATTGAATCTTTGTTCATTAATCTAGAGTTTTCAGTTTCTGCCTATGTTTCTACTGTTTGTGAGTCCCAAAAAATCACTGGCAAAGGAAGTTATGAGTTGACTGTGCCTTGTGACGAAGGTAACACACTCTGTCCATAAGCTAGGTCATGTTGATGTTGTATGGTGGTTGAAAGGTCAATTAAAATTATGGGCGTTCTGTAGGTACATCTCATGTGAACCAGAATTCACCAGAATTTTCGAGTGGGACAATGCAATCACCTTCACCTACCAGTAAGTGTGTATCTTTACGTTTCACTAGAATGATCCAAGTTGTGGTATCATGGTTTCGGTTGACCCCCCACTTGTTTTTGGATGGTTTCAGTCACTCAAAAGTTTGAGGCAATGGATTTGTGCTCTCCTGAAGTCAATGTGACGAATCCTGTTGACGGATCCACCAGCCCTGTTATTCGTAGTTACGGTATGGAAACTGAAATGAATAGAAAGTAAGTTAACATGTTAACGATGTCGGACAGGGCTTAATTTTGTTCGTACCAGGTGTTTACTCTGCTGGGCCAGCTTTTGACCTGAGTGCGGTCCGGGTATCGGGTGATCAGTGTGCCTTTCCGGATGGAAGTTCCATTATCCGATTGAGCCCCAACGGTATGTTCTGTCACAGGGATTCACGAAGGTCTTATTGTTGTGTGCTCATATTGCATTCTTCTTTATATCGCAGCTATGTCTGGGAATGGAGAGCAACCTGGTGATCAATGCATCGAAAACTTAAAGGTTAAGGAGTACCCTGATTCACCCTTCCTACTGATGCTGGAAGATCAGGGTATACCTAAGATCGCTATATTGTCACTCCAACAGGAGTTGGATAATATGTCTGAAGATGACCTTGAAAGGTATTAGAACGCAACCTATTCTAAATGACGAATCTGTTTGGAATGTTCTAACAAAACACTTGGTCTGACTGTTAGGTACTGGTTCGTACACAAGACGCCAACAACCATTTCTTTGATCGGCAGAAGGATACGTGAAGAGTTCACATCGGTAGCTGAGTTTACTGTTGCTGTGGTGGATGCAATTTCGAGGCTGTTCATCCATTTGGATGACATTATGTATGATGGACAGAATGTGAAAAGATGGAGGCATTTCCTTCCGGCATCATGGAGCGTAAGTTTTTCTGCCCATTAAAACTTGGTCTTCAAGACAACTTGTCAAGTAAAGCCTAGTTTATGGAACAACAGGAAGTTATTCTCCATCGAATAGAGTTCTGTTGGACTGAAGAAACTGCAAACATGTTCAGAGGCCCTAACATCACATACAATGTTGAAGAGTGTCGTATGGTAACTGCTCATAACAATACTCCATTACTTCTTGTTTATGTTAGGTGCACTGGTAGATCACTACTTACTACTTGTTCCTTTTTGCAATGGTCACGACAGATTTGTGCGCCAGTTCTTGTCGAGGCTAGCTGGAGCTGTTACATTTGGGACTTCCAGGACAAGGTTGTCACTGTGATTGACCCAAAAAGGATGGTACATGACAAGGACTACGTTAAGTTCAAGCATCATCTGGTTGTTCAGAAGCTTAACAGGGGTCTCCAATCATGCATGGGGTCATCCGCAGAGATCGAATGGTCAACAAACTACTTGACTGTCCAGGGGGCAAACTGCGAAAGGTAAACATCGCCAGTTTGTTCCCTTTTTTTCAGTTAATCTTGACACTACGAATTGGCTTCTAAGAAACTGGACCTGTTCATGTTTTGCAGCTGGCTTTCAGGACTATACAGCATGTTTTATTCCCGCGTGTTTGATGGTAGATGCCTGACACAACTGATACCACGTGTAAGTGTACAGTACCTGTGGTTATGATAAATTTCTTGCGATTATTTCATATTTATTGTAACTGGTTGACACCTTTTTGTCTACAGGACGTGATCGCATATGCAAGGTGTCGGTTGTTGTACCAGTTGCTGTCGATGGTCGGGAATGACGGGCAACTCCCATCATATTTGTCAGGGTAGAGGCTATGAAATTGATGTTAGATTTGAAGGCCTGGGAACTGATAGGAACCTTATATCAGTCTAGGGTGGCTTTGAATGCTTTTGTGCATCGGACATACGATGCTTCTTATGTATCCAACGAATGGTTGCACGCTATTGTGGTACTTTGGGTAAATAGCACCCCGTGGTATTATAATTTAAGCGTTCCGTAACTATGTGTTCATGGGTCATATTTTGTTCCGGCTGAACAGAGCATTTTCGTGGCAAACAAAATGTGGGCAAAGCGTTCCCTAACTATTATGCCATGTCTGAAAAGTTCACGACGATTTGCTGAGCATAGATCAACAAGGCAAGGCGTCTTAGTAACATGTCACGTTACATCAGTTCAGTAAGCCAAATATAGAATCAGCAGGAAACATATCTTGATGATATGGGTTCCACCCCAAAAAATGGCATGCTGCCCAAAGTAATTAATTAAGTAGACTGCTAGTGAGGCAACACTTGTATCGACATCAGTCTTCGATGGTCTGGACGTAAACGCCCGGGACCCTGGCATGGTTCTCCCTAAGGTCCATCAGCTCGTACAGGAAAGATTTCCTAAAAGACTTCAAGTTCTCCTGCAGTTTACCAACAAATGCAACTTACCTACAGGTTGTATTGTAGAAATAAAAATTTCCATAGCAGGTTATCAGAGTTACCTCCGTTGGTGCTGTAGCATACTTGTTCCCATCGAAGTTCCTAGCAAGGAAAATAGTGCAGAGACCAGAACCAACACTGAAACAGAGTGGAAAAATCATTAAAAACTGGGAAGATGTATGTAAGATTGAGGTTTCAAATGTGCTTTCAGTGACATGCTTAACAGAACAAGGATTTACCACTCAACGTTTATCTTAGCACAAGGAGGCACTTCATTTTCCCAACCTTCACCAGGAATGGTCCAGCCATCAAACAGTTCAGTGAGCATGTGTAACAACCCTTTGTGTAGATCTTCAACAGTTTTAACATGCTTCGAAATTGTTTCATTTATTTCCTCACCACATAGAGTGGGGTCAATGATGAATCTTTTTTTCTTCTTCATATCCCATACATAAGCACACCACTTATCTTTGGTTTGCATCGGGATTATGATCTGACATTGCAAAGAGAAGGTTAGGACAGTATGGCAAAGTAATGTTGGTGACATTTCAAATAAAATTCCATACCATGCGGCAATTGATTAGTTCATAAGAAATATTCTTGCCGATGAACTGTTCCTTAAGTGGAAATGCCTTGCTCGGGTCATCACCGGCCAGAACAGTCATCTGCAGGGAAATAAATAAGTATATTTCTTTGTGAAGATATTAGGTACTGTATTGACTTATAGCAGAATATAGAGTTATACCGCAAAATCGGACTCGACCCAGTGACGCCATCTTATTTTTGTCCCCTCCGGGTACATGGCCTTGTCCATCTGCCGAAGACGACGTGTTGCAATGTCAAACATGTCAAATGACATGTTTGAGCCACTACAAAATTGGTCCTTCATCACTTGTCCAGTTATCTCAATGAAAGTTCCAGCTTGGTGCATCAGCCATGCCCTATATTAAAAAAATGGTGAAACTGATGATGCGAAACGAAATGTTTCTATGCATGTGAACTTATTCAGAACAATAGTCACCTTGAAAGCTCATTGCTGTTGGTGCTATAGAGCCAGTCAAACAGTGAGTCACTTAGGTCCTCGTCAACCTTGCTGAACCTTAACTGGCAGTCCCAAGGGGATTTCGCAAATCTACCTTCACCTTTTTTAACTGATTTCTTGACAAGTGACTTGCTGTACTCTTCTTCAGTTGGTGTTGCATTAAGATTCAAATCATCCTCCTCTCTTGTTATCTTGTACCACAACAAAGCGGTTGAAAAGTTTCGGTTCAAGGATGCAGGTGACAGTTGGGTTGATGAGTTGTTGTTTTTGGTAGACTGTAGTGGTGTTGCAAATGAGTCTTTGTGCGTCGCTTGGTCAAGGTCGCCATCTTGTTCGGTTTCAGTCTTAGGTATCTTTATAGCGGCATCACATTGGGTATTCTGGTTATCAGTTTTGGGTTGTTCTGGGTGGTTGTTTTCAGAGTTGGATTTCAGACCAGCATCAATGTCTGAATCAAAATCAAGTTGGCAAGGAGTTACTTCTTCAGCTATTGAGGGTAAAGGATGGTTTGATGCAGACTGTGTTTGTGGGAATGGCTGTGCACAGAATTCTGGGATCTCTGCATACAAAAGCATCGGTATACAATGTATTACATGTCTGTTTTTCATTCATTGATTTGCTGACGGGAAAATAGTAAGGTAAGCTGTTACCTGAAACATGAGCACCCTCATCCATTGCTGATGTTGTTTTGTTCGTGTCAACATCCATGCTTGCACTACTATTATCACCTGCCAAATAACAAAGGTCCGAATATGTTATGTCGGTCTACCACTGTTGGTTGTGAACGGAGGTTCCGACGCAGATGGTTGTATTTACCTTGACATGACATGGAAGGACCGCTAAGTATTGTCTCGATGTTTCGCCCCCATCCAGCGGATGGGTATGGTTTCCTGAAGCCTCGAGAATACCGATATCCCTTCCTTGGGTAGCTATTAGGAGGACGAGGTGTACCAGCTGTTACAGAAGGAACAGAGGTTACCGATAATGCTTCATAGGTTGTTCGAAAATAATGTGGGCAAAAAAAAAGTTGTTTGCTTTACAAAAGTTCTCCCGGTACATACCTTGCTGCGGTGTGGAATACTCATTCTTCCTCTTATTCCGATGTTGTAACTCATCTGCGCCAAAAAACAAACGTCAGTTGGTTACAGTAGAAGAGGAGCTGTATGAAAGTAACATTAAACAGTTTGTAAGTACCTTCACTTCCAGATTCCGGCCCGCTCAAATACTCATCACGTGGAGTGCGACGGTTCACCAGATTCCCGCAAGCAATATCTTTCCTCTTCTGTATGCTTAGAAGTTTATCCGCAAGAACAATGTTTTCCTTTAACAAGTTGTTCTTCATCTTATTCAGATGTTGAAGGCATCTAGCGTTGTGGAACTTGAGAGCATCGGCTTCCTCAGAGGTAAGCTAACATTTGGTGAACATAGATCATGGTTAGCCATAAACGTGGAAGGTGTATCATTTTCAAATTCAGTGCAAATGTTTGGTAACCAGATGTTTCCATGTGGGTACTTACGAGGTCACCATATTTACGCTTCAAGAAGGCCATTAAATCTGATGCACCAACTTTTGTGATGGTAGACAAATCTATTGGTTGATCCATGGGACTACTTTGATGCCCTCTGGTAGCATATGCTGGGGAATACTTGGCCAAGAAAGACAACTCATAGCAGATGGTAGCAATTGGTCGAACCTGAAGTTAATGTTTCAGAGTTCAGTTCACCAAGATCCTACTGGAAGAAGAGTACTGTCAATTTCATTTCAAGAGGGAAAGCATGTTACCTTGCTACAACCGAAGACTTGCTCACCAAATCCAGATGAGGAGCTTCCGGTGTCGCTCAGTATCATCTGGTTGATCAGCCTGCAGGATCCATCATCCTGCCAAAATGCTTTCATCCTTGGAAACAAATCATGGTTGCTGTTCAAGGTGCCAAAGTCCATGCAGTCCAAGTATAGAATCTGTCAGGAAAATTGTAAAATGGTCAGTACATGCTCAACTTAACAAGTAGGTAGTATGTGTAATACAAAATCCAAAATATGTTTGGTTAACATGTTGACCTGCAAAAGTAGTGGGCAGCCAGTGACATAAGTAAGTGTCTTTCCTTCCTTTAATTCTGTCTGAACTTTCTTTGCTGAGGCTAACAAGTGTTTGATCACATAACCACACCAGTCATATTCAGCCATCTCCTCTACTTCAGGGATAGCTCCCAGATAATCCAGCGTGCCAACATCATGCTGAGTAGTAGGTGCTAGGAAGTGACCCATCACAAACATTACAAAAGCAGATTGGAATACCATCTCATCTCCTTTCTTCATACCATCCGGATGTACCTTCTCAACAATGGCAGATGCTTCTTTCAATCCATCCAAAGAACCATTTTCTATTCCAAGACACATCTGGACAAAATCTTTCTCATCCTGACCACCCAAAGGGCAAACTGGTTTGTGCCCATTTGGTATTCCTAACACCTTATGGACATTTGGACCAGACAAAACAACCTCTACATTATCTTTGAGCAAAAGGGTTGACCTTTCTACATCAATCCTACTTAAGAGCCAAGAGAGAACTTCCTGTTGACCTTGTTCAGCTGAGGTACATGCAGGATCCCTCCGAAACCAATTTCCTCAACCAACTTCCTCTTGTGATCATCAAACTTGGCTATAACCCTTGAAACATGCCTAGCTGAGCTTCTGGTCCTAGCCACTGCCTCATCACTCCCAGAATCAATGTCATCTTCTATCAGCTGACCTACAGTGGACTCCTCCCTCGATCTAGCAGATCTTTTCCCCTTCGTGACACAGCTGGAGGTTGACATCTTGTTAACCTACAAATATGGAACTGAAGAATCATTCTTTACATACTACAAAACGATTTTAGTGCATGATTCAGTAGGACGGGGTAAAAAACAAAGTGCACACCAACAATGATACCTTCTGCAATACTGCTGAGGGAATGCAGTGTGTTGTTCATTTGCCAGCCATCTCGACCTAGCCCCTTTTTCTTCAGCAAATATACAAGGAACAGAAAAAGTGCCCTGCCACAGGTACGAGAGAGTGGCTTCAACCGATTGCAGAAATAAGAAAGTAAATGCAGGATGTATATGCGGATTTAGCGAAGGCAATGCTTTTAGAAACAAAATACCTGATCAAGAAAAACAGTCCGGCCTACAAAGAATGCGAAAGGCAGCAGAAGAACAAGAAGGCAAAGATTTGGTGTTGTTCATGACCATGACATGTCGATCTGGCCCTATGCTGCAGAAATGTAACAGGCAAACAAAAGAGTGCTTAATCACACTAAACAGATGTATATCATCGAAGGATTCCCAGAGCCATGAGAGAGGTAGAAGGTCGGAGAAGAAAAATTACCTGTCAAGATGTGTGAGGTAGCAGGTGATGGGGAGTGAATGAGATGAGGAAGAAGGGAAGCTGGCAGTGCGCATTGGTTGCTGTGGTGGTAGCTGGGTGCGGTCACATGCACCGATAGGAGTAGCTTGCTAGGTGGGTAGCCTTTCTCTGCAGGAAAAGTAAGACTGCGTCAGAATCGTTTTGGCGCCCATCCTCCCGCCCTTCGACTCAATAATTGATCTTGTTGCTACATTTCGAATGCCTTATGGTTGCCCAGATGTTTTCCGTGCTGTCAACTACAAAGTTTGACCATGGCATGCATAAATAAAAAGTACTTAGTCCAATGAAAACTGTCCATTACATGATTACATGGAGCAAACAGACACATGCACATCTATTTCATCACCAGGTGTTTAAAACACATAGCCCACATAGTTAGCAACATAACTTGGGTCATCATGAACGATAATTAAGGGATAACTTAAATTAGACATTTTGGTTAGCTGTCACTTAGCGCTAATCAGGGCTATGGAAGCAAAAGCTAGCAACAGCAAGATGTACACAGCTCGCTTGAGCCGTGCTTTCGCGGCCAGGATCTCTTGGATTCTTCTGCGGCACTCTACGATCTCCTGCTCCCTCTTCTCAAGAATTCCAGCTACTTTCGCAAGAGAAAGTTCCAAGCTTGAATTCGCCTGTGCAAGACGAACTGCAACAAGATTCTCCAAAGTATCCTCCCAGATCCATAGGGCACAAGGATTTTCCTAAGAGAGAACCAAAAGGCGATTACTGCATAAGCTAATAGGTTAATGAACGCGAACCAGGGATGATACGGAAACTATACCTGCTTGATGCACTTGATGAATTTCCTCCCTTTGTTCCGCGCGGTGGTTGCCGTCCAGACGACGGCTGGTTCACCACACGCGCAGATTAGATCTGGGTGCAGCTGTGCGCCGTTGGGCAAACGGAACCTGGACGACGTGGAACCGTCGCTCTTGGTGGATCCAGCCGGTGGCGGAGACATCGTCAGCCGTCTTCTGATCTCGCGTGACTGGTGAGTAGGAAGATGAGATAGGTAGTAGTGGGCGATGTTCAATTTGGAGGAGGTAGACGACTTTGTTCGGCAGGTGACGGTTTTCATGTTGTCGACATGAAAACGTATTTTGGGCGAAGGCGTAAACCACATAATTATATGAAGCAACACATGAACGCTCATTTATAAGAAATTGGAAGTTGTCAATAATTACATCCGTATCTAATTATTGGCGTTAGGGGAACCAGCATGCTTAGTTCAAGCATAATTTACGGAAGGTTATGGGAAAAATTTTCCATCCACAGGCCTGAGAGGGAGCGTGCCGTGTTTTCGGGCCGTGGTGCATGTGAAAAAAGTGTTGTATATTACACACGAATTACGTGGCTACTACAGAATGAAACCTAACATGTACATCTATCAACCAAACATGTGTTGCCCATTGTTAAAGTTGGAGAGACACTTTTTGGCCCTGTCAACAGTTCGGCGCCCAAGACTTCTTATTAACCACATAACTGGACAAATTTTCAGCTAATATGTAATCGAAAAACCCCGAAACCATTATTATGTGTTCTTCGGATTCGCAGCACCAATATTGGATATTTTGTTGATATTAAAAGATGTAACTGCTCCTGGGAAAAAAAACCTACATTTTTATATTGTGAATATTTACAAACCACATGTTGACTAAATTTCCTTCCACTTATGGCGGGAAGTATGAATTCACTTATGGAGTGAATTTCAAATTTTCAAACTTTTGGCATGCCCTCACCCTTTATAACTTGCACACCTTCCACCACAACACGTGGTCTTCTCCACCACAACACTTGGTCCTATTCGAGGAGGCCGATGCCAATGTCCAGCTCGAGCTGCGAGCAAGTAAACGGCTCTGGTCGTCTTCCTATGCGTTTGTGCCTGTTTCAGCACACCGCGAAACATCGCTGCTTATTCCATTCATGATGGCCTTGTGTAACTCAATCAGGGTCTTTTTGGGGGATTTTGTTTTTTTGAAAGTCTTGCTCTTGCTAGTAAAACTGTAGTTTTAGTTGGGACAACAATTTTGTTGTCTAACCTCTGGTGAGCTCTGAAGCACCGAGCCACCACCATTCTAGATGCTAGAATCTTGGACCTTTAGATGCCATGTACAAGTCATATTGCTTGTTTCAGACATTAGAAACACAAGCATGGTTCGCCACAAATCAGTGGCACTATCGGTTAACATTATTGTTGCCATTTTCCTTATGCATGGTCTATGATGTCTTGTATATTTCTCTTCAAACAGCATAGCCCGTAAGTGGAAGTTGAGATGTTGGCAAAGAGAGGGAACAGCTGTGCCTAGTGGGCCAGTGGATCCACATACCGGCTAGTAGATACTAGAATGTGTTGTTTCTTGTGCATGCCTACCACAGTACATGGTGGGGCCCAGCTGCCATTATGTGGAATCTGTCTCTTGTGCATATCACAACGATAATGTCTCACTCGTATTGCCATCAACTTTCGAAATGATATATGGAAACAGGTGTATATTTTTCTTAACCCATGTAGCTTGTGTGAAAACGAGAATAATTTTGGAATCTGAATCGTCCATTGCAGCAGATGGTGGGGCGCGTTTGATATTGTTTTTTTTTCCCAAACGTGGATAAGTGACTGACCGGCTCCCATCCACCTACCCACACAAGCTCTCTGGTTCCACAGGTGCGTCGGCGGTGGCGTCGCCCCAGTCGTCGGCGTGAAATCAACTTTTCCCTGGCTCCCACCCCAGCCTCCACGACCGCACGGCGTGGAATCAACTTTTCCCTGACCAAAAATTTTGCCTTCTCCCTTCCTGCACATCTTCTCGCCTTGGTGGGGTGCTCCCGTTCCTTCCATGGATCGGCGATCTTGCCACGGTTCGTCCGGCCTTGCAGATGGAGGAAAGTAAGTAACTGGAGGTCCCCACTTGTTGCTTGGTAGTGCTGTATAGTGCATAAACTTTTCCTTCCGATGCCTCTACCTCCCCGTGTCTATTTTTGGGATGAAAGAGATGCGACTAGTTTGAACACATGGTCCCTAGTTTCCATTTTTAGGAACTATGCCATTAAGTGGAGACGTATTTTGGTTTATTTACTCATGGATCTTCCATTAGCTGCTGTTGTGGGATTTACATTAAATCTGATGAACTCTAATATTTATGCTGTGCAAAACATTATTTCGGTTACTTCACCTAGATTCGTCTGTTCATAACTTTGAAATTTATTGTAGGCAAGAACCGTGTGGCAATGTTTCTCAACAGCGTGCTAGACTGCCATGCAGCATTTGCTTAGATGAATTGTGCAGGAAAGACGTTCAAGAGAACAGCTCCTCTGATGAAATTGTCATATGCACTACTGCTTGGGATAATGGAAGAGCAGTGAGTTTCTTCTTGTTAATTTGCGCATGTTCACATGTTGTAAAGATGCCCAACACTTTCTATGTACTAATAATGCATCATGTAGGTAATTCCATGCAAAGCTAGAGATCACTTCAATAGCCTGGTTGGATTAAATGTTGAAATGGTTACATCTGAAGGCATACCATTCAGCATGGATGTTGTTAAGAAGCCTGACAAGACTTACATTGAGGGAGACTGGCCTCTTTTTCATTGTTTGTACAATCTTGACCACCCTGACACTGTCAAACTCCTATACAAGCATAGGATTAAAGGTTTCCATATTAAACCTTACAACCCAAGGGGTTTTTTAAAACAGCCAGACAACAAAAAAGGTAGGTTTACTTCAATGTTAAGATATAATCTCTCATTCGGCCCCATCTTAGTATGTAAGTGGTGATATATTGTTTCTTCTTGGTTTGCAAAAATGTAGTAGGCATGTCAGTGGATGATTTGATCCTTCAGGGATGCCTGTACACAGCTCGGATGAACACATTTTCCAGTTCTGAGAGGGAGAGGCTTATTAACATGCTTATTGAGATTGAGCAGCCATCTTTGCGACCGCTAGTTCACCGTTTGACACCGACAAACATATATAAAGGAGAGTTGGTAATTATATCCTTTGTGTTTCATTAACTGTTATTCCCAATTTATTAATGTAAGTTATTTTTAGTTACATGAGCTAACAAATCAGTACCAATGTTTTCCTGGGGGAGAAATATCTTTGTCATGCAAAATTGGATAACCTTGTATCTTTTATTTCAATTTTGTAGAAACTTCAGAGGAAATTTGCAACCCTTCTCAAACTCCAAGGTTCTGGATACATCAAGTTTAGTTTGGCGTTTCATGAAGAGTCAACACCTATTGGGTACAAGGTTAGCACTGATGGTCGCGCTTTGTGCCGCTGGTTTGATCTTATGCAGGAGTGGGAACTGGATCCTGATGATTTGGCTGTTTTCCAGCCTTATTTTGATGCTAGTGGTCCCTGCATCAAAGTGTATATTCCTTAGATTTACTAGTAGAAGTGTACTTTTAAATTTGCCACTGTTGATGGCAAGTCGACTGGGTTGTCATATATGGCAGTTTACTCTTCTAGTTGTTATGGAACAAAACTTCTCCTATATAATTAGTAGCCCCACAAATCTGCCTGGTTCGATCACAAGGAAATCATTTACTTTGGTAGAGTGCTGCAGGAAAGGCATGTGCAAGGTTGTTTGTCATTTTCTACTTGGATCCTGTGATTGGAGCAGTTTTGGAAATCAGTATCCTGCCGTAAAGGCATCTATTTGACTTTTCATGTTGTAAACCTCATGCACATGACAACTGCCTCCCTACATTGCGCTTATGGTGTTTAACGGTCGTCTAAATAACTTGTCTTTGACCTTGACCATGGTCCCTTGACCAAAGCTGGATTCCTCAAACCTGGCATAACATAAGATAAAAAAATGCTAAACCTGCAAAGGGGAACCGGAATGGACGCATGGCTTGCTACAGAAGAATCCAAGAAGCTGCGACCCGCACATGGCTTGCTACAGAAGAATCCAAGAAGCTGCTCCTCATATTGCCCCTCTCCCCATGTCTCTTCTTCCACCTTGCGACCGCCTCCCCATGACTCTTCTTCAAGCTTGCGACCGCCTATAGCTCCTCCCCAACAACAAATCTCAACAACGAGCCAGCTTCGGTATTCAATCTCGCATTTTGCTCTTTCCTTCGTTTTGTATTTTTAATAGTCTTGATACTCATATTTCTCCATTCTGCAGCCTCATGGCAGGGCGAAGGAAAAGGAAGGGAATGGAGAAGGGATTAGCTGTTGCAGACATGGATACACCCAAGGTAAACTCAGCCTTCTCATCTGCAGCGGTGCATCGAGTGTTCTATAACTGTAGTGGGGAGAAGATGAGCTTGCTTGAGTCGATTGGTTTTGGTGGTCTGACAACCGTTAGAAAGAATACGAAGCTGAATAGGCAGTTAGCTCTTTGGTTACTTCGAAACATGGATTCTAGAAGTGGCTCAGTCTTGTTTGGGGATGGGAGCATGAAACAGATCCAGGATTCAGATGTCAACCTGATACTTGGCTTGCCTGTTGCTGATAGAGCCGTTTCATTTCCTCCATTTAGCAAGCACAAGTTTGAAAAAGTAACTGAGATGTTGTCCCTTCAGCCTGGTTCAGAAATCAAACTGCAGTACTTAGAAAATATACTAACTACCAGTTATGCCTATCCTATGAGCGAGGCAGAAAAGGTTGCATACAAGATTGCAGCTGTCCTGTTTGCAGATGCTCACTTTCTGTCACCGAAGGGGAACCAACCCAAGATTAAGAAGCAGCTAACACAGCTACTGTGTGAACCCGAATCAATTAGCAATCTGAACTGGTCTGGTTATGTGCTTGATGCTCTAAAGTCAGCTTGCCTCCGAGTTCAGGAATCCCTGCAACGTGGCAACAAAACATTTACAATAGATGGGTGCCTTCTCCTAATTGAGGTATTGATATTTCCAATGTTGTACTCCCTGTAATCAGGTCACATGTGGTTTAGTGTCCTTGCTCATATCTACCATTGTCTCACGCTTCAGATTTTCTATCTGGACAATCTGGACTTTGGGGCTAAGCTGCTGCCATACATGTCCATTCCTCGTGCTATTGACTTCACCAATGAAAGGTTCAAGTGTTATGTTGATGCTGACAGAAGGGACGACCACAGCTGCACATTTGGTAAAACAAAGGTATCAGCTTTCAAATCTGTTAGACATTTTTTTCCCTTTTTTCCTTTTGGCCCGGAATATATGAATTGTTCTTGGTTCCTGCAGCTGAAGGAGATGAGCGACGTGTTGTACAGCTGGTGTGGGAAAAACTGGACTACTGTGCCTTTGAAAACTCGGAACCAACATACATTCTTCCGGGGAACGGTATTGCTGAAAACCGGCATGAACTGCCTTAACATTTTAGATGTCAAGTTACGATGATGTTTATACTTGAAAGCGTTAACCAATGCTTCCTTTTCAGACTGTTCAATATATTTCAACCCTGGTTGAGGACATCAAAGGTTCATCAGGGCATTCGATGGAAACATTGTCTGGATACCTTGCTAATAGAATTCGACTGATAGAGAATGGTCAACTTCAGGACACAAACTCATCTCTTGGGTACTCTACTCGTTCTTCCACAGGTATATAACTTTCTGACGGCACTTTCCAATAAGCTAATTCTTCATTCTAGTGCATTCCATCCTGTTTGACTGATTGCACAAATCTCTTTTTAATGGTGCAGGAAATTTTCTGGATGGCCCAGACCTGACTGGCCCTGATCTGATCTTGAATTATGACTTCGAGATTGTAGCAAAAGAAGTAATCAGCTTTGGTGATTTCGGGCCTTCCCCGTTCGAGCTCCATTGGGGTGTTCCAGAATCACCCACCGAGAATGTCAAGGCTATAGCAAACCGTGTCTCCATGATGACAGAGGCAGAAAAGGAGCAGTAAGTATCTGTAAGCATATTTGCTAGCCACACTCATATATTTTCTATCTCATAATGACCTTGTTTCCTTTTGCCTGTTCATAGAATCTGGTACCTGCATGATGTGCCAGGCAAACTTTTCATTAGAGGGGAAGTACTTTATAATCAGCAAGTTCTAGGGCATGATCTTGAGTGGAACTTTGTTGATGCTGCTCTGAGAATGTTGACAGTATCGGAGTTTAGAAACTCTATTGCTGGGTTCAAAATGAGATGGCGACATTTCCTTCCATCCTATTGGGCTGTAAGTATATGCATCATCTTCGTGAGATTACAACATGTTTCAATTTTGATACATCGCACTGTTAACTGCTTTTTGTCCAATGTACTAGATTGATGCTAAAAGAGGTGGTGAGTTAAACCAGTCCAAGAGGGTTCGAGACATGTTCATTGGTGAACACTTTTCCTACAATGTAGAGGATTGCAGGCTGGTACACGTCTGACATACTGATTTGTACACAACCATTTGTGTGGCTGTCAATTTCACTAATGCATTGGTTATTATCTACATTCCAGATAATTGCATCTGTACTTGTTGATTGGGTTTGGTGCTGTTATGTGTGGGATTTTAAAGAGAAGAGGCTCACTGTTCTTGATCCAACACGCATGGAGTCTTCACCAGCTGAGATAGCAGAAGCACACCATACAACCATCAGCACGCTGCATGATGCATTATTTGATTGCAAGAACACATTTTCAGAGGATGGAATGTGTCAAGGAAGGACTGGACCTTAGAGTGCAAGAGTTTCCCCGGGTTTGGTGGTCCTAGGTATTTCCATCACGACCAAACCTTACTCAATATTCTCCTTTAGCTGTCTAACGCAGTGTTTTTATACCTTTCTTCTAGTTCGCTCTCTGGTGTGTATGCTCTACATTTTGCTTGCTACTATGACGGCCACAGTCTGTTACGGAAACTGGATGAAGTAAGTAACCGCATGTCTAAACTTCTTGCAACCTGAGAGTGCATCAGTTACTTAATAAAATTTTTCCGTATCTGTATTACAGGGCGACGCCATGCTGTTCCGTGATCAACTTCTGCATCAAGTTCTGACAATGCAAGGCAACATAGGCCACGTACCAGCAGTAAGGAAGAAATTCAGAAGGAAGAGTGGCCGAGTCACGGGGCATTCAACCGTCTACTAGTTCCTGAACACCTTGGACACTCTTTATTTGTTCCTATTTGTACCCTAATTACTCTGTGCCATTTTGCCCCTGAAACGCATCATCCCAACTAAATATAGCGTAGGGCAAGTTTGAACTCTAGATTCATGTATTCCATCGCTAATTGCCACTGAACAATTGTTCTGGGGAAATTTAAGGGGGCACTTGGGCAGTGCATGGCTAGCCGGAGGCAGCCTCCCCCTTGGAGGTATGTTGTTGTTTTGGGAGCAGAGGTAAACGACAAGACGCCTCCCTATAATGTGCGCATGAAGTTTGGTTGGGCGGCAAACACCTGGGTTGCGGTCCCACCTACGTTTGGGGCCCACTCACGTTGCGGTCCATTGGTAGATCACTTCTTTGGGCACGTCTGTTGCCATCCAAGGGGCATACCTGTGGATGGACGAGTAGAGAACCCAGCATATGACATCATCTCATGCACTTGACCATTTTCCACCAAACGAATTCTATTAGCAAGATATTCAGCAAGTGTCTGCATCGACACTCCTGACGACCCTTTGTTATCCTCAATCAAGGTGGAGATAAATTGTACAGCCTACAGATTAACCAGTAAGATTGGGTAGAATAAATGCAAATTTGGAAGAATGCATGCGGCTGTCATCCTCCCTTCCCTTCCTCTTCCTTCGCGATGACATCCGGCTGCAAGATGGAGAGGTAGGGATCAAGATCTTGTAGATGCCACAACAAAACTGATGAAAAATACCAGCAAAAGTAATACCGAAGTGGAGTAGGGAGGAAGCGTAGTGCAGATCAGGAGATGGGGAAATGACCCTGGAGGCCAAGCTGCAGGTTGTCGCTGGTTGAAGAAGAGTCACGGGCTCAATTATGAGCGCTGCTTACGCGTGGGGATTGGGTTGGAAATGGCAGTCTGAAGTGGTGTACGATGGAGGCATGACCACAACTACTTTCCCTGTTGCCATACAGCTGAGTGACCAATGGAGAAACAGGTGCACGTACAAAGTTTTTACAGTTAAAGGCAGGTTTTACTGTGGGTTTGGGCAGAGTTTTTACTGTGGTAGATATGCACAAGACAGAAGTTGCATGCATCCCTGTATTGGATCCACTGGCCCACAGAGCACATGTGTTCGCCCAATCTACGGCATAGAACAACTGAACTCGTACACAGGGCCTATGATGTTTCTAGAAGGCTGTACAAGGAAGCTCAAACAATTTGAGTAGCTCAAACATTATTAACAAGATGAGTAGCTGATCCCTCAAAATAAAAACAAGATGAGTAGCTGAAACAAATTGCACTGATTTGTCGACTCAAATTGCCAATCCTTGTATTGCAGGTAACTCAACCAAATAGGATGGTTTTACATGGCATCAAAAAATCCCCAGATCTTGCATTTTGCATGCATCTCTTATCTAGACAACTAAAAGGAGGTGTCTCGGTGCCTGCAAGGTCACCTTGCCTATTTGTGTATCTAAACACACAGACAAAACAGTTTGCCTCCACACAAAAAGAGAATCAGACTAATGGACGTCGTCAATGAAACAGACGACGACGTTTGGCATCATGAGTACAAGGGAAGAAACGACGACGGCGCCGAGACACCTCATCACGACGACGGCGCAGAGAATCAAGAGGAGCAGCGTCAGGGCCTTCTTCGAAGCTAGAGCTGGACATGGCATCGGACTCAGCTAGCTGGACTGGTTCACCACCAACCACCTCATCACTATCTCCATATCCTTCTTCTTCAGGGCCTTCACCTTCAAGAATTGCTGGTGCTTCCAGAACAGCAGCAGCTTCACCTGCTCCAACTTGTTCCTGTGCACAAGGTAGGAAGCAATAAATGCAAATGTTCTGCGATGCATAATGAGACAGTAGGAATTAAATGCAATGTTGTGACAAGCTTGATCTTACCACAACTGCATCTTGGTCATGAAAGCCCTGCAGTGCATTGATTCCACCAGCCACATCGCTCGCACCAGACTCACTAGGCTCAGCGTCCCCAAGGTAGCCAGAATCAGACAACTAGAAAGAAGAATAGATAGAGTTTGTGATTGGGAAGAATTAAATGAAGTTGACATGGATATGGCAAAAGGATCACAAAACCTGTTGAACGCCATCAAGACTAACAGGCACCATCGTCCCCTGGCTCACAGATCCATCCTGCAGGTCAGTAACTACTGAGCTGGCCACGGATGAGGCAGAGAGGAAATCGGACATGGTGGGAGCTGGCTACAGGAGAATGGAGCAGCTATGTGGAGAAGAAAGTGATGGAGATAGGAAGAAACAGTTTGAGCAGGGAAGACCAAGTGTTGTGGTGGAAAGATCTGCGTCTTATAAAGGGCAAGGCTATCCGAAATTTTTGAAATTTTGAACTTCCCTCCAACCACTCATCCAAATTTCGTTTGGTGAGGCAGCAGCCATCCTGGTATAGACATCAGCCTGTCTCATGAAGCTCAGACTGCAACTTTCCTAATGGGTGTATGGGGCATGGCTGCTGAAGCCTAACGTATATAGGAAATATTATGCAAGGTGCCTGTGCCTAGTAATCAGGCACTGGTTGGTGGAGCCGGCTGCACCTTATAGCATGCGGATTCTTTGATGCAGCTGGCAAAAAGTTAGTACAGATGGGTATTCCAAAATGTTGTAGAAAAATTGTCTACTACAAGCACAAGAGATCAATTAATGCAATAAAAACAACAACTTGCGTAGCTGCACAATATCAGCACAGATAGGTGATTGTTTTCCTAACAAAAAAAAAACTAGACACCATATCCAGTGTTCCCCTTGAAATGAATGACCAGAAGCGGCAATGGGATGCTCAGTGTCCTGGTGCATGTGAGAAAGAGAACAGGTAGGGCATGGACCATCCCAAGCCTGTCCCTTTCCACAAATAGGTTGCAGGCACCAAAGGGACGACTCCCTATGTATTTTGGTAGTAACCAGTAATGATAAAGCCACCATGATCACCAAATGAGAAACAAACATACCATAACTTTTTAACATCTAGTGAAAGGTGCCATTGAGAAATAAAGAATAATTTTCAGAACTACTATCAAGTAAAAATGACCATTTTCTGGAGATCATTGAGCAAGGAAGAAACAGTTGCAATTGTCATAGGGTGGCACACCTTTGCCTGAGTTGCACGTGGAGCTGTGTGCAAACAGTACCCTTCCTCTGTCCTGCCTGAAGGGCATAGCTCATCTCCCAGCACTGCTCTTTGCCTTAAATAGCAAAGCAGGCCTGCACACAGAAAGCATGTGTAAAATTTCCCCTACAACAGCTAAATGGTAAAGGAAGCAACAATTTCCAATAAAATTAAGCCCTCCCTACCAAAGCATTTAACTACCAGAAACACCACGTGGTTGCAAAAATCGTTTACCTATAAGAGGGAATGAGTTGAATTCAGCATAGTGAGGTAAAAGGACTGCAGAAAATATTAACTGCACATTGGTGGAACATTGAACTGTCAACTAAATGTGTCCAACATAGTCAAAGCACAAGCAGCACATGCTGCCCCACAATGACTATGATGCTTCCCCCACTACCATGTGCAGTAAGCATTACCTTTTGGCCAGTCCCTTACTAAGAATAGCAAACTTTTACATCAAACCTGCTGAAGTGATAGGCAACCCGTGCCTTGCTGAAAGGGTGCACATGTAGTGCTCCAACTTTAACCACACCTAACTGCATCCCAGTTGTTCAAGTAACTTGTCTGCAAGATGGAAGGAGTTGCAATGAGCACAAAGAATTGATCAAGTGAATGTGTTGCCAAAAAATCCTAGAGCTAGATTGGTGGCAAACATAAAGCAGCAACATGGTAAACAAATAAGATGGCACTGACATTCCTAGCAGTACAATCAGATGCAGCATAAAACATGACTACCATGCTTCCCACTCTGGCGTTGACAATTGCTAACACATTGGTACTAGGGGCTGACTAAGATTACCAATAAGCAAAATGGTGAACTTTAAGATGGCAGTAACATTCAAAGCAGTACAGGCAGATGTAGCATGAAAATGACTACCATGCTTCCACTCTGGCGTTGACAAGTGACCAATGCAGATGTGATAAGCAGTGTGTTTGCACAAGCCCTATTTGCTACTTCGTTCCACAAAAACTGAAATATCCCCACGTCAGTGGATAGCAAATTGTTCAAACGTCGATCCAAAAAAATGGACTCTATTCCATACAACAGGGCAACTAAGGGGTGTGGGCATGCTGATGTACAACACTTTAAGATGACTAACCATGGCTCAATATGTTTGCTACAAAGCAAATCAAACAAGCAGGCATATTCTAATTTAATAGGGCACCAAGCTTACCATACGAATTAAAAGATCCAAACAAAGTTAACAGTCAGGTTCAGACCAAATCCGCAGGTTCAATAAAAATATTACAACTTAACAACCAGGACCCGCCAGAAAAGAACACAAGTTCTGAATAGTTGCTGGTGCAAAATGAACTGCAACTTGTCAACAGGATCAAATGAAGATCCTACTCAACTTGTCGACAGGGTCTGCGAATTAACCTTAACATAGAAATTATTAAGAGCCTACTTCCACGGCATAAGGGCAAGTCCTAGCATCATGGTCTGGGCTGCGGCAGAACCTGCAGAACTTTGATTGCTTCACCGCACCACTTCGACCATTCTTCCGGTACAGATCCTTCATGTTCCTCCTCTTGGTTATCTTAATCTCCTTTGCACTCTTGAATCGTGAGTGAGTTGGTCTGCCCATTGAACGCTTGACAACTGGAGGCTTGATGGAAAGGATATCAATTGCTGCACCACTCCTCGTATCAACTATCTGTAATGGCTGGCCCTCACTGTCTGAAAACATGTCATCTGGTGAGTCCCTGCATCGGCTTCCTTCATACTCTGAGCAACTTGATGTATACCCCACTTGACATTCAGTCCTTGTTGCATCCCTAATTGACCTCATTTCCTTCAAAAGTGCATTCAAAAGTCTAACAGCAACATCAAAACAGTCACGGCCAGTCCTCGCGATTTCAACAACCTCTCTGTTCATCCCTTCAATGATATTGTTGCGGAAGTCAGGTGAATCTAGTGGAGTAGAGCATTCTTCAACAGGAACAAGATGACTTGGTTGGTTTGCACAGGCATCTCGAGTCCACCTAGTCATAATATGTGCCCCTGGAATCTGTGTAACCCCTCTCTGAACCATTATCTACAAATGACAAAATCAGAGGGAATGTAATGATGTGGATGGCCAAAATTGAAAAGCAATAGAATAACTTTGTACATGAGGTGTGAATATACTTACAATCAAAGCATGGCAGCAAAGAATTCCAAAGTGATTGTACAGCCCACACTCACAGTGATAGGATGAACTAGACTCATCAACAGTGACCTTGAATGATACCTTCGACCAAGCCTCTCTCTTGTCCCTCTCAATATGTGTCACCATAAACACGTTGCCATCAGATCCTGTGCTGTTCTCCACTATGTAGGATGTAGACTTGAACAATTCCTTGGCGAAAAGTTCATAAGCATCCCGTGTGTACAACCTCTCAGCATGAGCTTCGATAGGCCACCCATAGCGCCGTTTCATGTGTTTCTGCAAAATACAAAAATATGTCAATAATACAACATCAGATTATATGGCGCCATCAACAAATTAGAATGTACAAAGATACACGCATACACGGAAAACAATATACCTGCTTTGTGTCCTTCTCCTTTCCAGCAAAAGCTTTTTCTTGTTCCGTAACTAACTTTGTATACTGCTTCACAAAAAGATTCAGCGAAGCCTTCGGTGGCATCAGGTTCTTCAAAACATGATTTGCAGACTCACTCCTTTGAGTGCTAGTCATCCTTGCACAGAATATGTCCTTAAACCAAGGCTTAGCCCACAGAAACCTAGACTGGAATGCTCTAGTCAGTTCAGGGTGCCCATTCAGTTTGTACTTGTCAAGCAACTCTTGCCAGGCAGCATCAAACTCTTCTTCTGCATAAATGTGGTTAACCACTTTGTTAAAATCGTCATTGAAAGCATTGTTCGGGTTAAATATATGCCCCAGCACTTCCACAACTTTCTTCAGCACATGCCATTTACACCATTTGTGGGCGGCAAACGGCAAAACTTCCCGGATTGCACTCGCCATTGCAGCGCATTGGTCTGCCAATAGAACAAGTAGTATTGGGTCAGCTTAGAGCTATCAGATTCCTCATAGACTACGAAACAATGATGCAGCAATGTAAAGCTGAAATCAACCAAATAGGGACGAATGAGCCCAGCTAACCATACCTGTGAGTATTGTTACTGGAGGCTTCCCACCCATCATGTCGACAAAGGTCTTGAAAGCCCAATTGAAACTGTTTGTATCTTCGCTTGTCAGTAGTACCCCAGCAAAGATGACACTTTGGAAATGGTTATTCACACCGACAAACATGCCAAAAGGCATCTTGTAAAGGTTGGTGTTGAATGTGGTGTCAAATGTAACCACGTCACCGAAGTGACTGTACATCTTCCTACTGTTCCCATTGCACCACATCAGTGCTGTTATCCTACAAGCCTTGTCCATCTGCAAGCCAAATACAAAATTTGGATCCGCTTCCCGCATCTGGATGAGTAGCTGCAAAGTTTTCTGCATATCATCACCAAGCATTTCTGTTGCTATCTCTGAGCACAAGGTCTTCAATTTGTTCTTGCTGAATGAGAGATTGTTAACAGACCCGGCCATGCTGCCAGCAATGCTGTTAACTTTCCCAAGACTGACATTGTTCTCCCGCAAGTAACGAACTATGTCTTTGGTCGACTTGTCAATGCTCTGATGTGAGAACAGATGCCGCTTCTCTGCGCAACTCTTTACCAAGGGATGGTTGTGCTCAGGAACAAAGTTCTTCACATACCACTCATTGGTTTGCTTGTTACGTAGCAGCCTAAGCCTAGCTTTACAGCCACATTTGGTAGTGGACCTAACATTCTTCCCAGGTTTACCCTAGCACAGAACAATTAAGACACGATTACAAAACCAAAAGTATCTCCGGCACAGTTCATACCAGATATTCATATAATAATAACAGTTACCAGCTATTCGAAAACAATGATATAACTATAAAATTTGAAAATTACCCACCTAAGCGACTCATGCAGTAAAACATTACGTAAGTATTCTATGACAATTTCATGCCAACTACTACAATCAACCAGTACTGTGTCAGCTTGAACAAATGCGTAAAAAAAAATGCATCATTTCAAACAAATCAGTAGAGAGTTAGTAGCTCAGACACCCCATTACATCCCCGGTGTACTGTTATTACCTATTCCATTAGTACTGTGCCAACTCCACAAAGACATAACTAAAATTCATATGTGCAAATAACTGAGCAAGAGGATTAATAACTGACACAGACAAAAAACATACCGCGCGTTGGCACCTTAACTCTTGCATGTTTTTCACTTTCTCTCCATCAGCAGTAACATAATTTGATTTGTTCTGGTTAGTACCTTTCCGAATACTGAACCCTGTTTCCCATGAGTATAAGTTGTAGAATTGATATGCATCACCGAGAGAAGGAAATGTATCACCAACTTTTGGCAAAAACAGCTGTTGCTGAGATCCAGAATTCCTCAAAGCAGCTTCAATTGCACCCATTACTTTCTCATTTGCAGCAAATGGGCTGGTCCTGCCCCATTTCGATAGCCTACCAAAATAACATGCAAACAAAAGATCTCACTACATAAGTGCATTGTTCATCAACAACTGAAATTACAAGACCTAATTGACATAGGATGTGCGTTACAAACTAACCTGCCTGCAGGTCCATCATCATTAGAGGAGTAACCAGCAACCAATTCATCGGCCGCACGTGCATCATTCAGCCCTTCTGGTTCAGGAAAACAATCTTCAGGTGTACAATTCCGAACTTCACGGCCGGGCAAACAAGACCTGCGAGATTATTTTGTTAAGCAACATTGCACAAATAGCAATACCATAGAAAAAAAGATGGCCTGCAGAAACATTGCACAAATAGCGGGATTATTTTGTTAAGCTATCATCGGGTTCACTTACATTGTGTTTTCGTTAGCTGAATGGTAGCCAACAGAAACCTCTAAACTCTCATCCGGGTCATCCTCTTCATCTGGTTCATCCTCTTCATCGCTACCGGAAAATTCATCATCGCCGTAATCTTCATCAGTCTCACCAAACACATCATCATCATCTCTGCGTATATCATATGCAACATTAAACAGGGTGAGATGACTACTTCAAGCATTAAACCAAGTAGGAAATATGATAATTGGTCAGGAAAGTTACCCTTGACAATCCTCAGGTTCAGCATCAGCACAGTCTGGTGCATCACTGTGAATATGCTCATTGCTAAAACAAACATCCTTGGGTGCACTTTCACCGGGGGATTTATACCTGCCCAAAGAACAATCAGCTGGAATCTTAAGACTATGCTACCCAACATGTCTACCACATGAAGTTACAAACTTACAGGTTGCTAAGTGGTGACAATGTGCCTCCAATTTGGGAGGTAAGTTCAGTCTGCTGAGCCCTATGATGTGCCTCCCCACCGCAACTCATAATGCTACATGAAAATGCAATCCGTCCAAATCAACAACATAATTACCACAACATTTTAGCGTGAATCAACTTTGCAACCATAAACCTAGTGTAACACAGATCACACACTAAGAATTTTACCTGGAATCTTGGACACCACCATTCGCCATGCTTGCCATCAGACCAAGGAATGAAGGCGGAGGGGGAGGGAATGAATGGGGATTCGAAGCCTCTGCTCGGTGACCACCAAACATGAACGGATAAGGCAGTCGAGTGCACGGATCCGTGGAGACAACAGGAGATGAAGGAATCAAGAAAGATCCAGTAGCAGAACCACCGGGAACGGGAGGAAAGCCGGAAGGAGGAAAACCAGCAGGAAGACCAACACCACCACGAGTCCCAGGAGCCGGCCACAGATGGCCGCCGGGGAGATCAGCGGTCGCCATTGCCGCCGTGAAAGCTCCAGCGACGGGGCGCGGAACTGCCGGAGAACCAGCAGATGCCGATGCCGGAGCCGGGGAATCCGCAGCAGGGGAAGCCGGAGCTTCGAAACAACTGGTCGCCATTGAATCCAGGGGGGATATTGGAGATCCAGCAGATCTGGCAGCCATGGCGGCCGAGCAGCTGGCGAGGAGAAGAACCAAATTTTTCAGGGCCAGAGCAGCCACGAGAGAAAAAGTTGAAGCTGGGGGGGGGGGGGGGGGGGGGGGGGGGGGGGGGGGGGACATTTCGGGTCGAGTGGGACCCGTGTTTCCAATTGGACCCCATGTATTCTAACCAAAAAGGAACACCGTATCGGATACGAGCGCGGGTATTCCATGGATTCCAGCTTCGTATTCGTTTCATGTGGGACCAACTTGCGCGAATCTTAGCGCGACGAAGGAACGGCTGCATGCAGCAAAGCTCGAGCCCTTAAGGGCTAAAATAACTTTCCGCAGCAAAGTATTCTTGTATTTTATAGCTTTATATAGACAGCTTATATAGCGATGGACTATCTTTTGAAATCAATATGCTAAAAAGGTAAAAATGCCTTCAACATATAGACTAAGCTCGAGCTCTGATTTATTCTTTTTGTTTCAATATTAATATATCACTCATTTTCTCTCTCTCTAGAAAATCGCCTTCAGATGGCCACAAACACATGATTTTACTTAGCACGAGCTCGTTGGACCGCAGTTGGACGGGCGCTCCTGTTGCATTTCGTTCGCCTTCTGAACCCACTCCATGAAGGAGCCCTGAAGCCGGCGCGGCGCGCGCGCCACCCACAGATTGAGGAAGTCTATGACCACCTGCACCCACCGCTCCAGCTTGGGGTCTCGCCGCTGCCGGATCATGGCCCGTCTGCTCCCGACGCGCCTCGGCGGCGTCTTCTTCACCATCTGCAGCCCCGTCTTTTCCACCTGGAGGAACGCCGTGCCGTGCCTCGCCTTCCAGAACATCTGGTACGCCGCCGCCTCGGGCCTCCGGTGGAGGCAGTCGATCGCCTTGGGCAGCACGAACTCGTCCAGCTCCTCCAGGCTGATGTTCCGGTGCACGCCGCCGGCCTGCTCCTCGCCGTCGATCACCTCGACCGCCGCCGGGGCCTGCAGCGTGTCCTCCTCCTCCGACGAGCCGTGCGGGGAGAAGAGGAGCCCCAGCTTCAGGTGCGGCACGTTCTTCAGGCACGTTGCGGTAGCAGCATCGTCGTCGACGTCGAGGGCGGCTTTGCTCCGGTGCGCGTTGTACTCGGCCAGCGGAATGTGGCGCTGCAGGAACACCTCGATGACGGGTTCGAGATCAGAGACGGCAGCTGACGGCGTCGTTGTTGCGGCGTGGTGGTTGCTGCTGCAGCAGAGCGGGTTGGGGCGGAACCACTGGGTCAAGCTGCTGTGCATGGCGTCCCAGTGCTCCTTGTCGCCGGAGTCGAGGTACGGCACCCATGAGAAGTCCTGGCGCGGCAGCCGGATGAGCTCCCGGCGCGCCGACTCGGCGGTGGGCCGGAAGTGCGGCGTGACCAGCAGCTCCAGGCACCGGACGACGGTGCCGACCAGGTCGGTGCTCTCGGAGAGCCGCATGATGGAGCCCAGCACACGGTTCCGCTCCGCCGCCTCGTCGTCCTCGTACACGAACAGCAGCTTCGCCTCCACGCCGCGCGCCCGTCCATCCGCCGGATCGGCCGCACGCAGAACAGGTGGTACCGCCCGCCCCGCCGCACGAACCGGTACCGCAGCTCCTCGCCGGCGAGGAGGCGCCCGATGAGCGGGTCCACGTGAGGCGCGCAACGGTGCGGCGAGACGCCGCCGCCGAGCTCCACGAACCGCAGGAACTCGCCGGCGCCGTCCGCGTACCACTCGAACCGCCGCACCGCGGCGGCGGCCTCGGCGTCGTCGCCGCGGACGCCGCCGAAGAAGGCGGCGGCGAGCGACGTGGCGGCGCGCGCCAGGCGGCGGGGGAAGGAGGAGGAGGAGGACTCCTGCTGCTCCCGCGCTTCCTCCTCGGCGGCGCGCCGCCTGCGCTCGCGCAGCGCACCGCCGCACTCCTCCGCCGCGCGCTTCAGCTTCCGGCGCCAGCGCAGCAGCGGCGCGTCGCGGATGTGCCACCTGCGGGAGGCCTCCAGTGCGGCCTCAAGCCTGATCTGCGCCATCTCCAGCCGCTCCACGTGCTGCGCCTTCTCGTCTTCCTTGCCACCGCTGCCGCCGATCAGGCCGGACAAGGCCTGCTTCAGTGTCTCCTCCACAACCGCAGAACCCACCATCTCCGCCATGGCTTCGGTCGGATCCCCGATCGAGCTGCAAGAAACTAGCTAGCCGTATCGAACTGATCAGAGAGTGTTGAGAGTGAAGATGTGCTATGTATAGCGGGAAGGAAATGAGTCTCGTTTCCATTTTACAGCTGGAACCGTGCAAGTGTTTTCTACGCTGAAAATTAAAGTGGAGACCTTGACAAAAACCCAGGCCTCGAATGTTTGCACCAACTGGCTGTACGTAACTGAGCGAGTCAGTCATCGATCGAGTCGTTAGTGATCATGTCCGTGGACTTGGAATGAGACAGTGGGTCAGCGACAAAGATCCAAGGAAACACACCGTCATGGATACGCTTCAGGAAAAGTGGAACGGAATGGCCAGTCATACGCGCTACAGTAGCACCCTTGGAACGAGGACGAAGTATGTGGTGATGACTGATTAGTGCTTGACTCTATTAGTCAAGAATCTCGGAAATACGCGTAAAGAAAAAAAGTTTGACTGACTAACGATTTCATGATGGGGTGAACATGAGCCATTTCTTTTTTTTTCTCCAAAAAAAAATCATCAAACCCCAACACACACCTCTTTTACGGTTCTACCTAAAGCAAGATTACACACCACCGAGGACTGAAACAAGCCATTCACTTGGTTTGTAGCCTGAACATGACTTTTGAGTCAAAAAAATAGCATGACTTTTGAGTCAAAGGAGTAGACAATGAAATAGTTTATGTATGCAGAGAGTATTGGACTGATGACACATTTTGTCGTGCTGCTGATCGTGTGTGGTGAATGTCTGGAAGTGTTGTCAGTATACACGTACGTACGCATAGCTTGGACTTACCAATCGAGGATTCCAGATTTACAGGGCATGCATATGATACGGGTAGGTGTTAGACTGACTGCAGCAGTACCCGGTAACCCGCCCTGAACCCTAAATTTACCGGATTCTCCACCCGCTACCCGGTGCAGCAGAACACTGTAAAGCAGCCTCCATTGTCCAGGTCCCGCTCGCGCGCCGCCAAATCTGGGGGCAGCCCGGCCATCCGCCAAACGCACCCGACGTCGCACGCCCGCCTCGCCGTCTCGCGCCCGCCTCGCCGTCGCCGCGTCCCTGTCTCGTCGCCTTCGCCGCACCTCCCCCGTCGGCCTCCGTCGCCGCGCGTCCGCCTCTCCCGTCGCCGTCGCACGCCCGCCTCGCCGTCTCGCGCCCGCCTCGCCGTCGCCGCGTCCCTGTCTCGTCGCCTTCGCCGCACCTCCCCCGTCGGCCTCCGTCGCCGCGCGTCCGCCTCCTCCACCTGCCCGTCCGCCTCCTCCACCGGCCCCTCGCCGCCGCCTCTCGCTCCACCTGCCCGTCGGCGCCGCCTCGACCTGCCCTCGCCGCCGCCTCCCCTGGTTCTCGATGCCGTCGTGGCAAGATCTTGGAGAGGGCCACCTGGAGAGCGTTGGATGAACATCAAAAGACAGGTAATTTTCTAGGAAGAACTTGAATTGGAAAGAACTTGAATCGGCAAGAAATTGAATTGGCAAGAATATTGCCTGCTAGTTGATTTACTAGGAAGCAATTAGTGTCATCTGTGATTTCACTGAAAAGAAATTAGTGTCAACTTGTTTACATTGATTTCAAGAAATTGAATTGGCAGTCACCATGTTTACATTGATTTCAATTTCACTGAAAAGAAGTGTCATCTGCAGTATGTTCGTGTATCTCCCTGGTCGCATAGCTTGTTTCTGGGCGTCTACCATGTGCTTGAATGCCGTGAATGATGGTATTTGATTTTCTAAATCTAGTAGTATATGATACGAAGGGGGTTCTTCAAGTAGCACTGTTTGTTTGTTTAGAGATTATACTAGTATGTCTGAAGCCCAGACAGCAGATGTGCCTGCTGGCTATTCTGATACTGCTGAAATACTGAATGTTGCTGGATTGTCTACAGTTAATTTCTATTTTGTTGGGAGGCCTCTGTTACTATGTCTGATCTGATGGGCATGGCCAAGCTCTCCTGTTGGGATTCTAATATGCAGTATTACTATTGATGTCAATTCATTTGTACTATGCTTGATAACTGCTAGTGATGATCTGATGAGTAATGAATGTAGAAACTGCTTGAACATGTGTTTCTCTTGCTCACTGAACTCACATGCCAAATGTTGGCAAAATACCATAAGTTGCAGCAAATTTTTCCTTTATATTTAGGATATCATAGTGTTATTTTATTGTCAGACCTTGATGCTGAGATTAAGTTACTGTCAGTCCAACTTGCTAATCTTTTGGACAAGCAGAGCGCCTAGACTTACTTGATTCATGATACCTAAGCTTACTTGTTTCAGATTTTTTTTAATGCTTCTTTGGCATATGAGATTATCAGTTTCAGTGGGTCTGAGTCTTCAATGAGCGGTTCTACTGGCCCATCCCCTGTGCGTCGCAAGGTGGCCACAACAAAGGTCAAGCACGACAAGAGATCATTTTAAAGTTGCAGTCCCATTGTCGTGGTCCGAGTCACTAGCTTGTATCTCTAGCTATCTGAATAAATGTTGGTTCATTGCAAAAATCAAATGTATTTCAGTCCCTGATTTACTGAATGTAACAGTCACATGATTTCTTTTGTATTGACTATAATTATGTAAACTGAAGTGGAAAATTCACTTACAATGTCCTCTGTTACTCTGTTCCTGTGAAGCATTTCATCAGTTAATGCCACTATGGAGTTATTCTGACGAGTCAAAATTTGATTACAGATTGTGATACGTGGTTCTTTACTAATCAGTGGAAACAGTTCTTTCAATTGCTGACTTTTGAGTTAATGCCACTATGGAGCTATGTAATGCCAGTTGCAATGAATCAACAAAATTAAGCTGGGATTACAAAACTGAACTTCCACATTGTATCGTTTTTTTTTCCAACATGTCAGCCAGAATTCTGTTTGAACCAATTGAAAATTGGATTTCACCATGGTCAATTCTGTTTGAACTAGTCCAGAATTGGGTTGTGGCCAATTCATCATGTATCACAGAATTAGATTTGGATAACTTCAGAAGACATGAAACTACAGAATCCAGTACATACATCACTAGGGTTGGACATACATGACCATTGATTTGGATCAAGTACCCATGAACTGAAGAAATTAGTGCAAGAAACTAGTGATTTGGATCGCTGCCTTGCACGTCCTTGCCACCGCGAGCTGCAGGGAAGCACTGCAGGAATAGAGTGAGCAAGATTTGGGAGGGCTCGCTCCGGTGCCGCATGCACGCGGCCACGGACGTCTTCGCGGCACACCCGGTGGTTCTCACCAGCCTGCTCCCGGCGGCCAACGACCAGTTCGAGTGGCTCTTCGCCGTGCGCCGGGCGCGCAGTGACGACGACGGCGGCACGGCGCCGCGCCCGCCGAGCTAGAGCAGGACGGCGCCCCGCCGAGCCACGGCGCAGGACGGAGCTGGACGACGCTCGAGTGGAGAGCGCGGCGAAGCAGGGAAGGAGGGGAGCTCGGTTGACGACGGCGTCGCTGCGCCGGAGGCCGAGGCGAGGGAGAGCGCGGCACGGCGGAGGGCGCCGGAGCAGGGGAGCAGGCGGCGGCGGGCAGCGGATGGAGGATGGAATCCAGGTCGCTGTTGCAACGAACACGAATTTGGAGGCTGGAATCTTTTAGAGGAGACGTGTAATATTCTTTTAGAGGGTGAAATATACAGGTTACTGCTGCGGTCAGTCTTAATTGTCTCTGCACGGCACAATGCAAGGAATTGCCGGCCTCAGAATCGCTTCTTGTAACGGATCCTAAGACTAACAGCAGCAATAGCCGCTAATCCACCCTGAACCCTTAATTTAGCAGATAGTTTTTTCTGTACCCACTGCAGCAATAGCCGCTAAACCAGCCGCTATGGTCCAGTGCCCCGTCGCCCGCCCCCAAATTTGGTGTGTGCCCGATCGTCCGCCAAATCCGAGTGGCATCCTCAACCTCCCCGTGCTCTGGTCCCTCCCGGAGGCGCTCGCCTCCGCCTTCCCCATCAAAGCCGGCTACGTGGCCTGGGTCTCCGCCGCCTTCGGCCCCGCCGCGGCCTTCCTCGTCGGCTTCACCAAGTTCGTCGCGCTGGCATGGGTCTCCGCGCTGGCCCTCACCGCCTTCTCTCGCTCTCCCCGTTCGTCGCGCTCACCGCGCTCGCCGTCCCCAAGATCCGCCCCTCGCGGTGGCTCGCCGTCGACCCGCGCGGCTCTTCAACTCCATGTTCTGGAACCTCAATTACTGGGACAAGGCCAGCACGCTCACGGCGAGGTCGACGAGCCCAGGGACGTTCCCCAAGGCGGTGTTCGGCGCCGTCGGGCTCGTCGTCGGCGCGTACCTCGTCCCGCTGCTGGCCGGCACCGGCGCTGCGGAGTGGCCGACGGCTTCTTCTCAGAGGTCGGGCAGAGGATCGGCGGGCCGTGGCTACGGGTGTGGATTCACGCCGCCGCCGCCATGTCCAACATGGGGGCTCTTCGAGGCCGTGATGAGCAGCGATTCGTTCCAGCTTCTCGGCATGGCCGAGATGGGCATGATCCCCGCCATCTTCGCACGCAGGAGACTACAAAATCCCCAACTGCAGAAATAATTAATTCCAAAAATCCAATCTTTGACAAAAACGCTGATCCTTTTGTGCCGATGATCAACGCAGGTCGAGAGACGGCACGCCGACGTTCAGCATATTCTGCTCGGCGACTGGGGTGGTGGTGCTCTCCTTCATGAGCTTCCAGGAGATCATCGAGTTCCTCAACTTCCTCTACAGGCTCGGCATGCTCGTCGTGTTCGCGGCCTTCGTCAGCTGCGCGTCAAGGACCCGGACCTGCCGCGGCCATATCGGATCCCCTCGGACCGCGGGCGCCGCCGTCATGTGCGTTGCGTCGGCTAGGACCATCGTCGTCAGCGTTGTTGTCGCCGTCGCCGGCGTCGCGTTCTACTACGGAGTCGAGCACGCCACGAGGTCCGCCTCTGGCCGCGGCGCACCGGAGCAAGGGAGCGCGGGAGGCGGCCGCGCGCCGGAGCAGGGGAGCGCGGGAGGCCGCGGCGCGCCAGAGCAGGGGAGCGCGGGAGGCGGCGCCGCCGGAGCCAGGGCGCCCCGTGCAGGGGAGCACGGGAGGCGGCGACGGGCAGCGGATGGAGGAGAAGATAGAGGTCACTGTTGCAACGAAATCGATTTTGGAGGGTGGAAACTTTTAGAGGGGATGTGTAATATTCTTTTAAAGGGTGAAAAATAGAGTCTATTGCTGCGGTCAGTCTAAGCACCTTTGTAGACAGTGCGCGGCAGCCGTTGCGTGGCCGCATTGGCTTCAGCTGAGGCTCGAACCATCGCCATGAGCACCGGCGCCAGCCGGGTAACCAGGCCACGTCGCCGAGTCCCGGCCGTTGCTGCACGCGAGGGCGCTAGCTATACAACAGTTCACGACGCCGCCTCGCCGGAAAAAAGACAAACCCGGCCGGACACTGAACCCGCCGCGCCAGTCACCGCTGCGCGGGAGCAGTGAGCTGACAGGGGGATCGCCAAGGGTACGGGGAACACGAGGTGAAGCGCAACGAGAGTTTCCATGAACCACGCGCTGGCGTCGAGCGCTCCCGCGCGGCGCGACGTGCCTGGCGACGACAGCACGCCGCGCGGCGCGTCGTCGAGGAGAACGCGGGCTGGAGCGAGGAAGGCGGGAAGGGCAGTTCAGTTACTTATCAACGTCGATCATGCCCGCACAGCCACAGAGCGTGTGCCTCCCTGGCACCCACGAGCACGGGCACCGCGTCTTCTCACGGGCCTGGCCGCCGCGCCACTTTCACCGTTGTCGCGCCGTCCACAGCCGCCACCGCCACCACACGCGTGCCTGCTGCGCCCCGCCGTACGCAGCCTCCATGCCGTTGCCGCGCGCACGCCGTGACGTCATGCATGGCCGCCGCACGCGGCCTCCATGGCATTGCTTGCAGCGCCCCGACGCCATGCTGTCTCGGCCGCCACGCGCGCGTCAGCAGTGCCAAATCCACCACTGGAGCACCAGATCCGGCCGTAGAGCCACCGGATCTCGCCCAACACCGACGCATGCGCGCCATCCCTTGCTTTTTTTTCCCCTTCTGATCTGCAGCTTTTAGATTGAAAAAACTAATCTCAGCCGACGATTTATCCACCAACTTGAGTTTGAGTCTAATTGTTTGGAAATGGGGAAAAACAACCATGTCAAACAAAGGGTATCAGTCATGTATATGGAAGATTATGCTTAAAAGCCTTCTCCCACAAATAAGTGGTGCATTCAGTCTCTAGAATTCGACAACGGTAGCAAAATGTAAACTTTACAATTCATAAATCCAAAGACAAACTTGAGTTATTCAGAATTTCAGCATCATTTTGCAAACAAAAAAAATGATGGAACTGATGAATTGCAAATGGTTGATCCATGGCAGAAAAACAAACATACGCTTGACTTATGTTTCTATTTTGTTTCAAAAAATAGTTGTGGTTTCGTGAATCGAACTTCAAAAGTCATAGCTTTGTGATATAAGAGCGCAAATAGCTGTAAGTTTGTGAATTTACTCATACAATGCACTTGAGAATCTTTTTCTCTCCTCTCCAGCATCCCTAGCAATAACATTGGAATGGGAGGCTAGAAGACATATATCAAATGAATGGCAACCTTAATGTTAAAGTTATGCCAAGTGTATATGTCTACATTCACCACTTCTTCTTTTGGCATTCCATGCTGGTTCATCATTATACGTTAACCTGCTAGAACAACAACTCTCCAAACATCATTAGAAAGGTTGTGGGGCATAACCGTGCCATTGTTGTATTTCCTTTTTGTGTGACTCTCGTGTTTAAACCCCACATATATAAACTTAATTGAGTAACCATCAAAGTTGCAGTTTGTTTGATACGTAGTTTTCAAGACCATATTTTATTCACTGTTAGCGTCCAACCTTAGTTCTAGATATAGTAACCACGAGTAAGAAATCTACATCTAACAGACAAACATTCAAATATGTATTTATATTATATAAATGGGTCCTTCCATATAGCATCTATCTACCAGAGATTAATTACCGCCAAATTATTTTATATATTTAGGAACACAAGTTGTTGTTTTATGAAAAAATTATGGGAGAACAGGAAATTTGACTTGTATCAAACATACTTACCATCGGATATAGTTTACGATATTAAAAAATGGTGGCCGTCATTTAGAAAGGTGGAGTTAAAGTGGAACTGTGTTATGTCTTCAAATAGTCAGATCTGTTATTTTTCAAATTTTTGTTCCCAAAAGTCAAGAGTTGTTTGGATTTCTTTCTAAAGTTAGAGACATTGTTGTAAGGTCTATGAATACAAAAGGAAAATATTTGTGTATGAGTATTTTGGCAACACTTCAAATGCTTTGATTGGATATGATAACGGTTTACAATTTCTATATGTAGCAATCTTACATATAGAAAAAGTGGCCTCTTTTTAATAGGAATCATATCTTATAATATGTTATCTAAATGCATAGTCAAATAACATATGCTTACCAAATGTAAGAAGTGATACTTTATACATTGAGACCCTTAATCTGATATTTACTTTATTGGTTTATAAAAATATTTTCAAGATCAATGAGTTTTTCATTGGTACTTATATGCATAACGGTGAACAAAAGTTACAAAATAGATAAGTTTTAACTTTGTAGAAGGAGATTTACTCAATTAATTTGATCTTAGTTATGCACTGTTGATACAAATTTTGGCACACCTAAAATGCCATGTGTAGTTATTTTTGAAAGGACCTTGATGTCGTGTGTAGGCGATATAACCCGAAACATGACTACTAATTAAAGTAGTTAGTCTGAAAATGTCAGACTCGTGAAAGGGCCTGTAGCCTACTGGATCCTGGGTTCGACTCCTCGCGTGAGCAAATTTATTAGGATTTAACAGCGTTGTGTTTTCAACGGTAGGCGACTGTCGACAGCGAGGCGCTAGTGATGACTTCGTCAATCTCGAGGATTTGGCAACTCAGTCTTCTAAGATGCTCATAAGGGTAGGGTTGCCGGACTCGACCTGTAGGATAAGTTCGATGATGTAAGACAAGTCCGACCAACTACGCAGTGGAAAATAAATCGGGCGACCAAACGATAATTCTAGCCCGATTCAAGGTAGCAACATGCTAATATATGAGCAAGAAGATGGCAGCGATTAATTGAGGCATAATTCTAGGAGGAAAGTTGTAAGTTAATTGTCATGTCACCTAGTGCTAAATTATTCAATTTTCCGCCATCGTTTATGTCTCCTTTGTAATACATGAATCTTATAGAATCTTTGTGGTCTCTCCTCTCTAGCGTCCATAGCAAAACAACGGAGCTGTCCTGTTTGTGGCCATCCTAGGGGAGACCTCGACTTCTCAGAGATCGGCAGGAGCACCTGTGTACCCCGCCCTCATGTATCCACACACGGATGCAGGCGGGGCGGGATGTGGCTGCCCGCCGCCCCGCGTCCCGCATGAGCCGCAAACTGCCTCGCAGGACTTCGCGGCCGCCCGCAAGTAAGCCACAAGACTGCTCGGACGCATGCCATGCTTACAAGTACATCGCGTGCTCGTAGACGCAGGCGCTCCGCAGGCACCGCAGCCGCAGCCCTTGCTGCCGACGAACAACGGGCGGTTGGAGCGCCGCCGCTGCTGCCGTAGCTTATCTTCGACGTCGTCTCAAGTGGAGGTCGCGACGATGATCATGGACAGGATGGACACGCACATGATAGCGTCGACACAGAACACGACATCGTCGCCTCCGACACCAGCGACCGCCGCGGCGCCGTCTCGGTGACGAGATTCCGCTCCGACGCCGCCGCCAGCAACATCGTCGGTTCGCTGCGACGACCTGCTCCACTTCGCCTCCGTTAACCACGACCACCACACCGAGACGGTACGCCTCCGTCAACCTGCGAGACTGCGACGACCTGCTAGGACTCGCCGCCATCGCCATGCCTAGAGCTTGCAGGCGTCGTGGGCTTGCGGGGCGGGTCAGCCCAGCGGCTTTGCGGCCAGGCCCGCGCTTGCTGCATAATACCCACAACGTTGTCATCAGGTACCGATAGCGATAGGACAACAGATCACGTCTTGATCACAGAGCAGATGCAAGGGAAACGTTGTGGCGGGTTCCTTTAATCAGCGTCCTTTTGAACTGGATGGAGGCCTTCCGTGTGCTGCTACTGGGGTAACTACATGGGGATGGCTGAACCAAAACCGAGCTCCGAGCCCCAAATTACATTTTGCCACAGTGCCATAAGACCATAACTGCTGCTGCAGTGCGCTAACAGCCGCCGAACATCCTCCTCTGCTAATCTAATCCGCGACGCTCGCCTTCTTGGAGTCTGTGCCTCTCGGCGCTAGTCCACGACGAGGGGACATGGCGGCCGTCGTCCGTGGGGTGGGCCGCAGAACGCCGACGAGCAACGGCGTGTGTAGCAGGATGTTTCGCGCTTGAGGAGGTTGAATGCCTGAAGCGGCCGGTGCAGAGAAAGCGCGCGTCGAAGGTGGAAGAACTCGCGGCAGAGGTCATGGCGGCCCTGTTCTCGATCGACCAGGACGCCGAAACCCAACCACTCGTGGCTCTCTGGTAACCGTTGGATGGCGCGTGTGCGGGCAAGGATCGACGTGGATAACCGAAGTGCACTTTCCGCCTTGCTCGACGACGCGCGGCTTCCTGCGGCGTGTGCGCGTTCTCGCTCGCCAGGCACGTTCGCCATGGAAACGCGTCTTTCGTGTTCCTCTGACCACGCACGTGCAAGGAAGGACGCGTTCTGTTCCCACCCTTGGCCACCATATCCTCCGTCTCCCTACATCGCCGGAACACGCTGTCGCGGATTCAGAGCTCGGTGCCACGGCCAGCCGACACGTTTTACCACGACATCCATGTCGTGGCATCAGGAGTCTCAGCGCCAGCTGCATGCAGCGCGTCTCCGTCTCCATCGATCTCCTTGGCCAGCAGCATCCTTTGCCTGACTGACTTGCAAAGAAGCCGTGGGAATAAAAAAAGGGTTCTATCCGTTTGGTTACTCTGAATAAACCGTGGACGTGACTATCCTTTTCCGAGACGCATACGGAAGCCAGCCGTGTCCTTGTTGTAGTGGAACACAGATCACGCCTGTTGATAGTAAATCCATATATCACCTCTCTTTGCACACGACACGCATGCATCGCCAATGTCGTCGAGTCGTCATTGTCATTAACCATAAAAAAAAAAATCTCTCTCCCTGCCGCACGCACGCACGCACGCCATGAAAAAGCTGCAGAAGACGACGCGGAGGAAGAGGAGTACCAGTAGCAGTGTGCCGCAGCTGCCGGACGAGATTGTGTGGGAGATCCTGGCGCTGCTGCCGGTGAAGCCCCTCCTCCGCTTCAATCCGTGTGCAAGTCCTGGCGCGCCATCATCTCCGACCCGGCCTTCGTCCGCGCGCACCTCCGTCGCTCCGCCGCCAACCGCGACCACGACGAGTGCCCGTCCTTCCTCATCAGCCCCAACATCAACACCGCCCCGGACCCAGCTAATTTCCCCAGACAAACGAGCGGTATTCGCTTCTACCGGTGGAATCCAGCTGCCGGCTCCGCCGCGGCGGAGCACCTGCACACCGAGGACTTCGGCAACGATTACCACAGCGAGTTCAGGAGCTTCGCGCACTGCGACGGCCTGGTGCTCGCGCCCACTGACACCGCGCTCTACCTCTTCAACCCGGCGACACGGGACGCCCTCACGCTGCCGGACAGCGACCGCGACGACCTGCGAAGCTGCTGCTGCGCCGGGCTCGGCCGGGACCCTCGCAGCGGCATGTACAAGGTGGTCCAGGCCTTCGACCTGCTGGACTTGCAGGACCCGTACTATGACACGGAGGACGCTGCCATGGGCATGGAGGTGTTCACCGTGGCAGGGTACTATGGCAAGTGGAGGGAGATCGAGGACGACCTACCGTTCCCTGTCGAGCGGCACCAGACCGGAGTCAGCGTCAACGGGTTTATATTCTGGCGCATCGACAGGCGGCGCCGTCGCGGTAAGTACCGCCCGCCGCCTCCGCCTCCGCGGGGCGTGCTCTGCCTTTCCCTGGCAGACGAGGAGTTCAGCGTCGTCTCGCTGCCGGACTCGCTGGACCACGCGCTCGACGACGCCTTCGCCTTGGACGCGCTGCACGGCGGCCGGGAGCTCTGCCTCTCGGCTCGCACCGCCCCGAAACCATGACCATCTGGACAATGTCGATGCAGGACGACGGCAATGGCGTCATGACGAGCTCGCAGTGGCAGTGGGAGCGGCGCTACGCCATTCGCGTCGTCTCGGACCTCTTCCGCCCAATGGCCATCCTTCCCGGCAGCGGCGGCGGCGGCGGCGGGGTCGTCGTCCTGCGGGAAGGCGGTGACAGCTGCAGGACGCTCTACCGCTACGAGGTGGCGACGTCGGAGCTGACGACGCTGTGTCGGATGGATCGCGTCAGGTACCAGCAGGGTCGCGGCGGGGCGCGGAAATGGAACAAGAGTCTCGCGTCCTTCGATGTGAGGCCGTACACGGAGAGTCTTGTACGGGCCACGAGAGAGCCGCGGCCACTCGTGCGTCCGGACATGGCCGGGCTGGGCCCCACTGCTATCCGGCGAGCAGAGCTCCTGTGGGCTTTTCGAAATGGAAGTCTCAAACTAAAGGAAAGGTGATATGGCATGTCCGAGCCGGATTGAGATCCTCTGCAGTCGGGTGCTCTCGCTGCCGTGCGGGGTCGCGCGCGGGCGAGGCCCACATGCAGCCACCCGACTGCAGAGGGCAGTACTGCAGAGGAGCTGCTTCCGTCGGAGCCGCCATTGGTCTCTAAAAAAAAAAATGTCGGAGCCGCCATTGAGGATTCAGAACTGTACTGCATGTGCCTTAGCAGGTGTTCGTTTCTTTAGGACTAATTTTATGTCTGTTAGAATCTTGTCATTTAAAGGTATTAAATAAAGTCTAATAAAAAAATTAACTGCAGAACTCTGTGCTAATTCGCGAGACGAATCTAATGAGGGTAATTAAGCTGTGATTAGATAATAGTTATTGTAGCATCACTGTAGCAAAACATAGATTAATTAGGCTCGTTAGATTCGTCTCGTAAATTAGCACACATCTGTAAAAAAAATTTGTAATTAGACTTATTAATACTCTAAATAACAAAATTAGTTTTGATGTGACTTTTAGAACTAATGAAACAAACACCCCCAGCTTCATCTGTGCTCCAGCCAAGTAGTGCTCCTATAATGTATTGTCGTCTTTCGATTTATCCTGAGAATGTGTAGTACTCGTGAGTGGTTCACAGCTTGTGCCGGAGTTCAAAATCGTCCTGTTCAGATTCAGAAGGAGCAAGGTTCTTACCAAGCCGAATAAATACAAACTTTTGAAAGCCTTGGATATCCATGCGTCAAAAATTTGTATTTATTCATGCGTCAAAAATTTGTATTTATAGCTAGAAACGCCCAATGAAAACGAGCTGGTCGACACAGCCGCCACTCGGCCAAATCGCACCCATCGTCTCTCAACAACATTATGCGGGGCTTCGGATGGGCTAATTTTTTCGGCCCAGCTTTTTTTTTCATATACTCTAATCAGTGAAACTTGCTTCTTCATTTGAAATAGTTTGCGAACAAATTGAGAACAAATGCTGCAAAACGGCAGCATGATTAATTAATCCCGCATTCCTGAGTACTGGCAACAAAGATTGGTCACATGATTACATAAGATGATTCTGGCACACTACTACATATGTACATCTTCACAATATAGACAGCTATTGACAGCATGAATGGCTTGGGTCCATATTATTAAGTTCCCTGATTGCATCTGTGTTTAGGACGAAAACACTGACAACACAAACACAAGATGATAATGTGATGCGTACCCAGGATCACCTGGGCTTAATGATGTCGCTACACAGTGGATACATCTATGTTAGAAGGAGAAAGGAACAAGGCTCATGCAACAGCAACAACAACTGCGGGGTGCATGCACAGCTACTTACTGGATTGGTAATGACATGGCCCAGGTCTCAGGGTGCATCAGCCCCTCCTGCGCTTGGTAGCCGTCTCCATCTGCCCGAACAGGAACTGCAACACCTCCTTCATTGTCGCCTTTCGGCCTTTCCTGAAGTTCCAGAGCTCGCGCTCAACGTACCGGCCACTGGGGTTGTATTCGTTCATCTCCATCAGGGCAGTCTTCACTGCATTGCACACATCATCGCCATACTCGATCCACAGGTACTTCAGTTTTGCATCATCATCATTTATTACTTCCTGCAACAAACAAGAATGGATAATGATCTTAAAAATTCACACATCACTTGAATAACACTAGGCTCTGCAGCATAAAAGATCACTTGAATAGGAAAACTCAGAAATACCTTATTTTCCCCGTCAGCCTGCCTAATCATCTTAAAAGGATGCCAGGATGGGTTCTTTAATTCCTCTTGCCAAGCTGAGGCCAGCTCTAAACCTTTCTCCTCGTGATCACCACGTCCATATTTTCTCTTGCAAGCGTTTACAAATGGCTTTGAATCAAGTTCACCCATCCTTTTAATCCCAATAACTGTCCACCCATTTAGCTCATCGTCCAAGGCCTGATAATTGTCAAAATGATTTTATGATAATCCTACAAATGGCTTTAGATGCAAGGTAATTGCTTAACATATAGCCAAAGAAAATGAGCAATACCAGTATCAATTCTTTTCGGGCTGCCTGTAACTCATCGTTACTTTCTCGCTCCTTCCGCACAAGGTCTCCACTCAACTCTTCTAACCTCTTTTTCTCATGCTCTAGTTTTAAACTCAGCTTTTCCATCTTCTCGTGAATATCCCCATCATCATCTCCCTCCAAATGTTTCATCACTTGAAGCGTACCATTCAACCTTGTTACTTCAAGCTCAAGTTGCTGCTTCTCATGCAGCTGTTTTTCCAGCTGAAGCATTCTTGCGAGTGCATCTTCCTTTTCCCTCTGATGGTATTAAGGTGTATTAATTATCAATTGTCATCTCTAAAGTTCAAAGCAACCATCCCGAAAACAACATTAAAATAAGAAAGCACAAACCTTCTGGTCATCCAATAGCTTGCGAACATCTTCATCAGCCCTCTGTTGCTCTATGCTAGCTAGCTCAAGTTCACTATTATCATCTTTTGCCTGCACGTTTCAGAAAAGACACTTAAAATAGTTATATGCAGTATGCAACTATGCACTTGTTCTATCATTGGTACGCTCAGAGTGTCATCTTTAGGTTTTGGGACCCCAAAGGTATTGGGAATACTGCACTTCTATAGAAAGAAACCTAGCATTCCTAGAAGCTACGATATAATTTAGACAGTAAAGTGCTTGCTAATAATGTCCCTTATAAAAGAGAGGGTACTGCTATGCTCTATCATTTCAAACAGCTTGTACAAGTCTCACATGGAACAGAAAAAAGCAGCATGTTAGGAGCATGGGCCAGTGGGCCCAGCCCAGACCGGGGGCGGCAGCCCGGCGTGCTAGGGCTGCCGCCACCTTGCCGCGCCGCCGCCAGGGCGGGGCTGCGGCTCCACCTTCCAAAAGTGGCTAGAAGGAAAGCGTCGTGTTGGTTTAGGATTGTTCAGATTGAATAGGAAAGAGTATCTATTAAGTTAGGAAGGAGTCCGTTGAGTTAGGCAAGTTAAGAGTCCAGTCGGATTAGGAGTTGGAGTTAAGTTTGCTTGTAAGTCAAGTCGTCCACCCTCATATATATGAGGGGCATTGTAATCTGAACAATCAAGTAAAGAAAAGGGTTTAGTCCCTCTCTCTATCTCTCTCAGCCGCCGCCGCCCCTGCCCTCCTGCGCCCAAGCCGCCGCTGCCCCCTCCTGCCCTAGCCGCCCCCTCTCCTCTCTAGCCGCATAGGGGCAGCAGCCCCGCCATTGTTCATAACACAGCAAATAACCATGAAGTCTTTGTTTTCATGACAAAACCACCATGTAAAAAAAGGAAGTACTGTGATGCACCCTAGGCATAACACTTCAGAGGATTGTGCATAGCCTAGTGCTTGGGTAGCTCTTTAGCTTACCTTCTGCCTCTCATCATTGAGTTTTTTCTTGTCGCTGGCATTCTCAGCTGACAGCTTTTCAAGTTGTTTAGCTCGCGAATTCAATTCTCTCCTCTTATTGTCTAATTCGAGCCTCAAGTTTTCATTGTCTTGGAAAATCCTAAGAGCGTTTTCACGAGCCCTGCGATGAAGATTGCGCATTTCTGGAGGGAGAATTATAAACTTTATCAGATGAGTGATTTCTAATAGAGAAAAACTGCTTTGTTGATTTCATAAACCAAAATAATTTAACACTATGCAATCAACAGTAATGACTGGGAAAGTTTGTTTGTACATGCAAGCAATGATTATTACATCAGATAAGTACTAGCAAATATGATTAAAGAGCATATAAGAAAGACATGGAGCAACTTCATGCATATTTGCATTATCTGAAGAACTACACTAAGGCAACTTATCTAACCAAGCCATACCAACACATGTCATCAAATATACAAGAAGTAGTTAACAACCAACATCCACCTTTCAAACTATTTGCAACATTAAATATTAATAAATGTGGCATACTATCGATATGACTTTGTCAGCAATTATTTGGGAGCATATCTCTATTTCTCAAAAGATGTCTGTACTAACAGCAGACTCACTACCTTTTAACATAGGCTCACAAATAACTTATCAAGAGCCATTTTAAGATCACAAGAATACATATTAAGACTAGGAAAAAGACTACGAGAATCCACCAATAGCATACGCTAGAAGCCTAGAAACATGGCTTTAGTCATAGGACACTGCAAAATGGAAAATTAGCTGCAGGGCACGGCATGTTGCCCCTGCAAAATGGAAAAATTTCTGTAGAAGACTGTAAGTAAACCTCAAGATAGTTTTAAGTTTTAACTACCCAGTAGTCGAGTATTTCAGTTAGTTTGTTTCAGTTTCAGTAATTAGCAGTAGCAGGGCATACAACGTGGTCAAGACCAGGCCTAAGTTTTAGCGCCAATACAGCCACTGTTTGTCGGCCACTATGACCATTATCTCCTGTAACCTTTCCCTCTTTAAGTTACATCGAAGGGTCAGAAAAGCTGCAGCTTCCTGCAGCACCAAATTCACTTGCATTCAAGTTCTTCAGATTAGGATATTACAAATGGACACTGCATGGTGTACTGCAGACACAACCAGTCCTACAGCTAATTTTCCATTTTACAGTGTACCCTATAGACAAATTCATATTTTCTTGTGTCCTGTAAAAAAATTGCCCTTAAAATTATTTGGATGGTGATTAACCATATTTGTTCTGTTTAGCATGTCAGAATCAACAGATTACTACCATTTACCAACAGTTCAGCACTACTTGAAAAGTTGAAATACAATATACCACAAGAGTAAAGCAAGTTACTATTCTGTTGCCCTAGTCTCAAGAAGGCACCTAGCCTACACAGTACATACATTATTCTTACTGTCTACTCCCTCTGTTTTTAAATTGTTGTCGCCGCTGACTTTTTAAGTTACGTTTGACTGGTCGTATTATTCAAAATATTAGCTCAAACAAGCAAAATTATAAGTTATGTTTCAATTTTCTTTAGTGATAGAACAAATCATAACAAAATATATGATAGTTTTCTTAAATAATTGAATAAGACAAATGGTCAAACATAACTCAAAAAGTCAACGGCAACAACAATTTAAGAACGGAGCGCGTATGCAAACACATTTTAGCATGGAGGCCAAGAATTAGCCTTTCAGCTGGTGCATATATGAATAGAACATCCAACTATCCAAGGCATCAAACCATCACATGGATCTGCTAACTTCTTTGAAAGCTTATGTATGCACAGAGAGAAATAAAGTATTACAAAGACTGATTATTGAGCAAATTAAAATATATCAACCAGTTTGCTCATGTGAGCTTATAGAACAGTAAAAGTAGTATCCTGTGAGCCGCAGGAAATATGTGCGTCCAAAAGCTTTCTAGAATAAGAAATCAGCTAATTAGGGAAGTCTCACAAAAATCATGCATTTTCTAACATACTAGGTCTAGTGGTTAGGTAGCTGCACTTCAAAAATCATTGAATTTGAATAAATCACCAATGTTATTTGAAAAAAAAAAGAAAATAAACTATGTCATTTTTCACCGTCAACGGTAGAAGAAAACAAAGCACAATTGGGTAAAGTACCTTCATTATATGCTTCATGTAGTTTCCTGTTGTCTTCCTCAAGCCTTGAGATGGAGAATTCAGTAGCATTCTTCTTTGTCTCCAAATCCTGCAAATATCGATTCTTCGCCTCAATCTGTGATGCCAATGCCGCCACCGTCATCCCTGATTTCTCGTATTCGATCTTGGAGACATCATTTATTGTTTTAAGATTTGTATGCTTCCTCAAGAATCGCCCCACCACACTTGCCGCATTGTAGTCCCCCTCTCGGGCAATCCACCCATACACCTTAACCTCAACTTCGCCACCCTCCCCTTTCACAGCATCTCCACCATCATTCCTTGTGCACCATTCATTCTTCCCCAGCTTATTCACGCTGAAGTGATTTTCTAGTGTAAGTGCATCATTAAACCCACTCCAATCATTGGTAAATCTCACAATTGCAAAGGTTTCTGAGCCTTCCATCTCATCCGAAAACAAAGGCACAACCTCATCGAAGCTGAACATGGCCACTTTACTGGCAAAGTCCTCAGGATTGAACCCTAAGCCAGCTGCAAGTATACAAACCCACGGCCAAGCATACTTCTCAACCTCCTCCTGTGGAGGCGGCGGTGGCAGCACAACAGGTGCAGGCGAGGGTGCAGCACAGTCGGATCCAGCTGCATCAACTTCAGCTTTGGCCTTCCCGTTGGCACTGACGCTGCCATTGGTATTAACAGGTGCTTCAGGTGCAATAGCACCGGCAATGCCAGTGATGCCGACCAGATCCTGCGCGAAGGACGGATCGGTGCGGACAAACCGAGCAAAGGCGCGATGGGACGCGCGCTCGCGTCCGTGGCGGCGGTGCTTGCTGGAGGCGCCGATGCCGTCCGCGTGTTGAAGGAGGTCTTTTATCTTGTAACCCTGCTTCTTCTTGCCCGGGCAGAAGGGGCAGCGGAAGGTGCCGTCCGGGTTGCGCACCCTTTGGTTGCCGGAGCGGAGGAGGCCGTACGACTTCTCCTCGTAGTCGCTCTCCGCCTCCGAGTCGTCCTCGTCGGGGTCGTCGGAGGAATCCTCGTCGGCGGGACCTCCCACGCCGGCGGCTTCAGCGGCGGCCTCCGCCTCCGCCTCCTCGTAGGGGTCCATGTAGTCGTCCATGTCAAGATCCATCCCTGGGGTTTAGGGATTCAACAGTGAAGATTCTTAGAAGGAAATACAGTCATTCTTCATCGAAATCGAACGAGAAAACGGGGGATTTCTTCCTGGTGTTCATCGATCTGAACATTGGAAGAGTAATAAAAGGGGTACTCACCCCGAAATGGAGCAGAAGCTGCTGCAGAAGGCACCGAAACCAAACTGGATGGAATCGGAAGGGGGAAAACCTGACCAGGACAAATCCCGCGTCACCGCTTTCTTCTACGGCAAGATTGCACGCAAATGAGCTTGCTTTCTCGCCGGATTTATGGTGGAAACAGGCGGATTGAGCGAGGAAGGGAAGTGCAGCAGTGGAGAGTATTTAGGAACAGAGCATCACCAGCATTCCTGGGGTTTTTGGCTTGGTGGAAAACAGAGCACGGGAGAGGTGTCAGTGGTAAAGTGGTCGATGACATGCGGGCCCAGACTGGCGTCGAAGTGTGGGCCCGCATTTCCGGGGACGCTGACACTTTGATCCCTTTGGGAAGCGTTAACGTGGGCCCTGCTCATGCTGCTCCGTTACTTTCCTGTGATTCTTTGTTTCAGTTTTCAGAGATCCATCAAATTTTAGGCCCCGTTTGGAACGCAGGAATTTCGTATGAATTTACAGAATTTCACAGGAAACCGTTCAATTTCCGCAGGAATGGAGAAGAAGAATCCTCCATTCCAAACAGGGCCTAAGAATTCAGGTGGTTTGTGTCGTTTCTTTAAGATTAAATGTCACATATTAAAAGAATCTTGCTATTTAGGAGTATTAATAAGTCTAATTACAAAAAAATTTTGACAAATAGGTGTTAATTTACGAGATGTATCTAATGAGCCTAATTAATTCATATTTTGCTATAGTAACCATCGTCTAATCACGGCTTAATTATCCTCATTAGATTCGTCTACGAATTAGCACAGGGTGCTGCAATAGTTTTTAAATTAAACTTTATTTAATACCCTTAAATGGTAAGATTCTACGGGCCTAAATTTAGGCCTAAAGAAACAAACACCACCGATGATTGAAATTTTAGGCTATTGGCATAGAGCATAATTGGTACAGGAATGTTTCGTTCTGAGATTTAGAGAGAACTTACACGATCGAGATTCACAAAATTCTTTGATGTAAGCAATCGTTCAAACACAACCTATGTAAGCCTTTTTACTTTTCAGGGGATAGATTCGTGGCATCTAAGAGCAAAATAATGAAGCATATCAAAAATAAGCTTTCACACAACGAATCTGTCATTTCCTTAAGTAGATGTAACTGACAAGGCTAGCTATTAGTATGAGTAAATAATACATAATATGTGTCAATAAATAGTTAATATTTGGTTGGTGAAGCTAACTTAAAAATCTACTTAATAACTCACTATAAAAATCCTACAAATTTATGGATTACTTAAACAAATAAATAATTCGATTTCTTACCCGTGGGAATTGACATGATTCGTACTCTAAATCGTCGTCATTTGATGGTCCTTTATAACACAAAACCTAAGAGGTGATACCAGGAACTATCATAGGAAGGTCGAAGGAGGATGGTGGATACCAACAACAAGAAGAACATTGTGGGTAGGTGTAGTGGTGAAGGTGGATCAAATTAAGGGGGGGGGGGGGGGGGGGGGGGGGGGGGGGGCACAAGGTGAAATCAAGGGTTCTTTAAGAGGGCATGGCCACACTTTGGCCAAAGCAATTGCTCCACCCCTGGGTGGGTGGGGGGTGCTTGTGACGCGTGAGGAGGATGACACAAGGAAGTATGCTCTCGCCTAACGGAGGATCACCATGGTTGCTGGGAGCATAGCAGAGAAGTTGTGAATCCACATTATTAGATGGTAAACACATGTGAGGTAGTATCACGAGTGGGGAGTAGGGTGGCGGCGCGAAGTGAAAGAGGGAAGACGAGGCTGGGCTGGAGCGCCTAGTATTTGGATTGCAAAGATGCGTATACGGCGATGAAGGAATTAGGCGGTGAGATATAAATCGAATGGCTGGAAACGGTTGATTGAGATTTAGGGTGATATCCAACATCTGATTGTGGGTACGTAGAATATCATTTTATTAATTATTAATCAGGGATTTTAGCTCCTCCTTTTATTCCCATGTAAATACAACATCTAGTACACCACCGTAGATTTCACCGTCACACGGTAGCACTTCGCACTTAGCCACATTCTCACCTTGCACCACATGTCATGTCCGGTCGACGAATACTACAAAGAAGAGGCAGTCAGTACTCGACTCGAGCACAGCAAAAACCCGTAGCCTCGAACGACCGAGAATGGAGCGGTCGATCAATCACCACTTCACCAGACTGGCAGCAGGTAGCAGAACTCGGCGTCGTAGGGCTCGACCTCCACCAGGGCCGCCTTGGGCGGCGCCCTGCCCGCCAGGACCTCCCTGATGGCGCGCTTGAGTGGGCCCCGGGGCAGCTGGCTGTGCACCCACTCGAGCAGCGACGCGGCGTCGTCGGCGAAGTCGCGCATGTGCCAGTGCAGCAGCCTGGGCACGGCGACGGCGCGCTGCCGCCGCCCGACCACGCGCACCGACGACTCCAGGTACTCCACCTTGGCGCGCTCCAGCTCGTTCGACACCTCCTCCGCCGTGTACACGCGCAGCTATTGCAATGATGGTAAGCCCACACATGCAAAACAACAAAAATGTGAGTGAGGTCAAGTCTCTTTCATCAATTGGTGAAGAATCTGAGATCCTCATGATGTCGGTGTTGACGGCGACACAAGTCCGTACGTACCGCCGGCGACGAGCGGCTGCCTCGGCAGAGCGCGAAGATGACGTTTGGTTCCGGGAATGCGAGCCCGTACGAGCGCAGCAGGTCCTTCTCCCCTTCGTCCACGATTCCCTTTTGTTTCGTCATCATCATGAGAATCAGCAAGTTACAATCGCTCAGATTTATCTTAATTCGAGCATAAAGTGTAGTTGATCGCGCGTACCTGCTTGCCATCAGGAGAGTGCCTCAGGATGAGATGCTCGATGGACAGAACATTCAGCACTGTGCCTCCGACGTTCACTGAAGCCTGGACGACAGTGTTAAAAGATGTGGTTACAGTCTTACAGATAAACCGAGTCTGATCATCATGAGAAGTGTATAAACATCAGTCCAAAAGAGACTGTATATTACCTGATTCAGCAGTGCGAGAAGCTTGTCTGGCGACGGAGGCAATCCGTGCTGAAGGAACGCCTGAAACCATGACAAAACAAGAGTGTGACTTGTCCTGATCGAACGAGCGCTACCGTCCCTTTCAGACACTAGTGTTCAGCTTACAGTACATGCATCACGCAGAAGTTGTAGATGTTGATCCAGAACGCCAGCTTCTGCTTGTTGGTCAGGAAGCTCGGATCCACGGCGCTCAGCTTCTGCATCAGCCCTCTGCCGCCCCGAAGCAAAAACCAAACAAACAAACTCCATCATACATATCAGAGCTGCTGGAATTTCGTCCCACCCTAGCACAACATGTGTCTACGTACGAGCTTTTACCTCAGGTTCTTGATGTCCACGAGGCACAGCGAGACGCGGCTGACATCGACGGACGCTCTCGTGAACTCGACGAACCTCCTGTGCCCACCGCACCCGCCGGCAGCAGAAGCCGCCTCCTTCGCCGCTCCGGCGCCGCCGCCCTTGGGCGTCCTGCTGCTCCGGCCCTTGAGCGGGCTGATCATCGCCGCGGCGGCGCCGGTCGCGGCGGCCCTGGGCACGAGGCTCCTGGATGCGCCGATGCAGGAGACGCTGAGCTTCGGCTCGCCGCCGCCCGGCTCCGGCTCTGAAGTCGCCGCCGCGTCGGACGTCTTGTTCAGCTTGTGGAAGATGGTGATCGTCAGTTTGATCAGGTCCTCGGCGAGCTTGTTCGGGCTGTTGAGGCTGAGTTTCCTGTCCGGAGGGGTCGGGGTCTCCGGCGAGTGGCAGTGGCTGCTTCGCCTGACGTGTTCCACTTCCTCACCTGATCAAAGTATAGTCTTGAACAGTGAACACAACGCATCATAAGTCTAGTATGTACTGCTACTTTTGGGGCGTATATAATTTGTAATTTGGACTACGACAAAAGAACTGCAGTGTAAAGTTAAGAGTTCAGAAAATTGAACCTATCCATTGAAAACGTGCAAAGTTGCAACGAAGCTCATGTGCTACGTAAAACAGGAGTCCTTGTGATTTGTTATCGTGTTACAGTCGATAGAAAGTGAAAACTTGTTGCATTTCTATGCACCTAACACCATTTAACACTTGTGCAAGATTCCAACAAACCCTGAATTTGAGGATGTGTCCATGATCAATCAATTACGCTGAAAAAACACTTACTCCCTCCGTCCCACAATATAAGCATTTTAGATTTGGTCAAAGTCAATTCCTCTCAATTTTGACTATCAATATCTATAAAAATAAATTAATTCTAATATGAAGAGTTTACAAATTATGATAATTGGTTTCATAATAAATCTAAAAATATAATTTATATTTGATCAAACATTATAATTTTTATGTTATTCATAGTCAAAGTTTGAAACGATTGACTTTGACCAAAGCTAGAAATGCTTATATTCTGGGACGGAGGTAGTAGTACTTTTACCTTTGACAGAGGCGGATCCGACAGAGGCCTTGCTCTCGCATTCAAGAGCCTCCCCGTCAGTGGCAGGACAAGGCGGCAGCCTCGGCAGCTGCTCGGCTCCCTTGAGCTCCTTCCGGCAGCCCAAGCCGCTGGAGTGCCTCGGCGGCTGGCGATCCTGGTGAGGCCAGTTCCGCGGCGGCGGCTGCTGGACAACGCAGTGGTCGTTCCACTTGCGCTCCCGGTGCAGGCGCAGCCGCAGGTCGTCCACCTTCTTCTCCAGGTAGAATATCTCGTCCTCCACCATTGCTAGCTCTCCAAGGAGGCTCCTAACCTGCACCGGTGCGAAACAAGTACTGATTCAGCTTAAGGTTCAGTCAAACCTTATCCACAAGCATTGATCAGACAAGAGGGGAATTTCACATGGCCAATTCACAATTGACATGAGTGGATAATACTCCTATGGACGGTTTACTTACGTGTGACACAGTAAACAAAGACATTAGTACAAGCTAGTATCGCGAGGCCGTGCTGATGTTTTTTTTTTACTTGTACCATGGAAATGATCATTTTTCAGGTACGAGAAGAAGGACCGGATCCGTGGAACGCACCAGATCCGGCAGATAATCGAGAGCGCGATGTCAGTGTACACGGACAGTACTTGGGCGTCCTCCTGTCAGAAGCAGGTGACATCGGTTAGATGGGGGACAGGGACCCAAAAAAAACCCACTGTTCTGCACCTGGCGTTGTTCGCCCGTACGAGTACGCGTCTGTACTCGGATCCTGGGACGATCTTCGGCCCGTGGGAAATGACCGTGGCCATTTAATACTGTAGTCGTTACGTTACTCCTCGTGATCTCGGAGCTGCAGACAAGGAGCAGAGGCGACGGTACAGCGAGGGGTGATCTCTAGTGTCACGTGTGTGTCTGTGATCTTGGGATGAGGTCAGGATGTGGAATTGTATGGTGGTGAAGACAAAGGCTCTGCTCGGACTGCGGTGATGTTACACTTGCAATCATGTTTGTTCTTCGTGGTTCAGACTTTATACTGAACATGTAAACAGATATCCATTTTTTCCTCGCAAACAAAACTGAATTTGTGCATGTGCAGAAACCAGGTCAATCCTATTAAGGGTGCGTTTTGGTTCCCCCCTCTAAACTTTATATCCTCTAAAGTAAAAAGAATCTTACTATTTAGGGGTACTAAATAAAATTTAATTACAAAACCTTTTTGCAGATGGGCGTTATTTTTCGAGACGAATCTAATGAGCTAATTAATCAATGTTTTGACACAGTGATGCTACAGTAACCATCGTCTAATCGCCGCTTAATTACCCTCATTACGTTCGTCTCGCGAAATAGATGGGGGTCCTGGACTTAATTTTGTAATTTAACTTTGTTTAGTACACATAAATCGTGCCGGCATCTTTGATGTGACCCCTCTAAAAACTTTAGAGGGGTCACCGAACGCAGCCTAAGGACGGTAAGGCATACAAGTAGGTTCAGACTGTCATGCCGACGACGAAACTGAAGAACAGGTAGCCACGTGATGCAAAAGCATCGATCCCCGAATTAGGAGGAAAGGAATCAAGAGAGACAGACGCACACAGAGGGAAGAATGCAGAGTGCAGAGGCTGCTTCTGATGTAGGAGTAGCAGTAGCAGTAGTAGTTACCTTGGTCGGAAGCACCAGGGCGGAGAGGCAGCAATGGCAGACGACGCGGCCCTGCAGCGAGCACTGGAGGACCCTGCCGAGGCGCTGCTCCTTGTCGAGCACCGTCTCCAGCTCGGCCACCTCGAACTCCAGCTCCAGGCGCTTCCCGCGCTGCTCGTCCCGGTCCATGAGGAAGTACATGAGCTTCATCTTGCACCGCCGCACCCGCGCCCTTCTTAAACCCGCCCGCCGCCGCTGCTGGTAACTGCCGCCGCTGCTGTTGCCGCCGGCGGCGGTGGGGCGTAATTGCGTCGGCGAGCTCATTTATGGACCCTCTCTCTGCCAGTAGTGCTCTCTGCGATCTCTCTCTCCCTCTCTCTCTCTCTGGTGCGTGCAAGAAACAGAAGGGAAGGGAGCGACTGCCCAGTGCCCCCGGCGTGCCGGACAAGAACCCGCGGGTGCTGCCGCTTTCGGGGCAGAGGAGAGGAGAGACCGGGAGAGGAGGCACGGCGGTGAGGAGGACGCGTCACGCTTCCCGTGCGCGCAACGGAAATCGCGCGCCCATGCAACAACGCATGACCGGCTTAAATTCTCCAGCGGTTGGGGTGAGCCCCCTGCTCTCACTGGAAAGCTCCGGATTTATGCCCGTGAAGGGAGCCCGTCCGTTACACAAGAGTGAGAGCGTTCAGACATGGGGACGTTTCCTGAAGATAATCTAGACTTGGGCCCCGTTTGGATCACTTTAGACGGTGCTGTAGCAGTCACATCAAAGATGCCGGCACGATTTATGTGTACTAAACAAAGTCAAATTACAAAACTAAGTCCAGGACCCCCTCTCTATTTCGCGAGGCGAACGTAATGAGGGTAATTAAGCGGCGATTAGACGATGGTTACTGTAGCATCACTGTGTCAAAACATTGATTAATTAGGCTCGTTAGATTCGTCTCGAAAAATAACACCCGTCTGCATAAAGGTTTTGCAATTAAATTTTATTTAGTATCCCTAAATAGTAAGATTCTTTTTACTTTAGAGGGGTATAAACTTTAGAGGGTGTTTTATAGAGGGAACCGAACGGGGCCTTGAACTAATTCATGAGCGTCCGGTCTGAGCATTAAGGGTGTTTGGACGAGAGGGGCAAACTTTCAGAGATTTAAAGTGTTTTGACACAGATTATTTTTTATCCAAAATGACCGACAAGTTCTCTCATCAGTAGAGTGGTGCCGGTGGCCACAACCCACAAACTTCTGCACAATGTATCAGTATTGTAACATGCAATTGCAAACCTTCTGTTTAGCGTCCAGTAACAGCCCCCTTAGGTAGGCGTACGTAGCAGCAGTTAGTACTAATTCGATTCATTACACAACGCATTCGATGCTACTACAGAAGTTTGCATTGCTTGGAGAATACTGATCCCATCATCCTCGTACAGATCTCACGATAAGTACGTCCCAATGGTCAAACATATGACAAACAAATCCCATCGTCGTATGCAACTGAAATGTTGGCGCAGACTCCCATAAAAAAAAAAGAAATAATGGCGCAGACCGTACCACTGATTGGCTGCCTCCCTAGGAGCAGCTGCGTCCAGCGGCCCGGCTAATCCGAGCTGATAAAAGGCACCGAAGTTCCAACAGGTTGCCTAGAAACCCTGCTCATCATGACTGGTCTCGGACACATGGTTGCCAACGCTCAAGATCAGAGGATAGTGCACACACAGGTCACAAACAAATCCCATCATTCAGCAAACCAAAGACCGACTAAAAAAAACAGAATAAGTGTCGGGTCCAAGGTAACTCAGACAAACGAGGCTAAGCACAAAACATTGTTCTAATGTCCACAACGTACAATCGTTTAACTAAACCAAGGGAGAACGGCAAACCACCCTCAAAATCCTTTATTTCGGAGCTGGAGTCACCCTCCTAGACACCCCTCCAGACAGCTCCAACCTGGAGTTTGGCGTGGAGCTAACAAAAGTTAGAGTGGAGCCATGCCAAACACCCCCCATAGCATAAAATAAGATGGTTCCTCTTCAGCAGATTCTCAAATTAAGGTGGCGGGTTGGGAGATCTTAGGCGGACTTCACAGTGGCGGAGTTGATGATGTCGATGAATTCAGGCTACAGATGAAAGGAAAGAAAAACAGTTAGGGGTTAAACAAGAAAAAAGGGTGATATATGCCACTTTGTTGCGTTCAAGATTATTTCAAAAGAAACAGGATACTAAATGCATCGCAGGATTTCCCTTTTTTACCTTCAAAGAGGCTCCACCAACAAGGAAACCATCAACATCGGGTTGTCCTGCCAGCTCCTTGGAATTTGCAGCAGTTACAGAACCTGTAGGAGGAAAACCGTATATATTTAATCAAGTAGCAAGAGTACACAGCAGCCAGTACTAGCCAAATGCTCAAGAAATGCATACCTCCGTAGATGATCCTTGTAGATTCAGCAACCTCAGGGCTGACATTGATCTTCAGCCAATCCCTCAGGGACGCATGCACCTGGGAAAATTAACTGAATCTGAGTGTTGTGCAAACAAGATAATGCACTATAGCAAGATATTTATAACTGGAACATAGCCAATGTTGACAGAACAAAAGATACAAGCTTAAAAGTTGTGGTTCTTGAGAGAGAACTTACTTCTTGAGCCTGAGCTGGGGTGGCAACTTTACCAGTTCCAATGGCCCAGACTGGCTCGTAGGCAATAACCACGTTACTCCAGTCCTTGATCCTCTCTGCAAAACAAACAATCACATGATTTTTTCAGCCTGAATTCCCATATATATAAATATAACTTGTTAAATTCAACGAATGGCATTAATTGAATTCCACATGAATTGACCGGAACAGGAAACGAAAAGGCACATGAGCACCAGTCTAATCGATAACAACAAACATCTCAGATTAAGGTGTTCAAAGAAATATAATACAAAGTGACTTAGATTTTCTAACCATACTTAAGGTTTAACAAGTTTTAATCCCATGAACGAGACTGGATAAAATTTCACCAAAAAACAAATTGTTCATCAAAAGATAAATAGTTTCCTTTGCAAGCTTAAATGTCCCGTCTGGGAGCTAAACATAGCAGTATTTAAAAAATAAAGTATGAAAAATCCATCAAGATCACAAAAATACAGCAAAAAAGGGAAGAAAATTAAAAAGAACCTATGCACAACAACACTTGCAGTTCAAAGGATAATTTAACATAAAGTACATTAATGAGAAGGAACAAATTCCTACAGGACTAAAAGTAAATGATACATACCAGCAATCGCTTTCGTTTGTGCAGCAACAACCTCCATGGTTGATCCAGATTCCCTCTGCTCGAGGGTCTCATCAACACATGCAATCACCTTCAAGCCCTGAGCGAGTGCATAGGCAACCTTGTCGCCAACAAACTGGCACCAGAAAAGTGAGGAAACAATTAGATGTGGACATTATTTGGATAGTAGTGATTACGATGTAAAATAGCGACTACAATGCACAAAACCACAAATATATTGCAAGGAAAAACTTCAAAAACCTGATAACATGGGGAAAGAAAAACAAAAACTGAGCTAGTTTCAGCTCCATACTACAACATCGTTTTAAAATGCAATATGAAACACTTTTGTTGCTAACACTATTTTGCACGGTGCAGTGCACTTTCTTGGAACTTATAAAGAGCATAAGATGCAACATGTAGGATACCTCGTTTGATTCTCCCAACAGAGCTCTCCTTTCAGAGTGTCCAAGAATGACCCACGGAACGCCAAGGTTGACAAGCATCTCAGCACTGCATTAGCAACAGATTATCAAACAACAGATACGCTGAAAAATGAATGCATATAAATGCATTCTACAAGCAGCTGAATAAGGCCATATATGCACATAGTTTAGCATAGATCAGTTAATCACTATGAAAATAACTGAGTGAACAGTAAGAATTATGGCAGAGTAAGACAGCACGCCTTTGCACTGAGGATTTGATGTTAATTCTTCCGATGGCCATCACAACATGTAAGGGGATCCATCAACAGAGAATCAAGTACCAACCTGACTTCACCGGTGTAAGCACCACCCTTCTTCACCCAGCAGTTCTGAGCAGCAACCTGGATCTCAGGGCGCAGCTGGCTCTTGACCACAGGAATGAACACATAAGGAGGGCTGACAACAACCTCTGCAACGCAACAATAATGCCAAATAGATAAGTTCATCATACACCAGGCTTCGCCAATTTTCTCAAGAGTGTCCGAAATGTATAGGGTAACTCCGAGAAAGAAACATATAGTGTTTTTTTGGCCTCCATACCAACAACATCTGTAGAGGGAATCTGTCCTTCATTCAGAGTTTTGACGATCTTGTCCACCTGATCAGTGGTTCCGTTCTGCATTCATCAAGAATAATCATGTCAATCAAAAACTATTAGACATGCACACTTCATGACGCCCACACTTCATTTGCATAACAAATTCTGCAAGCAACAGATATCCCTCTTTCACTGCATAGCATATTAAAAGGAAGCTCCAATTAAAGTTCCAAATTTAGCCATTGGACGAATATCAGGTTCAAGTCACTGTACCAAACATTGCATGCACTTCTAAAGATTTAATAGGAGATACGAATTGCAGAGCCTAATCTGTACCGCAGATGATTGGATCTCCAGAAGCAGGCAGATCAACCTAATCTAGATCATGACAGCATGCATACATACTAAAACGTTCTAGCTGAAAAGGTTGTGTTCATGGGAAGAATCACGCCTGTCAAAACTCAAGCACAGCAAACCCTTACATGTTGTTCGAGCAACAGACATCACGCCTATCCAAACTCACGCACAGCAAACCCTTACATCATCAAATTCCTTTCTGTAAGGGAATAACCAAATCAAACGAATAATTGCCTACCCTAGATCCTTAAACAAAGCACCACGAGCTAACACATCGAGTCTCCCCAATCAAAAGCGAAGGGCGCACAGTATATCAACCAAAACAGAGTAATAATAATATTTACATCGATCTGAATCGAGACCAGTAGGTTTCGCTTGTAATCCACACCCTTCCTAAAATACAAGCTTAATTAACCAGTAAAAAACGAACACGAAATAAGGCCAAAAAAGAAGCGCTCCAGACGATCCATCGACAAACGAAACATCACTATCAAAGCTGCCGACGAGAAGGGGGAGAGAAATTACGCATTTCCAGTTGCCACCGACGAAGAACTTGCGGCCCATCTCGTCGCGGGATGATCAGATTGGGGTCGGATGGAGAGAGGCTTCGAGAGATCTAATTTTTGCTTCTTGGGGAGGAAGAAGAATAAACCAGGGGCGCCGGGGCGCCCGGATAATATAGGCGTGGTGAGGTGCGTGGCGGCCGTGGCCTCCGTTGGGATCACATGAGGCCGGCCGGCCACCGGTTCCAATGACATGTGGACCCAGCTTCCACCATCGAATTATCTACCATTTCCCTTTTGAAATAATTTAAAAGGCATCTTTAGACAAAGTTCGCTTCGGCATCTTATACCTTACTTTTAGTCTAAAAAAAACCTTACTTTTAATAATTCTCTTATAGTACGTATAGCTCTTATCTTTTGTTTCAACAAAATGAGCAGGGACATCAGCCTCTTGTCACGGGGTCCAATTTGGCTAGTGGGATTCGTTTAAAACAGAGGTTCATATTGATCGAAAAAGGCTAAGAATAGCTCGATTTGCTATTACTACTCCTATATAACGTCATTTGAAATAGAAAACTTGTATAGAAAGACTAATAGTAGATCATTCCATCTTTTTTGGATCGAAAAGGAAAAGGAAAACTGTATTAGTAATTCCGAATGGATTCATGGTGGGGCAAGGGGGCAGCCTGTCTGGCGCTGTCCGTGGGCGCGCGGCGCTGCTCGGCCTGTTGCGGTGCAAATTGCAGGCAACAACGGAGAAGACGACTACGACATTGAATCTCTCCGACTCAAGTCTATGTTCGGTTGCTGTCAAAATGGTCTCTCTCATCTGTTCAAGTGCGATGATGATGCGGAGGTAGCAAATCTATGATTGTGATGTCCTGTGATGGCTGGATCTCGTTTTATGTGGGAGGCAAGAAAAGCCATAGCATGGCCATTTGCCGAGGGACGTTGTCATTTTTGCATCAAAGTTACCGTCTCAAGCTTCTTTTCTGCACAAGAATATGAGCAAGGATGTCTTCAATGTAAAAAAGATGGTGCAGCGAAAGCGTGACCTGCGGGAAGGTGCTTTACTTTCACGTGGTTTGACAGTCATCCGTCCAGACACATGACTATGACTATCATTCAGTGAAAACGTCGCGCTTGGTGTGTACAGAAAGAGGTGTTTAATCTCCGTGTGACGGAGATGTAACTCGACTAATGTTGTTTAAGCCGTGACGATTTTTTTTCTTAACTTCTTTCAAATATGAAAAGATGCTGCAACAACAGCGAGAGATTGACATGATAAAATCTATTTAATGTGCTAAACTAGATGATTAGTAGTTGTTTCGTTTTAACTTTTAACTTTGGTTACGTAAGGACCGGCTGTATCTACCAAAGCATAGAGATGTCGGAAACTATTTCTCCTCAAAATAAAGTTTTTTTAATCTAAAAATATGCCGAATGGATCCTCTGGGTGTGCTCCAATCATTGGGCGGAACGGAAACGGCCACATGGATCATGCGCGTAGACGATCGTTGCTGATGCGGCGATGTGGTATGTGGGCACCTGGCACTCTGGCGGCGAAGCAGCGGCGGATCGCATCTCGCCTGCCCTGCTGCCTGCTGCTTTTTTTTTTTTTTGAGGAGATGCTGCCTGCATCTGCTGTGCTGGAGTCGATGCGCATCTCGTCCGCCTCGCCTGTCTTCGGTTTGCCCGCCGGGACTCGAACTGGGCCTGATTCGGGGTGTCAAGCAGGCCTAACTAGGCCGGATTGGACCGAGATTGGGCTCACCTCCCTAAGACCCAGGTGTGTCGGAGACGAAGAGAGTCGGGGGAAGCCCGGTCGCTCTCTCTCTCGAGAGCGACGCGGGCGGAACCCGCACCACCGCGCCGCCGCAAAGGCTTTACCCTGCCCCTTCCCGTCTCGCTGCCGCCAGAGCATGCCGTCGGCAAGCCGCACAGCTGCAAGGAAGGCGGCGGCGGGGCTCCTCCCACCAACACGCCATTAATCTCGTCCCTCTCTATTCTTCAGCTCATGTTGAATCTGGATCTGGGCATCCATGGAGTCGTCCTCGAAAGCTCCAGATCTGGGCGAGTGGCTGGCCGTCTCCGGGGCGTTGTTTCTTCTCCGGCGACGGTGGCTTCTTCTCGGTGCGGTGCGAGGCGATGGCCTCTCATTGCGGCGCGGACCGCGACCCGCGTCTCTCCCGGCGACGCGCGGTTTTGTGGGGGCGGCGGCGACGGCGCTCGGCCATGGTGGTCGGGCGCTTGGACCTTGCTTCCTTTGGTGGTGTCCGTGGCTGGTACTTGGCCATGGTGGCCTGGTGTCCTGCTGTGGTGCCCCCAAGGGCGGCGGCGGCTGCTCTCCGCTCAGATTTGGACCTGGGCACTACGCCTGCCCCGATCTGTCGCTGCTCAGCACGCGGCGATTGGGTGCAGAGCGGCTGCTCGGGCGGCGCTCGCGCCCTCCTCGACGCTGACAGCGGCGTCCAGTGTCTCCTGCTCGATGCCGTCGCCTACCCCCGCGCTGCGACGCCTGCAGGGTGAGCTGGGCTCTCCTCTTCCTTCCACGGCCCTCGACTTCGTTCTGCTGGGTGCTTGGCCATGTGGTCAGGCGTCCCTGCCATGCTCGTAATTTGGAAGAGGGAGGAGGCTGCCACGCCTGGCTGTTGGTGGCAGCGAGCAGCGAGGTGCTTGTCTCGAGGCCACAATGGGAAGTGTGAGACACCGAGCGAAAGCTTTGTGGCAACAATGACGTCTATGGATGCCATTTTCCTCCCTGGAGGTGTTGTCGAGGTGTCTTACCGTGCTAACCTCTAAATGCTTTAGGTGAAAACCTTGATTTGGCCTTGTGCTAGATCGGGCAATGGCGTCGGCCTCTGCCGTCGCACCCTTCCTGAAGGCATTGCCATAGAGCTTTAACGAGGTTAGCTATGCCATGTCGTGGACCTTCACAGCCGATCTTTGGTCTTGGTCTTGCTGTTGGCCTTCATTGTGGTTCGACAGGTGTTTTCTCTGGCGCCTCTGCTTCGTCATCGGTCTCCTTGCTAGTGGTGTCATCAAATCATATGCCGTGTGCGTTCATGTTGGCTGGCCCTCCCTCCTCTGCGGATTCCTCCCCACAGAGGGCGTCGGATGGTGGCTCGTGGAGACCGGATGCTCTGGGAAAGGTGGCCCCATCAGCTTCAAGGGAGGTCGGTGTTGTCCGACGTGTAGTGGTCAGCGTGCCACCCTCACTCTTAGTCCCCCCCTGTTGGGCGGCCCTCTCGTCCCTCAAGGATTCCTCCCCTTGTTGGAAGGTGGAGGGTGACACCAGGGCGGCGCATCTACGAGGAGTGATATGGCGGTGCAATGTTCATTATGTTGAAGGCAAGCACGTTGTTCAGTGGGGACGCTTGTCGACAATCGATGGTTCCTCTCAGCTTGTGTTTTAGATTAAGGCTAGGCTGTTTGGGCGATTAAGGGCTGTTCTTTTCTTAGTCTACCCCTGTCTTCTTTTTTTCTCTTAAGTTCTTGATGTATGTCGCCTTCTCTTTTGTTCTGTTGTCTTCACTTGTATACGTCTATTATGCTTTGGGCATGCTGCTGTAAATCTTTTGAGCCTTTTTGGGCTACCCATTTAATAGAAAATGGAATATCAGGTGGGGATTCTATCCCCCCGTTGACATTCAAAAAAAAAAGACCCAGGTGTGTCTCAAATAAAAGAAAGAAGCTAAGATCAGGCCCATTTGTCAAGTCCTCACTTTGCTCCTGGCAAGAAATGAAATAACACGAGTCAGGGTGACACACTGTGACAGTGATCGAACAGTGGCAGGTAATACGACGCGAGACTTGAAAGTTCTCGGCGACCATACCGTGTCTGGGATTGGTCTGGTCCTCTGTTCAACTTTTTACTACTGTAGCAGCCACCCGGGAGATAGCTTTGGTTCCAAACTGAACTGGACATGCGCAACACGTATATATATATGGCGGAAGCGTTGTTTATCAACTTTTCAGAAACTCCTATTACGACGCTTCTCCTCTCCTAATGAAACACGCGCCGACGTCCGCACGCGAGGTGCCTCTTGCTTGTAGTAACGTACGGCACGTTGTTTTGGTTGTTGCAGTTGATATCCATCGCCCACTCTCAGAATTCTGCGATGGACGATGATATCAACCGCCCTGCCTGGGGGATAGGAAATTAAGGAGAGTGTTTCTAGAAGAATCCATCGGGGAGCGAGCGCTGCGCAGCGCATCACCGTCGTCTCCGCAGGTGGTCACCAAACTCCGTCGCCATTGGCGCGGTTTCCAGCAGCTCGGCTCGCTTTACAGGTAGCCTTCGACGTGGACAAAAATAGGCGCGCCGCGCCATGCCGCCATTGGGAGGGAGCTTGGCCCGGAGCGAGCGCCGATCTAGACGTTAGGTGTACATATTTCGTCATAGTACTATACGAGTAGGTGTACATATCTGTATGCTTTGACCTATCGCGTCTTATCTGTAAATTGAAGTTTTAGATAAAGCTCCTAGCTCATGGATCGTCCTTCCCGATCGAACCACCCACCGGAGATCAGCAGAGACCACCGCGCGCGGCGAATTATTGCTGGCCAGACAGCCTAGCCTCGGCGTGCAGAACACGTGTTTTGGTATATGCAGGGGTTCCCGGCGTTCGTCAAGGCCGGTGAGACCTCATCAGACATCAGCTGCTAATTAATTAACTTGATCGATCGTCAATCGGCTCATCCACTCACGCAAATGATGTATGGTCTCGTGGTCTCGTCACGTCACGCATGTTTTCACGTTTTGGTTGTTTATTTGTTTTCGTGGTCAAGCCAGCGAGCTGCTTAATTTCGCTCTCCAGATTGCGACGTGCCCGTCTCTGCTCGAGTGCTCAGCGTGCATCTTCACAAATTTAACCACGTGCCGACGGACATGAAAACCCGGGCATGTGGATCACACCTGTTCCGCGCAGAAACACGTGACAGCGTACGATTACATACATTTTGACGTCGCGGTTCTGTTTTTGTATGGTTGATGACCGAAGGCTGTTCCTTTATTTCCTCTACCGTTCCATTCATCCTTCTTGTGCATCACGTCCCTCACAATGGCCTGGTCTGTCCTATCAAAGAGACCGTGCATCGACCCCTTTGAAAAGTTTCTTTCTTATTTTTGTTCTCTGAGTGGATCCGTCCCTTTGAAAAGTTTTGGTGTGTGCGATCGACTACCGCGGCACATAGAAGAAGGTTCTTCGTGCCGGACGAGTCACCGTCCCACGTGGCAGCCCCTCAGGTACTGGTAGAACAGGTGCAGGTACTGGTAGAACAGGTGCCGTGGCCCAAACACGTCGCCGCGCGCGGTCGCGTTTCGATCTCGTGCCGCCCCGGCCGCCACGACACCGGCGCTCACCGGCCAGTCATCAGCAGCCCCCCTTTAATTTAACTTTCAGTTCAACAAGGATGGAATGATTCATCACATCGACCGTTTCGGCCAGCACTCCATTATATACTAGTGGTAGGCGGCGCGCCCTTGCGCGCCGTTTGCAAAAAAGTATCATTGAAAAAAACTGAAGTAGAATAATACATAAGTATCAGGCACATAATGTCAACAAAGACATGAGGAAACTGCAACATTGAGCTAATACGAAGGAATGGGAATAACTGAAAAAAAAAGAAAAACATCCATCTATCAGCTGGCTCAACACCCTTGAACAAGCACATTGAGGCATCATTGCGCTGGCCGCTGACGTTTCTGTTGGAACAAATATAAATGATGTAAACCACAATGATAATGATTAGCTGCTAAGTACATGTATGGTCACATACATGATAAATATATGCAGTAAAATATAGCACAATATAGGTCTTGCATTGATATAGCATTTCTACAGGCTAAGCAGATGGAAAATATCCCAGTGCACCATGGGGCAATGGTAGTTGATAATGAGTTTGGCTTTATAAGTTTGCCCTCGCGCGATGTTTGTAAAAATCATGCTTAAAAAAGGAGAAATATCACATAGACTATATCAGATTATTGTGTGTCGAATTATTGTGCGGTGTAACACAGTAGACATGAATAACTGATGGTGTTCAAGAAGCAAAGATAGTGTAATTCAATAAAGATTTAGTTTAGTTATTATTTACAACAGAGAGTATGCACTTTCCCTGTTTAGTCCGGTGCAAGAAAACAGAAAATATAGATATGGTAGGGACCTTTGCTGACGACAAGACATCATGCAGGTTACTTAATTACAGTTTTAAGTAGCAGAAGTGGTATACCTTACATATCTCTGCTGAGAACACATCACGCGAATCATAAGGTTCCAGCGCAAGGGAGTGCTAACCAGTGAAAGTCATCTCTGATCCATCTCGTTGTAAGAAACAGGAAGAAGATGGCACAGGACAATAGTTGGGTTTGGCCGTAGCACTAACACCAAAGGATCCAGCATTAAGGACTAATCAGTATTCACAGCAAAAGAAAGTGCAATACTCCAATACTTCCTGCGCAATTTAAAACAGGGTTGACAGTTTCATGAGCAGGACAACTTTGAAATTTGGGGCGTAACAATTAAAGTAAATTTTTTCCTACATTTTCAGTTGCTGATTTCTTCTTATATATCTTCTAACCTGAGGTTTGGTTAAGTTGATGTGAGGTTCAGCTCTGTAAAGTATAGAAGTACAAGATCAGTATGGTACAGTACAGGCAATTAAATAAAGGGATCAGAGTATAACTACTGAATAAATATGCTAGGTATTGTTCTAACGCACAAAGAATATCAGTGGACTCATCATCAAGAATACCAATGTCGTCATCTTCTTGGCATTAAGAAGCAAGTCAAGGAGGGAATTCAAAATAGAGGGGTGTAACACTGGCCTAAACAGAAAACGAAAAGCTGTTGAAAATAAGAAAATACCTTTTCAAATGATTCTTCATCTTTGAACAGACGCCTCCAAACAGATTTTTTAGATTATTTTTTTTGTGTAAATATATAAATAGCATAAAAAGGAAATAAAAGGATATATAGGTGTTAAAATAAATATTACATAACATTTTGGGTATTTAGTATGGGATTACTATTTTGGTACTAAAGAACTTAGATGGTTCATGAGGAGTACCTGGTGGGGTGTAACATCTTTGACTTTAATGAGGAACGAAAATTATAAAATTTATAGGTAAGGAGAGTACCAGCAGCTGCTATCTGGTTTTTCAGAAGTAAGCGCGCTAGCCTCCTTGGTGTGTTGATATTCTTGTGTGTTTTTGCTACCAGATGAGGATCCATGTTCTGGTTTTGCTTTGAAACTGCAGGATAATGTCATGATAAATGTTCAAATGAAAAGTAACAGAGTTAACTGGGAAAAGATGTGGGATGTATTCTTCAGTTTCACCAAAGATTTTGGTTCAGCTTCAATAGTGGCTCATCACACCACAGTAGTGGTAGAAGCTGTGGCAACTCGGTTGATTGGTTAGAAAGTATCAGCTAAACTGTTATCAAAGAAAGAGACCACAGTGAGAAATCCCCGTTTTTTAGATCATTTTAGAAAATCAAAGCGTGGTACAAACGGTTAAGCAACATGAAACTATCAACTGACCACTCTAGAAAATCATCGACATCAGGAACATCAGGATTTATGTACTATCTACAAAGCCGTGTTAGTACTCTCGAAGATTTCATCTCTAACTTCGTTGTGAAGAAATCTGATAGGAAAAAAGGGATCTGACCACCATATATATAAAGTATAGTGCATGAGTAGTAGTTCATAAAGAAACCTTTAAAGCTTCTGATAATAAGGCCAACAAAAATAGCGATGAAGCATCGTGCTGACCAGGGCACATGTGTGTTCTAGGTCAAACTCAACTGCTATCTGACCCAAATGAACAACCTTTGTTCACAGTTGCTGCAAGGGACAAAAACATGGAGAAACAATGATTCAGAAATGTAAAGAGAAAGATTAGTATAAACAAAGGGAAAACTAAATCTTTATTAATAACGGGCCATGACATTGAATCTCTTAGAGTAACTAAGGCAAAGACTTGGGCAACTAACACTACTTCACTGCACAACAAAAGTCTGGAAGGAATGAAAACAATCCATTTAATATATGAGCATTCAAACCAGAGAGGCAAAATAATGGATCTACCAGAAACAAACCGATGCATTCGGTACAACACATGGAACTTAAAGAGTACACATGAAAAACGACTGGGCATATTCTAAGCTATTCATGAGAGAGAAATCCTTTTTTATCAGCCTATCCTAACTAACATGCATGAAGCTCTCTTGAGACATAATTCAAGTAGTGTAAATGACTATGCATTTGCTAGAAACTATCAATGTTTGCGCAATGCATACACCTATGGAAATAGAGGCAATACGGGTCAACGCTCGTTAAAATCTATTTTGTCTCAACTCATACAGGAGAATATACCAGTTGAAGCATATATATGCATACAAACTTATTTTCAATTGACGTTGTGTCACTAAACAAAAAAATGAATCCCATTCTGTTCCAGCTCTACAGACAAGCCTATTCAATCAACTGGTGGACAAAAAAAAGTATTCTGACCAAATCAAATCAAATAAGCAATATCGTAAAAACATAAAGACTATAACATATTCTGATTGGAAAATAACATGTCAGAACCATTCGACTTTTTAGACAAAATAAATGGTCCTTCTGACACATTGTGCAATGCACATATTAGTCACAAATGCTCTTCCGAAACAAAGAACGAAGCGCAAATTAAGGTTTATATATAAAATGGTGGACAACTAATCTCGTAAACCAAATCTAAAGCAACAACACACAGCACTGCAAATTTCTTGTCTTTTATTCAAAACCTCCTTTTCTTTCTTTCTTTCTTTAAAAAAGGTGGCACCTCAACAGGTCCATGCACTGGAAATGGATAATCTTGTTGAGGTATATTATTTTTTGGTGACCATCATCTTAAGATAAGAGCCGCAATGATTTCGTAAGATGGTGACATCCATTCCTAAACCTAGCAGATAGGCATTTCTAAGAGAACCTGAGAGAAGATTATTTCAATAAATGTTGTATCCACCAATAAATTAAGCTAGCAAGAAACTGAACTATGATGCATGCCACACTGGACCATTATGCAAGCAAGAAACTCAGGTATACTCCTTTCTATGTACCAGCAGGAACTTCATTCAAAGAATACTAAAAGGATGGCAATTCTTTTTGAAAGGGTAGCTTACCCATGTTTTAACCAATCATTATTAGGGAAAATGCACATATTTAATTAAGAAGAATAGAGTTTAAGTACTATAAAGTTATAAGAAGAGAGTTTAAGCAATAACATCCTCTGCAGCTTGTGTCACGTATTGCCTTTCTGGTGCAACAATACTGTCAATAGATTATTCGAGAGCCTACAGTACAAAGAGCCTGTTTGCTGACCAATTATACAATCTGTAATGTTAAACAAAACAAAGCTATCACCTACCTTGAGGCAGTATTTAACACATTTCAGAACTGAGCTGCAAAGATTTGGAAAAAAAAAACAAACAAACAAATCATAAGAGCTACTCACTAAAATTTTAAGGCGGCTATAAATTTCTGAATTGACTTTATAAGTATTCAGAACCTTCCATTTAATTGAACGTCACATCACAAACGGCAAAAACGAAGCTTGTACTGCTATCAAAATGGAAGAAGGTAACTGGGACTAAATGAACAGGTGGCTCCTAATTAATATATCTGACTCAAAGCACTAAGCCTGGTGATACCAACATATGCCTTGTATTATAAGAACTAAATTAGCTGTGAAGGACCATGTGTACTTGTAATGTTGGCAAAGATATTTGATGACAGTAATGCTATGCTGTCCCTTATAACCTGTCATTACAGAGAACAGGACCACCCATGGAGCACTCAACACACTTATTTAACGGGAAAAAAATTACAAACAGAAAAGACACAACAAAGGAGTGTACCAGACATGAAGAGTAAAAGATGGAGGGCTTTGTAGCAATCATTCTAGTGTAGTTAGGTATATTCAACACATCTGTTTTTCTTACCACCACTTAATTGGGAAGGTGTAACCAAGAAATAGCATTCATGACAAAAGATGTCATGGACCCAAACTATTTCCTGAGAACTGACTATAAATGAGGCTAGGATCTATCCGCAACCTAATGGCCAATAACTAAATGCTGTGGAATTTATTTTCATTAATTCTTAGTATTCTAGTGGCACAGATAGAAGTAGCAAATCAACAAATAAGAAAGGTCAAACAAAAAAAATACGAATAACAAGGTTGCAAATAGCGGGCTATAAAGTTTAGCGGAGTGCTCTCGAAAAGCTATAGGAGCTATAGCGGGCTATTTGCAACCATGACAAATATACATCCATATGAAGGAGCACATGAAAGGCACTCACCTTGACTGGAAACACAATGTGTACTTGGATTGTTTCTAAAGATATAGTATGATGGAGATGCCATGCTCCTCATTGTAACCTGCAATTACAGATAAAAGGAGCACCCTTTGGGCAATCCAAACTGTTAATTCGCTCAAACAAATTGGGAACACAAAAATTACAATAAAGAAATATAGCACGCATGAAGTGTAAAAGATGAGAAAGGGTGAACCGAGAAGGACACTTGTGGTAATAGATGGTATACTCGCAGATAAACAGCAAGCTGTAAGAACTTTTTCTTTATTTAACGGTATAAAAATCTAAGACTATAGCCTTTTGTTAGATGGAACACCTCGCAACAATGTCATCTATTAGCATTCAATGTTTTGTTGCCAAAACCAACAACTGGTGTCATTTCACCCAAAAGGAATATATTCTTTGTGGCAGAATTCTTGCATCCTCACAAATAGATTCTCAGGCATTGCCAAAAGGGAATTTGCCGAGATAGCTGTTGGTCACCCTCTCCTGCTAAGCTCGATTCTTTACACTGTCCCGAAATTAGGAAACACAAAGGCCATTAGCTAGTGACAAAAGCAGTAGGACCCAATCTATCCATACAGCCAATTATTGAACTGAGAATAACAACTATCAAATTAATTAAAAGTTTGATGTGTATCTTCATATAGCAAAAAGGGAAAATACTCTCTATATAATTCGAAGCCACAGCCTGTAGATCAATCCGTCACGAGGCTGGATCACAGAGCCAAACACCCAGCAGGTATGAGATGGTTGGCACATAGTTACAGGGTAATACATCTACAAAATGCACATATCCGAACAGCTGTCTTCCAGCTCAGTCTGAAGAATACTACAATCGATTCCAGTAAACCATCAACTAAACTCGGCTTAGGGTGAGCAATAGCATTTTAGCAGTAATGGAGGAGATTCAGGGACATGAGCTCTTATCCAGTTATGAACACAAGGCATATGATAGAAATACATGGAAATATGAAGTACCTTCTTTTATATGATGTATACTAAAAAGTAGACAAATGCGGAAAAAAGAAGATAACCAGGATTTGAGCCGATTAAGAGGTATGTACCTGGAGGCTTATTAATCACATAGTCATGGACCCTTTAGAATCTATAAGCCTTCACTGCTCTGACCTAAAGGCATGAAGCTCCCATACATGGGTGCCACGTTTGTTCTTCACTTCTACTTTCACAACGAATTAACACCAACCTGGAAAAAAAATCCCAGATAAACAGCAGGTCATCTATCATGATTTTTTAATTCATCCACAACCACTTTTGGCTGTAACTTGCAGATAGCATTAAATAAAAACATAGGAAAGACAATAGGAAGAGGACGCACAAAGCACAGCCAAACTGCACACCGAGCTGAGATTAAAATTTCTAATAGGAACAACTAAAATTACTTCATTGTAATGCAAGTTAGTAGAATTGCTCATTTCTTCTCTGCTCCACTTTTCTTCTTTCCCTGCAATTTAGCAGCCGGCCATGATAGGAGCAACAAGGAAAACCAATGATGCCAGTGGACCTAAATCCTTTAGCTAGCCTCACCTCCATGAAAACACTGCTTGGGCTGTAGCGTCGCCGGTCATCTCGCTTCTAACACCAAGACTGGAGGACGCCGGCAGGGGAAGAGGATCCTTCGATAATGGACCTGAAAATTTAATTCCACGAATCAACAAGAGAGGAAGCAGCAACTACCCCCATCTAAGTGAAAAAAAAAACCTAAATCCCTAGCTTCAAATCCAGACAAAGCAGAGCAATCCTAAATCCTAAAGCACCTCCTCTTCATCCTATTTCGTCACCTTAGCTCTCATGGGGGTGAGGATGGCATAAGGGAACATCTGCAGAAGGCACAACATGCTGTGGTGAGCCAAAAACCTAGCCAACATACACTAACAGAAGAAGAGAAGGAAAGAAGCAAGGCACAAAAAAAAAAATGATCAGAGAGGCAAAAATCGAAGAAATTCGTACAACAAATACAGAGAAGGGAAGAAGAGTTTCACCCATCTCGACAGCCAGCGCTAGAAATCGAAGAAACAAGCAACAGGGGCGTCATCTGGCCCAGAGGTCGTGAATCCTCACGGCCGCTCCTGCTCGTGCTGCGTGCTGATGGAAATGGATGGGAGGGCGGCCAAGCGGGGCTGGGAGGCGGCGGCGCGGGGAGTGGAGGGGAGGGGAGGCGAGCGGAGGGGAGGGCGAGCGCCGGCGCGGGGAAGGGATGGGAGAGCGAACGCCGACGGGAGGAGGCGGCGCGGGGAGGGCGGGCGGGCGCCGGGAGGAGGAGGGCAAGCGCCGCCGGGAGAAGGAGGCGCGGGGAGGGCGGGCGGCGCCGGAGACGGTGGCGCGGGGACGCCGGGGAGGGGAGCGGAGGGGAGGACGACGCGGGCGGCGCCGGAATGTGCGGCATTTTTTTTTTTTTTCTTTTCTTGTTACGGAGGCGGAGCGACTGAGGAAGATAACACTGATATTTTCATGGACCGTAATATTTAACTGGACACCTGTCTCAGTGGGGCCCGCGATTTTTTAACCCAGATGTGAATTTTCACTGAGAGCCCGTGTTACCCAAAGCACGCACTCGCTCGGGATCTTAATCCTGCGGTAATTTTTTTTTTGACTGGCGTGGCTCAGGGGTACGCGGTGGGCAGGGCCGCGAACTAAAGAGGTAAATAGTTGATATTATTAGATTCATCGTGAAATTAATTATCTTAATATCCAACTCTTCATATTTAACATTTTTATTTGAATAGCTATGGCTAGTTAAAGTTAAACCTGATTAACTTTCAACAAACCCAGAAATACTTATATTCTGCAACGGAGGGACTAGTGAAGATTCCTCGTTTCCTTAAGCTTGGGGATGGTGAGTTGGTGACTGATCGATCGGACCGTCTACGTACCTCGACTGACGACTCATGTCAAGTGACTTCTCGCGTGCTACAGTAGTCGCACAAAATCACATCCAACTGACCATCTCTGCAGCGTCCCTACGAACTTGCAAATCACCGCCGCTTTCCCCCTTCATTAATTTTTTTTTTTGAGAACGTGCTGAGCACGTTTTTAATTAAGAAGAGAAGAAATTTGTTACAAAGCGACCAATACAACCAGGATTACAAATAAATAAAGCGAGAACTACAAACGTTACAACACAGAAGAGTTAGGAGGAGTAGCAAACAAAAACAACAGGCCTAGGAGTAAGCCTCCAGCACCTAGCCTAGACGGGTTTAGACGGGCGACGACCTAAATACTAAGCTCGACGGGGGGAGACTAGCTCTTGACGTTTGGAAAAGCTCGCAGCCGCCCAGATTGACGCCTCATCGATAATCTCTTTGCTAGAGCGACCGGCTGGAGAGCTTGGAACTCGAAGAAGCCTCTATGCGACCAAGATAATGAAAGTGTCAAACCCGCGCCGTCTTAGTTTGGGTATCCTCTTCCTCGACCTTAACCACCAGTCCACAAAGAACGGTTCGAACGATGTTGGGGAGATATGGATAAGCCAATACGCCTTAGAACCCTGAACCAAATTTCCCTTGCATGTATACAGTGCAAAAGAAGATGATCAATTGTCACAGGCTCTTGTGGGGGAGTGGGTATTGGGGGGTGGGGGGGGGGGGGGGGGGTTTCACCCTAGCAGCACATGTAGCCTCAACGAGATAACCCACCACACCACCATGACCCTCGAGAAAGCCTATAAAGATGTTCCGATGAGAGCGACTAGTTAGAGTGCTCGACCAAGATAATGAAAGTTGAGCCTTCCAAAGCCTTCATGCGACCAAAAAAGACGAGTTAGCGAAGCGATAGAGGTGCTCGAGGCAACAAGACCAAGATGGGATAGAAGGTAGAAGGGGGCGAGGAAGGGCCACGGCAATTCCAGCGGCGGTGGCGACCATAACCACATGTTCCGCGTCTACACAACCACGACCCTGTGTTCCGCGTCCATATGATGGCAACCACGACCATGTGTTCCACGTCCAGGCGGAGGCGACCACGACCACTTGTTTTGTGTCCAGAGGCGGTGGCGACCACAGCCACGTGTTTCGCATCTAGGCGTCGCCGACCACGACCACGTTTTCCGCGTCCAGAAGGCGGCGGTGACGACCACGACCAAGCGATCACGACCACATATTTTGCGTCCACACGGCGGCGATGGCGACCACGACCAAGCGACCACGTATTCCGTGCCCAGACAGCGGCGGTGACGACCACGACCAAGCGATCACGACCACATGTTCCGCGCCCAGACGACGGCAATGGCGATCACGACCAAGCGACCACGTGTTCCATGCCCAGACGGCGACGACCACGACCACGACCAAGACCACGTGTTCCGTGTCCATACGACGGCGACCAGGACCATATGTTCCACGTCCAGACGGTGGCAACCGCGACCATGACCTCGTGTTCCGCAACCAGGCGACAGCAACAACTACCAAGCGACCACCACCACGACCACGTGTTCCGCATCCAGGTGTCGGCGATCACGATCACGGCGACCATGACCACGTGTTCCGCATCCAGGCGTCGGCGACCATGACCACGTGTTCCGCGTCCAGACGGCGGCTACCACGACCACGTGTTTCGCGTCCAAATGGCGACGGTGGCGACCACGACCAAGCGACTACGACCATGTATTTCTCGTCCAGACAGCGGCGACCATGACCAGAGAACGACAACCACGACCAGGCGACAGCGACCACAAAATTCCGCGCCCAAGCGGCTGCGACCATGACCATGAGATCCGACGCTCCGCCCTGGCGACGGCGAGGAAAGGGTTAGGGGAGGCGGATCCGTACGTCGACAGGCAGGATTGGTCACATCTACGCTCTGGCGGCCGGGCCCGAGTGAGTGACGACCGAATCCCGTCTTTGATGCAACACGCGACCTAGCACTCTTATATGCTCATCAATATACAGGACTCAACCAGATTTATTTGGCGACTGGGTAAATTAAGCAACGCTAGCTTGCATCACGCGACCTTGCTTATATGCTCCTCAATATGCATCGCTAGCTTGCAGACCCGCTGTCCTGCAGCTTGCAGGAGCAAGTTGCGCGGAAGCTTGCTTCATCCCGCAGCGCGGTGAGCACGTTCACGACAGCTCCTGCACCGTCCAGCGAGCTGCTCGTGCAGGTCCAGCGTCCATGAGGCGCGCGGGTGCGTGGCCGTGGAACAACTCGGCCGTCGACGTGAAGGTGCAGCAACGCCGCGTCCGACCCGGCCATGTGCACCTCTTGTTTCTGTTCTTCCTCCCCAAGGCCGCTAACGGCGATGGAGCAAGAGGGCAGGGATGGGGAGGGTGGTGGCGGCAGTCGTCGAACTCTTGGCCACCACCATGCAAATCTGTCAGCACCGCATGACCAAAGGCCCCAAACGACCATGGGCACCGTTCACGACCACAATAGAGAGGTAAAAATGCCGGACCCGGCTGGATCCGTGCCGCCGTTGTCTCCACAGTGTACATCACGCTCAGCACAGCCAGACCAGAGGCGGCCAGATCCGTGCGCCTCGGTGGCCCATCCAAAGCAAGAACTGGCCCCGGCAGGCCGAACACGAGCGGGAGGGCGAGACCCATGCGCTGGCGAAGACCCGGCGTAGAAGAGAAAGATGACGTGAGGCCTCCCGCCGTCGCGCGGATCCAGCCGCCACCATCCCCGCCGGCACCAAGGAGTTCAGCGACCACAACCGAAAAGGGAAGGGGAACGACCATGAATGTGACTCAGCGACTACAACCGAGAAGGGAAGGGGAAGAGGAGCCGGATCCGCGTGCAGAAGGTCGGGCCCAAGCAGGAGGAGCCGGATCTGCGCTCCGGCGGCCAAGTCTGAGCGGGGGCGACCGGATCCAAGGGAGTCCGCGCTCCGGCGACCGGATCCAAGGGAGAGCGGGCGGATCGACCAAATCCGAAGTTGAGAGGGAGGGGGAGGCCCCGCCGTCGCCGTCCTGAAGGCCTCACGGCCTCCGGCGGCCCTCTCCAGCAGCGGCGAGGTGGGATACGACCCCGCGCCATGGCTGGAGATCACTAGCGCTATATATATAGCAGGCGTGCCAGTGCCACCACCGGTAGGTATATACGATCCTGGGCCTTGCGGCGACGCTGCCTAAAATCATGCTCGCGACGAAAATCATGGGAGTCACGACGGCCAGGCCGCCGGCACGAGAGGTCGATGGCGGGCACGTCAAAAGCACTCGCCGGACCATTGCAAACTGCTGTGCGCGCGGTGCGATGGAGCAGCTGGTAGCTACTCTACTTGATGTACGGTACACGCACGCCCTGTAGCGTTTGCAGCCTTTTGGGTTGGGAAAAAAGGGTCGTCCCCTTCATTAATTTAAAACTTGCAAATCACCGTCGCTACGATTACACGAATGCAAACTAACCCCAGCCACGATTTATTCGAAAGACGACAGTAGATCTTACATCATTGACCGCTTTTTAAATCGGTATGTGTAATTATCGGGGCAGATTTAGGATAAAGAGCTGTTGCCTGTTGGTGCCATGGACAACTCTGTCAATTAACGTCCTCTTAGACCTGAATTATTTTTTACTTATTTTGCAAAAACCCAGCTGCTTCAGAGGACACATTTCATTCAACGTGAAGTAATCTGCCCCTTCTAACCATCTTGCTATGCGTTTTTTAGGTAATATAAAACATGGTTTTTAATTTAGATGAGCACCTGAAGCTAATAATAAAAATCATATTTCAAACCCATTAGGATAAAAAAAACTAGTTTGGGCGTATCACCATCCCTACAGTGTTGCCGTGTTACCATCTTAAATAATAGCTCAAATATGCATAAAAGTTTGCAACAAAAGTATGTGTAGCTAGATCATGTTATCCTCTACCATCATGCATAAAAGGTTGCAACAAAAGGTGAAATCGGCACGTAAATACCGCGGGTTGCAACTATTCATGTCGAACCCGCAACCCGTTACTTTTGACGTGCTGATTTCACTTTTTTTGTGTTGTACAAGTTTCCGTTGCATTTTAATCGACGCGAAACTGCTACGTCTAAGCGGGTTGCCTTTTAGTCGATGCATGTGAGTTGTCCGATCGAAAATTGACACCATCCGTTCATCGTCTACCTCCAACCAGCGCATCGATCCCGCCTCCCAGCGGCCTGCCTACACTACCCCTCCTCCCAGCCGCCTCGTTGCTATGTCATCTCTCTAGCCACCGGGTTTGCCTCCTCCCCCGAACCCAATTTAAGGTCCGCCGTAGCCATTGGGAGCCCCTGAAATCCAGAAACTCTAAACCCAACATGATATTTTCTTTGTTTTCATGATCAATTTTGGAGGTGCCAGAAAAGAAAAGAAATTTCCAGTTGTCTGCCCGGCGGTGCGGCGCCTCACACTCACTCACCACTTGCATCTGGCACCCATGGCCCCATGTGCAGTGACCGCGCACCACCGACCCCAGTTGCAGTGACCCCCGCGCACCAAACGGAGCCAGGCGTGGCGTGGTCGCAACCACCGTCGTGAGACCGCCATGATAGGCCCACCGGATCCGGGTGCTCGCGCCCACAGGTCAGTGGGCCAACTAACAACTTCGCCTTCCGCGGGGGATAAGCACGGTCGGCATTCCACTCCACCACGAAGCCGCCATCTCCAGCAGACACCTCCATCCGCCATTAGGAACGCCATCACGGCAAAAACACACCCAAACCTGCACGAATCATCTCGAGCCTGTGCGGCGAAATTATAAATAACCCCGGCGCGGTTAGGGTTGAGGATTTTGCTTTCTTCCCCTTCGCTTCCCCACTCGCCGGAGCCGACGAGGAAATCGCCGGAGGAGGAGGGGGAGGAGGAGCGGCGGCGCGCGCGGATCCCCGGGGCCGAGCCTCTCGAGGTCTTCGGGGGGTTCCTGGCGCGGGACCCGTGCGGGGTTCTGGTGGGCTGCCGCTCGGTTGATTTGTTGATTTGGTGAGGCTGGGGCGTGGGGGCGGGCGATCGGGCCACTGGAGCTGCGCCCACTGGCTGCGGGCCATGGCCGGGATCGACGCCGGCGAGGGGGCGCCCGCGCCGCCGCCGGAGATGTCGCCGCAGCAGCGTATCGAGCAGGTGCGTTGTCGCGTCTCACTTGTCCCCTCGCGACCCTCTCTGTGGCCCGTGGCGGTGGTTGATTACCATGTGCGGTTTTGGTTTCCGGTCTCTTCGCGGGGATTGGTTCGTTCCGGGTTCGGGGAGTCCCGCGGTTGACGGGCAACGGTGATTGTTGATATCTGTTGGTGGCTGCGCCTGCGGTTCGCTTGGTACTGTGACGATTGGTGTGTTCAATATGTGATGGGAACTTTCATCCTTATTGTTGCGGGTTCTGTTAGAGCTGTCAATGTTGAATTCGTGTTCTCCTTCCATTGTTTTTTTGTTAGGGTGCGTCCTTTTTTTTTTTTTCCTTTTGATTTCTGAGTGAGAGGTTTCTTCAGAGATTGGGTCTGTTGGGTTAAACAGAACCATTTATCCGGTATCTTCACTTCATCATAGATTTGAGTGAGGGATTTGGAAATTCGCTAATGTGTGTGGCCCTGCCCTCTACCTGCAGAAACTCATTCTCTATGGAGGGGTTCCCGAGGAACGACTGCAAGAACACCAAGAAGGCTTACTCCTCTACGTGGAGCAGCACAAGGATCAGATTCCTGATATCGTGAAGCTGATCCTATCAGTAGGTACTGATGTGCTGGAGTCGCGGAAGGCCTCGAAGAAGGATGCAAACAGTAGCAGCAGTGGTGATGCATACAGCGAGAGTTTGTCTTGGCTGCAGTGGCTGATGTTCAACAATGAGCCAGAAGCAATGCTAGATGATCTGGAGCATTCCTCTGCAGGAGAACGAGCAGTCTGTGGGGCTGTGTGGGGGCAGAATGACCTTGCTTATCGTTGCCGGACTTGTGAGAACGACCCCACATGTGCGATCTGTGTCCCGTGCTTCCAGAATGGCGATCACAAGGATCATGATTACTCCATCATGTATACAGGGGGTGGGTGTTGTGACTGCGGGGATGCCACTGCCTGGAAGCGTGAAGGGTTCTGCTCAAAGCACAAGGGGGCTGAGCAGATCAAGCCTCTTCCAGAGGAGCTTGCGAGTTCTGTGGGGCCCGTGCTGGATGTTCTGTTGCAGTTCTGGAAGGAGAGGATATGCATGGTTGAACCACCCCGTGCAAAGAGTGATGGTGGTAACTCATGCAAGAGGGTTGCTGAAGAGCTGACAGCTTCTGTTGCCAGCATGCTTCATGAATTTTGCACATGCAGCGAAAGCCTTCTTAGCTTTGTGTCCCAAAGGATCCGTGAGTGCCCAGATCTGCTAGACGCATTAACTAGGGCAGAAAGGTTGCTTGACAAGAAGGTTGTGAAAAAATTGCATGAGTTGCTTTTGAAACTTATCAGTGACCCGGCCTTTAAGTATGAGTTTGCTAAGGTTTTCATACGCTATTACCCTGTTACATTTGGTGAAGTTATTAAAGCGTGCAACGATTCTCTCCTGGAGGAGTATCCGCTGATGCCAACCTTTTCAGTGCAAATATTCACTGTGCCTACATTGACTCCAAGGCTTGTGCGTGAGGTTAATTTGTTGGGTGTTCTACTTGGATGCTTGACAGATCTATTTCTTTCTTGCATTGGTGAGGATGGTCGTTTACAGGTATGCTTGTGCTTGTTTTCCCCTCTTATGTCTTCAAGAATTTAATGCCTATTGTGAATCCATGCTTGGGTAAACTGTTTACATAATTTTGGTTCCTTTGCGGTACCTTATGTTATTCTGAGAATGATTGGGAATTTATAATTGGTAAACATTTTACTATTTTAGGCAACACCTTTGTTGGTTTCATAAATGTTTACTGCTAGCATTAAATTGCGAAAAAAAAATTATAAGATTGATTGTTTTGTGTCTTTGCCATTGTTGCTCTATGTATTAACTGAACCCATAGTGACTTCTACAGTGTAATTTTATTTCATATGGTCATGGAGAACTTTTTACCTTGTTATGTGCAGACAAACAAATGGGGCAATTTATTTGATGCTTCTGTTAGATTATTAGAAGATACACGCTATGTTCTGAGCCATGAGGAGGTTTCTAAGTATGTTGCTTATGAGAGGCCTGATTTAACAAGGTCTTGGATTAAGCTCTTATCACTTGTGCAAGGAATGGATCCTCAGAAGAGAGTGACAAGTATTCACGCTGAAGACGAGAATGAGCATCTATCTGCACCTTTTGTGCTGGGGCACTATCTTGGCATTGTTCAGAATCTTCTGATGAAGGGATCATTTTCTCCTTCTGACCAACATGAATCAACTGATGTTACTGTCTGCTCCACTGCGATTAAAGGCATCGAAAGTGCTGAGAATCAGCGGAATGCAAAAGTCGGAAGGGTCTCACAGGAAAGCTCAGTGTCCAGTTCTAGTAGCAGGGACAGTTCTTTGAGCTCTGGAGTTCCGCCGCCTGCTGCCTGGTTAATTCTTCAATGCCTGAAAGCTATTGAAAGTTGGTTGGAACCTAATATAGCTCTGAGGAGCAAGCTGTCCTATCTGGATGCTAGCAGCAGCGATCCTCAGAATTTTGTGGCTTTTCTTGAAGAGCCTTTGACTTCTAATAAGGGAAGCCTAAGTACAAAGATGGGTGCGGAGGGCATCAAAATAAATGAAGGGTCACAATCAGATATTATTGCAGATTATCATGAGGCATTTAGTTCTGTGGAGGAGCATGGCAGCATGATGGATGTTGACCAAGATTTGATGTCGCATGCTAGTAATAGAACAGGCAAAGGAAAGATGGTCGACAGCACCAATACGACAGATACACGGTTGCACCCTGATGATGCTGTTACTTACACTCTGACTGATGGCAGCCTTCTGTATGCTCACCCAGATTCAAGAATTGAGGAACTAGGTATACTCAACACTAGAAGGTGGCCACATGTTGTCTTCGACGTGAGTTCACAGGAAACGTCGTTTCATATCCCTTTACACCGTATGCTATCGTTACTTCTGCGGAAGGCATTGAAGAAATGTTTCGGAGAGGATGCCAAGCCCGATGAAGGTTCGGTTGTACAGTCCGATGAGTTCTTTTCTATTGTTCTTAAAGGTTGTCAGCCCCATGGTTTTTCTTCAATTGTGATGGAGCATCCACTAAGAGTGAGAGTGTTCTGTGCCCAAGTACGTGCTGGAATGTGGCGTAAGAATGGTGATGCAGCTATATTGAGTGCTGAGTGGTACCGCTCTGTGCAATGGTAACTCCCTTGTATTCTCATATCAACTTAATGTTCAGATTATGGTGATGATGTCAATCAACCTTATTGTTTACAGGCTTGAACAAGGTTTAGAATCGGACCTATTTCTACTTCAATGCTGTGCTGCGCTATCTTCTCCGGAGCTTTTTGTTAGGACCATTCAAGAGCGTTTTGGTTTGTCCAGTTATACGTCTTTGGATCCTGCAGAACAGAATGAGTAAGGCCCAACATTCCATTGTCATGCTATATCAACTTCTATTTCTGTCTTGTATTGATTTTTCAGATTTTGATACTACCGATATGTAGCTTTGTGGGTTTGTTGCAGTTGGTTTCAATTACTCACTTCCTTTCACTACCATAACAAGTAAAGTTATGAGTGTAACAAAAGTTAAAATGATCCTTCCTGCCTTTCATCATCACTTCTGTTATTATGTATTACTTGTTTCTTGTTATGGCCCTAGCTAATGTTCCTTCCTTCTATAAATTTTATGGATCAGTGCTAGCTAGTGTTCCTTCCTTTCATCTTCATTTGTTTGTGCCTTTGTGACACTGGGCTTGGTGGCACTTGTTGTGGTATTTTGGAATTCTGCTTCTGATTACGATATCAAATTTTATCATTTGTGCACTTGAGTGATCTTGAGGCACTCACTATGGGAGCACCGACCTTTTTTCTGCTAGATTGCTGATTGTCTAGTATTGTTTGGATGTCATATGAATGCAGCTCTAAAAGTGGTCAATGTATCTCGTGGATTAATATTTTTTTTTGTCACAAGATAGAAATTGTTTTTGTGTCACTACATTGCTTTATTTGAACCAAATAATCTATATTACTAACAAAGAAAATATGGTTTATGATGAATAAAAAACTGGAACCTTTTACTATGCATGCGTAATTGCAACTCAATCTGTACTCAGCTCAAAACCTTTTTGATTAGTACGGGAGAATGTTCAATGCCTCCAAAAGCTGACTAGCCATGCCAATACCTGGTCGGCTGGAAAAGGACATACCGTGTATATTTGAAAAACGACTTCCACTTGATTATTTGAAGGATCGAGTTCTTATTGGCCATTTAATTATTATCCAAGTTATAAAAAATATTGATGCAATAACTTTGCTAAGTTTGTGCTAGTTTTGTTCATTTTGTTCTCCATAATCCATGAGCTCCAATCGAGGACTAAGGAAATGCTTCCTCCAGTATTTATGCTTGATGTTAGGACAAGGTGGCAGTGCAATTTTGCCCGTCCTAATGTCTCCCATAAAAGCTGGAGGTATTGTAACTTCCTTGCTTGCTTTTTTCTTCTGTGTTTTCCTCACTTTTTTTCCTCAGTTGTCTATTAATTTATGTGACCTTTTTGTTAAGTTAGAACATTGGTTTTATGCTCAGGTTCTGATCTTATGTTTTTGTTTAGGTACGAGTCAGTTTTGATGCAAGAAATGCTAACATTTATCATACAGTTAGTTAAAGAGCGGCGGTTTTGTGGGCTTTCTACAGCAGACAACTTAAAGAGAGAATTAATTTATAAGTTAGCTATTGGAGACGCCACCCATAGCCAGATTATGAAGTCTCTTCCTCGTGACCTTTCATCAAGTGATGAACTTCAAAATGTTCTGGATTCGCTGGCAGTTTATTCTAATCCATCTGGCATGAAACAGGTATTAGCCATTCAAATTAATTTATGCTCCTGCAAGTATTGTTCACCATTAAAATGTGTGACTAAGATTAAAACTTATCACAGGGTAAGTATGTACTTCGCAGACCATGCTGGAAGGAATTGGACTTGTATCACCCCCGCTGGAATTCCAGGGAATTACAAATTGCCGAGGAGAGATATTACCGTTTCTGCAATATATCTGCTCTTAATGCTCAGCTACCTCAATGGACTCATGTTTTTAGACCCCTGAGAAATATTTCTAAAGTTGCAACCTCCAAGGCTGTCCTTCAGATTGTTCGTGCTGTTCTATTTTATGCTGTGTACAATGATGCGTCATCTGCGTCGCGTGCCCCTGATAATGTTCTTGTTACGGGTTTGCATCTGCTTTGGTTGGCACTTGATATATGTGAATCAGAAAGTCAAATATATGCCAACCAGTGTGGCATGGACATAGTGCAGCATGATGATGAATCATGGGTCGTGTTATCTTCACATACAGAAAAGGCTTTTCCCATATTGACCTACTCTGCTGAACTAGTTGCCCCAGAGTCCGGCAAAATAAAGAAAGAAAGCATGTTAACCTTGCTTGTTACATTAATGCAGAAGTACAAAGAAGAGAATGATATCACCTTTTCCGGAACCAAGTACTGTAATATTCCATCTCTAATTGAGAATTTGTTAAAGAAATTTGCCAAGTTAAGTAAGGAGTGCATGCTCACACTAAGACAAATGGCACCACATGTAGTCCCATCTACTCCAGATCAGACCAGTTCCAAAGAAAGCCTCGGGTTTTCTTCAGATTCCTTGGAAAAAAAAAGCAAAAGCCCGCCAACGTCAAGCTGCAATTATGGTAAGAGCTTATCTGAAGTTAGCATGATGTAGTTACATCTGTCTCAAATCCCACCCTTTAGTTCGATGTGAAATCTTCCTTGCTTAGGCTTTTGAAAAATATACAACTTTATCAGTTTATTTTGTTTGGTAATGCTAGTTCTAGTTTCTATGCTTTGATGTCACTTGCTCCTTTAAGCCTTTTTAATTTATCTATACTTTCCTAATTTAGATTTTAAAGTCACTTGTGAACTTGGGCATTTTCTAATTTAACATTAAGCACAATTTTCTTCTATTGGACCTTATCTTAGGCAAAAATGAGAGCAGAACAGTCCAAGTTTGCTGAAAGTATGAAGTCATCTGGAAATGAAGGGCATGATGTTCCAATGTCAGAGACAGATGTGTCCAGTTCAACTGGCGTTGTCTCTGAGGAGTCATTACCAGTTTGCTCTCTGTGCCGGGAATCAGATTCAAAAAGCCCTCTCTGCTACCTGATTCTTCTTCAGGTAATCATTATTGATTTGACCATGGTTCAATGATGCCTACTGATTGTTCTTTCTATGGTATTTTTTTCAAATAATCCCTATTCTGATTTATGTTCAAACACATGTTGATACAACTTTCGTTTTTATGATTTTAGCGTGATGCTATATGTTATTACCATATTATAAGCTTTATTATGTTTTCAAAAATCCAGAAATCTCGTCTTGCAACTTTTGTTGAGATGGGTAATCCGTCCTGGGAAAATCCCAATCAAACGAACAAGACATCTGGATCAGTCAAGAGGGAAGACTCATCTGATTCCTCAGCTTCTGGTTCTTCAACTCCCGAGGAGCTTGTCCATGACACAACAGTAGAGCCTTCATTTGAGTTAGACAACATGGAAGTTGATGCCTTTCTTGATCTTTCGAATGAGCAACATCCACTGATTAGGTATACATCCTCGTTCTCTAGTGAACATTGCAACAGCAATGCAGATGGCATGGTCTCGCTTGAGGCTATTGAGGCTGATATATATAAATCTATTATAAACGATCTATTTGGATCCAAGAATGTGCCCATTCAAGATGGTGAGCAAACATTGTCATCATCTACTTCAAATGTTACTCTTGGTTCCAACAAAATCAGAAGCCCCAAATGTTCTGTTCTGGGAACATATGTTAGTTGTCTTTCAGCAAAACATCGTCAGTCTTCACGCTACGATGTATCCTCCAAATCATCGGCCTCTGTAACTACAAGGAACAAATTTGGTCCTATCGATTGTGACGGCATCCACATATCTTCTTGTGGACATGCTGTACATCAGGAATGTCATGATAGATATTTGTTCTCCTTGAAACAAAGGTACGCAGGCCAGTTTCCAGTTGACTCCTAATATTTCAATTAGTCTATCATTTATTTGTTCACATAGCTCATTTTGTTGGTATTGTATCAAAAACGGGCGTCTTGCAGCAGTGTTTTCAATGCATACCCCCCCCCCCCCCCCCCCCCCCCCAACAAAAAAAAACCGGTTCGGCGTATTCCATTTCGTTAAGACACTTTGACCAAAAAAAAATGCTATTAGTACGTAGCTTTGTTTTACATCATTGATTCGTATTATGAAATAGTTACCTATGACTATAATATTGTATTACGAAAATGACATTTCGAAGAAAAAATGTTGGTTAGTTAAAGGATTGTAATAACGAGATGAAATGGGCCTACTATTTCTGAAAGGAGGAAATAACATTTATGTAATATATTTAGCTAATCAACTCTCAGAGTAATACACATTCAGTGTTCACAGCTTGAAATATAGATACACAACATTCTGGTCTAGGAGCCTATATGAGTTTGTAGTGTCTTATATATTGTGCTGCCTGCTTACACTTGTGTTGATTAAACCTAATTCTTCTCTACAGATATATCCGGAGGCTTGGTTTTGAAGGTGGTCATATTGTCGATCCTGATCTGGTACTATATATTTATGTTTAAAACACTGCTGTATCTTTTTTATTCTCGATGCCGTGCTTACATGTTGCTTTATCCAGGGAGAGTTGCTATGTCCGGTGTGTCGCAGATTTGCAAATTCCATTCTTCCAGCGTCACCTAATTTCTCAACATCGAGTTTGGTAACGCCATTTGTCCAAACCTTGTCACCTGAAGCTGTTACAACTACATCAGATGCGGATATAAAAAAGTTACAGTTTCCTCGCGCGCTGTCACTACTTGAAAGTGCTGGAAAGGTTGTCGGACAAGGCAATTTTTTAAAAGCTTTATCTGGGAGGCTTAATGACACTACAGAGCCCTCCCTAGATCCTTCTCTTCGAAGATTGGCATTGCTTTACTATCGCCGCAACCACAGCAGTTTTTCAGTATGTGAAAGGCTAAGTCCATCCCTATTTCTTTGGGATACACTAAGATATTCCCTGATGTCTACAGAAATTGCTTCTCGTGGTAGGATGTCAAGCCACTCTTCTGAACCCAAGTCCTGCTTAGAATCTTTGCGCAGTGAACTTAATTCATCAAGTGGATTCATATTGTCCCTATTGTTCCGTGTTGCACACTCTGCACGAAATTTGAATCGCCTTGAGGTTCTCCTGAGGTTTGAAGGCATCCAACTATTAGCAGGGTCTATTTGCTCTTGCGTTTCTGGTTATAAAGACATTGTAAATGCTACTAAGCGAAAAGGTATGTAGTGTATGCTCTTACCCCCTTGTCACATATTTTCCTACATCTTAGATAGTATCCTTGTACTTTAAGCTGTCTTTCTTTTTCACCTCTAGTTGATATAAGGGGATATTGGATCACCAATTTGGAATTGGCAACATTTTTAATATATACGTGGACTTTGCAGAAGTGATCCAATTAGTAATCATGTTGTTTTAATTGCTTTTGCTGTCGTTAAACATATAAAATAGAAGTCTTTTGCAGTGTAACTATTGATTTGTTGTTTGATTTTCTAGTGCTTGTTTAAAAACAAAACTGACATGGGTGAGATTTAAGGCCTATACTGTGTAACTGTCAAGAAAGGGCATTCCATGTGGAGCTAACCTAAAGTAATATTTGCTTGAGTTTATCAGAAACTGTTAAACAGTTGATTTTTTTTTTGAAATAAGGAGGTATTAACAAGGCAGTATCTGATTTTAGTGGTCTGAATGCGCCAAAGTGTCATATTCACGTGACTTTTCCAATACACTTCTACGATTGCTTTTGTTATCCTGGTCGAAACATGAATCATTCTTTATGTCAGTATTTGATTTTAGTGGTATGAAGGTGCCAAAATGTCATATTGGCGTGACTTGTGAAGTACACTTCTAAGATTTTTGTTATCCTGGTCGCATTATGAACCATTCTCTATGTCATGTTTCTGCCCCCCTGATCCATTGTGGAAGATATATATTTTGTCCCTTCTCACCCTTACTTTTCAACAGGTACTTTGCCAACTCTGGTTGATCCGGGCAGTGAGGGTGGGTTCTTCCCTGATATCCAATTTTGGAAGCAATGTGCCGATCCAGTTCTTGCTCAAGATCCATTTTCATCATTGATGGCAGTGCTTTTCTGTCTACCTGTTCAATTTCTATCATCGACTGAAAACTTCATCCCTTTCGTCCATCTATTCTATGTTGTTTGTGTCATTCAGGTATGCCGTCTTGCATTTGCCTTCTCTTGGGTTCTGCAGATTGTATGCTAGTTATATAGTTTATAGTATATAAGTCCATGCATTTTTTTTGTAGGCTCTGATAACATGCTATGGAGAAGAAACTTTTGACCGGTCAAGCTTCAATGACTGCCTTCTTAATGATGTTTGCAAGACCATGTCAGGATATGAGGTTGCCCGAGAGTATTTTGTTTCTAAACACATCAATCCCTCTTGTCATCCAAAAGATATGGTGCGGAGATTGACGTTTCCTTATCTTCGGAGGTGTGCATTGCTTTGGGAGCTGCTAAGATCGTCGTCTGCAGCACCTTTGTATGACAGTTCCAATATTTGGGAAGGATCACATCTTTATTTGAGTAATAGCACACAGGATGGCGGTTCTTCACTGGCAATAGAGCTGAACGGGATAAGAGAACTGGAAGACCAGTTTCAGATTCAGTCCCTGGACATGATTCTCCGAGATGAATCTGTACATATGCTTGCGCATAAATGGTCTCAACATTTCTGTGAAGAATACAGTTCCCGTAATTATAGAGGAGCTCTCTTTGCTACCCCTGCAGTTCCGTTTAGGCTGATGCAGTTACCACCTGTGTACCAAGTTCTCCTAGAAAGGTTTAATCTGAATCTTAGCTGCAACACTCTATTTTGTGTGTACTGTGTCTTCATGTGCTTACCACTTCTATTTCCAATGTAACAAGTTACCATCCTTTTCCCACTAGATACATCAAGATGCCATGCCCTGATTGTGGCACCGTGCCTGATGAACCAGCATTATGTTTGCTGTGTGGAAAACTATGCTCGCCTAGTTGGAAACCGTGCTGCAGGTGATTGTACTCCGGTTATTTCAATTCCTATTTGAAAGTGTGCTGTTCTGCTATGAGCTATCAAATGCTAAACCCTTGTCTTGGTATATTCATTGTAGGAATGGTAAATGCCTGAGCCATGCTTGGCAATGTGGTGCTGGTGTTGGCATATTTCTTTTAGTGCGGGTATGTATTAGATCATTACTCCTTATCAGGAGAAATTGTTACGCCCTGTATACTGTTTGTTGTTATTTCAAGCTGTTTTCCTTGACGGTTTTTCTGTGCAGAAAACTACAATCCTCTTGCAGCGATCTGCTCGCCTTGCCTTTTGGCCATCTCCCTATCTTGACGCATTTGGAGAGGAGGTATTGATTAATTTCTTTAACACTTGTATTTATGGATCTAGACCCGATTTGTTGCAATATCCACCAAATTTGCCTCCTGCTGATGACCCTACTTGTGATCTTTGTTGCCATTTGGCTGTTATCCCTCGTGCCAATCCTCCCTGTGCTAGAAGTTTCTTGCCCACGAAATTGCGCACTTTCACAACATACTTAATGGCATGCTTGATTTGTTGAGAATTACAATTGGAAATCATTGCTTTGGCTTGATGTCGATGCATGTACCCAAAATTTCTAAAGACCACTGTCAACCCTGACCCCAAGGAGAACCCCATATGTCAGGCTTGTTTGCTTCCCACCCTGGGAATCTTGCCTGGGCCAGGCAGCGCTCTCAAGCGATAGGCTTCGATTGCCTGGGGCTACAATTGCTGCCTGGCTCAGGCAGCCAGTGCTCGGCCTTCAAGCAAACAGCCCCTTCCTCCCTATGGCATCTTATTCTTAAAAAAGGGTAGGGGAATCCTGGTATCTGGCCAAACAAGCTGAAACCAGCTTCTGAGGGAGGTAGCTACAAATTAGGGCCTGTTTGTTTGGGCTGGAGCTTTTGAGCTTTTAGAAAAATTGGCTGTTAGATTTTTTATGTTGACTTTTGTAATATATATTAAGCTTCTCAGCATGCCAAAAGTTAGAAAAGCACATCTCAGCCAGCTTTTCAGCTTTTAGTTCATTTCCTCAGAAATCAGCTTTTCAGCACTCCAAAAGCCAGATCAGAAGTTTGCTGTTTAGCTGAAAAGCTGAAACAAACAGGCCCTTAGTGCGCCCTGACCAGGAAACAAGCTTGAGTGTCTGTCACCTCTACTGGAGGGACTAAATACCATCACTGACTTTTTTTTTTTAATTGTGATGAGCCTCACCCTAAAATCTCAGAATTGCTTTGGCAATCTCGCTAACCATATCACCATGGGCCATGGGGTACACTGATGCTCTCGATGCCTAGTTAGGAATCATGTCATTGCTATTGAGGAATTCTTTCAGCTGAATCCTACTGCGCTGAATCCCGCTGCATCTTTTGAAGATGCATCTCCGTGACTGACAGGATACAATAGCACTTCTAACGATTCTATGTAATAACCGGCATCATATGCATATGGCTGGGGTGAAGTTGGGGTGATGGTCATAGTGTCTGGGTTGCTCAGTCAAGTCCTTTAGCGTGTTCTTTATTTAGTACATCAAGTGTGTATGTAATCACCCTCTCGCTTCGGTCCTAGCTTGAGGGGCTATGTATGGACCGCTTTTTTTCCCTTATAATACAAAGATACACAGCTCTCCTGCGTGTTCTATATTTCATTTTTAGCTTCGTGTAAACAAACATGAACTAATGTTTGGTGTTAATTGATGACTAGCTTGCAACGCAGTGTCATGAGATAAATGCCGACACACTACAATATGATGTTATGTAATAAGTAAATGGGGACTTCTATTGCTAGTAGTGAGTTATTCTCCTTGCCTTATGGATTGCCGTATCGATGCAGGATCATGAAATGCAGAGAGGAAAACCTTTATATCTGAGTCCAGAAAGATATGCAGCCCTAACATATCTGGTACAGGCTCACCCTGCCTTTCTTTTCTTGATTTGGTGTCGTCACGAATTCGCACTGTCATTACTAATGGGAGGCATGCCCTTTTATATGATAGGTGGCATCTCATAGCCTTGATCGAACTTCTGAAGTCCTTCGGCAAACAACTATCAGCTTTTATGGATCTGATTAATTTCCAAAGGAAATATGTCGAAAGGTTCGGACTATATATATCTTTGTCATGTTGGTTAGAGAATGCAGAAAAATATTGATAGCTTTGTTTCTCCCAATTAATGGTCATGGAGAGAGAAGTGTCCTCTGTTGTGTGCTAAACGGATTTGAAGGGTAGACATGCTGGTCATGGAGAGAAAAGTTCTTCTAAAGTTAGCTTACCTACTTTACTGATTCACAATACCAAGAGTTGAAAAAATGAATTAGAGATTCATTTTTCCCACTAATAGGAATCTTGATTTCATTATTTTGAACCAGAGGAGATTCATGAGTACCCAATGGGTACCCATCCTTACCCCTTGTTTTATACTTGCATGTTAGCATATACCTTACGGAAATACCTGAAGTTTTTCTGGTATGCTGTTTTTTTTTTTTTGGTGTCTTGTCTACTTGAACCTATCACAATTGGCTTGGCAGTTCATCTGAATGGTTGCATTGTTTGGACTAGTGCTGTCCATTGTTTTGGTACTAAAACTGCAATACATGATTCTTGCCACCACGTCCCACGAGACTGGTACCCCTCAAAAGGTGCAAACAGAATACAAGAGGATTGATGTAGATTATTCCCTTTTGAGTTTATTTGCAGGGAGGGAGGGAGTATTCACTAAAAAACAGATTGACACTGATTGCTTCCTCTCTAATTTGTATTTTGTTTTGACAGGGCCTTTTGAATGCGCTTATATTCATCAACTGTAGAAGCTTCATATATATGCTTTCTTGTGGCAACGAAAGAGTTTCCAAGGTCAGAATCGAAATGTCTTTGCTAATGACTTTCCAGTGCACATTGTGTAGCCTTTCTGTTTCTTTGTTTTCATTTCTGATTGTTGTTCACCTGTCCAGATGATGGTATGGACCCTGCAGGCTTGCTACCAGGCCGTGCTTTGCAAATCCTCATGCGCATCATGTACAGTTGTTTTTGTGCCTTTTTTCATTTCTTTTTATGGCCCATTGTTCACAAGTGGATGATAGGTCAGCCTGTTGACCTTGTAAAAATCCAATGATTGACCGCATGGTCTGTATAGTGTCTACAGTTCATCAGTGCGAAAGGAAGGCATTTCTGCCATTTCGTCTCATACCTACTTATATGTGCCATGTGGCTATCCTGCGTTAAATAGGACCCTTGAATCTCGTTTATCCTGTTCAGCATTCTGTACGCGAAGGTAAAGTTTATTTAGTAAATACGGAGCATACCAAGACACAGATGGCGCCAGAACTGGTATTGCTGCTTTGTTAAATCTCGTGGGCACTTTTCCCTGTTTTCCTTCATTTGAGGTGTAAATTAACAATACAAAAGTTGGTCGCTGACGAGTGCAAAGCAGTGTCCATACAGAAATCGGCCGCTTCACACATGCAACGAGTAAGGAAAATAAATAAAAACAAAACTGTGGTCAAAACGCTGTTGTCTGACGAATGTTCAGTTAACAATTATCCTTCTGCCAAACTATACCACAATCCCTTTTCAGATCTTGCTGATGCTCAATCCATCAGATTCAGCTATTCATGCCATTTCGGAAGAGCAAGGCCGACATTGCTGCTCCGAGCATCACATAGCTTTCCCGAGCTGGTAAGTCGAGTGAAGGTTCTTTCCTGTAGGTGGCCTAAGTGTAGTAGAAGCATGTCGATTGTCGAGAAGCCAAAACTCACCAAAAGTTTCCAGTTGTCCCATACTCACAAAAGAAAGATTCCGATGAACTCCCGGAGATTTTGGTTTCTGAATTCTGAGAGGATGTCATGGATCCAAGCTTTCGAGTCGTGCCATCAAATCTTGATGAGCTGTGCTCTGGTGCTGCAAGACAAGTAGCAGGTTTAGGGTTCTGCTGTAAAACACACAACAGTCAAATGAACGATACAAGATAAATTACATTATATGCATGCATATTTAACATGAAGAGAACAAATCGGGACAATAGCATGACCCCAATAAGCAAAGATCCATATTGCGAGGAGAGATGCAGGGAAGGGATGTTGCAATGATGAATGATCCCGTGTTATAACAGGTTTTTACGTAGACTAAGAGAAAGAAACTTGAACAACAAAATGCACCTAAAAATAAATCTAACCTGACTTGCTATTGGTTCTTAGAAAAGCAAAACTCCCGCACTCGCGAAATAATGCCATTTAATAAAGAACAAAGAGGCTCTGCAATGGCCAAACAACGTCAAAGCCCAAAACATCAAATATGTAACAAAAAAAACCAATAATGAGGTTTTGCGCACCTTTCTAGTTGTAGAGAGATTCATCTGGGAAGATATCCCGGCCATCTGCACCGGGTGTTGCAATATGGACTAGGACGCCTTGTTCTTTCGGTAGACAATTCCAGAATGGCTGCGCGTTTAGGCAGTCAATCATGTACAAGCGTTTCAATGCGCTTAGGCTATCTGCCTGATCCAGTTCTGGGCAGTCCTGGGCAAACAGGTCCTGCAGCCACAGAGATTGGAAATCTTCCTCAAACTTCTGTTATTCTTGACCTTGAGCCACACAACTGAAGAATGTTGACAATTTCTTGCAGCATGTGAGCACCTTCAATGTGAATTCTTTTAAACTATTAATTCTTTGCAAATCTTCAGGGAGAGCTTTTAGTTTCGGGCAATCAAGAAGCAACAGCGAATAAGGCAGGGCATCAGAACAAGCTGCTGAGCTTTGGCCTCGATGCTATCAAAGAAGTTTCCAGTGTTGAGGGACCAATTTTCCAAATTGCGCATATCAATAATATGAAGCAATTCGAGCTTTGGGAAAAAAGCAGCTGCACTTATCACGCCTTTTCCCAGGAGTTCTGCACCGATGGTAACTATAGCATCCGCACCTCTTATCTGAAGAACTAGTAGTTCTGGCATCTGTCCTGCTGGGGGAAGCTGTGAACAAGATATGCACTCATCAAGGTGCATGTGAGCCAAATTTGGCAACTTCTGCTCGGGTTCTGAAAGAAGCCATTCTGGGAACATCACACCAGGGAACCCAACAAGGAAAATATATACTAGACTTGGTGATGGAATAAGCATCTCATAGACCTGTTGAATTCTCCCAACATCATTCATCTGGCAATGTGTTCTGCTTGTGCCAATTGTGCAGCGCAGCCCCAATTCCCTGAGATTACGACTCTTCCTGAGTACAGTTCACCACCTAGTTTTGCATGTTCTAGCTTCTCAATCCAGAGACGTTTGGATATTGGGAAGACTTTGTAATTCTCCCAATTTGAACCCAATGCCACTTTCAAAAACTCCTTTAAGGTTGTAGAGTTGCTGGAATTTTTCTATCCTTTTGGAACATGATCGATGGCAGTCTGCTCCAGCTGGAGAAAACTTATGTTGGATAGCCTCATCAAACTAGTTGGCAGATTATTCAAATATGGCAACCAAGCAATGAGAGGTATTCAAGGGCTGATAAGGCTTCCTATGGACTCAGGAAGTTGCTAATATCCGTAAAGCTTAGATCTAGCAACCTCAGCAGGACCAAGTTGCCGACACACTGTGGTATGCTTAGAATGCCTGTTCCACTTAGAACTAATACACGGATGTGCTCAAGATTTCTGAAAATATACTCGTTAAGTGACTTGAAGTTCTTGTTATTGAAAATTAGGAGGCTCCTCATGAACTTCTGCTCTTCTATAGAAGGTATGTTTTGCACAGCACTGCTGATACCTAAGCGGCGCAGCTTTGGAAGGATTTCATTACTTTCCGCATTCATGAATAAGAGTGATCCTTTGTCAGATATTGCCCCCAGCGACCTCATAGATCGTGCATTGTTGATATACCTTTGTCCACGAATTCTGGTTTTGTTGCAAAAGATTCCTCCTAATTAGCTCATGGTAGTACTCTTCAGCAATCTGGTATACTGCGTGCTTCTGCTCTTTCATTACAAAACCTTCAGCTACCCACCAGTAAGCAACAGCATCACGTTCAATTCCAAAATTGGAGGCAACAAAGCACACCAAAGAAAGCATTGCTTAAGTGGAGGGGGTAAGTGCCTGTAACTTAATAAGGGGCCCTGCAGATCTTGGGAAGTCCATGGATGAACCATTCGCTATCCCGGATGCTCTCCCATTCCACTATTGTTGTTTTAGCAGATAAGACGCCCGCAACAACCTTGATAGCTATAGGACGGCCATCACATTTTTGTACTATTTGACGCCCAACATCTCTGAATCCATCATTTATTTGCTCATCTGGTCTAAAAGACCTCTTCATAAGCAGCTCTAGGCCATCAGTACTATTCATTTTGTTTACTTGTGAGTAGTATATCTTGCATGCAACAACAACAACAACAACAACATAGCCTTTTGTCCCAAGCAAGTTGGAGTAGGCTAGAGATGAAACCCACAAGAAGCAAAGCTAAGACAGGCACAAAAGAGGCACAAGGCAAAAGGTGGAAAAGGAGATGAAAAGGAGAAGAAAAAGAAAGAATATAGGTTCAGGCACGTTGATTGCGAATCTCCAAGCGCTCTATCCATAGCTAACTCCTTGGAGATATTCCACTCCTTCAAGTCTCTCTTAACCGCTCGTCCCAAGTCGAGTAGGTCTACCTCTACCTTCTTTATATTACTGGCTCGCTTTAGAAACCCCGTACGCACCGCCGCCTCGGGGGCCTCCGCTGGAGTGTCCAAACCATCTTAGCCGATGTTGCACAATTTTTCCTCAATTGGTGCCACCCCTACTTTGTCCCGGATATCTTCATTCCGGACACGATCCCTTCGTGTATGCCCGCAGAAACCAACGCAAATACGCATCTCTGCTACACTTAATGCTGGACATGCCGCCTTTTGTAGGCCAACATCAGCACCGTTTATAGCATCGCCGACGATCGCCGTCCTATAGACTTACCTTTTAAGCTTTTGTGGCACCCTCTTGTCACAGAGGAACCAAGAAGCTTGGCGCCATTTCAACCAGCCGGCTGAAATTCTATGTCTCACATCTTCGTCGATGTCGCCCGTCCTTTGTAGCATCGACCTAAGTATCGAAAAGTATCCTTCTTGGCTACACTAGCCCGTCGAGACTAACGTGCTCCATCCTCATGCCTAGTCGCGACCTGACTCGCGCACCTATGTACTCGGTTTTGTCTACTAAGTCTGATCCTTCGACTCTAACGTCTGCCTCCACAGCTTCTAGTCGTATAACGCCTTCCCTACTCTCATCAATAGACCACATCGTCAGCAAAGAGCATACCCAGGATATCCTTGTATGTCCCTTGTGACCTCGACCTCATCCATCCCAAGCAATAAATAAGGGCTCAATGCTGACGTGAGTATATCTTGCATGCATTTGTTTCAAAACATCCATGTCTCTTGTGGTAACAAGGATAAAGGCATTCAAACCTGTCTCAAAAGGCGTTTGGAGAAGCTCGTTCCAAACATCAGATTTCCACACATCATCTAAAACAAGAAATACAGTTTCTCCATTGACAGTGTCCATGAGGCGCGGAAGAAGTTCGGACTTAGCCTCAAGTTGATCACATGAGCCTCCAGCCTTCCGTATTGCCTGCTTTAGCAAATCAATCTCTGTGTAGCTCTGAGAAATGCACAACCATATATGAATTTGGAATTTCTCCCTTATCCTTTGCTCGTGATATATCTTCTGAGCTAAAGTTGTCTTACCGATGCCACCCATCCCTTGAATACCAAAAGAGTTGAACTATTGCTATGGCAGTTACTTATGATCAGTTGACCATGTCGTCAACAGCCCTGTTTCATATCTATTCCACAACCTCTACAGCTATAGGAGATGTCTGACTTCGATCGACAGCTGTTACTTGGAACTGCTGACAAATGGTTCTCTCCAAGCTGAACATCTCTTTGCTCCTTTTAATCTCAAGAAGCTTTTCGTTGATGTCCTTAATTCTTTTGCAATCCTGTGATCAAATGTAACCTTTGCAAAACAAGAGAAAAGGGACTGATTGAAACATACCAGTCTCGGCAGCGGCGACGGTTTCTTTGAATGAACCATGAACAGATCTATGACATCGTCACATCGAACATAACATCTCTCATGTTTTTCCACCATGACTCAATCATCATCTTCCATGGCAAGAGCTTCGGCATCTCTCAACATGTCCAGATTCTGCAATGAGCTTGCATCTCTAATTTTTGGAGAGATGATCATCCAGCAAACAGCAATTGAACCATGATCAATGCTTGAATCACATTTGATATCCTTTTCACGTAGTGTCATCACAAACTCATCCTGGATAAGGTCACCCAGATTTGACAACACTTTCGTAGCAAGAGCATCTAAAACTGTTCCCATAGTGTCCAAATGGCAAAACTACGGATGTTTCTCACTTGACCTCTCTTCCGCTAGAGAGTGGAACTATGAAACTACAGATTCGGGTCAGGGAAGAGGGTAGATGTTAGAACACTGGGCAAGTACAATTGGATGAAATTGGAGAAGCGCAGAAGCAAGCTGCCATAATTGGCCATACCTGCCGTAGACTCCTACCTAAACAATTTCTTGGAATATTTCCATTGCCTTTCCCATCATTTTCATTGTCAATGTATTTAGGACTTGTTTGAATCCTTTAAACTATAGTTAGGTGCTAAAATTATCACTAGAGGTTTCAAACATCCCAGCTAATAACTCAGCTAATTGTTAGCTACCACCTCAACTAACAATTATCCTATTAGCTTTCTCAACCCAGCTAACACTAGCTAATTGGTGACTAAAGGTCAGGTGCTAGTTTGCTAACTAATGGCTAATATTAATTATTATCTCTAGAGGTTTCAAACACTCTTAATGTCTCAAGAAAAGGACATTATTGTTGCAGACTTGCAAGCTAACTCTGTTTATTTTTCCCTAATCATCCACTTGTCACTCGTAACGTATTCTCTTTCAACATGGAACCCCACTGTTGCGTTGTTTTACTCCTTGCTGCAGAGTGAGATGCACAGGGCAAAGCTACCGCGCATTTCGTCAAGCAGTTCACACGCATCCAACCAATTGTCGGTACATACCAATTCTGATCTTTAAAAGAGAAATCCTCCAGGCACCCGATGATTTGCATGAAACCTACTCGCACAGGACTACAGGAGTCATCAGAACAGATCCGCGCGTTTCTTCTTTTTTTTTTTGGGGGGGGGGGGGGGGGGGGGGCAGTACGCGTTTTCTTCACTTAACCTAACCAAAAACGAACCAGCAGCCAATGAAAAAGGGCGGATTGCAGCGTGGACCTTCGCTTGCTATCATCCGTTGCGAGGATGCCAAGGAGGCGACGAATTTGGATTTGGGTTCCTTTGATTGGAGATTGAAGTCTTTTGGTCTCTTATTTTTCTTTTTAAAGCGTCCTCAATGATCGCCCATTTGCTTCCTTCTGTTGAAGTCGGTCTTAGAGACCGTGCCATGAGGGCATTCGGAAAAAAAAAGAGAGAGAGACCGTGCCATGAAGGCATTCGAAAAAAAGAGAGAGAGAGAGACCGTGCCATGGGGAATAAAAAAGAGGGGCCTGCTAATCCGCGCGCGCGCCAGGACGGCCGCGCGCGCACTCCTCACAGCTTCCGCAACTTTCCTTTTTTGGAAAGTTTTATTCCCACCAACTTTTCATTTTGGGGAAGTTTCGGGGAAACTTTTCTGGAAACTTTTGCCTCAAAAAGTTTCGGTTCAACTTTTCTGGAAACTTTTGCCTCAAAAATTTTCGGTGCAACTTTTTTAGAAACTTTTGTCTCAAAAAGTTGCAACAGAACTTCCTACCCAAACTTTTTTCCCACCCTAGACCCGCCCCAGGCCCACCCACGTGCGCGTGGCCCCGCGTCAGCGCCCACACGCGCAGCGCTGCGCGCGCACGCGCTAGGAATAGGAAAATCGTAAAAAAGAGAACGTCAGATGATATGGTTCCGCGCATTCTTGCTGCTTCCTCTGCAGAAGACGAGGAAGGTCGTGTTTTTTTTTACGAGAAAGTGTTTTTGGTTGATTTTTTTTTCTAACCCTGGGCGGTGAGATCTGGATCGGCGACCATGAATCTGCACTGAAATTTCCTCGCCCCCGACAAACAACAGGCTCATATTCGGCCTTGCGCATGGACAGAAAACTGGGCCTCCCGACTTAGCACGGGCCGGGCTGTTTGGGCCTTCAAAGCCTAAATTGCTCGGCCCGAGTTAGTACAATCCGACTGACCGATAACGTTAGTTTCATCACCACGGCGCATAAACCCCTAAAAAAAACACGGCGCATAACGACGCAGCGGTAATTCTTGTGCTCCATAAACACCGGTAATTCTAGGCTATTCCGTACACGTGGGGAAGTATCTTGAAAGGTGTGGAGTTAATTAATGAAGGCGTGGTGTGGAGAGTAGGCGATGGTGAGAGTCTGAACATTTGGACGGACCCATGGCTACCATTGTGTTGGAACAGGAGATCAATTGCACCGAGAGGGCAAAACTTGCTTGTCAAAGTGTCAGAGCTTATAAACCCAATTACTAGACAATGGGATGAAGAGGTTGTTCGTGATACTTTCTGGGAAGAGGATGCGAGCTTGATCTTGGCTCTGCCTGTACACTACGAAAGGGAGGACTGGCCGGTTTGGCATTTTGATGTTAAGGGTGTGTTTTCAGTCAAAACTGCATACAAACTGTTCTGCGACAAAGCTATGCGCGATAGTAGACAGGGTGATGCAGGGCCTTGCAGCGGGGATAAGGCATGATGAAGGTTTCTGGAAACAGGTGTGGAAGCTACCTATCCCAAATAAGGTGAAGCATTTTTGTTGGAGATTGGCACATAATATTCTTGCGCTCTGAGGAAATCTGACAAGGCATGGTATGGACATCAATGCCAAACGTGTAATGTGTGAGCGAGTCCATGAAGATGGGAAACAGTTATTTTTCAAATGTAAGGCAGTGAAGGAAGTATGGCTACACTCAAGATTGGAGAACGTGCGACTGATGCTGATGAACTGTCAATCCTCGATGCAAGTAATGGAAATGATTCTCAACTGGGATGTGGCATTGCAAACCACGGTCATCATCCTACTCTGGTCATGGTGGGATGAGAGGTGTCGTGTTAGAGAAAGAGAAAGAAGAAAACAAGGAGGCCAGCTTGCACAGTTGATGGAAATTTTTGCTGCTGAAACTATCCAGTTTTTCAAGCATGAAAAACCTGCTTCCAGGATATGCAGGGACAAATGGAAAAGCCGTCAGATGGGTTTTGAAAGATAAACTGTGATGACGCATTTAAGGAAGCAAGCAAAGATGGTGGCTGGGGTTATATCATAAGAGATGCTGATGGAGATGTTGTTTGAGCAGGGCGGGGTAGAATTAATCATGCTCTGGACTCATTTCAAACTGAAATTATAGCATGTGTTCAGGGAGCAAGAGCAGCGAGGGATCTCGGGGCACGGGCATATCATCGTTGAAACGGATGCCTTGCTGGTGCAACAGGCGGTCATGTTCATGTCGTCTTCTTTCCGTCAAAATGCAGTTGATGGTCTCATAGATGACCTCTCCAATATACCGACGCACTTTTAAGCCTCGGTCTTGTAATTTTGTTGCCCATAAACTAGCAATATTAGGATATGAGTGTCGGTCAGGCGATAATTCTATATTGGATAGCCTTACCAGTTTGTATTCAGTCGCTCGTGATTCTGTGGCACCTCTTGGTTAATATTCATCTCAAAAGAAAAAAAAATCCTGCTAGGCTATCCAGTTACTGTTGAGCACAAGAATTACCTCTGCGCCATCTCTTTATCTGTCTATTGTCTTTTTAAAAAAGGAATTTTCAAGGCCAACCGTACCAATTTACACGGTGATCCACACATAAGTAGTTCATGATCACTATATAATTAAACAGAATATCCATTAACACAGAACGACAGTAACACACTAGGCATACACATGCTGCAGGACATGCTACACAGAGATCACACACAGCTAGATAGAGCCTCGCCCAGCTGGAGAGGAAGGACACGCCATCTCACTTCGCCTTATTATTCTCAGTACTTGATCACTACTACTACTACTAGGAGTAGCATGCACAACACAGTTATTAAGCATGCCACGCGCTAGTTACACAGACACACTTGGAACTCGATCAACATCAGGTCCTTCCTTCCATCTCCGGCGGCAGGGTGAGCTCACTTGCCACACTTGCAGGGGTTGCAGGTGCAGTTGGCGCCGCACTTGCACCGTCGTTCTCCGCGCCAGCCTCGAACCCGTCCTCGGCGTGCCTGCATAATACGAAGTGAGTCGCACCAGTGCGTGATGTGGCTGGTTAGAGGCATTCTTGGCCGGCTCGCTACCAGCAACTGCCTGTGCGGTTTCAGATTTTTCTTCTTCTTTCAGTAAGGACAAATTATTGAAAAAAAGACAAAAGCAGTACGCCATGCTAACAGATTACTGAAAAAAAGACAAAAGGAGTACTCCATGCTAACAGAACCAGCGCAAATTTCGTGGTGGCAAAAACTGCATGCTAAATTGCTAATAGAGCCAGCACAATTTTTTTCTTTCATATTTTTCTTTAGTTTTACCTAGCGTTACTGATGAACGTGCACCGTAAAGTTGTTACTCGGATTTTTGAGTGCCATCCAAAATCCAAATAATTTAGGCATGCGCGAGGAGGAGAACAAAATATGATGATGCGCGCACATACCCCTTGGAAGGCGCGACACCCGTGATGACGGTCCGCGTGGGGGTGGTCACCTGCTCAGCCATGTCCGGGTACATCTTACACCTGCATCAGCAGCAGCAACACAGCCAAAATCATCAGAAACTCTCTCCTCGGCTGACAGACGAACAGCGCGATGCATGCATGCCCCTCGTTCCAGGCTAAAATCGTTCCTAAGCACAAAAAAGGAACTTTCGTAACCGCTCTCAACAAAACATAACCACCGATCCTATCCCACAGGTGTTTGTTGATAGATCCACAAGAACATGCAGTCAAGGAAACAAAGCAGGTCGATGGATGGAAGAACCCGGCAGGCACCATCAAATATCATCTTGGCGTTCAACAAATATGGAAGATCTGATCTCAAATCATCGCCCGAAAAAAGAGAGAAAGAAACAAAGAAAGATCTAATCTTAAGTCGACATCTGAAGGAGGATAAGGATCGAGATGAACAGAACACTGCATGCATGCGAGAGATCTGGTTAAACGGAAGAGCAGAGCTTACCCTCCGCAGCCGCTGCCGCACTTGCAGCCGGACCCGCACCCGCAGTTGCCTCCGCAGCACGACATCCTCACCTCACCTGAGAATAAGCAGAGTGCTCCTCTTCTCTTCGCAGTTTCAGTCACAGGATGTGCAGTTCCTCTGCTCTGCTCGGGAGACTCTATTTATAGGCGGCGGGATGGCATCGGGCCGTCCACGTGGCACGGCCTCGGATCCCTGGGCCGTCCCGTGACGTGGGGGCGCCTTGGTCCGCGGGACCGGGCGTTTCCCGTGCTGACTGATGGCCTGGTGCGCGATCGTGCCGGGGAGTGAGAGAGGGTTAGTTACGGTTCTGCCCCTGCTCACTGATTGAGAGCGCTTCTTCTGCACCGTCCACGGGAACCGGACAAATGCCGGTGAGATCACGTTGGCAGTAAGTACGATCTAGAATTCCCTTTCAGATTTTTTTAAAAAAGAATTAAGCTGTCGCATGTTGCAGGATCGTTCACAAAAATGTAATTTTTCAGTTTCTAAACAGCTTCTTTTTTTTTACATAATGTATGATACAAAAAAAAATGTACTACTGCATCTAAACAGCATCGTTGTGCTATGTACTGCTCTTGATGGAAAAAAGAGGTGGTACTTTTGCACGAGAATATTTGAAAAAAAGTTGGAGAATCAGAATATTACTGTGTGGTTGGACCCTCCTCGAGCAATCAACATGCATGTAACGAATGGCAACGGCGCATGCGATCATGTCTTGCATCTATCATCATTGGTATATTGCTATTTTTGTAGACTTATTCCACGTCCAGTTTCTTAATTTGTGGCTTATTTTTCTCTTTTTTGTATAGGTTCCTCCATGGCCATTTTAGGTAGCAATAATGTATCGAACTGTCTCGAAACTTTCTGAACCGAGAATAACTTTTTTTTATGATCTTTGCTATATTTCCTAGTTTCATAAACTTTTTCAGAAAATATTGTGCATGCCGTGCCACAAGGGCAGCAACGTTTGAGTTGCCAAAGAAAACTTGAAAGCGGTTGTTTGTTGGTAAAGACAGCGACACGATCCGTAAAGCGACGGCCGCCACGGCTTTGGCAAAGCTTTTGTGATGCGTTTGACACGAACTGACACTCCTTGCCTCAAAATCTACCGCCTTCATTTCAAGGTTCAAACACGTGTAGACACGAGACGTCCATAAATATCTAAGCTGGGGCACACGAGTACAACGACGTGGCCCTGGCTTCTTTGGATAGGGACGACCACGAGTGTTACTGTGAAACTAAATGGCAAAAGTCACATGATGGCTGTAGGTCATGCGTACCGGCAGTCATGCCGGGTAGGCAGCCTAGCTTGTTTAGCGTAGGTTATCCTTTTGCTTTTCTCATGATAATGATGTCAAAACACAAACGACGTATACTCTAGCTATTGTGGATAAGATCCATGCTACGTATCACATGATATCGTCCCAAATTGCAGGGGCCCTATTTGTGGTGCAAACTTTTTTAAAAAAGTCGGTGCCAGAAAGTCTTCGCGACTCTAGGTTCCGGACAAATGTTTGCATTCTGTGCAATGTGTTTGCAGGTGCTTTCTCCAACAACATGACTCAAGCATCTCGGACCCTCCTGCTCCCAGAAAATATCTGGGGTAGTCGTACTCTGGAGGGAGGGACACACAAGTGTAAGTACGTGCATGTTCCTGGAACGCCGTGAAATTAGTAGATTTATCTGACGAAATTTCTAGCAGCTTTAGGCCCGTTCGGTTCACCCTCTAAAGTGCCCTCTAAACTTTATACCCCTCTAAAGTAAAAAGAATCTTACTATTTAGAGGTACTAAATAAAATTTAATTGCAAAACCTTTCTGCAGACGGACGTTATTTTTCGAGACGAATCTAACGAGCCTAATTAATCAATGTTTTGACACAGTGATGCTACAGTAACCATCGTCTAATCGCCGCTTAATTACCCTCATTGCGTTCGTCTCGCGAAATAGAGGAGGAGTCCTGGACTTAGTTTTGTAATTTGACTTTGTTTAATACACATAAATCGTGCCGGCATCTTTGATGTGACTGCTACAGCATCCTCGGAAAAGAACCGAACGCTACCTTAGCTACTCTTTTCTGACCAGCGATGTGTGGATTCTGAAACGTAGTCGGCCCAGATGCTTCGCCAGAGTTCACTTTTTCTTTTCTGAACCAAAGACTAGATTATATTCTTTTTTATCACTATATTATCTTTTCCTTTAGGAACATCACTATATTTTCTTCTGGAAAACAGAAGGAAAACTTGTGTTAGTCGCATCCAGTGCGAATTTCCACTGGTTCCAGAGAACGGGCCTTTTGCTGGGGGAGCCGGCCATAACGCTAAGCAATGGGGCAAAATGCCCAGCCCAGCAAAGAAAAGCCCACAAAGCCGATGGCTAGTTTCGACTTTCAGATACAGAATGTCTGAAATCCATATCAGTATCAGGCGACTGGTGCTAGATGCAGTTGCACCACCAGAAGTAATTCACATTGATCTCAAAAAAGAAAAAAGAAAAAAATTAATTCACATTTTAAATGGATATTTGCCGCTACATCACCAGCAAGGGTATAATAAAGTTACGGAAGCATTTAGACTAGATGAAAGAACTGCCACTTTTCACCTTTGCCTGATTGAACAAATTCTTTTTCAATCTCTGGAATATTGTACATGCAACTAGTACACCATAACAAACACTTCCTCCTCCTTTTATACTAAGTACCCGACAGACAAAAACTTCCCAGTACATGAATAGAATTCCTAAGACCTAATAACAATCTCCAGACTGTGTTTTCCTCACGAAACACAAAAAAGAATTTGTAGTATGTACATCGGAATGATCCCATCCCATGCGTTTGCACAATATAGAACACCTAAACTAAAAATCAGGGACAAAAAGTAGCCATCTAGTCTCAAAACCCTGCAAGCTCGAGATTGAGCTCAGTCAGAAGCTTGTCAAATACAAAGTCTGCCAAGTCGTTCCCTATATTGTCAGCATCTCTCTGAAAATTTATCCAGCGGTCGCTCTTGGCTAGGTCACTCGACAAAATTGTGTCGACCTCGATGGTGGACTGTGGTTGGTCGTCCAGTCGGCAACTCACTTTACCCCACAATTCCTTAAGGACAAGGTGTCCCACAGGTTTTGATCTATCAAAAGGTGAGAGCCAAGAGAGTTTGGACTTGCAAACAGAATATTTCTTGTACATGTCAAGCAGTACTTCATTTGTTAAGTCGAACAGGAGTAGCTGATCTGCAGACATATCGGTGAAGTCAAATGCTGCAGCAGCCGCCTCATAGTGTTGGCAGTCCTCTTCTTGGAGAGCTATAATGTTCTGCGAGTACCATTCATCATACAATGTTTCATTCCTGAAACTGGACTTCTTGAATATCTCCTTCACGTAATTGAATTCGTCGTCGTGCGTTAGACCTACTTGGAGACCAAAAGGGTCATCAGAATCACTCTCTTTCACAATATCAATGCCAGTTGAAACATCAGTGTCATTTAAATGGAGAATTCTTGGCTTCGGCAATGTATCTGCAAGAGGCAAAGAAACAAGATATAGATGGTTCAAACAAGAGCCAGATAAATGCAAAAGTAACTTCGAGTACTTTGAATGTTAATGTAATTTATGATTGTAATAAGTTTGTGTCATGGAGAATATGGTTTCTGAATACTAAATCAAAATCTCACCATCCAGCTTTGTACATTTCACCGGACTAGCAGGATCTTCTGAAAAGGCCACGTCAAGAACTGACATAGGACTTTCACTTTCTTGCTCGCAACTCAGATTTATGTCAGCTTCAAATTCATGACCAGTATCAGGAGCACAAAAGTTACCTTCAATTGGTTTTGGGTTCTGGAATGAGTGCATTTGATTGTCATGAGAATGTGTTGTGTGTTCTTCAGCAACAGGGGCGTCTTCTGAAGATGGTATACATAAATCTGCCTGTGATGATGATCGGGCCAAATCATCATGTTGGTCCAGAGTGTCATCTTCTTTTGGAGTTGAAGTTGGTGAGTAAACCTGTTCATCATTATGACCTGTTGTTGTTGCTTGATCTTCTGAGGTATTAACAACTTCTGAAGGTAAAGGATCAGTACATGAGTGCGCTTCAGTTGATACTGTGACATCACACTTTTTGTCACTGATACATTCTTCAGGTAAAGAAAGATTTTCTGCACCATTAGTAATATCATCCACCCCAACCTCCTTATCTCCATGAACATTGGTTTTCCCAGCATCAGTATCATGAGATGTCAAGGAATCATCTGGAGTTTGTCTTATCAAACCTTGTGATCTAAACTCATCATTAGAAGTTCTTGGCAATGAACTCATCACACTAGGTTCATCCAAAGAACGATCCCTTGTTGACTTCGAACTTGTCAGCATTCTTTTGGATTCATTACTTGGAATAGAATTAAGTAAGCGAGAGTAACTTTCCAAGGATTCAGTGAGTGAATGTGAACGCCGAAAACCTTGATTGACAATCCTCTTTGCAGCAATACCAATGGAAGGTTTTGGACCATCCCTATCATATGTCACAGACACTGACCTGGGAAGTACTTCACTTATTACGTCATCAGACACCTTCTTTCCATAAGGGATCCTATGAAGAACACCATCCATTGAAATACTACGGTGGTTCTTTCGCTTGACAGAGGTCCTCTTTAGGGAAAGTAAAGAACTTGTATTATTATCCCAACCATCCATTATTTCATATGTGGCATGCTGTAAGTCTTTATTGGTAGCATCTTGCATTGACAGTGCAGTACCATGTGAAGAACCATCACCGCTGGAAGTGGCTTCACCATCAAGAACATATTCATTGCTTTCCAGATAGTGTATCGAAATGGTGCGCAGCAGTTTTGGTGCAACAGGAAGCATCTTTTCTTTATGACCTTCCTTTCCATATAATTTCCTTAGAATCAAGGACCTTAAGCTAGCTTTACCAGAATTCTTTCTTGAGGCCTTTGGTTTTTTTGTAACCTGAAATAGGAAAATGAAAGGATTAAGGTAAGTCATCACATAACGAAACTTTTAGTGGAATGTGTAGGTAATTTGGAGAAGGGTTTTATTTAAGGAAACCACTAGGCATTACATTGTATATCTAAACAGGTATGCTTGCAAATATTGCTAGAATTCTTCAGGCAAAAAGAAAAATTAGTAGCCATTTGAACTAAAATGACCAAAAAAAAGAAAAGAAAGAATGGCAGTGCATTTAATTGAAATGCACCATAATGTAGACGGTAGTAGAATGTAAGATGCCTTATTGAGGACAAAACATGAGATGAATAGAAATATAATAACGTGCTATTCATGGCATATTTCAGTTTGACATTGAAGGATGGCTATTGGATATACTTCATCATTTTTCTCTTCGTCCATGGTGCCACTGTCTTCGTTTTCCAATGGAACATAGGAGCTTCGACGTCTACTTCCTGCATCATAGGATATACCAATTTAATATGAATCAATGAGCAAAATTTCCAATATTGTTTTTACACATGAACCAAAGTACAGATTTGGTTAATTTCCGCATACCGGAAAACTAATAGCAGTACACAAAAATCAGGAAAACAGTAAATGCACCAGTTATATTTTAAAATTGCACACAATTTGCGCAAGTTGCATTGATGATCAAAACAAAAAAAGAAACAGTTTTAGATACATGAATGATGAATACTAGTTTACCAATACAGACGGACGCATGCCAGTATCTAAGAATGAAGGGCTCAATAATACTTACCACCACTTCCTTTCCCATGACCATGTTTCTTGTCAGACAGCATCTTTGTTGATCGTAGGCGCCGGCGAAATCCAAAGAACTGAAGAATGCCCCATCGGCACCCATTCACTTCCTTGCCGTAAAACGCGGACTCCTGATGCTGCAATAGCTGGGCCATTTGGTGCTAGCCCTCCAGCAAAGCAGGGGTGGTTCCTTATGAGCACCACCCTTGCAAAACACGGAACACGGCTTCAGCTTTGCTTAGTTTTCCCACCTGTCATGAACAGACTGGCCCCTGATTAACAAACCTGCAAATAACACGCCTAATGCCTTTCCCACCCCCAAACAAATCATTGTCCCTAAACCATACAGCAAAAGTGCAGGCGCCGAACAAATTTAATACAGAAAAAGATGGTCTCCAACCGTGAATCCACGAAATCAGCAAGCTAAAGCAAGATACAAATCCTGAGAAAACACACAAAGTAACATAGAGAAATTATTTGCACCATAAACGATGAACGTGCAAACAAAAGCCATCTTAACTGGGCCTTTTCTAGACTAGTGAGCCAAAGATGCTGACATAACACTCCTCTACCTGAAAGCATGCAGACAAAAATCCGCCAACTACAATGGAAGCATTTATTAAGACAGGTTTATTATAATATATCTACCCATATCCGTGTTAGTTAGCGTAACCATTTATAATCATAACTATATTAGTGTCACCATTGCTGATCAATAATTAGATGATTATAGAGGAATAAAAATTGTACACCACTTGAGGCACTGAAAGTGAAAACCACTGAGATACAGAAAAGAAAAATGTGATTTCCAAGCCTTTCTTTAAAACATGCGCAAACAATCAGTATACAAAATGAAGGAGTTCAAGGAAGCTTCTCAAACATAATCAATGAACTACGAAGGAAATTTGATAAATTTTGAGAAACAATTTCTGCAACGATCTTCTTCGGTACTTTATTGCCAATACAAAAAGGAAATGAACGCTGACAAGACAACATCAAACAGAAGCATATACATTTCTCATGAACCAACAAAACACATGTTTATCTACAAATTACCAGAGATCATTCAACTGCGAGAAAATCCGTTTTCAAAGAAAGAGAGAAACAAATCAATTAGTGAAAAGGCACCAAGAAAATTTTTACGACTCATCGACATAACACCAAAAACAAACTCGCCTTTTGGCTATGCAACTAAACGGATCCGTGAAACGTCACAAACTTGATAGGGGTTGCTGTCCCCGTCGCCATAACTCCAAAACCATCATAAACGGAAGGGAACAGCGGAAACATTTGGAAGCGCACAAAGAGAAACGAAAAAGAGGTAAACTTCAGTCCCCCCATGCCCAGAGGTGGAATCACTAAACATGATTTGCTCATTGATACGCACAAAAAGCGATGAAATAAAACGCAACAAGCAGAAGGAACACCCAAGATGGCAGGATGAATCTCCTGTCCTGGCACCTGAACTAACGTTCGCAGGCTTCTCGTAGCTCCTGTTAATCCATGGAACGAACAGAAACCTGTTGCCGCCTTTCCACGAACAGATTACGCGCACACGCAGAGCAGCGGCGCCATGGCATCAAGAACTCACGAAACACGCGCAAACAAAAAAAAAACGAAAACTTTTCTCATATACACGCCGTGCTTCTCGGTAACGAACCTTGGATTCAGACGACGACGACAACGCCGCCGCCCTGCAGCCGACAATCTGGAGGGGTTTGGTGTTGAATCGAGGATTCAGTTCTGGAAGGAGTTGGTGGAAAGAACTGGGAACAAGAATGGAAAGAAACGGACGGATCCGCGAAGTGAGGAAGGAGAAAAGAGAGGGGTGTTTCGGTTAAATTTCCGGTCAGTGGCGGCCTGCCTGGATGGCGGGTGCTCCTAGTTGAAAACGTCAGCCTCCTTGACAGTTAGATTTTTCTTTTCTTGGTTCATGAAAAGAGTTAGTTAACCGTTATATAGGTCAGAGTTGCTCTCTCTGTTTCTTTTTTATGACGCCGTCCTTGAGAGTTAGATTTTTCTTTTCTGGACAAAATGTTACTGCTCTTTTTTTTTGGCGAAGGGACAAAAAGATACTCCCACTGTTACTTTTTGATTATGACGTCAATTTATTTAAATTTTTGTATATTAGCGTGGAACTAGGACTACACATGTGTATGACCTTGACTGGAAGGTTGTAAGGAATTATGTAGTGATCTTACACAATTATGTTATGAGTAACAAAGTGATATGATAAACTTTTATGTTCCGATTTGTATTTCCATAGTGAGCTAGTATTTGATTTGCAAAAAAAAAGATGAGATAGCTGTCCTTATCAGCCGCTGAGTGAGTAAATTATGGGCACCAACAAATACATATATATTTCGAAGCAACCTATGGTGAAAGTACCAAGAACCGCGTTGTCGTGCAGCACGGATCATATAATTGCCTGCCCTTTAATTTATCACTTGCTTTTGTGCTCCAAAGCCTTATAATCCTCCTTGATTTCCCCTGCCTTTTCGTGGACTTCACTGTCTTGCGTACTTGTTTGCATCGTGGTGGGTCACAGGAAAAGCTGGAGTCAATTTGACGCATCAACAGATTTTTTGTTTTGTAGGATTTGTCGATTAATTCCAAAATGAAATTTCAAACTCAGAAAAAGAAGATATGAACTTGGTGCAATTGACCAGTTTGGGAGTATTCCTGCATGCAGCAGCTCCAATCAGATGCTTTTTAGTTCATTCTTATTGCCTACAAAGCTATCATTGGAGAGTCAAGCTACCTCATCATTGTAAATTCAAGAAAAACATGGTACGGAAGGATAAGCTCGTGTTGACCTGTTCTAACCTTCGCTTCATACAAGTTAATTGCGTCATTTTCCTGGCCCTCTAGCAGAGACCAGTTAAACCTAAATCATATACTACTGCATACAAATTTCACAGTCTATCTTGTTAGTTCTAGGGCGTCAAAAAAAGGGGAAGGTGGTACTATGTTAGTAGATAGAACTTCGCAAGGTTCAGTGCTTGTAAAATTCCCAACTCCATCTTTTGCATAACAGCTTCGTTCTACCATCGATCCATGTTGAAAAACAATTGGCATCTATCAGTCACGTGAAATCAGCGTCAAGAACGCTCTGCCATATATAATTCTCACTGATCCACATGAGGTACTTGTAATTTGCATGGCAAAGCATCTTTTGGCCACCGACTGTGACCAGTGACGGAGCATAATGGAAAACTAATGTGAAAGTCAACCTTTGAAACGGTGCAGAGGGTCATAGCTTGTGCAAGCTGACCATTGCAGGGCCAAGTGTACCGACCACAAACCAGTAGTATCGGATGCAAATGGTCGCATCAGCTGAACCGGTCAATCCAGTAAAACTCCGACGGTCATATGACTTTAACAAAACAAAAAAGAAAGAAAATATCCTGAAATAATATGGCTGGTAGAATTTATGAGATTAACTGAGTGTCAAATGCTGCAGGGAAATCGACAGGATGTGCCTTTAGAGTTGAGACACCGCTATTGACTGGTCATTGCTTTTCTAGCTTGTTGGCTGTAGTTGTTTGCTTGTAGTAGCTGACAATGCGTACAGGTCAGTGGTCGGAAGAGACCGGCGACAAGAAAGTGACGGTCAGCAAGACACCTTCCGGTCTAACTGGTCTACTGCAACTCATTCATACAGTAGCATATGATTTAGGTATGGACATTCCTAAAGATTTTTTTTTTGTGAATAATCTATATATACTATATAGAAGCAACCCGCTAACAATCACTAATTACTATAAAACTAGCTTCTCATGAGGCCACATCATCTGAAAAATTTCAGCTGTCGGATCAAAGTTTGCAATGCATCATGTTCGTCGTATCTTAATCTTCCCTACGTGCATACCTTCAAGGCAATCACTACTATCAATAACTCCCCGGCACTGTGCAATCAACATACTAACGTCATTAGTGGTACTAATTCTCCACCATCGCTCTCCACTGAAGAGACACCTCTCTAGCACTCCCATATATATCCTCCCAGTTCGGGTGGCAGTGACCTGCATCACCGAGCACCTTCTAAAGATGCTGAAAAAGTCCACATGACATCGTCATCTATACGCTGCTGGCCCAATTCCACTCCATGACCCTTCTTCTAAACTAAGCATGTTCTTTTTCATCTTAATTTTTCTGCCGTGATTTGATTGTGGATGTTTCCTTGAGGCAAAGACATACTAAAACGCGTACATGGAATAGTTTAAGTCAGCTATATATGAATATAATGGCTATGATGGCCTTGCAGTGTAACAGCAAATTCGAAGGGGGATTACGAAGTTGTAGATTAACGGAAATGAAAGGTACATTTTTTTTTCTCTGTGTGTGATATGTCTTTGCGTAGCATCTCAAGTTTTATTTATGAACAATTTTTATTGTAGTGCCCCACGTTTCTCCAATCACTTAAGAGTGTCAGTTGGTATTGTTTTTACCTTTTGATTTCACCTATTCTAATCAACAGTTCTTCCAGATTTTTCATTGCTATGTAAATTTCTTACTTTCATTTGTCTGTCCAGAGTTTTCACAGCTTTGAGATGTCTCACTTTCACGTAGATAGGCACTAATGATCGGGATATGCTGCTTCATTTTTTTTCATAATTAAAGTTAAATATTTTTTATTAGATTACATGTTTATCTATATAGGAAAAATTCTTTATAATATATATATTGAATGGGCTCAACTATTCGCTCATGTTAATGCGTAATGACTAATACCAAATTTTAATATGGTTAGGATGCATGGCACCTCGGACATAAAGATAAGAACGGGCTCAGAGTAGAAACAAACGATCCTATGCAAAAGTACTCCTTTCTTAAAGTAAATAAGCAAATGGAATTGCTGCATTTAACTCAGTTTACCAATCACAGCTCAACCGGTGATTGTTTTGAATGGAATTTGTCAACAAGATGCCTGTTTCTTTTCTGAATGGATAACGATTATAAATTTATCATCGTTTCAAGAGACATCGTAAGCACAATATTCATCTTTCTGTCACTAAATACAAGCACAATATTCATCTTTCTGTCACTAAATACTGGCATTGTGGATTATTCTAACAATTCAATCTCTCTTCCTTTCTCTACTCTCACTTTTTTTGTTCAATTTTCATGTCCCGCAGCGACGCGCGGGGTTTCACCTAGTTCCTAAAGATAATAGAAGTATACGCCAACCATAGAAATAATCTTAGCCAACCCCTAGCTCCCTGATTAATTTCCAGCAATTCACATCAACCAAAGGGACATGACATGAACTTTCACCGTATTCATTTGCCCCTTCTATTTTTTTTTTGAAGCGAACTGCCCCTTCTTTTCTTTTATTTTCTTCAATAATGTAGTGCCCATGACAAATCCCTCAGTTACGCCAATCCCGCTTTTTTTTTTCTCTAGGTCAATTCAGGGTAGTAATGTTCGATGGGGTCTTAGACTTGAAAGTAAAAACAAAACGTGAACTGCAGAGTGTCCACATGTGAGAAGTTGGGAGAAATTCAAGCGTCGGTCTTAAAATTGATAAGGACGACAAGCTGAAAAGTAAATTCTGTTAGTACACAATAGCAGTGCCACCTGTGACTCGACAAGTCAGCAAGTCATAATTCACTATGAAGTGATGCAGTGCAATCAAATTGACGGCTTCTCATGACGTTGACAGTGGACCACAGGCAGCAGTATGCATCAAAATTGTCAAGCTTCAGATAAGGGATGAAGGACAACACAACAAAGCCAAGTGTCAAAGCGAAATTATGTTCGCATTCATTACTGCTCAAACGAATGGTACAAACAAAGAAAAGGAGAACTGTCATCAGATGAAAACTTCTATCATACTATTAACCATTGCAATAGGAACAACACATAACTTTCTGATAGAATTCCACAGGAAAGTTTAACATCCATCTTCCGGATTAGAAAGTTCAACTGGTACAGAGGCATGATTAGTACGAATGTTTGCATGATATTCAAGAATCAAACTTCTGAACGCCGGGAACGTAGTAGCATTGAATCCCCATATGCCAGCAGCCCACATTTGGAGGCTCTTCACAGGAATGGAGGGAGAATCACCCAGCGGCGAGGATACTTGGACCTCCCCTCCTTGCCATCAAACAGCTGCAGAAGAAGTAAGTCAGTAAACCTATGAGATTTCATTAGTATATTGGTCGGTAAGCAGGGAAGGGCAACACTTGCCTTAACCAGACGGCGGTGCTTGCCCAGTGCCCAGTTGGTCATGATACTTGCTGCAACAACGAGGAAGATGTAACCCGCCACAGTCTGCGTAGCAATGTTGAACCCAATCCACTGGTAGATCTCAGTGGTGTAGTTTGCGCATGTCACAATGTTGAACAAGAAACCACGAGGGATCTGGTAACCACCACTGCCACTTGGGCTTCTGAGGTTCCTTAGAAGGATATGGCAGTAGAAGTTTGCAATCTGGCAGAGGATCCCAAAGCCAAACCCAATCTTCATCTGCAAGTCACTCACAGGGGTGTAGAGTGGGTGGTTGCAGTAGTAAGCAATGTAAGCACCAAAGGTCCAGTAGTAGGCGCAGTTCCTGAAAACATTTGATACAGGCGAGGTCGCATGACTGAAACGGTGCACAAAGAATGTCTCCATGATCCTCTTGAAGTAGTGGAAGCACCAGTAGTACATGGCATAGGTCTGGACAGGATGGATGACCCGCTCTTCCTTATATCCGAAGTATTTGTAGACGGGCAAATAATAGAACATGGGGTAGATAATAAGAGGACCCAAGTATTCAAAGAAGAACAGCGTGCTGTAGTAGACTTGTGGCCCTAAATCTTTGAAGACTACTGTCAGTGACCCAGAACCCTTCTCACAGTATTCTGACAGACTGGACTTCGGGTTGAGGACAACTGGTTTTCCACCTTTCCCAGGTTGTAGAGGCAGGGTGAGCCTCTGCCTAGAAGGATAGTACTTCTTAGCTGCATGGTGCAGACATGCAGTTAGCATCTAGTACATCATAATTCATAAGCATATGAGCAACCCATCAAGAAGCACATTTTGGCATATAAAAAAATACGACACTTACTGTTTTCAGTATTAACTGCTAACAGGGAAACACATTTTACTTTGCATCCAATAAAACATACCACGTTTAGCTTTGCAGTAAAAATAATTCCAACAATCTTGTACTGATTGCAAGACGTCAGTTTAGTTCTCCTTCTCAATTCACCTATTCTAGTTTATATATCTTTTTAATCTATCCTGCATCTCAAAATGGTATGTTAAGAAATCATCGGAGATTTGTGGTGGAGTAATCATGCCCCCTTTTTTCGTCCTTTACTTTTCTAATTTCTGGAAAAGGTGAATAAGGCTAGAAGTGTTATGCCAATACATTGAATCGATACAGAAAGTGAATTAAACCCATGCTTTAGGTGCAAACGTAGGAGATATATTCAATTGATACACCACTCAGGTATCCATGTGAGTAGCATCTGATGCATTTAGACAACAGTGTATGCCATGCATGGTGATCAATCCCTCACCCAATCACATGACTGATTTTATCTATAGTGGTCCAACATGAATATAAGTGCTTGTGACCACGACCCCAGGATAATATTATGGCAAGTTAATAAACTGACATGCAGATCGCTAGTCTCCAGACTGTATATTTAGGAAGACGGTGACCATAAATATGAAAATAATAGCATGAGAACTTAAGATGGCACTCAAACCTTGTTCCCATATGCAGCAATTATGGCTATGCTCGTTGGCAGTGCCCCAGAAGGTTACAATAAAACATAAAAAGGATCACTTCGAACAAGATTGACGGTAGGAAAAGGGCAAACAGCATATAAAGAAGTAATGCAGACCATAAAAAAGCTCTTCCATTCGTACCACAAAAGAGCAAGAAAGTTCTTTCAATTCATATTATACAAAGGATTAATGCAAAGTGAATCATTTTGGTACTATACGTGTTTTTTTACATAAGCAAGCAGGCTTATGAGTTAAAAAATAGACAGCTTTCAATGTATTTGGCATTGCTTGGCCGCAGTATTTTCATCATAGTCCATTGTTTTACAGATTCTATTTTCTAATACGGTTAAAAAGTACAACACATGTCCCGAAACCAACTTCCAAGTAGGAGTAACACATACACTCCCTTCTTTCAATTTAAGCTGTCCTTCTCAAATTTCTGCTTTTCCACAGCTACAACTCACAAAGTGTGTGTATCTATTTTCAGAAGATGAAATCAAAAAACACAAAGGGTGTGAGGTGCTGATGGCCAACCCCCACCTACCAAAGCAAATCTCAACAACCTATATAGGAACAAAAATAATTGCTAGCAAATATGCCCTGGTATGGAAGGAAAAAACAAATAAAAATTAACCAAGGTTGACTACAGCAAATATAATGTGAGGATGGCATTGCATTCGATAAGGTGCTCACTAAACGACCAATAGGTGTAACATACAACTACTTTGCTTTTCAATGGTTTTCATGGTGCAGATCCGCAGTTTCAACTTTGAAGCAACAGAAAGGTCTTTTCGACTATTTACTGCCGTTAAGAAAATGTAGTGCCCGTATTAACTCTTAATATTGACAGTCATACTAAGCAGTTTCCTCAAAGGGTCCTAAGCATCCAAACTTGACAGTGAACTTTTTGAACAAACTAAAGATATGCATCCTATGACCTATGGTCAAACCATTTCGAAACTGCAACTGAATTCTGTGGAGATTAAATATGCAAATTGTATAAAAAGACAATCATACAGTTTTGATTGTACAGCTAAAACTGCAAACTGAACTGTTCGCAGAACTACCCCTAAACGTTTATTTGCATCATTTGAAACAATCAAGTGCAGAACTATTGGAAGTAGAACACACATTAGTCCGCTCACTTTTGCCATGACCTTGAAAAGATAGCTAGTGCAACGAAACTAGAAGCGCCTACTTACTTGCCTACAGATCGCACGTGCCAAAGACACTACTGGCATACCACACATCAAACACGCCACGTGATGTTCCCAGCTCAGAACACAGATTTTTTCTCGTAACAAATATCGCAACACATCAACAAACATAGCTAAGCAGCAAAATTTGAGCAGGAATTCACTTACTCCTAGCATGGATGGCCTCCTGCAGATCCGCAACCTTGGCCTGCAAACGAACCCACGAGCCAATCAAATTTCAAACCTTTCGACAGGATCTTAAACCCCCAACCACAAAGACGCCAACAGAACCCAGCCTCCCGGAGCGAATCAAGAACCAGCGGCGGGCGGGAGGGAGACTCTGAGACTGGGTGAGGGAGGCGGCGGGGCACGTACCGAGTCCTTGAGGTCGATGCCGCCCTTGACGACCTCCCGGCCGCTCCGGGACACGACGGTGACCTTCATCACGCTGCAGCAGCAAGGCGTTGGCTACGACTTACGGCTGCTGCTGCTGGCCGCTGTTGTCGTGGAGGTGGAGGTGGAGGAGGAGAGGGAGACGGGGCGGCGAGGGAGTGGACGGACGGGGGTGGCGTATTTGATCCCGCGGCGGGGAAGGTGTGGGGCCCGCGCGCAGGTGGGAGGCGTTGGACCCACCCCGAGTTATGTGGCGTTTATGGAGTTCAACTTCTTGATGTGGACCGGGTCCATGGCCTCCGGGTTGTTACCGTGTGCAAAAGCTTGTGCAAAATTTAGGATCTTCACTTTGAAACCGACACATATCGATGTCATGTACTATTCAACTGTAAGCAGTCGTAGACTTAATTAATCACAAATCCACAGTTCTTGAAGCAGTTGATTTGGTTTCAGAACACAGCTTCGTTTTCTAGAGATGAAACCAAAAAAAAAAAAAAGCAGGCGTATACATGGAAGCCAACTGAACTGTCAGTCAAACAAAACACGATACTCATACTCCTACTGTCCGTTGTGTGACAGCAGACAGTAACCAATGCCTCGGAATTGCCGCCGCCGTCAAGAAAGCCGTGCAGCTCCCTTCGCATGCCCATGACCGATGAACATCGTTGTTGTCTTTGAAGCCGAGAGAACCGAGCAATTAATACGATGTTTTGGCGCGTGTTTGGTGCTGAACCGTGCCTTAAAACTCCACTAATCACACTGGTGACCGATCTGCCCACGCCGTCAGGTTCGTGTCAGCTGGTGCATGGACCGGGTCCAGGAGGCGGGAGCACCCATCGGCCCAGGGCCCACGAGCAGCAGGCCAGCAGCGTGAGTGATCGGAGTTAAGGGGGCCGGCCGGCTGCAGTTAGTTGGGGAGTAGGACGGCGGCCCAACGGCCCCCAACGCCGCGCGCGGGGCGGACCCGATCCCAAGTTGCCAACGCTCTTTCCGTGATCCTTCGCGGGTCGCCGCCGGCGGCCGCCGATCCGTCCCCGCCGTTATCGGCATCAACACCATGGGTGCACTGCGCCTAAAAGCAAAAAAAAAGCGTGCACTGGATGTACTCACCGTACTTAGGGCCTGTTTGTTTGGGCTCCGGCTGTGCCGGCTCCGGCTGTGGCTGTGGCTTTTCTGAAAAACAGCTGTGCTGGCTGTGTCTGTGGCTGTGTCTGAAAACGTTTGGTAGAACAGTTTCTTCTGCAGCTTCACATGCAGCTTCATAGATGAAAGAGGGAATTGTCCAAAGTGCCCTTGGACATATAGCTCATGGTATACATGCATGTCTTGTTCAATATTTATGTTTATGTGACTTAACATGAAAATAAAAATTAATAAATAAGGAATTAGAGCTTAACACGATAATTAGTACCATGTAAAATAATAAAGTCTTGGTTACAAACGTTGTTCCAATAATAATAACACGCCATTCAACCATAAAATTTGGGTTACAAAAGTTGTTCCGATCATTTCACACCACTGAACCATAAGGTTTGGGTTACAAAAGTTGTTCTGATCATGAGACGCCATTCAACCATAATTCATGAAGACCTAGAAATATAGATTGCCTTTGCAAGATCATCGCGGAATCTATCCATGGACTGATCACTAGAATGTCGAGTTGATGTATCGGACGCATTCCGAGGAATGTATCTCGCATATCGTGATGGAATGGTTGGCACATAATCGGGATTTCGATCACACTTGGCAAAATCTTTATCTTGTCTATCATTCTCACGGATGAAGTTGTGAAGGCACATGGCAGCCGCCATAATCATCATTTGCTTCTCCATAGAATAGCTCGGCATGTTGAGAAGAATTCTCCACTTCATTTTCCAGACACCAAAAGCACGTTCAACTGAATTACGAATACTTGAGTGTAGAAAGTTGAAAGTCTCTTGCTCGCCGCACGGAGCAACACCTCTTCTCCAATCAGGAATATGATACCTTTGACCCTTATATGGCGTCAAGTATCCCGGACGATTTGGGTACCCGGCATCACCAGCATAAAATTTTTCTGAACAAATAGAAAATGGTTACAAATTGATAGTTTACATGCCACACATTTGGGAGAAAGCAACATAGAGAAAGAAGTTCATACCTACAGGAGGGTGGGGAAGTCTGGATCATTTTCAATCGCATGATAGAGCACACTTGTGTCATGCATAGAACCAGGCTGTCCAATAGATGCATACGTGATCCTCAAATCAAAGTCAACCACAGCAAGAACATTTTGAGTAGCTTTACCACTTCTCCCAATATATCTAATAAGATCATGAGGAGGCGGTACCACTGTAATGTGAGTACCATCAACTGCTCCAATGCAATCTTTGAAAAAAGGCATCATCCTACGATCACCACTAATCCTAGAATGTGTAGTAGAGAAGTTAGGATCAACCGGCCTTATGTAATGCTTACACATAGCTACCATACAATTCAAGACCTCGGCAAATTTCCTACTTAATGTCTCGGATGAATGCTTGAAGGTACCATGTAGAGCACTGAATGACCAACCATGCCCACAAGTAACAAGAAAGATAGCAAGTGCTTCAATAGAGCTTATATGAAGGGATGATGTGAGTCTATAGTTACTCACTAAAAGGTCATGTAACTTGTAGAATAGTGATGCTTTCATCCGAAACATCTTAGGACTTCCAACTGGATTGTTCAGAGTTTCCATAACCAACTATAACCAGTTTGGATGGGAACCCTACGAGGGTTTTTGTCAAGATATGTGGCATAGTACTTGGCAGCAACAACAAAACTGCCAACAATCCAGTCATGAGCAGCCTGCATCAATTTGAGCTTCTTGAGTGTACCATCATCATCAGAGTTATTATCATTCATCTCAAAAGCAAGAGGAGCCAATCTGTAGACACACCACAAATTGACACAAGAGTAACCATTAGTAATAACAAACAGTTGGGAAGCCTACATTTTATAAGTTCGACAATATGCAAATTAAAAGGATACATAAGTTTGACAAGATGCAAATTAAAAGGATACATAAGTTCGACAAGATGCGGCCGAGTCCGGCCCCAAATCGAATCTTCACTTGAGCCTTCCAAATCCTTTCGCGAACCAACCTGGGGACGCCGCGGAGGATTCATGGCGGCCGCGGTGCGGCGGCCGAGTCCGTCGCGTCGGCACGAGGTGAGCGGGAGTTGGGGATCGAGCGGGGCGAAGCGGAGACCGAGCGGGAGCGAAAGGATTTTTTGGGTACCCTTTCACGTGGGCTGGTGGGGACCGGCAGAGGAGCCAGGCGAAGCGCCCCCTGGGTCGCTCCCGGCTTCGGGTGTTTTGGGCCACCGGCTCCCTCCGGAAATTACGGAGGAGCCGTGCACACAGCCGCCCGTTTGTTCGCGAATCAGGCGAAGCCGCTCCGGGAGCCGTCTACGGAGCCGAAACAAACACCCCCTTAGTGGCCAGCCGGACGGACGGTCGTGTCACAATGATGGTGCTCGTGATGTAATCTTCTACAAACCCTACTAGAGGGACAACGTGCAATTCTTTGAAATTTATAAACATAAGAGTACTAAAGAGTATTTAAGTTCAGGATAGTATTTTGTAATAAGAGTATCATCAATTCTCTTGCGTTCAACTCAACTGGACCTTGAATTTGATTTCAAGATATTTGGTAAGGTCTCAGTTCCTTTCTAAAATTGTTTCCTCTAGTGAACTTGAATCACTCTGAGATAGGAATAGATGGGCTCCGCAAGGTAAGAAAAGGGTTGGTCCTGGACGAGCAACGGTTTTGCATACATTGAATCTCATAAGCAAGACTTCTAAGCAAAAAAAAAAAAAAAGCAACATATAAGTAAGGAGTGCGGTTGTATGAACGAAACGTTTCAAATTCTGAGTAGAAACACCTGGAGCGGTTTCAGATAACGAAGTATCAAAGCATTTTTTTTTGGGTACAATCAGCCCAGAGCGAGTCGAAAAATTGATTCGCGAGAGTGAAACGACAAAAATGGTATTTCGCACCATGAAACGGTTCGCCTGTCGCCGTCTCCCCTTCCACGAAATTACCACAAAAATGCCATCACGTATCGATCCGTATTTGCATCTGAGGTATCCACGCAAGACTTTGAATCCAAGAAGAATGTGAGTCAGGATACAAAACAAAGCAAATTTTCCCCGAATTCAACCAAATTTGACCCCAAACGTCGCTCGTTAGAACACTTCCCCGACCCACCTCCCCCCCACCCTCTGCCTTCGGCGAAGCGAAGTGCCGAGCCCTCCGTCGAACCAAGTCGACCAGCTGGGCGCGGCCTTCGTTAGTGGAGGTAGCGCCTGCTCCGGCAACGAGGTGTGCTCTGCTCGGCGGCCGACCGCCTGAGATGGGGGACCCAGGGCTCGCCGGTTTCGCGCGCACGCACCACGTGGCGTTCTTTGATGCCATGGCCACCGAGCTCCCGGAAGAGTACGCGTCGCAGGAGGTCAACCACCTCACCCTCGCCTACTTCGCCGTCGCCGGCCTCTCGCTCCTGCGGGAGCTCGACAGGGTAAGATCTTCGCGTGCAGTTACACGGAAAACTTTATTTCTTTTCCCCACCGGCTATCTGTCATTGTTCGGGATGCGCCTGAGTACGAAAAGTGGATCTTGATTACTTGTTAGGAGACTTTTGCCTGCATTAGCCTTACTCATTGTTATATGCAACATACCATGGACATAGATCTAGGTAGCAGCAGATCTGGGCTCTTAAGAACTCGGAATTCAGGATACGGCGAACCTTCATACCCAGAACATGTTCTTGGCTTTTAAAAGTAGTGACTTTTTGGTGAAAGAAGACGACTTTGAGATGGCCGTGCTGGTTAGGAATGAGGTAAAAGGAGAGCATTCAAAGCGCGTGACACAAAGAAAGCTGAATGAATTGTAGCTCATTTTGTAATTCCAGTATAACTTGTAAAGGAAATAGTATTAATTAGTTGAACAATTCAGAGCACAAGTAGTTTTCGTAATGATAAATGCAGGAAGTTGTATGGGGATAGCAGAATGCTACTTATATGCACGGAGTTCAATGTTTTAGAAGGCTTTTATGAGCAATCTTAGCGTTGGATCCGTCTTTTAATTAGTCTATGAAAGCGGTTAGAGTTGAGTGGGACTAGGCCTTGATAGTAACATGTACAACTAAGCTCATCTTGGTTCTGTTTCATGCGAAATATAAGTATTACATTGCTATCTTTATGAAAAAGGATCCCATGTGATGTTAATAATGCTGATTGTGCATCTTAGTTACGTTTGCCCCTGTCTAGGCAGTGGGCAGTTACTGAGTGCTTCATTTCTATGGCCGTTGTCTAATTGGTTATTGGTTAAATTTATCCTCCTCAATATAGATTGCTTATGTTAATACATTATCCCATTAGCGTTTGAATTCTAGCTGAAGGAGCCAAATGCAGCCTGTCTTTCAATAACTCGAGTCTTCATGAATAATTATTGTTGAATCTTATGAAGTTGTGTATATGCCTTTTGTCTTTAGGTTAATAAGGATGAAATTGCCAAATGGGTATTATCTTTTCAAGTCCATCCTGAGGCTGATGACGATGTAGATAATGGTAAGTTGACGTGTTACTGGTTTGAAAAAAAAAAAGGATTTATTTTTCCAACTGCCACTTGCTCCTTTATAACAGTCAGTGTGTCTATAGTTCAGTTTTTTGGATTCTGTGGTTCCAGATCAACTCAATTTCCCTTAGCTAATTCTAAGGTATGTGTGGCTGATGCTAACTCATTTCCAAATTTGTGGCGTTTTATTTTTATATTATGATAGTGTTAAGTTATTAGATCATGCTCTGATTCAGGACCCTTGCCACAATGGCAGCCATCTTGCCAGCACTTATTCTGCCCTCGCCACCCTGAAGATTGTAGGTTATGATCTAGCAAGTATTGACAGCAAGGCACTCTTATCTACTATGAGAAAACTCCAACAACCAGATGGAAGGTATGCATTTAGCATTGGTCCCCCTTCTCATGTTCATTAGACTTGTAGTCTCTGGAAGTATCTATACTTTTAGTGTGCTACCAACAGAATTGTTTCACCCAGAAACGCTTTTATATGAGTTGGTTTGCACTATGAGTGGACGCTACCTGTTTCATTGATTTCATGTTCATTCTATGCATCAACAGAAATCATGATCTCTTGTTTAAATAAACTTTGCATTACTAAATGCTGCCTGCCCGGTTCACTGTACTGTCGCCCTTAGAAATCCTACTCCACAAGAATAGTAAGATGCTATATGATCCTAGTAAATGAAAGCACGTTAGATTGTTCTCCTTTGTTCATACGTGCATGCACATGTGATCTTTATTATCAGCGAGTTATGGTTGCTTGTTACTCAACTTAGGAGGCTTCTGTCTTTGTGAATTATGTGGGTTGTTAGCTTACTTGAGAAGTATTTTGCAGCTTCATGCCTACTCATATTGGAGCAGAAACGGACCTTCGCTTTGTCTACTGTGCAGGTGAGGAGTATTGTCCGTTGTTTATGCTACTCACTATCAATTGAATCATTCTTTTATAGATAATTATTTGGTGCAAATGATCTGTCTTTTCAGCTGCAATCTGCTCAATGCTAGACGACTGGACAGGAATGGACAAGTTGAAGGCACAGGAATACATTCTTAACTGCCAGGTTAAATTGCAAAAAGAAAACGAAAAATCATTTTCTTGATATTTGCAAAACAATTTATTTATAATGCACCACATTTTGCATTGAGGTTGCAAAAACCATGGGATTGAAATGTCTAAATATAGTTGCTATCACATGCAGTCATATGACGGAGGTTTTGGCATGGTTCCAGGTTCAGAGTCTCATGGTAAGCAATTTCATTTGACCTTTTGATGCTTTACTTTACCTACTCCTTGTATTTTTTGTTTTTGAGAAAAAAAAAACCATACCTACTCTGTGTAAGTGTTATACAAAAGTTATCTGTTGATGATGTAGCAACCGAGTTAAATATTGGTTGCTTGCAATTTGGTTGCGGATTCTCATTGTGTATCACTGTGTTAGTGGGTCAGGTGGAGGGACTTTTTGTGCCGTCGCAGCTCTCCGACTAATGGGCTTCATTCATGTTGATTTGGCATCTAACCTAAGGGAATCTGCGTCCATTGACATACACATGCTCCTGGAGTGGTGTGTTCAGGTTAACTTCTGCTCAACTATATGTCTGCAGTTATCCACCAAAGGGCGTGATATTAAAAAGTGCAGCATTTGCTGATTAACAAAAATGGAACAATAAGGAAAATAATTGCACACAAGCAGCGATGAAGGGTCAAATTGTCAAAATGAACTGAATAACATAATCTATGATGAACCTTAGGAATTTACTGCACTATTATTTCGCAGAGACAAGTGACTGATGGAGGATTCCAAGGGAGACGAAACAAGGACAGTGACACCTGCTATGCTTTTTGGTAATTATATCATTCTATCTGTGCTCTAGTTTTCTGATAAAGGAACAAGAAACCTGAGTAATTTAATTGCTTCCAATTTTGCCTAACAGGGTTGGAGGTGTTCTGAAGATTATTGGTGCTTACACCTTGCTTGATCATCACGCTCTTCGGGAATTTTTGTTAACTTGCCAGTCACCTGTAATGACCAAACCTCTTTTTACGAATACTCAGTTCAGTCAAGTTGATCTTTTTTTTACTGACATAGAATACGTCTTTGTTTGATGGTGCAACAGTATGGAGGCTTTACCAAATTTCCTCGTGACCGAATACCAGACATCTACCATTCTTACTATGGCCTGGCTGCCCTTTCCTTGTTGGAAGAGGAAGGGCTGGAACCACTTTGCGTCGAACTGGGAATCCTCTCTGCTGCATTGTAGTGCCCTAATTTATGTTGCTGAATCTAATTATTTTCTACAGCGTTTTGGAAATATAAATCTTGTAAGGTGGCACAATATATACAGCGTAAAGCTTAGGAAGGTGATTTACAGATGGTGTTGTGTTCTTGTTGTTACGCTTGTCTGGATGGACACATACACATCATGTAGCATTATATTCTTGGATTTTATATGTATGCGACGATTTGATTGTAAACGAATGCAATGGACTTGCTAACCAAGCTGTATGTTCTGAGTTAGTTGAACTAATTGTTGACAGTTGAGTTAGCTGAACGATTTTATTTCTTGGAAAGCTGCTCGAATGTTTCTGGTGTGCCTGCTTGGCATGACTGTTTTTGCTGATGTTGTTGGGATCCTGATATACTGGTACATGAGACATGACCATATGAACTTCAACTTCTTTGATGAATCACAAATGACACATGTCCTATGTCGACCATCAGGGGAAAACGGATTTTTATACAATGATTCAGGTAAAAGCAACTTCTTTGAATCAAACGACATGTACTTTGTCACTCGGGGAAAAAAAAATCCCCCGAAAGAAGTTGCAAAGGGCGTGCTCGATGCGCTGTAGTGTGCCTTCGGTGCTGGGACGAATTCTGCTGCCCACATGGATGCAATTGGCGCGGGCGGCGGGCAGTTAAGCAGCTGCAGCGGCAATAACTGCCACTGCCCACCCAGTACCCACCCCCCAAAATTCAATTGCCAAATCAATCCGAGCAGTGGTTGGCCCGCCGCCGCCGGACCTGTTCGATTTCCCAATCCAAGCAGGTGGCAGATTCAAGGTAACCGAAACTATCCAGAAGCCGAAGCCGAATGCTATTTCACTGCGCCTGATCTGGTGGTGGTGTCCTAGTCCCGGACCCCGGTCAGAGCATCTCTCTCGTCACCAGTCTTCGTCCTCCAAGCCGTTCCACCTCCACGATGGCGGGCGTCGGTTCCGCGGTGCGGCGGCTCTACCTCTCTATCTACAATTGGGTCGTCTTCTACGGATGGTGCGTTGCTGCTCTTCTTTGATCCCTGGCGGATCTTAGCGCGCGTGTTTTTGCTTCGTTGGCTGGTTCTTGGTTTGATTTGGATCTTGGTGGTCTTCTCGCAGGGCGCAGGTGCTGTACTACGCGGTCATGGTGCTGCGGGAGAGCGGGCACGAGGCCGTCTACGCCGCCGTCGAGCGGCCGCTGCAGTTCGCGCAGACTGCCGCCATCATGGAGGTCTGGTTGTTTTCCTCTTCCACTTACAAGTTACCATTATACTGGTTCTAGCTGTGTGTCACAGTTAGCTTGTGAACTTAAGTCTAATATTAAACTTTCTGATCACTAAGGTGTAATTCTATTTAATTTTAGTAGAATTCTCAATTCTATTCATGTCATTAAGGTTTAGATGTGTTCAACTCTAGTAGGGCTGCTAGATCAAGGGTACGCACAACATACTGGTTCTAGACAGACAAAATGCAACAACCCAAGTGCCATGTGTAAAAACAGACATATTACTAAGGGCCGTACTACAATCCTGCAATTATTCTACTTTTAGTGTCATGTTTTTGAGCTAGACGAACGTTACCTCAAATTTTGACTAAATAGTTTCTGTTACCTTGTGCTGTTGCTGCTGCTGTGGGGTGCAGATTCTTCATGGGATTGTAGGTACGTTCTTCTTTCTATTCGGAGATACTAATGTCTCATTTCTAATCGTCTAAAAAGTATAATGATATGAACAACTTAGATCTTGAGCACACTCTAGGTTCTCTAAGTCTCGCACTGGATTTTTGAAAGAAGAATGCTTTCTTCACTCTTGTAGTATCTGTTCACATGTGACCAATGTTTTGATAAGATGATATTCTTTAAAGGCTTGGTGAGATCTCCTATCTCGGCAACTCTTCCACAAATTGGATCAAGATTGTTTCTTACGTGGGGCGTCTTATGGAGTTTTCCTGAGGTATCATTCACTCACCACTAGCTAAACCTTACATTTTTCATGTAAATCATACTCTTTTTCTAAAAAAAGGAACATAATGGCATTTTTCATTATTTATAACTTAAAACCTGCATGGTAGATGCTCGTGTTTTGAAGGTTTCAAAGCACTTGCTACCATTAGAGAAAACATATACTGGATTATTTTTGCATTTCGAGAGTAGCACATGTCTATTACGTAATTCCATCAATTTTATGTTTGACCATAGATTAAAAGTGTCAGTTCTGTGCAATTATCTGATCAATGTGGGTTTTTACTTTTGGCGTCCCTACTTCCATTTTTGTTTATTTTTACGTAGATGCTGGTTTGGTTTCATGACAGTGTTTACTTTTGTTTCGCAGGCACAATCTCACATTCTTGTTACTTCCTTGGTCATTAGCTGGTCCATCACTGAGGTACATATTTATTTACGCAAACACTCTAGAAACTACCTAAACTCAAAATACAGTACTTAAGTATATGATGTTGCAACCTAAAAGTAGTACTTGTTCAATTCTTTTTGCAATTTCAATGTAACAGCATGATAAATTTCTGGTTTAATGCAGATTATTAGATATTCATTCTTTGGAATGAAGGAGGCACTAGGATTTGCACCTTCCTGGCTCTTATGGCTTAGGTTAGTACTTTGTAAATTTGCATCAAATAAGAAGTTTATTGTCTTTACGGTAAAGTTTTCCTTAAAATCTCTCTTCCTTCAATTATTTTTGTGGTATTGATGCAGGTACAGCACTTTTTTGCTACTGTATCCTACTGGTATCACTAGTGAGGTCGGCTTAATCTACATTGCCCTGCCTTACATGAAGGTAGCTTGAAAATAATAAAGATGTCCATCTAATTCATTTCATAATCATTTTTCTTAATTGCTCTTTTCTTGGGTGACTACTGCCAGGCATCTGAGAGATACTGCATTAGGATGCCCAACAAATGGAATTTCTCCTTCGATTACATGTACGGGTCTATTCTTGCCCTCGCCATCTACGTTCCAGGTGCCCCTTCTCTCCCTGTGATTGTCTGCCCTTCGTGACCAACATTATAAGCGAGTATGATTTAACAAGAAGGTGCATTGTTTCACGTTTTATGGATGCAGGAAGCCCTCACATGTACACTTACATGCTTAAGCAACGGAAGAAGGCCTTGTCCAAGGCGAAAACCGCGTAATTGTGCTCGAGAGCTTCCTAGGCCACTGTCTGCGCATTGCGCCAGCAAATTATGTTTGTTACTCTTTCGACAAAAGTTAGTGTATTGGTAATGTTAGAGTTCAACTCTTTGCATGATTTGTCAAACACTTGTTGCATTGTTTTCGTATTAGCTTGTATGATCGAACAATTGGTCGAAATCGTCTGATGTAAGATCACAGTGCAATACAATGACTATTTTATATTGGGTCGAGTTTCCATGCCGCTGTTTTGAATGCTTACTCATTGGATGCACATCCTACCTTGCTACCCAAATGTGCGGGATATGAATTGTTTTCCCCTTCAACAGGTAAGAATTAGTACCATTCTGCGGTATTATCATTTATATTTAACTTTATATCGTGGAGATTTTCCACTTCAGCTGGTTGTTGTGGCGAGCCGCGACGATATTTGGACGGAATTGGCGGTGACAGTGAGCTAAAGCTGCACAGGACATACTGAAACAAACTTTGTTCCTGGCATACTGAAAGAAAGCTTATGCCCGGATGAGTGTGTCCATCGAGGGCGCCAAGCTGCTGTCGTCGGGAGGCGAGGGCGCGAGAATCTACCGACGCCGGCGTACTGCGCTTCAATCAGCAGAGGCTCTGTGACCTGACAGAGCCTTCATCTGATCGCTACAATTTCGCCGGCGAGAACGCAATGGAAGAGTCCGAGTCCGTTCCGCCTCTGATCTGCGAGAACCACCTCCGATGACCAGATCGATCCCGAGTCCGAGCAAGTCGAAGGCAAGGTGCTGGTCGATATAAGTATTTCACCGCACCTGTCGACAATCTAATAACCAAAGCCCATACCGGCGTCTCGTTGTTCCTCGAGGCTCTGCCATGGCGGGTGCCGGCTCGGCGGTGCGGCGGCTGTACCTCGCCGTCTACAACTGGGTCGCCTTCTTCGGATGGTCAGTTTCTTGCTGCCCCCCACGACTCCACTATCGCTGTTCTTAGCTAGGTCCCGTTGCTTCTTGGGTGATCGTTGGCACAACTCTGATTGGGATTCCTTCGTCTTGGACCTTGCAGGGCGATAGTGCTGTACTACGCGGTCCTGACGCTGCTGGGGAGCGGGCATGCGGCCGTCTACGCCGCCGTCGACCGGCCGCTTCGGTTTGCGCAGACTGCTGCCATCATGGAGGTACATGGTGTACTTAGATTCTTGACTTCTTTTCCTATCAACAAAAAGAAAAAGAAGAAAACTCCCTGCTTACAAATATTACATGCCTTTGACTATTACTTTTTTTTTGTGTGTCAAGTAAAGAAAGACTATTACTTTTTGATAGTGTAAACGAAATTTTGAAAGAAAAATCTAATACCGTACTTGCTTCAATTTTTTTTCTTTATTCGTTTGCACATTGAAACTGTGAGATACTAACACTTTTTGTTTGCTTCGTGCCGGTGTCGCTGGTGGGCTGGTGGTGCAGATTCTTCATGGGCTTGTAGGTATGAAGCTACCCTTTTCTTGGGTATTTAAAACCAGTGTTGTCGCATTACATAAACAAGATTGCTTTCCATCACTTTTTGGTGTTTGATCAATTTTTAATCATGCATTGGCATGCTGGATTTTGTTTTTCAGGGTTGGTGCGGTCACCTGCCTATGCAACTCTTCCACAAATCGGATCAAGATTATTTATCACGTGGGGCATCTTGTGGAGTTTTCCTGAGGTAAATTCTTTGGATTCTTTTTAATCAAGACATACCATGTTATGTCACAATATTGATAGCCATAAAGATATCGTAGAGACACATCTTAATAAGCACCAACAAATGAGAGGAGTTAGAGATGTACTGCTTACATCAAATCGTATTAAAGTTTTATATATTTTTTGCAATATAAAACTTGTTAAGGAAATAAGTAACTACAAGCGAGCATTTACCCCAATATACAAGTGCTAAAGAATTAATAGTTCTTTTACCTTTCACATTCCTTAGCTTATAGTAAATACTTGATAGTTCTTAAGAACTAATAGTTCTATTATTTTTCACATTCCTGATAGTAAATACTTGATTTCTTAACGATATTGATTTGTTTTGCAGACACATTCTCATATTCTTGTGACTACCTTGGTCATAAGCTGGTCCATCACGGAGGTACATGTTACTTTACATGTTTACTTTAGCTCACTTGAAGCCATTATGATGTAGCACGACCATGTTTTCTAAAAGGGTTGAAAAATTCTCCAAATAACTTAAAACTAGATTCAAACTCTAAAACAGCTATATTTTTTTTAAAAAAAATTGTTATGGCTTATCAGAATGTTTTCTTGCAGATCATCCGGTATTCCTTCTTCGGTCTGAAAGAGACAATTGGATTTGCACCTTCCTGGCTACGATGGCTTAGGTTACTACTCATTCAATACATGACATTTCATTATTTGCAGAAATCGATTTAGAAAATAATTCCGTTTTCTCTGAATGCTTTTTAATCCTTGTTGTTCCAATTATTTGCAGGTACAACACATTCATGGTATTGTATCCCATTGGTATCCTTAGTGAGGTCGGCCTAATCTGCTTTGCATTACCTTACATAAAGGCATCAGAGAAATATTGCTTTAGGATGCCCAACAAATGGAATGCCTCCCTTGACCACTCGTACACATCAATGCTGGCAATTATTTTCTATGTTCCAGGTATCTATTCTACTCCTTTCAGCTTCTCTTCATTTTGTGACTGACAAGTGAGACTCAAAAGGAATGTGCACTGATTCACTTTGGATGACTGCAGGAAGTCCGCACATGTTCCGTTACATGCTCACCCAGCGCGAGAAGGCTTTGTCGAAGTCAAAAACTGTGTAACTTTCTAGAATAGCACTATGTCAGTTCACAATGCGGCTAATGGATGGCTCGCATATGCTTATTGGCGGATACAGGGCCAATGGAGATTAGGCTAGTGGATGGACGGGTGAAGTGCTGTTAAAAGAGTTCCAAGATGATGGATTGATGTTTGCTTTGGGCACACCCAGTGAAAATTTCCTAGTTCTACCACTATATCTGCTGCTGTTCCATTAGATCATAGTGAAACAGAGAGTTAGAATGCAACACATACGAATTGTACATGAACTATCATATTTGTATGACTAATTGATTGACTGAAATTAATGAAAAGATGTGATGTGAAGGTCAACATCTCAGTACTTTTTTTGTTTATAGTTTGGATGAGTTGCTAAGTCAATTCGTTATTTCTATTAGCATTTTTCTTTACCTGTCATTGTAGTATTGTACACCCTCCGATAGAAAGAATGTCATAAACCGTACAAAAAAATATGTTAAGGCTAACATGGTAATGTGGTAGATGGTACAACTTATTGTTTTAGTCTTCATCTCGAATTCAAAGTTGAACTTACAGAGCAAACTAATTTTCAGATGCGCACTTCATTCTCAAGCGCATTTTCTAGATAAAAAGGTCATATGCGATCTTATTTAAATTGTTGACGCTATTGACTTTTTTCGCTACGTTAACCATTCATCTTATTCAAAATATTAGTTCAAACATGCAAAGTTATAAGGTATATTTCAACTTTCTTTAATGATAAAACAAATCATAACAAAATCTATAATAATTTTTAAAATATTTGAATAAGACGAATGGTCAAACGTAACTCTAAAATGGTCAACGTCAACAATTTAAAACCGGAGGGAGTATTTCTTAAACACAGGCAAATGGTCGAGGATTGTTGGCTGGTGCCAAGCTCCATTATGGCCCATCCTCATAGTTGTGAATTTCTTGAGAAAGCGGCATTCCTATGCACGAAAAAATCATGTCTTCTTATCTCTCTCTCTTTTTCGAACGAACAAAAAAATCATGTCTTCGCAATCCCAAAACTATCATATGTTACTATGGGGCGGAAGACCAATACGGCAATATGACTGCAGAATCTCAAGTTTAATTTATCGTTTTGTGGTGGTAGGACTAGGAGTATTTTTTTTTAAAATTTTTTTTGGAGAACAGGACTAGGAGTATTGTTGTTCTTCCAAACTTGAATTACAGTCCAAATCCCAGCCTGGTGGCACCTCGGCCCAGTCCAGCCCATCTGACCCACCGTGATGTACCTTCTGCCTTGCGGTCCCACCTGCCAGTCAGAAAACTCCTCTGCTTCCGTTTTCTTCTTCTCTGCCCTCTCGCGCCGTCGCGCGTGCCCCGTCCTCGCCGGCGCCGCCTGCCCGCCTCCACTGCTTCATGCTTGCCAGCGCTGTGAGTGCCGGGATCGAACGGTTCACTCATCGGTGCCCGTCCCTTCACCGATGTCCTGGACTCCCGGTGCAGGGCTCCATGATGCGGTCGCGATCGAGCTGGAGCTGGCGCCGCCCGGACGACCTCTGAACCTCTGACGACGAGGAGTCGACAACAGCAGTTCTTCTGCGTGTAAGCATAATCCTTTTTTTTCCCTCTCTAGCTTATCGATAGTAGTCCTTTTGTACAGTTCCTTGGGGTTGAGGGTTGTGTTTCTGTTCCTTCTTTTCACATATTGTTGAATAAAATAGTCTAAAAAATGGCTGGGGACATCATGCAACATTATTCTGGATGATGTGGTTCCAAAGAAAACGTTAAATTCTTTATAGCTGAGCTATCTCGTGCTGTTAGCTGAAGTAGCAACTGACAGTCGGAGTAATGGTATATGGCTTCGGGGTCTGAAAAACATGATCTCTTTGCTTCCCTTTAACTGCATGACTGGTGGCCTTTGATAGAGAAGGTGTTAGCTCTTGCACATCAGGACATATTTTTCTGATGTTTAATCTTCTTTTGGGTATAGTGTATAGGTGCATTTTCTTTTTTTTTTTAGGGTAACTATGGTGGGGGTTACCCACCTGAATTCACTCATTTCAATTAAATGAAATAATGGTATTTACAATGATCGTCGCCAAAGAGATGATTGAAAAGCAGAGTACTAAGGAGGTATGGGGAAGAAAACTAGAAAAACATCAGCAATCTAGATATAGCAGTAAGACCAAGATTTTCTATACAGACGTGAGTTGAACTTACCACGTGTCTCGTACAACAGAAGATTTTTTTTTATCAATATATTTCTTGTTGAAAAGGAATAGTCGAAAACTGTTTTAATCAGTAGTTATCATATGACTTACTTTACTCCGTTCATCTCAAAAGGAAAATGATTTATTTTACTCAGCTTTGTATCTGAGTAGCAATTTTCTTCCCTGGAGAGTTCATGAGCCTGTTTCCTTATTTCTCTTCAAGTACAGTACATGACAGTTTTTTTTTTTGAGGGAAAAAAAAAAAAACTGTCATGACAGTTGGCTGATGAAGGATGATGTTAGCAGGGTATTAGCATACGTACACCCAATACACGCGGTTCTGTCTGCTGTTTCATACTGTTTTGGGTTTATCCTGAGTTTTAGGTGTAACTTATGAGCTGTCATGTGTGACTAGCTAAAGTTAAGTAATGTTGCCCATTTTAATCACAACTTACCACATGACTGTTAAAATAGAAAATACGCAAAAAAAGATTTTAGAGAATAAGTTTTGTATGATATCCTTCTGCTCTTTATGGAATTTGCTAGTCACATGTTTGGACTTAGCAGGGATGATGGCTGGTAGGCGGTAGCAGCAGCGGCAATAACTGATATGTGGCACTAACCAACCAAGATGATGACTCTTCTTTTGATGCATCTGCTTCATGCACATGAATAGATGAACGAAGTGACGCAGGACCAACCTAGGTCACAGCCACCAAAATAAAAGCCATGTCCAATCCCACTATTTTCCTTCATGCAACTCTACAATGGCAGGTGTCAGTTCAGGGGTTTTGCGCCTCTACCTATCCTTCTACAACTGGGTCATCTTTTTTGGATGGTCAGTTACTCCATCTGTGTTTCTCGCGTTTTGATTTGATTTTTTACTTCTTGCACTTCTGTTTTGTGGCAAGCTTCTTGGGTTAGACACGACCTTGTTGGTTTTATCCGGGTTCTTAGGTTCAGGCTTTGCAGGGCGCAGGTGATGTACAATGCAATCTTGGCATTGTTGGGCAGTGGGCATCAGACTGTTTATGCTGCCGTGAAGCAGCCACTGCTCTTCATGCAGACAGCCGCCTTGATGGAGGTAAATTTTAAATTCTTAGTGCAGTTGTATAATTGTTCATGATCCTAATGTGATTGTAGGTTGGTGGAAAGTAAAGTCTATAATTTTAAACTTTCTTCTCTTATTACATTAAAAAAAGGATCCAACACTTTGAGCACTGCCTTGATTTTTCAATAGGTATAAAACTGTACATAGATGGATGCTAGGGACGAACGTAGAAGTTCTTAATCTGAAATTTAAGTTATGCGCCGATTATCGACCATGTTCAAGGCATGGTCTAATGTTGCACGTTTACATCTATTTTGGTGGCCATAGAAACGGGCAAAGATACTTTCCAATGAATCTGAGATTATGAATCAGCAAAAAGGTTTTATTGAACGTGATCTTGGTGCAGTGGCTAAAACACTTTAGAAGCACCCTCTAGGACCCGGGTTTGACTCCTAGTGGGAACAAAATTTTGGGCTGGAGTTAGAAAAAAAAAAAGGTCCCTCGTTGGTTGTTCTGAGTTATACGTGTAACCACTGCGGTTGCCTTCAAAGATATACCCGTGGCCCATGTGTTCATGAGCACCCTGTCCAGGCAGGCGGCTTTTGGGGCTTTTCTCGACCGAGCCAGGAAGGGATTCCGTTAAATGAAAGCCGTGGGGGCGGTCTTCCCCCGACTGGTCAAGTTTTTTTTTTTTTTTTTGAATTAGCGTTTTAGCATGTTGATTGTGGAGTAGCAGTTGTTTTATTTCTCTACACATGTTATACTAAATACTTTGTGTCTGCATGTTGATGGTGTTGCTGGTAACACAGATTCTTCATGCTATTTTGGGTAAGTTCTTTCTCTTCTAGTTATGTTTCGCCCTCCTTATCAATCTTAAGAATTGTAGTCTACCTACCTAGGGCCTTGCATGAAGCTGACTTTCGATCAAATAGTTACATATAAAGAAATAAGCATGAAAGTGGAGATTCCAAGACTAAATAGTTGGTTATATTAACATGGTGTGTGAAATACAAAGTTATGTTGTGTAGACAAAAGTACTGCATGCTTTGATATTTTAAACCCGGCTTTCTTAAATAAAGGGATATACAAAAGGATAGTTAGCCCCTATATCTCCACGTGGTTCAAAACTTTAATAGTTAATACTTTAGGCTTAGGATGTACCGGATGTTTCTAGTTTAATTTACCCATACACAGTAATTGCTCATGGTATATGGTAAAAGATCCTTTTGGGTGCACACACGACAAAAAAAAAAGGTCATAATAAAATCAACGAATGTGACACCGCCTCTTATCATCCAGTGCAACATGTATCCCTTCTTTGTATTATGACATGAACTGTAGCCGAGATTTTGAGCAGATCAAGTATAGTTTTAATTTGAGTAGGTGTCGTAGGCTCAATTTTAGTATTGTTTTCTTATTCATACTATCACTTTTGCTAATCATTGTGATGGTTTGTTGAACCACGAAGGGTTTGTGAAATCTCCAATCTCTGCCACTTTACCACAAATTAGCGCAAGATTGATCTTTACCTGGGGCATCATGTGGAGCTTTCCTGAGGTAATATTGGCTCGTAACTAATAAGTCCCATACTTCATAATAAACAGATGCTATTTTGTTTGTGATCTTTATAACAAGTTCTAGACTTAAAAGCGATATGTTGCAACTCCAAACCGTGCAGAGTCAATTATGTTTGCTACTGATTGATCAGAATGTGCTTCTGTCTTGCAGACACATTCTCATGTTCCTGTCACTTCATTGATCCTCTGTTGGTCAATCGCTGATGTACGTATTACTTCTGACAATTTCACCAAGTTTGCTGAATATAATAACTTTGCAATGCAATACTTAGAGCACGATGCTAAGAATCAAACTTGTTTCTTGATACAAGGTATTCTTAAAATTCCTCAAATAAGAAACTAACAAGACTTTTGAGATTCGTTTTTAGGAAAAGCTTTTGAATCCTTGTGCTAATCTTAATTTAAGATTTTTTTATATTTGTCTTCATTCTAGATGTGATCTTATGAAATGTTTGATGATTCGTTGCAGATCATCAGATATTCTTTCTTTGGTTGGAAGGAAGCATTTGGAGCTGTACCTTATTGGCTCTTATGGCTTAGGTCTGTGCTGATTCCAGAGAACTCTCACAATTTGACACAACGTTCAAATGAAACTTATTTCCTTTTCTGTAATCTCTCCTTAAACAACTGTTGTGCATCGTTGTTCTTCATTTTTGTTTTTACAGGTACAGCTCATTTATGGTTTTGGTTCCTATTGCTGTTGTTAGTGAGGTTGGCTTAGTATATGCTGCCCTGCCTTACATGAAGGTAACTTAATTATCTGAGTAAAAGAATGTTTCCTATATTGTTCATTTGATAACAAGTTCTACATCTTTTTTCTTTGTCAACTACTTTTCAGGCATCTAAGGAATACTGCCTCAGGATGCCCCAGAAGTATATACATATTCTTTTAACCATTCTCTACATTCCAGGTATGTTCACAATATTCTTTTATATATTTAGTAATCCACATCATAGTAATACGATCTAACAAGTCACAGCTATGTCACTTTGATGATACCCAGGATTTCCACACATGTTCTGTTATATGCTCGGTCAGCGGAAGAAGGCATTGTCAAAGGCAAAACAGATCTAATGTATGGCAGTGCGATATTCCAAGCATGTAGTGTAATTTCACGACGCAGTTAAACTTTATATTTTCTACTTCTCTGGAATCTTGTAGACTGGAATAGTACTCTTATCAGTTGCGAGTCATACAGTTGTGCCAAGGAATAAGGATTAGCTTTCCCGTGGGTAAATGAAAATAACGTTCATAAGAGGATTTTGGTTTGTGTGTGTGTGTGGATAATGTCACCATTTGCATACATATACACCACCTTTATCATGGAGAGCAATATATGTGTACCTTTATAGCCTAATGTTGAATATCTCAAATACTGTGATACAAACAATGTATGATAATTGTCATCAAGAACAACTAGATAAGTGTTAACCTTTAGAAAGTATCAGACTACGTTATTTTGCAGTCTGTCACTTTTCTTTACTGTTGCGATTTCTATTAATCGCATTTTGTATTTAATTTTTTTGGAGATTGCAAATCATTCATGTAAACAATACAATTGAGTACAAATCCTGTACCTCAACAAGTGATTAGGGTGCAAGTGTGAAACTCACACATTGTAGCATAAAAGCATTGTTATAAGCGACTACATAGAAAAGGAGGCAACAATTGTGCACCAGTAAGCTTCAAATCAGTCCTCCCCAAATCAAATATTAATAATCAAGTCATTTGAGTAAATGTGCATGAAACAAATTAATCTAACATACAGGAATGTGAGAATGTGAGAGATAGATCAGATCAGCTATGAAGGAGCCACCTGCGTCTCTCCTTCTTGATCTGCCTTCTTTTTGCAACTGGTAGGTACGCTGTACCTTTCCCGCTTTCTCTCTACTATCGATCCGTCCACTTGCAGGAAAGTTTCAGGTGATAGATTTCTCTGATCTCACCTGATGTGTTGAACTCCAAGTAGTGCCTGTGAAGGCTCTCCAGGTGGCCTCGCCATCTAGTACTTTTCAAGAGGCAGTACGTATACATCATCGATGCTAGCTACCGCTGCCACCTGTATCTTCTGTTTACACTTAAGTGCTACTAGTACATGTTGCGTTGGCTGCTGGCTCGTGAGCGATCAGTCGTAACGCCATTCGTCTTCTTGTTTTACCTTTTGCATCTAAACCTTAAATTGTGAGAAAGACTGGTAGATGTGCTGTCAATTCAAACCACTTGTTTTACCTCAGCTGTGTCAAATGCGTGTAGGAGTGCCACTGTGAGTGTGACAGGCTTCAGAATATGCCCAATGACAATGGCCCTGTTCGGCAGGCTGATAGCACTGTAGCGGCTGCTGAAGAAATAACTGCGAACACTGTAGCGAAATAACTAGAACACTGTAGCTGCTGCAAAGAAGCTGGCTGCGAATCAAGCAGCCGAACAGGCTGAATGAGACAGTAATAAGAAAATAACAATTTTCGTACACCACTTGGCCTAAAGAATCTTCTCTAAAATAATTTCACCACTGGCCTTTGCGAACAGGTCGTAGGATGGCTTAGCCTTCCTGTTGGCATTTTGCATCGCAGGTCCGAACGCACGCGCTGCTTAGAATACTCCCCCTTCCAGATGCTCGAGCCTAGTTGCAAACGGCACTTGTCGAATGCTTACTGTGTGCTATAACATGGCTCCACTTCATTGCTATCAACAGTTAAAAATTCAGGGGCCTGCCTGATCTGGCTAGTCGTATACTCCCTCCAGTTCAATTTTAAACTAACCAATGCTGTATAAAAAAAAACAGAGGGTGTAGCTCGGTATTGTATGTGACGTCAGATATCTTAATTTTAGATTAGCCAATTTCACATAAAAGAAGAATCGGAGGAGTAGGTAGTACTAAAATTTCGACAAGAGGAGAATAGGCACCCAAAAATTGAGCAAAAAGCGGCGCATCGAGCAAGCAACTGAATTCCAATGAGTCATTGTAGCAACCTGCATATGCATGCCAAGTACTAACACCAACAGTAGTTTTGAGTTTTATTAGTATGAACTATTGATTGACAAGCTGGTTGGTTTTGGACTTTATAGGGTTTAACACCAACAGTATAATTTTAGGGATGAATTGCATTATATCCCTTCGCTTCCATGGGAAATTATGGACTTGGTCACTTGCTTGGGTGAAATAAATGGCGGAAATGGGTGTCACTATATCGCCGATCTCGAAAACACATTGGACCGGTGAAATCCGTGGCGAACTAGACATATGGGTACGGTGCCACAATTCAGACCGTCCGAAGAACTGGACCAGGAAACGCGCTTGCAGGTTGCGACCCGCAACGAACTTGGACCCGAACCCGTCGAGGCCCGGGACCCTTCCTTCTTCTCTGGGCCCTTCGCTGCTGTCCTCTCCTTTCTTCTTCTTCCCCTCTCCTCTCCTCCCTGGCTCGCCCCCGTCCTCCCCGTCGCCGGCGAGAGCCCAGGCGGAGCGGCCAAGACCTGCGGGAGAGCTCCTTCCCTGGATACAAGGGCCTTCCGGAACCTTTCATGGTCCTCCCCCAAGGTCAGATCAGAGCAAGAGGTTCGCTTCCTCCATCCCTTCTCGTTCTTCTTTTCCCTTCCATCTATTTCTTCGTTTTCGGTACCTTTCCTTGAAAATTCGTGTATGGTTAATAAATTTTCGAGGCCTGGTTTGATAACTGAATGTTTTCCGTTACACTTTGGTAAATAGTTTGATTTGTTATGGGAGATGCAGAGTTTCTTAGATGAAAAAAAGAGGATCTTTTTCACCTTTTTGCGGTTTAGGTTTTGATTTTTGTGCGGTTCCTAGATTTAATTTGACGAGGGCAAAAATTAACTTCCATTTTCATCCGTTTACAGGGTTGTGGTGACCGTCGAATTGGCCTGAAAGATCTCAGTTGCATTCCGAAGGAAGGATTTCTCATCACAAATCTTGATCTGCGGGTTGGTGGTGGAATTTCAGTGTTTCCTGGGGCGAGGCTGCGACAAAATCATTCATCTACCATGGATTCCTGAAACTTGACTGCTGTGCGTCAGGTAACAAGGGCAGTGGCCAGTTGAAGGTGACATAGCAGAAACAGGAGCTAGAACCGTAGAAGAGAGGTAGGCAACAATAGGAAGGACGAAGGAAAAGGAGAGGAGGGAGCTCTCCATGGGGGAGCCCCTCCTCACCTCACTCTCAATGGAGAACAACAACAGCCACCCCTGCACTCTCCTCTCCATGGACCCTGCCGGATCGCACCCGCCCTCCACTGAATCCTCCGGTGGTGTTGGTACCAATGGGGTTGGTAACGGTGGTGACCGGGAACTCTTCATCATTCCCCGACGCGAGCCTGCACATCCATGTCCACCGGACATCAACCTCCCACTTTCGGCAGACCCCTCCCCACCACCTCCATCATGGAGCCACGACCCGTTCGACATACTTGATGTCAATCTTGGCACACATACTTATGAGTCTGAGGTTGCACTCACGCTTCCCAAGTCTACTGGCAATGGTAGTGTCGCGGTCGGTGTCGCCGCTAGGAAGTGTGCTAAGAGAGGAGACAGCATTTGGGGTGCATGGTTTTTCTTCAGTCACTATTTCAAGCCTACACTTGTGGAGAAGCCAAAGGGGAAGGTGACACGAGACGCATCCGGGAGCATCTTGAGCTTCGACAAGTCTGACCTCTGCCTTGATTCCTTTCTGGTGCAGCATGACATGGAGAATATGTACATGTGGGTTTTCAAGGAGCGGCCTGACAATGCCCTTGGGAAAATGCAGCTCCGGAGCTTCATGAATGGGCATTCCAAGCATGGGGAGCCATCCTTCCCATTCAGCGCTGACAAGGGCTTTGCGAGGTCGCACCGCATGCAGCGAAAGCACTACCGTGGGCTGTCCAATCCGCAGTGCCTTCATGGGATTGATGTCGTGAACTCACCAAATCTATCAGCAGTCCCTGAAGCTGACTTGAAGAGGTGGGCTGAACTTACAGGCAGGGAACTTAATTTCTCAATACCATCCGAAGCCAGTGACTTTGAGTCATGGAGAAACCTACCAAGCACTGATTTTGAACTTGACAGGCCACAGCCACCATCATCAAAGGGTGTTGCACATAGCTCTCATAATCATAAAAAGGGACTGAACGGTTCAGGTCTCAACCTAGCAACCCCACCATCATCAGATGATGGGATGGACCTTTCACCCAAATGCGCCAAACGTCGCAAGGATTTATTTGGACATGGTGCTGATGAGGACTGTGCTATGGCAAATAATTCATGTTCTGATAGAGAGCAAGAGGTAGAAGTCCATGCTGGGGAGCCTTCATGGGTGCATGAGTTCACTGGTGTGGCTAAACATGCAAGCGGGCCTGTCACTGCTGCCAAGACAATATATGAGGATGATGAAGGGTACTTAATCGTTGTGAGCATGCTCTTTTCTGATCCACACAGTGTGAAGGTGTCTGGAGGAACACGCTGACACATGGCATCGTGAAGATAACATGTGTGAGCACTGCTCGGATGCCATTCATAAAGAGGCATGATAGGACATTCAGGTTAACTGACCCTTTCCCTGAGCACTGCCCTCCCGGTGAATTTGTAAGAGAGATACCCTTGGCTACACGGATTCCAGAAGACGCAAAGATTGAGGCATATTATGATGAGACAGGAACTGGATTGGAAATCATGGTCCCGAAGCACCGAGTTGGACCAGAGGAGCATGAAGTTCAAGTCTGCATGAGGCCCCCGCACCTTGGTGACAATGATCTTGTTTTATCATAGAACAGAAAAAAAGGAAACAACTAGCCTTTAGATATTCCCGTGTCATGCCATGAGTTACAACAGGTCGTGCCATGGATCTGTGGACAGTGGAAGCCTGTTAAACATCCCATTAAATTTCTTTTCCCCAACTTAGTATTGGTGACTTAGGCAAAAGCCATGTTTTATTAATGCCCCTCCGTACCTTTACACAAGTACATCACATCACTATATTGGTGATCTCCTTGACTATCTGAAAAATTAGTTAAGATTCTGTGTATATTCTGATCATCAGGTTCATAATAATGTTGATATCTACTTATAATTTAGTGATTCAGAATTGCGTTATTCATTACAATAATTGTTTGTAATCATTGTCTCGACCATTTTAATGTGTTGTACTGTGGGCTGTGGCCCGTCTCATTTTCATCAGAAATCAGATCAGAACCTGATGTGGTTGCTGTATTCATTGTTGATACACACTGCTAACAGTACAATACAATATTCTGCTCTTTACAAATACACAACAGGTTCTAAACCGATTTCATGAAAATGGGACGGGCCATTCCTAAGCGCGCGCTGGTTATTGTGAACTGAATTCCTAAGCGCGCGCTGGTTTTTGTGGGACTGAACTACCAATAACAATATTCTGCTCTTACAAGCATCAATTAGTAACCTCATTCTTTTTGGGGCGAGCCTTGCCTGCACTATTGCTCAAATTGATTGCTGCGATGACATGTTCCCTGCCTGTACTAAGATTACTTCATCCTGAGCAGGAGGATAATGTTCCCTTTAGTGCAGCAAGCAGTGATCCATGAAATGCTCCTTGCTGTTGTTGTGGGATCTCTGTTGATTCCCCTTTGAACCATTTCGCAAGTACAAAACTAAAGACTAATTGCTACGGGAAAGTGGCTCTGTAAGATTCTGTGTATACCTTGATTGCTCAGGTTCAGATTACTTTCAGAAGGAATCTGAAACTGAAGTTGTTGATGTTTGTTTGCTCGTATGTTTGTGCGTCACCTGAATTTATATCTGATGCCGATGAAAAATCATTTTTCGGGTCAACCTATCCTGAAATTTTGGTTAAATCTCTGAATGCCACGTTTGCCTCACCTGTGCTGCGCCAGCACAAAGACCTTCTAGCCTGAGAAGCAGGATATTTTTTTTTCTGGCTTTGATTGATGTGGCCAACACTCAGCCGTGGCGAAACGAACGTCGAATATGCTTGCAGCAACGCAGCCGGTTCTTTTCTGTGGCCTGGAGGAGCTGCAGCAGCGAGTGGATGCCCGGCTTCCTTGGTTCCTGCAGCCGGCTTTACGTTTGAAGCACTCTGCCCATGCATCAGATCGTGACACCGACAATCTTTCAATTCGGATCTTGTTCTAAACCAAGTTTGCATTACCGATTCTGATTACTGAATAACCAGTAGGTATGTATTCAGAATGGAAGTGGACTTAAAATTAGGACAGTTGACAGTCAGTCCAAGTGCGTGTTGTGGTGCAAACATTATTCCGCAGCAACAAAAGACCAGCTATTCAGACCAATGAAACGGAATACATGAAAATCTGGCAAAATGCAGAGACCTCGCTGCAGCTCGTAAATCGTGAGCAGCTCAGTTGGCAAAAGGCCTGCCCTATTCGGCAGCAAATTGTTGCTTTCGTCCTAAAAAAAAAGTTGCTTTCAGGGAGTGCTGAAAGACCCCATTTCTTTCTTGCCACGCGAGGCCTGTTTGGGACGGTAACACGTGCATTTTCTTACATTCGTGCGGAAATTTAATTAGTTACTTCCACCATCAACAAATTAAAATCATAATAGGGAGTACTATGAATTTGAAAGAATTTTCCGGCGTCCAAAAGAAAGCTTAATCTCTTTCGGCCAAACTTGATTGAAGCGATGAATTCAAAACATGTTTGATCAGTTGCCCATTATTTGAAACACCTTGTCACAAGTGTAATGGCAGGTATTGGATTCGTGGTCACAGCACTGGCACAGCAAACTTTTAGCATTTTGATTCCTGATGTCATAAGCTTGTTTCTTTTCAACTTTTTACTAGGTTGTTGACACATGATTCTAAATCTGTACTACAGAGCTATTAGTTAGAAGCATAACATGCATGGAAACTAGAAGTGGATAAAGGTATCTGGTTTTATCACATACTACATGTTGCCAACACATCTAAAAAAATATGTGTATTTCATGCTGTTGTCTACCATGTTGTAAAATTGAAGATGCAACATATGTTTGTGTAAAAAAAAAAGAGAGAAATTAGTGGGTTGCGGGTGAATAGTTTCAACACGCATTATTCACAACCTGATTTTACTTCTTTTGTTTCTCTTTGCACAAGCATCATTTGCATCTCAAATTTTACAAAATGGTAGAACATGATATACACTATCAATTTAGTTTTTTGTTGTAATTTTTTATGTATCCATCGAGATGCTATCCGCGTTGAGAGCTCGGGAACACTAGCACAGGTTGTTTTCCCTTACTCTACTATTGCTATGCCCAAACACGTGCCAGTGTGAGCAGAGAACTGGAGAACTGGAGAAGCAACACGTGCCAGTGTGAGCAGAGAACTGGAGAACTGGAGAAGCACGGAGCCAGTGTCAGCGACTCTCACAGTGTGTGAGCAGCTGACTGAGCCGAAAAATCTGTTGCGACTCGTTTGTTGTGGTGTACCGAGTCCAGCAGCACCGAAGCGGATAAAGCGTCCCCCACCTCTTCCTCTTCTCCGACTACCACCACCACCGCCTCTGCTCTGCTCTTCCGCTCCCCCACCGCCGCGGCCTCCTTCGCCGTGCATGAAACCCTAACCCCTCCGGCGCCTCCCACGTCCTCCCCGCGATGGCCAAGGCGCTGCTCTCCTCCTCCCTCCTCCCCTCGCTGCCCCGCGCCTCCGTCGGAGGAGGCGCGGCGAGGTTGCCGCCGCTCCCGCTCCTCACCCGCCGCCGCGCGGGGGCGTGCAGGGTGAGAGCGAGCCTGCACGGTCTCGAGTCCGTCGGAGGCCTCCAGGCCGCGCTGGAGCGCGCCGAGGCGGCGCTCTACACGCTCGCGGACGCCGCGGTCGTCGCGGCCGACGCGGCGGCCGGAGGGGACGCTGAGCAGGCGGCCGCGGCGGCGCAGAAGAACGGCGGATGGTTCGGGTTCATCGCCGAGGCCATGGAGGTCGTGCTCAAGGTAATGATTGCTTCGTGATGGTGGTGGCCCTGCTGTTGGTAGTTCGACAGTTCATACAGTACTTGTTCTGGTGGAGTTGAATGCCTACAAAATTATATATTTATAATAAATTTAAGTTCCTGGGGAGTCAACGGGTGGCCTGCCACTGAGGTGGACGCGCTGCTCATGCTCCCATGCTCAGGTCTCTAGAACTCGATCCAACATTAAGCTGTAGGATGGTCTGGTTTATCTGGTATTATAGTCTTGTTACGGGTTGCTTTTTTTGCATGGAAATGATTGTTCAGGAAGCCGTCCTAGGCAGCTCCACATTACTACCTTTTAACACTTCGTGATGGAAAAAATTGTTTACAGCATTTCTTAGAATTTAGGAGGAACGCTATTCCGAGCTGTTTTGAAATCTGATGCTATGTTAGCCTCGCCTTGCAGGTCCTCAAGGATGGTTTATCTGCAGTTCACGTGCCATACTCTTACGGATTTGCAATCATTCTGCTCACCGTTATAGTGAAGGCTGCGACATTGCCTCTAACAAAACAGCAGGTGAATGCTCAAACCCTGTTTCAGTCAAAATGATGAGCAGTGCCTCATCTCCAATTCCTGGTTATGCATTTGGTGGATTGATTGCTTGCTAATTATCTGTTTTTAGGTCGAATCGACTCTGGCAATGCAGAATTTACAGCCGCAGCTTAAGGCAATCCAGCAGAGATATGCAGGCAATCAGGTTTGTGTTGGTTGCTGGAAACCTCGATCATTGATGCCGTGATAGAATCATGCTTCTAACTGTTATCTTATTTTTGGCTTAGCTTTTGTCAAACATGCTTCTTTGCATATTCTGATCTCTGGCCTCTACTTAATTTGCTTATTAGGAGAGGATACAGCTAGAGACTGCTCGGCTGTATAAGCAAGCTGGAGTCAACCCGTTAGCAGGTTGCTTTCATTTCCCATTCTAAAGCAAGTTACAGACAGTGAAATGTTCTATTCAGTCTATTGAATTTTAATTTGTACTTAGTTGCTCAAAAACGAACATTTCATTTTAGTCAACCATATTGCTATTTTATGACAGAATTCATCCCTGTCCTGCAAAACCATGTAGCTATTTTACTGCGATGGCTTTTGTGATTAAGCATCATGATCTTATGGTTTCTCTGTCAGGATGTCTTCCAACGTTGGCAACAATACCTGTCTGGATTGGTCTTTACAATGCCCTTTCAAATGTAGCAAATGAGGTAAGCTACTGGCTGATTGCTTGATGTTTGCTTAATTTAAAAGGCTTTTGGACTGAGTGACATCTGTTTCACATAGGGATTGTTGACAGAAGGATTTTTCTGGATTCCTTCATTGGGAGGTCCTACAACGATAGCAGCGCGACAAAGTGGTGCTGGCATTTCGTGGCTCTTCCCGTTTGTGGTATTGAAATGATCTCTTATTAGCATGTAGATCAGTTGTTTCGGTCCTACTTTCGGGCAAAAAAGATTGGTCCGTTGCCCCCGATTTTTTTGGGGGGGGGGGGGGGTCAATTTGGAAAATGTTGGACCAGTTACGCGTTTCTCATGTAGCTAATTTTGCAGCACATTCAACAGCATGCAAGCAACAAAAACATTGTCATTTGCAGAACTGAATTTCATTCCTGTTTAACACTTTTCAAAACAATGTGGCATGGCAATTATATCATTCCCGTGCATATGTTGCAATACTGTGGTCAATATGCTTGAATGATTTACACGAGCTAAAAGCCTATAATATGTTCTGACATTTCAAATGAACTTTGCAGGATGGTCATCCTCCATTAGGCTGGCATGACACGATCGCGTATCTCGTGTTGCCTGTACTACTTGTTGCTTCTCAGTACGTCTCCATGGAGATCATGAAGCCACCGCAGGTGAATGCTTTCGCCGTGATTTTTCGCCAGTTATTATACCATTACACACATTCATGATTTGACGTTTGTCTTTTTGTCTGCTATAGAGCAATGACCCATCACAGAAGAACACCCAGCTCATTTTGAAATTCCTGCCATTTATGATTGGATATTTCTCTTTGTCAGTGCCATCAGGATTGTCCATTTATTGGTATGTGTATCTGCTGTTGTTTCAAGCTTTTGTTCACCAAGTTATTACAGTCAACCAAACCCACAGTTACATTCTGTTTTTACTTCATGGTTTGCTGTTAGGTTTACAAACAACGTCCTCAGCACAGCCCAGCAAGTGTGGTTACGGAAAATGGGCGGAGCAAAGCCTGCTGTCAGTGAGGGAGGAAATGGAATAATTACAGCGGGACGAGCGAAACGCTCTGATGCTAAGCCAGCTGGCGATAGGTGCCTTTAAACTTCATGTGTAATTTACCCCTTTCATCTTTTGGTTTTAACTTATACACACATCTTGACCAGGTTTAGGCAGCTAAAAGAAGAAGAGAACAGGAGGAAACTTAACAAAGCGCTTGCTGCAGGCGATTCAGTTTCAGCATCGTCTATCTCAGATGATGAAGACTCAGATGATGAGTCCACCGAGGAGGTACTCTTTGCCCTTTTTACTGTGACTCATCTTTTTAGGAGAGTGATGTAACAACACTCACTTCAGAAAACCATCCTTCACCCAAAGCCCCTGAGAATACGATTTTTTTTCTCTCTTGTTACTGATGCAAATCTGGCAACAGGGAGGACCTGTAGAGGATGCATCCAATACTGGTAGCGACAAGAAACTTCCAAGTTACTCTGGTAAGAAGGGCAAAAGATCGAAAAGGAAGCGCATGGTGCAGTAAGGTTGCACATCCTAATTGGATTCATTTTTGTCACAACTGGTAAGTGGGCTTCAGGATCTTCATGCTGTAGCTCGTCCTTTATCGTTATTTTGTTGTTCATGCTTTTAACATGAAGTTAGCGGTGTTAAACTTTCTGATTTCGCAAATTCCGTTGTTATTGCTACCATGAGTTACTTGTCCCTTTCTAATCTGTATTCAGTAAATTCTTGTTTTTTCCCCTTCAAGCTTTACCTCGAAAAAATCTCATCCCAATCATATGAAAACAACCAACAATAGAACTTCCATTTTGTAGTTAGAAACAGGAACAAGCCTATTCCCACATGTTTTGTTCGCAAACGCTATACATGACGATACTCCAAATTGCAGGTTAACTCAGTTGACCAGTTTGATGCCACAGCTGCTGATCTCGGAGACAATTTTGGTGGTACCTTGGAGGCCGAAACTTCAGGTGCAGACAAATAGATAAAAATTCGCGGGGTCAGATGTAGTTGCTTGTAAGTTGCGAGATGAAGTAGTTCAGTTCAGTACATGCTATACAATAGGTTTAAGAGGGTAATGGACAGATCCAGGGCTCGAGTTTGTATATGTTCAAGCAGAGGAGGGCCTTTAGAAGTAGATAAAATACTCATGTTGTTCTGTACGTCGGGTTCGGAAACTGGGCCGAAAACTGGATTGCCCGGACTATTCATATGCACTCCTTTTTCCTGTTGTAACCTTAGCACCGTGTTTTGTTTGCGCAAAGCTGACACCAATATACAAATGAATTTGTTGGTCCAACTTTTGCTATCGTATTGTCACGACTGTAATAAAGGAATGATATGTGTTGATAAAATTTCCGGGGTCAGTAAAGTGATAACAATGGCTGCTAAGCAGCGACGAGTCAAAAGGCTGCGGAGGAAATTTGTCTCCGACCTTTTGAACGGTGCATCCGTGTACGTGTAAAACTGCGTGGTTTTCATCCAGACGGTGTTCCACCGGAGGGTAGAAAAAGAACTACCTCAGATCGCTAGAGGCATGCATCTAGACGGCTTTGCTGCTCTACACGCAAAAGTGGAGCGATGTATTCGCCCGTCCTCCCAGCGACAGCGACGCGCGCATGGACGCAAATTCCCAGTGTCTGTCTAAAGGCAAAATCTGCAACGGCGAAAATCTGCAGCATTCATGCGTGCGGGGAGGGGTCGCACTTGGCCAGAAAAAAAAAGGGTAACTGCAAAGCTCCCGTCAAACATTTCCCGCTTTCGTAACGTGACCTGTTCCGTCATTTGTTCCCGGCGATTGACTGGGTAGAGTAGAGGAGCTGCCCAGGCTCATCGGAGCGGTGTTGGAGACTCCGTTCGGCTCCTTGGACTTTCCCGTCCGGCCAGCGCGCGCGCGCTGAGACCTCGAGAGGGGCACGGCGAGGCGTGCAAGAAATAACAAGCGCCGGCCGGTGGCGTGTGCACTCGTCGCGGAGCGTGAGACCGCAGCAGTTTAAATCAACCGTTTCCGTGCCGCGGTGTGGGACAGCAACAGCTTCGTCCCTCGGCTAACTGAATCGCGGCGGGCGGCTCCCTGCTGATACTGCCGGGAGGTCGTTTTCGCGTCGTTGGATGCTCTTGTTGCATCAAGCACAACCATTTCTCCCCTGTTGTGTCACCACAGAAACAGTGTAGTATCCTCTCGCCCTCCCAAAGAGGAATCATAAGACTGCCATCCTAATCGACCTGTTGACCCCAAAAACACAAGAATATGGTGGAGACGATTCATTCGTGCACGCGTGTTAAACACCTTATATTAAGCTACCTAATCGACCAGTCGGCCCCGAAAATCTAGTCAGGCGATTCGTGTTGTTAGCTAATCCTGACTTGCATCCTGTGGTAGTGTGGTTCATGCGTTCACACAGTAGGGGCCTCCCTTGCTGTAGTTCAGTCCAAAAAAAAAAAGTGTGGTTCATGCGTGCAAAGCTAAATGCAAAATCTGTTCTACTGACTCCACTATGTTGTGTAAAGTAATAATGTTAAGACTATCTTTGGAAATCCAGGACTAGTGGACGCCAACAGCAACTTGTTCATTGAGGGAACCCATCAGAGGATCAGAACTGTTCTTAAAGTTGCAGTATTGTTAGTCTATAATAATGCAGATAACTAGTCCAACTTGCGTTGCCATGAACCAATCCGATCGACCCTGAGTATACATTTGATTAAGACGTCTCGAGCCGATAGAAAAATGAGCACGCACATGAGACGCCTCATTCGCTCGATGGCGCTGTCTATATAATTGAAGTATCTCCTCACGCCACGAGCAAGAGACAGAGAGAGCTCTCACCATCCAAGAATCCCTCTCCCTCTCCTCCTCCGCTCGCGCGTCGTGTCCGAGAATCCCCGCGGCTAGAATCTCCGGCGGGCGCGGACATGGCCGCGACAGGCGGCGCTCTGCGGGGCCCTCTCCTCGGCGCCGGCGCCGAGCTGGACGGGAAGGCCTCTCGCCGCGCGCGGCCGTGGACGGCGCTGGCCATCGCCGCGGCGCTCCTCCTGCTGGCCGGCGTCCTGCTGTTCCTGAGCTCCGTCGGCCCGGACGGCGACGGCGACGTCCGTGCCGGTGTGCGGCTGAGCCCGCACGAGGCGGAGTCCGAGGTGGCCGCGGCGGCGGCGGACGACGCGCGGTGCTCGGAGGTGGGCGCCGCGGCGCTGCGCGCGGGCGGGCACGCCGTGGACGCCGCCGTCGCCGCCGCGCTCTGCCTCGGCGTTGTGCACCCGATGTCGAGCGGCGTCGGCGGCGGCGCGTTCATCGTCGTCAGGGACGCGGCCTCGGGAAAGGCCGTCGCCTTCGACGCACGGGAGACCGCGCCGGCCAAGGCCACGCCGGTACGTACGCTTCCCTTCCCGCCATTACTCGTTCGTTAGGATCAACAGCCGCAGGCAGAGGCGGAGGAAGTGAGAGGAGAGAGGACCAACGGCTTCGTCCTGCTCGAGTCGATGACATGTGGGGTCACGTGACAACTGGCCGGGCAATCAGCTGGGCCCGGGTGACTGGTGGTGTGTGGTGTGGTGGTGCGCCCATCACTGTCTGGTGGGCCACACTTGCATTTTCAATTGATGCGAGCACACGCACGCGAGTCACACGGGCCTTCAGCGTTGACACGAGCAGCCCAGATCCGCTGAAACCAATCAACCACACTGGATTCAAATTGCAATACATTATACAATGTGCAAAAGTACTCACTCATCGCTTGTGTTCTTTAACATATTGATTTTATAGTTTTTTCCTTTTCAGAGACCATTCTGATTTTGTAGTTTGTCACGGTCAAAGTTAGTAGTAGCATTCACCATTGCAGTATCTTTTTCACCAACCCAAAAACCTTCCTTCCTTCACGCGCCCTATCTATTTATTAGTTAGCGCTCTTTTTCGTTTTTTTTCTCTGCCAAACGACCAGATAGACTGCCTTTTTACCTTTTTTCTTTCACCATCCTATGTGGGTTTTCCACCATTCCGCATGGGGCTCACGCCGTAGTCTTCCTCCCGACCTCCCAAACCTCCTTCGTGCCCCGCCGTTGTCATCCACACACCCGAAGCCTTCTTCGTGCGCTGCCGTCCGCCACCAGAAGGCCCTTCACGCGCCGCCATCCATTGTTTGCACATCCAACAAGCGTGAGTCACCACCGCTGCCCGGGTCGTCGCCAGAGCTTGGGAAGCCAAACACTAACCCTAGGTTTCAAGTTGAAACTTTTTAATCAATTGAGATTTTCTTAAATCTACATGAGAATTCTTCAAATAGACTTGAAACTCCTTCAAATTGAGTAAAAACTTCTTAAAAGCGAGTTGGAACTTTTGAAATAGCGTCAAACCTTTTTGAAGTTAAGTTAAAGTTGTTAATTAGCCCGCGCCAGATAAGTTTAGATTAGTCGTGCCCAATTTAACCAGCTCAAGATTGGATCGAGCGCACTTTTCTTGTTTCGATATTATCCAGTCGCGTTAAACATGTGATTGAATACTTTAATTTAGCCTGGACCAAGATCCGAAATCCTGAGTCTTTGACAATCAGAATGGCAGGTCGGCCACTGCATCTGCACTAAACAAAAAGAGCATCAACCTTTTTTTAATTTTGCGAGAGAAAAGAGCACAACTTTACAACAAGATGTACTTGTTAATTACCCTAGCTATAAACTATGAGAGCACATGTGCTAGTAATTGCTTTTCGGAACAACGAAAGTACTTCACGATCCGGCCGGCCATCCGAGTATCCGACAGCAGTGTACGACTAAGCAACAATGACTTGTGCATGTGTGCTGGCCTGATTTTTCTGAAACGGACATTTGTTCTGATCATTATGCCTCTACCAGTTACCACACTTAGTTTTTTTTATAATTATTATTTGAATCGCACACTTGGGCAGTTGCAAGTGTTTTTAATCGCACATTTGGCCAGTTGCTAGTGTGTGTGATCTTATCAGCCACCGCTTTCAACTGTGCATCTGATCACGTGCGCCCATCATCTCGACCTCTGAACATTTCGAACCTGAAAACAGTCATAGATCTTTTCCTTTCTTTTTCGAAGAAAATACAGTCATAGATCTCACTGCAGTCAAAATTCCAAGTTTGCTGTTATTTACCATCAAAAGCAAACTCAGTTCTTTAATAAACTGTGAGAGTAACAGATAAACTTGTAACGTGAAGCAAAAATCTTTTTTTTTTTCAACTTTGTGGCTAAACCGATTTTTGCATACATGAGTATGTTCTTACTGAGTTTTGTTCTCTGCGCTGGTTCGAACGGCAGGACATGTACGCACGCGACCCGTCCGCCAAGTACCTGGGCGCGCTCGCCATGGGCGTCCCCGGCGAGCTCGCGGGCCTGCACGCCGCGTGGTCACGCTACGGCCGACTCCCCTGGAAGGACCTGTTCGCGCCGGCGATAGCGCTGGCGCGTGACGGCTACGAGGTGGTCCCCTACGTCGCGCGCGCGCTCAAGGCCAACGAGCGCGAGGTGCTCGCCGACCCGGGCCTCCGCGCGGTGTTCGCGGCGGCGGGGGGCGGCAGGGTGCTCGCCGCCGGCGAGACGTGCCGCAACCCGGCGCTGGCGGACGCGCTGGAGCGCGTGGCGGAGGACGGCGTCGCGGCGTTCTACGGCGGCGCCGTCGGCGAGAGCCTGGCCCGCGACGTCGCGGCGGCGGGCGGGATCTTGACCGCGGACGACCTGCGGGCGTACAAGGTGGAGGTCGGCGACGCCATGCGCGCCGACGCCGTGGGGTACACCTTCCTCGGCATGCCGCCCCCGTCGAGCGGCACCGTGGGGATGACGCTGGTCAGTGCGGCCTCACTTTCGACTTGCAATCTTGCATTGGTTCGATGCGAACAATGATTTTGGAATTCAACACCTGATCGTTAATTGCAGATGCTGAACATCTTGGGAGGGTACAAGTCGCTCGAGTTCGTGAAGGGGTTCCTCGGCGTCCACCGGCTGCTCGAAGCCATCAAGCACATGCTGGCCGTCCGCATGGACCTCGGCGACCCCGACTTCGTGAACGTGTCCAGGAGCGTCACCGACATGCTGTCGCCGCCCTTCGCCGAAAAAATCCGGCGACGGATCGTCGACAACACGACGTTCCCGTCCAGCTACTACATGCCAAAGTACGCATCACACTCTCTCTCGGGATGCAATACGTACTACAAGAGATTCTGTAATAACGTGTTCATGGCGATGGCACCAGGTGGAGCCAGCTGCGGGACCAGGGCACCAGCCACCTGTGCGTGGTGGACGGTGACCGGAACGCCGTGGCCATGACGACGACCGTGAACTACGTCTTCGGCGCGATGGTGCTGTCGCCGTCCACGGGCATCGTGCTCAACAACGAGATGGACGACTTCTCCGTGCCCGGCGAGCGCACCCCCGACGAGCTCCCGCCGGCGCCGGCCAACTTCATCGCGCCAAGGAAGCGGCCCCTGTCCTCCATGACGCCGCTGATCATCCTCAAGGCATGTGTTCCATGTCTTGCATCCAGTTTGTTTTGTTTAAGGTTCTCTTGCATCCATTTGATATCCTGACAAATTGTGTCTCCTCCGCAGAACGGTCAGCTCGCCGGCGTCGTCGGCGGCAGCGGCGGGACGAACATCATCGCGACGGTGACCCAGGTTTTCCTGAACCACTTCATCGTCGGCATGGACCCTCTGGCCGCCGTCAGCCACCCCAGGGTCTACCACAAGGTAAGTACAATACAAGCAACGCAGCTAGCTAGCGTTCGTGTTCTCCAGTTCATGGTGACAAACTGACAATGCAATCTCACATCTCGATCTGTTGTTACACAGCTGATTCCGAACGTGGTGAGGTACGAGAACTACACGGTGACCGACGGCGAGGTCATCGCGCTGAGCGATGGCGCGGTGGAGTTCCTGGAGAAGAGAGGGCACCAGCTGCAGAGCACGAGCGCGGGGGCCGTCTGCCAGTTCATCGTGCAACACCTGCCGGAGCCGGCCGCCGGGGACGGCGTCTTCCACGGGAGGCTCACCGCCGTCAGCGACCCGAGGAAGGACGGCAGCCCGGCCGGGCTGTGAGGCATGCATGCCACTGTAGGCTATAGCTGTTGTGTCGATCCATACCTCCATCAGTACATACATTTACACGTAGCCATTAAAGCAGGAACGGAGTGTATCTTGATTGATAGACGACCCAAATGGAAAATTTTCAATCGAAATGGTTAATGAAGAAAACATTTTTTATGATTGCAACCAATATATCCTGAAATTCATCAGGGAAGGCAGGGGAGGGGAGCAGAGCTCTCTGTTCTTCTCGCCAGCCTGCTCTGCTTTCATTCAGCGCATTCAGCGCATTCCGTTCGCTCTTCACACAGGCAACCCCACTCATGTTCATCATGGTCTCCCATTTCTCCAGCCCGGCGTTCTCTTGATTGCCTCCCGCAGCGCCCTAGCCCTCTCCACCTCCTCCGCCCTCGCCGGAGCTCCCGCCGGCCCGGCACCCGCGCCTTCGTCGCGCTCGCTCGCTGGGCGCCCCTCGTCGCCTCCAACAACCAGCACGGCAGCACCCTAGTTGAGCCGTTGAGCCTCGATCATGCACCAAGGGTGAGGGAATGCGAGGCCTCGGAGATGGCGTCGTTGACCACGTTGGCAAGCGCGGCGCCTGACATCGAGCTCGCGGCGTGCAGGTCCATGGCCGCCGCTTCATTCTCTGCTCTTTCGAGCGCGGGTGGGGGAGGGATTGGTGATGGATTTCGGCTGGTGGGGCCTGAAGTGGGAACGGCCTCTGCGCTGCGCCGATACCGGGTCTGGGGAGCTCGGAGCTGGCCATGGCGAGAGACCGTGGCGGCGGCAGCGAGGCGACCCGGCTAATTCCCGGAAAGCACCCTGTCATATTTACGAAAGACCCCCTAAATTGGATCGCGATGTATAGTCGCGATCCAGGTATTTACATAAACCACCCTAAACTGGATCGCGACTATTAATCGCGATCCAACTAACTTAATCGCGATCCAAATATTTACAATAAACCCCCTGAATTGGAGATTTATTTCGCAAAATGATCCTTCCGCGCTTCCTCCCCCATGGTGGCGGCTCCCCCTTCCCGTCCGGCGATGGCGGCGGCCACCTCGTCGTCGCGAAAGGAGCTCCTATACTCTTCAAGATCACTCCTTAACCGTTCCCCCTGACCTCTCCCGCGACGGACCTCCGCGCCGTCAGGGGTACGTACGCCATCCATGTCGCCGCCGCGGAGTGGCCGCCGGAGATCGATACTGATCCGGCTCAATCCTCCTGATGCATATACCAATGGTCGTTCCGTTCCTGAACCAAGAATGGATCCTGTGATGCGCGATACTGCAACGCGGGCATCTGACTGGTGACTGGTGAGGCCATTGCGCGATACTGTGACGATACTGACGAAGGCCAAGGCACTTCTGCGTCGTCGTTGCTGAGGACGACGCTCGTCGTTCAATAGCTCGCCGCGTTTCAGCGGCTGATGGCCTCATGGAGAACGCGGTTGCAGGAACCTTATCTGATCATGTGTCATTGTTTGCACAGCCAAGTGTGCTCTAGGAAGAATCGATGGAGATTGCAAACAAGTACAGTTAGGAAGTATTTCCTGCAAAATGAGGTAGTAAGAATCGATTGATATTCACGATTCTGCAGTCCTGCGTAATGAGAGAGAATTATCTAGGCGTTGGTGACAGAAGAAACTTCAGACATTGTTTTTTACGAGCACAAAACTTCACACACTGTAACAACAACATTTACGATACATTTCTCATAGTTCTGATAAACGAAATATCTCGTGCTTGACAAACTACAAAAGAAAAAAATTCAGGGGCAGTGCAGAATTGTGTCACTGTATCGAGCATCCACCACTAGGCTGAAGGAATCCGCCGTTGCAGCCAACTCCTTTTGAACTGCTTTCCATACAGATTCTGATGCCTGGGACGTTCATGGTGTGAAGTTTGCCGTTCCTCGCGCGGCAGACGGCAAATCTGTGTCGTCGGAACGAAGGGGGCTTCTTGTGTTTCGCATTTTCTGCATCTTACAAGGCAGCAGCTACGAGAGGGGCGTTGATGTCCGGGCATCGCCTTTTCCGTACGACTTCAACATCTTTTGGATGGCCAAAAGGCCAATCTTGTTTATACAGTTCGGTTGCTTCTTTGGTGGAAAATATATCACACTGCAAGACTGCTAATTTGACAAAAAAAAAGTAACAAAAAATAAGCACATCCTGAAGACTTGACTGTTCGCTTGGTAGAGAAAACAGTTATTAGGACTCAGGGAAGTATTGAAGGTACTGGGGAGACAATGTCACTTTTTTTGCGAGGAAGGGAGACAATGACACTAACGTCGAGTGAGATACAGAAAATAGTTCTTTCCGAATTTGGTCTGGAATTGTTTTACCAGATGGCTTCTTTTTGTTGCTAGGCCGTACAAAGAGGCCCACCGAACGAATCGGCCTGAAGAACGTCACTGACGCCCCGCTGCTTTGCGGCGGATCGCCGTCGAGCCGCACGACGCGCGGCGGTCGGAGCCGACGACACCTCGATTATGACAAGCGATAGCAGCGGCCGTTCAGCAGCGGCCGTTCCCGCTCAGCTCGAGCGATCAGCTCCGTCTGGACAGTGGCGGACCCAGGAATTGGTGACTGGGCATTCAAACTTTGAAGCCAGCACAAAAATTTTCACATTTCTTGAGGATGTCACTACCTTTTGTGTGAAACATGATATCGAAAGGCACCCAATTCACCCTTTGTCACCATCTTCTGTATTTGGAACTTTTCCACCATCTTCAGAACATGTAACTGCTCCACCATTAATATCCCTAGACGCCTGCAGCTCGAGCTCAATTGGAGCAGGATTGCTCTGAATTTGACTTTCAACTAATGGAGGTTGTGGCGTTGAGGTAGAGGAAGTTTTCTGCGCCTTGCTAGCCCTGTCCCATAACACTTTCAAAGCTGATGTCTTGGTTTTCTTCATTATTCAGTCTACTGTTCAACAAAAATAAAACAGAATGAATGAGCAATTCGTTGAGCACTTGACTGAATAAAAGAGAGAACATAATGAATTGGCAATTCGTTGAGCACTTGACTGAATCAATGTCTACAACTACTTGTAAACTAGAGGATTTGGTTCGATGTTAATTCGTGCTTACCTAGCTGATGCCCATGGACCACGAGGTCAAGAACTGAAGCGATCGTCTCCTCTTGTGGCTTGTGCTCTTGCCGGCTAGGCTGCGACGTAGTTGTGCAGCGTTGTGTTGAATCGAGCAGCGTCGTGTGCAATCGAACTAGGGATTTGAGGAATAGAGGAAGGGGATCGATGGGGAATTGATGTCTGAGGAGTCGAGGCGACGGCGCGAGTCTGCAGCGGCTCCCGCCCGATTGACGTTAATGACGCAGAGGCTTGCCAAGGAAGACACCGTGTTCTTTTCTGAGCTGGGTCGTTGGGCCTGTGTATTGAGAGAAAATGGGCCAACAGAAAGCTATTTCGGGACAGGGAAAGAAGAGAATTTGGCCCAGTATCTTGTATACATGTACAGATAGCAAATAATCATACATGTACTCAAGTTTTTCCTCAGATTTTTGGGCATTCACTTGAATGCCATTGAATTCAAGGAGGTCCGCCGGGCCCCCCTCCTTCTCTCTTTCCGGTAGTGTGCCGGCGACGAGTTGGAGGGGGACCCGCCTGTAGATAGCTTACCTTTAGTTTGTTTTAGGTTTCTTCAATAATCTGAGCTTTCTCAGGCTGTCACACCTTGCTCTGGCGAGCGATTTGTTTGTGGCTTGTCCTGTTTTGGTGCTCAGCTTCTCCGTATGGATGTTGCCGTGATGGCTGTCGTCCTCGCCGACTTTCTCCTCGGCGAGTGTAGTCCCCCTCTTCTTTTCCTTCTCTGCTTCTTGCTTGCAGGTACATCTGAGATCGGGAGGTGGTTCGGATGTCCCAGTAACACTATTCTCCGGCGAGTGCTACCCTTCTCTTCGGGTCGATCGCTATTCGCTGATCCCCAGGGGTTGGGTCCTTTGGTCTGGCCCGGTGATGCGTACCTTAGATCTACGGCTAGTCCTCTTTCAACCTCTTCTGCCGTTGCAAGCTTCAAGGAGACGGTCGGGCGGACCGCCGGCCTGTTAATTGGCTTGCTTCGCGAGGCTTGTTCCCGTCTATGGCGCAGCGGTTCGACGGCCTGGTGCTGTACACGCTGCCTGGTCCCGCTTGTGGACGGAGGCACTCTCCCCGGATTTCCTGAAGATCTGGGAGTTCCCCATCTCGGCGTTTGGGAAGAAACTGTGCCGGGGTCGAGTTCTTCCTCACCGACGGTTGCTTTTCCTCTTAGGGGCTTGAATGTAATTTTAGTTTTCTTTGTGCCCATTTAGACTTCCAGAAGGACCTTAACTTAAATCATATCCTTCTTGGGGTCTCTTTTGTAATTTTGTTTTGTACCTGCATCTGAAGCAATGAAGAAGCTTCCAGCCCTTTACGGGCGGTTTCCTTCAAAAAAAAAAGAGGTCCGCCGGACAGTTCGCTGGACAGTTCGCTCATCAGCGGCTCGGTGGTCGGTGCCAGCAGAGCACGAGGGCACACACGTGTCAGCGGCCGCGACGGGTGCAGCAGATCCCGGTCTCCGCATATCCATATACATCCATCAAACACGGAAGAAAAAGGGAAAAAGAACTCGTACAATTTGTTAGGACCAATTCCACCGCTTAATTTACAGCAGCGCCACCGCCCGTGCTGTGCCCATCCGTCCCCAACTCCGGCGATCCCCTTCGGCCGCAAGCGCGTGCGCGGGTGTGGGAGGTTGGCGGCCATGCGGAGCCGGAGCTACGCCGACCGCCTCGAGGCGCTCTCGCTCGAGATCGAGCGCAAGCTGAAGAAGGTAACGTCCGTCCCTTCTCCTCCGGGCGATTCGTAAAGGTGGCGCCTTTGCGGTGTTTGTTTCGTCCCTGGTACGGTTAGGGTCGCCAAATGTTTCGTTAATTTGTGTTCCTCCCGGGTGATTGAGCCTCGTTCGGTCGCGTATACCATGTGGTCTCGCCCCTTCCCGGAGAATTCGAGGGCGGCGGAGCGATTGGTGTTGCTTTAGCTGTAGACGAGGTATGCAGGTGCACCTCGGTAAGGCCGTGATGTGGTCGCCGGCAAATGGCGATAAAGGGCGGCGTAGGGGCCTGCTCGTGCTTCTCGTGCAGAGTACACCCATTTTGATACGCCACAAGGGCGTCAAAGAATTTTGCTTTTTTTTTTAAATGTCAGGAATTTTGTTCTGTTGCAGCCATTTTTTGTGTATTTTTGACCGTTATACTCTTCATGTTCTTCTCTCTTTCATTGTATCATGGTTTTGTTAGCTAAAATGTGTCGATGTTGTGCACTTGAAAGTGGTTTCACTTAAATTATGTGTTATATTCGAATTTAAGTGGTTAATGTAATTGAGTTGACCTGTTTCACCGTACCTTTTCTTTTTGCGCGCAGGCTCTGAATTCCAACTCGCAGCGTCCTCAGATACTGCAACAACTGTTTGCTGATATCGCATTGAAGGTGGACGATCGCGCTCGAGGTGCCATATCTTGCATAGTTTTGGCTGCTAATTTTCAGTAGCCTTTTTCTTTTGCATTAATATTAGTTGCTTACTATGGATGTGTACTCATTCTTTGCGATGAGTGTACCGAAAGTTTTAACTTTTAGCTAGAGCACAAGCTCTAGGGAGTTAAGAATGAATGATAGGAAAGATATTTCGAGCAATGTCAGCTATGCATAATCTTTGTATGCTTTCATGAATTTCATTTGGGCCAAACAATTATGTTATTCAGGTTCCATAGATTTCTTTTGGCTCAAATATGGCGAAAGCCAACAGCTTGTTGATGGCATTTGCACTACCCCTTTGGATCTTTATTGAGTCGTATCCCCTTGCATTTGATTTGTATAGCTGTTTATTAAATAGTTAAGGTGACTTGGCATAATGAATTTTCGATTTTCAAATTGGTATATTGAAATATTGACTCACAGGATCATTGGTTCATACCATGTCAAAATGTAGCCTTGGCACTTATCATTATCATTGTCTGCGTGAGGCTAAACACAGATTTGTGCAGCATGGTTTCTGTACATGTTCATTGGTATTTGTCATACTGGATGAGCAGAACAATTGGAAGATATTGTTAACAGTTAAAATTTGGCTCAATAGTTAATTGAATTCTGATTTGAAAAAAGAAGTTATGAATTTGCCCGAATGAGGAATTTTTTTAATACAATGCTGTTGCTGTATAATTCCCTTTTTCTAGTTGCTACTTCCCCATTGAAAAATTCTGTCAGATCATCAGGGACGCATTCGCTGCTGAGTTTATTGTCTTAGATTCCCAGATGGTAGGTTATACGCAGTTTATTCAGTCTTGTGAGAATTTACTGTGTTATACTCAACAGATGCCATTCTTAGCGAGAATGATGACGGCATTGCTCCGGTAGATGATCGAGAAGATGGTTGGCTGTGCTTCTATGAGATTCTTGCTAATCATTTTGTTCGAGTGCCTCAAAGTGGGAAGCGTATACTTGAGTTGATTGTGCAACTCTGGAGCCAGTCCTTTGCAGCCAATATATTTGCTCTTCTTTTCCACAAATGGGTATGCTACGTTACTCAAAGCTAATAAATAATTGAACCATATGTACAGGCTCAATTTCATTGTCAAGAAATCATGTTTTTATTCTCGGTTGATGTCCTTTATATAGCCCTTCAATACCAAGAAAGCACTTGTTCAATGCTTTTTTGTTGGACTTTTCTGAGGGGTACATGGTTTCGGTCATTTACATCTTGCTACATCACACATAACTGCACACGTTTCACAAGTATAAATCAGTGTTCCTCCAAAATACCTTTTATTGGTGCTTACATGAGGCTAAGCTATCCGTTCAAAAAAAAGCTGTCAGTAATAATTCAATTTTAATTCATTTGGCAGAGAAAGATATTGTACCAAATTAACTAGACCACATTTCAGGTTAACATGTTAACACCAATAACTACTCAAACAAATTGATCGGATTGTGTTCGAGAGGGAAAAAAAAAAGTCAATTTTAGTCTGGGACAACATCCAGTTCAATCTCATTGATTATTCTATCGTCCTGACTGCATAGGATTGCCTAGGCTGTAGTAATTTCCATCCTTACCTCATTTTAGTAACCACAACTTCATTTTCCAGTTGTTTGAAGCCCTTTTTGATGGAAAGGAAATATCGCTAAGATACAGCTCCGCCCTCGTTCAAGGTGCCACAAATGTATTTTGGTATGGCTGCAGTGATAAAAGTCAACACTATTTCTTTTTTTGCCCGTGATATGGGATTTTTTTCTTATAAATGGGTTTTTACTGTTTGCTGCTAACAGTTGGGAAAGTAACACCATTTTCTTTACCTTTTTTCTTTTCTTGAAACTATCAGTCTTATGAAATTGTTTTTTCATAGGATTGACATACAAACAAATACGAGACACTTTCGATCTTTGTATTGTGTAAGTGTTTGTTTAGTTCTTATCATTTTAATATTAGTCATCATATGTATTTACAGCACTAACTTTTTTAAAACAGTATCTCCTTGAAGACGTTGCTCTAGTCCCTGACCAACTCAGTAAAATATCACCACAGGTTCTTATCTATCTTCATTTAGTTCTACTGTACCTCCTCTTCTATCAGTGTCCAATGCTACTTTCCCATATTAACCCACAGGCTGGTAGAGACCTTTTTCTTCTGCTCTCTAGATTCATGTTCTTCTATGATCAAGGTAGCTGCCCTTTCTGCTTCTTAATGTTGCTGATTATTTGCTACTAATGGGTTGCAATGTTTGATATGAAGAACACTTGCTTTCGAGTTTCCTCGAGCATTTTCCCACTTTCCCAAATTCTTTCTTGGTTGGTGGCCCAGCAGATTACTTTGTAATCGAACTCACTGATCAGGTTATTCTCTTGGTGAAATATATGTGCTTTTCTATGCTTCCGATGAGTTGCACTATCATCTGAATCTAACTGCAATTCCTTTCTGCAGCTTCAAAAGCTAAAAATCGAGCCAGTATTGCTGCATTACCTCTCCCGCATGACCATACTTCAAGGTACTTGCCTGAACAAGTTTCAAGAAGTCAGACATGCACTTGATTTACATTTATATTCTCTACTGCAAGGTCAAATTTTATTAAGAATAAATTCGTTCATACAGGGTGGGAATTGAGAATGAGTACAAGCACTAGATTAAAGGCCTGCCTCTACAGCTTCACCTCTCCTGGCGGTCCTACCTACCCGACACGAGCAGTGCGGCATGCAGCCTGGAATACTTTGGATTTTCTTTTCCCTGTGAGTACCCTGATTTATGCATACTTAGCATACGTAACAATCCACTAGATTGGTTCCTTTGGCTATGTACCTTGTGTGCAATGAAGCATGATATGATGCTATTTAATACATGTATGTTGATGATGCCTTTTGTCTATACGACTATACCCGTACAGTGGAATTGGCATGATGCATTTCTGCCAGAAAACCTATATTAATAGATGATATACTGCGGGTTGTGCTACCAAACTATTTTAATTACGTAGCGGTAGCGTGGCGATTGTGGCTATGTTCCTGATAGGTAAAGAGGCAGAGTGGTCTCTGAATCATGGTTTGTGTTATTTATGATTTCATCATCCGCCATTACAATTTTGCACGATAATATGATGTCTTTCTGGTTGCTTATAGATTGTTACTTGGCTACAGATTGGTCGGTATCCGAGGCATGTTATAAGCCTGTTTTTCCGGCTGCTGTATCCCTGGTATTGGCCTTCCTCTTGCTGGAACTTCGTCATGACTTGTGTCATGACTGTTTACTATTACATCCTGAATCTTCTTGTCTCAATCTGGGAGAATCTGAGACGGTCCAATCATCGAAGGACTCATAGTGAGTGAAGGAGTGGCAGCAGAATTGCTGGCATATTGTATTGTTCATTTTCTTCTGTTTTCACGACTAGGATAGGCTTGTGTTTGTTCAAACAACATTTGTTGTATGAGTTCGTATGTTTGTTCAGTTGCTTATATAGGAAAAAAGATATAGGAACAAAGGGGTATGTGCATTTCTGGCTTCCTTTCTCGGGTATTTACTCATTTGCAGTGTCCTGCGACTAAATTTATGGACTATGCACTGCTGGCACTTGCAACCATAAAAGAAAAAGATTACGTTCAGTCCAGCAATATTGAATGGTGAATCACAAAGATATATTTAGTTGTCCAGAAGGATTTCCTATTACTACTACACTCTTTTTATGCCTGCTGCAGCTGGATTCCTTCCGGTTGTCGGACACTACTTCAGGCCTTTGGTGAAGTGTACCGGTGGAAAAGAACAATATGTTGAGGCAGATTGCTTTCTTGTTTACTGTTCTTCAGTAAGTTCAGAAACAGTAGCTTCAGAAGCGTTTAATCCTACTTTATGATACTGTTCCACATTTCCCTCTTATGACTCAATCTGACCTAATCATGCTGGCATAGACTAAATTCCTCCCAGAATGTGCGAGCTTCACTACAGTTCTATTTTTGATATGTAGATACTACATATTTCTTTTAAGGGTTGTTAGGACATCTTGTTTAGTGCAAATTTGTACCAACCAAGACGTCCGTGACAAAAATTATGGAGTAAATGATTTACAATGCTACAATCACTGTTCAGAAATATGACTTCTTTGCTACTGACAGCTATAAAGTCAGGTCGACATTATTCCTCACCCAATTTTTCATCCAATTAGTTCTTTGCTTGTGCTTTCGCACCAATGCTGCAGAGTGATTAGGTTGCTTTGGTGGCATGTACTAACTAGAGTTGGCAACAAGGCAACCATCTGAATGTTCTACTAAATGGCAACATGAATTAGAAGGCTGCTTAAGTGCTGACTGTTGCCAAACTAAGGTTCGTTCCATTCTCCACCCATTTCTGCAGCACATTTAGTGCTTGCTGTAGCTAGATCCAGCTGAGGTTTCTCATATGAATCCCGTAGAGCAACAGGTTCTCCACTAGAATCCTGATCCTCTTCACTAGTATCGCTATCGGTGGCATGAGCACGCACCTACCTACCTACCTAAGATCAAATCATCCTTAGCCAAAATACTCTCCAAAGTAATGAACTACTGAATCAGCAGGTTCTTGATTTAGGAGGCTAAGGAAATGTCCACAATGTAGCTGGTGCAACTGCCTACCTGAATCTCCTACACAACATTCTTCTTGAAAGTACTTTGACTTCCATCGGCTACAAGTGGTATGAGTTCTTGGTGAGCCTCCTAGATTTGTTTCGTTCTTCACCCAATTTTGCAGCCATTTAGTGCTCGATCCAGATCTACCTGAGGCTAAGGTTGCCCCATAAGAGTGGGCTCTCTGTCTGTTCAAACAATAATATCATCCTGTGACTCAAAATAGTGGCCCAATAGGAAAAGTGAATGAAGCCTAGCCACTCAAGAACCTTGATGCTTGATTATAACTGGCTGTATATACACAGCGTAGTTCAACTCTATCCTTTCACGAAGGTCTTCCAAAACTGATTAGTGATTACCATACCCACTTACCAAGTTTTCACTCTGTCAGAAAAAACCTTCCGCACCATCAGTAAAAAGTCAGTCCCATGGCCGCACATAAATCCTGAACAGCCCCGAGCCTTAATCTTGAACAGATTGCAAGCCACGCATCATTGAATCGCTGCGACCACGTCCTTGACAGCCGAGTCCACATCGATGAAGAGGCATGAAATGGCAACATCAACATGCATCTAATTCTCCGTCCTACGGCACCGGCCTCCAATGATGAAGTATGTACAGTACGTAGCAAGCAAGGTGCCAAAGAGACAGAGGCCACTTCAAGGCCATGCTTGTCTTGTCACCATGCGCATCAACACAAGGACAGTTTGGTGCCTGCTACCACTCGTTATGTCCTATTCTACACTAGTACTAGTAGCAATGTAGTACTGCGTATGTGGTTCAGAATTCTGAGGGGTAGCGGGCACGGAGCGCTCTCTTCTTGGTTGGCACAGTGGCGGAGCTAGCCATGAACTATAGGAGGGGCCAGGAACAGTACTAACATAAGCCACAAGGCGTAAGCGTATTCCAATATAGTCCAAATATGTCGGATTTAGGACTGAAAGCCATTTGGAGTCGTTCGCCGTACAATTCGGAGTCTGAGAAAATTTTGGAACCGAGAAGGCCGGAATACGATCAGCGAGCATGGCCGAACTATCGAACTAGGATGAATACGATGGAGAAAAGAAGAGATTCATGGCAGCTGTTGGCTTGAGGGCGACGACATTGGGCTATTCATGGCAGACGGCGAAGGTGAGTCGGTGCTAAGGAGCCCGTCAAGGCATCGCCGCATCGAGTGAGCTTACGCTGCGGCGTTCCCTTCCTCATCCTAGGAGCACTTGTGCTTGTGAGAAGTGCAAACAGCTGAGCTAAGCCTAAGCTCTTCTTATTTGAGCCACGTTACTATGCACACATAGGCTGGAACAAATTACGAACGAACTACTGAGATATATGGGCATGTACAGCCTACGCTCTCTCCTGTCTTCGGGCCACTTGCAATTTGCACACGCATGCATGTGACTGCGGCTGCTAGCTAAGCGTCGAATACAACTCGATCTTCAAAAAAATTCCGATGGCAAGGGGGGGCCGCAGCCCGGGCTGGCCCTCGTGTGGCTCCGCCAGTGGTTGGCAGGTAGTGCTTGTGCATTGCACGCGGATTCTTTGAATAATCCCAGGGAAATTGAACTGACTGATGAGAAGCTGAACTGATTTTCTTATGAAATACTCCTATTATTACGGTACCTTATATTTCAGTTGACGAGTTGAAAGTGCTTGATTCCTTCCTGGTGGTGTGGGGTCACGGGAGTGAGCTGTGAGTGACCGAGGCATGGGCCGGGAAGCTGCTGGAGCTGCACATGGAATGGAACGGAGTGGAGCCTTGCGGTGTTTAATGGCTTGCCCTACCTTGTTGAAACCATCGCATGTGGAAAAGCATCCCTAATTCTCATGGAACGAAATCTAGCCAGGCCGCCAGGGTGCCTGTTTCCTTGTTCTTGCCCCTTCTGTGCCAAACATTTGCTAGGCTCACACGGTATGTTGGCAATGTTTTTTTTTTTTTTGCGAACACGCAAAAGCTTTGCGTGTCAGAATTTATAGAAGAAGAAGGGTGCAAAGAGGCACCAGATAGTTACAACGGTTCACGACAAGGCCAGGATCTGGCCGATCAGGATGCTATGTTTATGTTACATTGCTATTATCTATAACCGCAACCTGATCTCTAACTGGATTATCGCTAGCTACGCCCTGCATATTATGCTCATTCCACAGCTGGCCCAATCGCTTGGCTCCGGCGTATGTCCATAGTCGTGCCTCCTCTTTACAACGTGCATATATGGCACCCACTGTTGCTAGTTCTCCTTCAAATACCCTGGCGTTTCTTTCCTTCCAGATTAGCCAGATCATAAGCACGAACAAGGAGTCGAAGCCTCGTCTCTGTTGCTGCGATATGCTTCTTCGCCCACACGCTATGTTCGCAATCATTTCGAACGATGCAGTTTTATGCCCCCCTCATACATTCCAGATGCAACCGAACTATTCTCTTCATTCTGAAACATTCATTTTAAAAGGGGCCTCAGTATGTCAAGGAGGAGCACAAAGACAATTAACAGTGCTATGAATTTGTTGAAATTCTTACGGCGTTCACCAAAAGGGGAGAAAGCCTTCAGTATAGTACTACGAATTCGCAGACGACCTGCCCCTATAAGAAATGTATACGTGGCCCTCTGCTGAAAACGATCAAACAAGATGTCAGTTCGAGCCCTTTGTGTGTCAGCGTCTGCGCGCTCATGTCAAAGTTGGTTATTGCGGAAGAGTATGTAAGTCTAATAGTTACAAGAGTAGTATCATCTCCGGTTTTGAGTTCGCGCTATGTGGGAGCCATTTTTTTATGATCGAACAGCATTATACTTTCATAGTAGGCGACGTTTTCATCGACAACGAGACGTTTGTGGTGACTTTGTCGATCTCGAGAATTTACCAGCTCATTCTTCAAAAATGCTCATAAAATATAAGGTTTGCATATGTGTGTTCATAAGGATGAGTCTACATGCCTGAGTGTTTGAGTTATACCGTGTAATCGAAAAAAAATTGGTCGACAGGCGCGTGTAAAAAAGAAGTGTCTGAAATTTACCGAGCTGGAGCACGCTTTCTGCTTTGTGCGCGAGCGCGATGGTCCTGGTGCAGGCTCTTGAACCCGACAGGCGCGTGGAACCGTGCTGGATTTTTCATGTGCCAGCAGCAGCGAGAGCGCCGCGAGGCACGCGCTTTATCTACTCGAAGATCCGTGCCATTAACACTTTCTCAAGGGGAAAAAAACCAGAGAAAGAAAAGAGAGTTCATGAAACTACAAAAACTTTGATATTTGCCTCTATTTTCAATTAAGACTTGTAAGATTGACTAATGGGACCGAACATATAAATTTTATAGTTTTTTAAAACGATGGTCAAAATTGATGCAGTTTTTCTATAAGGTGGCAAATAGGTGTAGGCTTTTAAGATTTATATTTTTTCATCAAGATTCTTTTTTTTTTTGAACCAAGGTGTAGGTTTTTTTTTTAACCGAGATTTAAAGCAGACGAATTGATTGTAGGGAGTTCCATCAGCTTAGTTTACTTATTAACCTAATTTCACACGTATGCTGCAGACTTTTACATTTTACATGGATGTTGACAACTGTACTGGTGACAAAAGCAGGAGGTTAAAAGCTAGTAGAACAGAAGAATAATCATAAGTGAACTGCTATAAGTTCTACGCGTACATTCTTCGTGTCCGACTCCTTCCCACGCATGCACTTGCAGAGCTAGTGGATCACAATTATCGACTGATGCAACAGTGATGGCATTATAGAAGAATAAAGCCGATATAAGGACGCTTGGATTGGAATAAATTCCTTTGGATGGGCAAGGAATATGGTTTGATGTTCCCCTCATTCCGAAAATGACTAGGCCCGATTCCTTCTCACCCAAATGTAATCTTCATACACAGAAAAGATTTGCTAAGGTACCTTCAGTGATACAGCCTTGTAAAAGGAAATTACGACGAATTTTTTTTTGTGCGGTGGACGAATTATATATATGAACCAGCAACGAACATGAACAGGTGCATTGTTCGGTCAGAAATACTGTTGCAACAAGAGGATTTTGACTTGTAACTTATAATTCGTGTACGTACGAAAATGATTAGAAAGGCTTGCTAAAGTTTTCTAGCAGCATCCCATGCCGTTATAAGCCAAAATATAATCTTTTTAATCCCTAATCTGTTTCCTCCACCAAGTTCACAGAATCACAGTGACATAAACTCCAACTAGCACCTCTCCGCTTTAAAGATAATAACCGTGGTTTAAAATCTCTAGCTAAGTTATTTAACAACTTTAAAAAAAAAAATATAGCGTCATATAACAGGCTATTAGCGAGATTTAGCACTAAAATAATGTAGCAGTGGTTTTCTCTAGCTAGGAGGCTTTAACGGCTGCCATACCTGAAGTTTTTGAAGCCGCCTTGTTAATAACACATTCGTACAATAACAGAAGGCAAAAATTACCACCGACAAAGATGAGACTCTAGTTCTAACTCCTTATACACAATATCCCAGAACCGATGAACCCCTCAATAATTTTGTTCCTCTTATCGGAAATAGAAGAGATTTCCCTCGCAGAATAGGAAATAGAAGAAGTTTGTTTTCTTTTCCGAAAATATAAGAGCTTTTGTTTATTTTCTGTCTCCTGGCGTCCAAGAGTTCCCCAAGTAGCAAGCGTGCGCACGTAGCATAGCCTCAGATTGCACGGGCACCAATGCCATCCGTCTCCAACTCCAATCCCTTTCCGTCTTCCTCCGGCCTCCGTCGTCCTCTCCTCCTGCGTTGCGTTCCTACTCCCCAACCGAACTTCTACCCGCCCCCAACCATAAATAACCACACACCTCTACCTCCACCCTCTTCCCATGCACGGCTGCTCCCGCTTCCCCGCGAATTAAACAAGTCGGCGGCGGCGCGTCGAGGTGGCGGCATTGCCGAGATTTGCGTGATTTTCGCTGTTCTTGGGTTCTACTTTGTCTTTGTTAGGCTAACCTTTTCATTTTCGTTTCTTGGGTTTGTTTTGCGGCAGTTCAGTTGGGTTGAGTCAGTTCTTTCTTGGAGTCGAGGATTCGAGTTCGATGGGTATCTTGTCGCTCATCACCGGCAAGGCGGGCGCTAGCGGGTTCGGGTCCTCGTCCACGGCGGAGCAGGTCACCGATGGCGTCGACGCCAGCCGCCTCACCGTCATTGTAACAGGTAATCCGTCAACCAGCAGACAGATTCCTGAAAATAATAATTACTCTTTTAGTCTTTTACAACGATTCGACCGATGGTGATGCCAACTAGCTCGTGTCTTGCATTACTGAATTTGGTGGCTGCTGATGCTTTCTGCTTTGATGTTCTTGGATGGAAAGCGTCGGTTATTTATTGGGGTGGTTTAGATCCCTTGATGTTTCCCTTCTTGGGTGTCGGATGTGATCTTTATCTGTTAAATTTGTGCTGTGCCACTTGCACACCCTGATTTAATTGCTGGTTATGTGGTGTTGTCATCGTTTTAACTGGTAGTTGTAGTTGAGATGTACGTGCATGTCAGCCTTGGCTCTGACCTCCTGTTTGTGCAATGATTTGTTGTTCAAAGCACGGCATGAGAGTGCCCTGCTTTGGTAGCTGGTGCTATCTCTACTGATGCTTTGAACTTGTTCAAGAAAAGGCCGTGCTTTCCCAGTCACGATGGTCCATGGTGATGCAAAGCTAACAATTGTTTCTTGGTTAGATTTGTGTTGTCATTACAGCGACCATCTTGCTTTTTCTTCTATCAAAATTTGGTAAAAAGGTTCATCTTTTTTTTTTTCGGGTGCATTACCAGAAAGATTGGTTTTGAGTTAAGACTTGGCTGCAGTATCGTTGTGTATCTAATGGCCATCCAACCGTTTGTTGGCACTATATTTCTTACAGCTGTACTAATTTCAGATCCACATTAACTTCCCTACGAACTGTGACTACTAACTAACATCTTATAAACTACTATAAGAGCTGTAGCTTGTAAAATAAGGAAAGGCGTAACTGTGCAAGTAAGGAAGGCTTCTACTTATCAAACTTCAAACTTGTTTTGTTCCTATTACAGTTCCCTATTCTACATTGTTGGTTAGACTTCTTAACGGATGAATTTATTTATTATTTTCCTGATGTTGAAAAGTTTGGTACTTCCTCCTTTTTTGTGTGGCAAAGGAGAGCTTGATCCATGATGTGTCCTCCATGACATCGGTTTTTATATGGCAATGAATCGGCTGTCTATAGCGTAGTGCTGTCTGTTACTGCAAGAACCAGTTGGCAATCGTGCATGCTTTTGTTGTCACACATCTTGTTCTGCAATTGTCAAACGCATGTTGCCTCAAAACGTACGTACAGAGCTGCAGTTGTCAAACGCATGTTGCCTCAGTACAGAGTCCATGCACAAAGAGAACTTTTTTTTGGGGGGGGGGGGGGGGGGGGGGGGGGGGGGCGACCTTTGTATCTGTATATCTTGATGAGATTGACACTTCGATCAATCCTTTTCTTGGACATAATTTCTCTGAGCCTATTGCAAGTGTAACCAGGACTACAAGGGCAGGATCCTTTCAGTCAGATGGCTATCATTTCTATCCTTTTCATTCTTCTATACAGTTTCTGTTTGCTTGAACTTCACAAAGTTAGAAATTTTGTCCTTTTTCCTCTGTATCTGTATATCTTGATGAGATCTCAATTTATAAGTTGGGAGACACTTCTATCAATCCTTTTCTGGGACATAATTTCTCTGAGCCTATTGCAAGTGTAACCAGGACAGGATCCTTTCAGTTAGATGGCTATCATCTTCTATCCTTTTCATTCTTCTATACAATTTATGTTTGCTTGAACTTCATAAAAGTTAGAAATTTTGTCCCTTTTCCTCTGGTTGGTTATTTGCTTTGATTGTCAAGATCAGTCTGGTCAACTTTATATGAAGTCATTCGAAAAAAAAGGGTACATGAAGTGTCCCTATAAGTTTATGACTTTACTTTAGGCTAGTGTGCTAAGTTTCAAACAAAAAGGTTTCATGATGTGCATTCATTTACTGATGAAATCGTAAACAGTAGTAGTAGGTATAGAAGGAGAGATATTTAACCTTGGATAAATTTAGGAGTTCTTAGTAAAGGGTATCGGAATGCTCAAAAGGTCCCAAGACGAGATTATGATGCTGCATTGAGAACACTGGCCTTGCATTGGGAACACTCACCTAAGGCCAGTCTCAATGGACACTTTCATCTCACAGTTTCATAGGTTTGCCAGAACATTAAATTATTGCCAGGTGGCACTCAATTTTTGGTTGGGGATGAAAGGAAAGATATCCAGTTTCATTTGCCTTTCATCGTGTTGGAAACGGTGCCCACAACCTTTCATGGGGATGAAAGGCATCTCCTCTCTCCCATATTAAATTTCTTGCCATGTCACCATTTTTATTTTCTGATGTAGCATCTAATTAATTGCAAATGTAGCCATTGAGACTGGCCAGTGTAGTTTTCTTCTAGACACTTAGCCAATTGATTGGTTGCACATATATATGTGTGCATTTCTTATGACACCTTACTAAGTGGTCCTATTGGACAGGCTGTCAAAACTCTGGTCCCAACATTTAAAGAAATCTTCCTGGGGCCTAGTTGAGATCATAGTGAAGCATAGGTTTCTGTTAATCAAGTTCAGAATATTTTTTCTAGGGAGTTACTACTGATGTTGATACATTTGTAACCATTCTATTCGTACGCAATTTTTGCCTTCCATCATCTAGTCGAGTAAACTTTAAATTAATCACAATCAGTACTACTCCCTCAAGTCAAATAAAAAAGGAAGGAGGGAGTATTTTACATGATGTTCGTAAGTATGTATTCTGTGCTAGTTTTATTGAATGTTTTAGTCCGGACATCTTCCAGGAGGAGCTAGTGGCATTGGTCTGGAGACCTCAAGAGTCTTTGCTATGAGAGGAGCCCATGTTATCATTGCTGCGAGAAACACAGAGGCTGCATCAGAAGGAAGGAAGATTATCATGGAGAGAAACCCAACAGCACATATTGATGTTCTGAAGCTTGACCTCAGCTCCCTCAAGTCTGTCCGGGCTTTTGCAGACCAGTTCAAATCGATGAATCTTCCTCTGAACATCTTGATGTAACCACCTTTACTCTTCATGCAGTTGCCTTTCTTTGACCTGAAATTGTGTATCCTTGTTAAATTCTTTTCAACTTCAGTATATGTCATTTGCCAGTCTTTTTTAGCTCTTTCCTCTTGTCTATAAGTTATGCTGAGTCAAGTTATGGAATCCTTTCTGTTCTGCAGAAACAATGCAGGCGTGATGTTCTGCCCATTTCAACTGTCTGAAGATGGAGTTGAGATGCAATTCGCTACGAATCATCTTGGTATTCTCTAAATGTCAACATGTGTTGCTTGAGTTATCCTTGCCTAGCACTGACAGTTGTTTTTTTATCAGGGCACTTTCTGCTTACCAACCTCCTCCTTGATAATATGAAGGCAACTGCTAAGTCTACTGGTATCGAGGGTCGGATTGTGAACTTGTCATCTGTTGCTCACTTCCATACATATCCAAAGGGAATTGAATTTGATAAAATCAACGACGAGAAAGTGTATGTGTATTTATGGTTTTTCCAGGCAGATGTCATGTTTATTGAACTGCAAGTAATGATCTTTTATTGGCAGATACAATGATAAAATGGCATATGGACAATCTAAACTGGCGAACTTACTGCACGCTAAAGAGCTCTCTAGACGGCTAAAGGTATTATTTCTTCCTATTTTTACAAGGATATGTAAACCTGAAGGCTAACATTTATGCCTTGATGGTTTTTCCTGCTACATTAATAATAGTTACAACTAGATCACATAACAATTGTCTATGCTTCCCTTATTATCATTTAACTCCTTATTTTTACGTTATTGAAACGTTATCATCACTGTAATGTCTAGTAGTACATGTCAACTGGTGGATTCTAAAACTCCTAAATCTAAATCTTGTTATTTAACCTTGTGCCATCTGTTAAGTATACCATTGTCATGCATCATTACCTCTTGTATGTCACTGAAACAGGAAGAAGGAGCAAACATCACAGTGAATAGTGTACATCCTGGATTGATCATGACCAATCTAATGAGGCACTCCTTTGTTCTCATGAGTATGCTCGCATGCCCTTTTCCCCCACATAATCCATTGTTATTAGGTATTTAGCTACGATCTTTCCAAAATGTTCTCACACACTCCGTTTTCATTTGCAGAGGCGATTCAAGTTGTCACTTACATTCTGTGGAAGAATGTGCCCCAGGTTCGTAACCAGATCTTGTTTATACTGTGAAGTCTTCTTAAGAATAACAATATCTGTAACTATATTTGAAAGCGAATCGCTGAAATTGTCGCCCGCTCAAGCTTCATTTTACAATTTCGGTTCTGAAATTGAAATTTTATATTTTCAGGGAGCAGCAACAACTTGTTATGTTGGGCTGAATCCACAAGTCGAGGGAGTAACAGGGAGATACTTTGCTGACTGCAACGTGGAGAAGACAAGCAAACTTGCGAAAAGCGAGGAGCTTGCAAAGCAACTCTGGGACTTCAGCGAGAAGCTAATCAAGTCCGCAGCAAAATGAAAGCCGCAAAGCTGGGTCAGAAAAAGTTCTGATTCTGCTTGGCATATGGTCTTGGCAAATATGTAGCAGTGGTGGTCATAGGAACCTATCCGTGTGGTGGAACTCAAACTCTTTGCAAATAAGACTCCAATGCTTCTCTAGAACCAGGCAACTATCAACCTGTACTCTTGTTAATATATGTCCCATATGTGCAGTTTAGTTCTGGATTGAAACTATTCTTGGCCTGGAAAGCATCCTGCCTGGGGATTTGTGTTTGCCTGGAACTTTCTTCTGTCTGTGTGATTCTCATGACAATGCATATTGCTTCATTCTGAACAACATTTATCTCTAATTTCCTTGCCACTGCAACATCACGAATTGTTTATTGAGGAAAAACATCACAAAGTACTAGAAGGCAGTATCCGTATTTACATTACAATCCAATACTACTGTTTTATTTTAACTGATGATCCGGCATCATGGGATACTCCTACACGAATTCCACGGTGGCCGCCGCCGCCGCCGCCGCCGCCGGCCCGTTGTTGTCGTCGTCATCCTCCCATACCCCGACGGCCGTCGTGAACCAGACGGCGCCGGCCACCACCACGACGGCGAACACGAGCGGGATGATGACGTCGGGCGGAGTCCGGCCGAACGTGCCGGCGGGCAGGCAGACGACGTCCCACGGCGGCCCGTCGAGCGGCAGGCCGACGCTGGTCGGGTCGCCGCCGCCGGAGCACGCCCGGGTCAGCGGCGTGCCTGGCCCGACCGCCCAGACGAACGCGAGCTCCGGCGCGAACGCGGCCACGGCCACGGCCGTGGTGGCGACCGCCGTCCACGTGGCGGCGTAGAGCAGCAGCGAGCGGCGCGCGAGGAGGCCAGAGAGGGAGGGGAACGCCATGGGTCGCCGGTTGCGATGCGAAGTTTATTGGAGCTTGCGCGTCGAGGTTCTATATACAGCGCTGTTGCTGGTTTGGGTGAAGAGGATTTGGCGGGAGAGCAGGTGACCGGTGGCACTTGGGTAGTGCGTTCAAGTTTGAGCTGTTCCGCAGCAAGACTAACTCGATAGACAAATATACAACGTGACAATTTTTTGGAGGAAATTCATGCAAATTGCAAAGGTTCAAGTTATATCAAATTCAGGATATTGGTACATATTGTATATGCTAGACAACCAATAGGCATCCATGAATACTTTGCAAAAAAAAAAAAAAAAGGCGTCCATGAACCACCGAACGCAAACTTGTCAGCGAAATAAAATAACATCAAACAATTCACTGGACTGGTCTTTATCTAAAAAATTCACTGGACTGGTTTGTCAGCGAATGGCAAAGTAAACTAGCAGGAATTACTCTGCTTTCTAGAAGAGGCTCTTTATTTTCGTAATTCTGTTGGTACCGGCCTTTATTTCCCCAGCCCATTTTCTATGCAGCCCAGCCCACTTCACTCTTTAATCTGCGTTCTGAGCCGCCGGAGCCCAGCGCCTTCCACCCGACGCCTGTCTCGCAGTCTCGCCTCCGCCACCGGCACGCCGCCGGCGACGGCCTGCGCCAGTCTAGGGCTGGGCACGGTTAAACCGAAAACCGAAAACCGAAATTAACCGAACCGAAATACCTAAAATTTTTCTTAATTTTGGTTAACCGTGATTAATTCGGTTGAGAGATCTGTTAATTTCGGTTAACCATGATTAATTCGGTTTTGGGCTGCTGTTAACCGAACCACCGAATTCACCGAAGTTTTTAGTCCAGCCTGCTTCGCAGCCCATAGAAAGAAGGCCCATTATCCCCTATCCTTGCCCCAGCTGGCCCATATACAAAAGCCCAATCCTAAGAAAACCTAGCGTATCTATCTCCATTCTCCCAGGTCCCAGCTGAGCCAGTCGCACACGCAAGGAGGAGTGGAGGACGCCGAGTGGCGGCGCGCGGACCGCGCGAGCGCAGAGCGAGGCGAGAGCGGGGGGCGGCGCGCGAGCTGCGGGCCCGCAGGCTGCGGCGCGACGACTCGCGTGGCGGCGGCGCGAGCGACGTGCGCACCGAGCTGCGCGATTTGCTCTCGAATCGTGCTCCTTCTGAGGAATTTCGGTGATTTCGGTTTATTCGGTTAATTCACCGAATTAACCGACCACGAATCCTGCGGTTAGTCTTTTTTCTGGTACCAAATCGGTTACGAGTTTCATTAACCGAAGTTCTCTTAACCGTATTAACCGAACCGAATTAACCGGGTTAACCGAAGTCCCAGCCCTACGCCAGTCTACAGACTAGGAGCGTGTGACACCCCGTGTCACTGAAGCCAGCTAGTGTAAACAACTCAACTGAACAAAACACAAATTGAAATCCAATCCAAAATTTCGAAATCAATTTATGCAAATAATTGTCAAACCAAACCCTGTGAAGGAATTTAAAATTTCAGTAGAAACTTGAGCCAACAAAATCTCTCTGGATAGCTCATCTGAAATGAGAATTTTGGAGAATTTCCATAATTTTTGGAATTGGTTTGGATGCACGATAAATTGCTTAAAGTTTAAAAAGCATCCAACTTTGACCAACTGCCTTTTTAAATCTACTGGGAGTCCAGTTGTGTATGTTGGCCAGATTGTAGTACAGATCAAGAGCTTTCAGAAGAGACCATTTTCGTGATTTTAGGATCTGGTTTACTATTTTTAATGGTGGGCCAAAGTTCCAGGAAAATCACCGTTCGAATAAATCCCGAAAAAGAAAAGATCCAGCCGGGCCACTCGTTAGCCTCTCATTGTTCCGCCGAAGGCCGCGCGCGCGCCGCGTGGACGCCGATGTACGGCTCCGCCGCACGCCCCGCCACGCTGCCCTCTCCCTTATCCCTGCGCGGACGAGCTCCGAAGGGCGCCGCTCCCCTCCCGGCTCTTTCTCGCCCTCGCCATTCCTTGCCGCAGCCCCACAGCACCAAACCCTAGCGCCGCCTTGCCGTTCCCCGCGACCTCGCCGTCGCGCCGCCGCGACAAGACCCCTCCCGGCCGAGCTGCTGTGCAAAGGGCTACACAGGGTCGCTATGAAGCTCTCCAGGGCGCCCGTTGTTCCTTCCTCGGCTTGGAGAGCTCAAATCGCGTCGTCTTCGCCAAGACCGGCGAACCAAGCTCCGCCGCCTAGCCATCAAATTCGTCTACTCCGGTGAGCCTCATCGTTGATTCGTGGCGCCTTTGTGTACCGCGGTCGCTCGCGCACCTCCCTCGCTCATTTATTTCCCTTCTCCGCAGCTCCTATCGCCGGCATTCAACTTTTCCCCATCCGCAGTCCGTCACCGACGAACCCCGCGGAGATCAACGTCGACCACCATGTTCTGGACCTCTTCTGCGATAACTTGCTGTGCGCCTAGCTTCCTCAGGTCTCCACGAAGCTTCCCCGGCCAAGAACTCTAGCTGCTGTGCACTCCACCGAGCTCCAGCCGTCGTCGTACCTCCGCCGTCCAAAGCCGCTCATCGCCGAGACCCTTCCGGTCCTCCCCGCGAGCAACTTTCCGTCGAGGTGAGCTCCCCACCTCGCTCCCTGCCCCTCCATGCTAGCCGTGAGCCCCGCGAGCCACTGGAGCCCACTCCGGTGAGCCGCGCCGCCACTTTCCGGCAACGGCTCAGACCAGCACACCGGAGACCGCACGGCCCGAATCTCGTGCGGCCATGTGGGATCCCGTGTGGCCGACTCTATGGCCCGATGTGTGTCTTCGATTCTGAATGGCTGGATCACTTTGTGGCCCGCCCAGATCCGGTGCGGCCCATACTCTGGTGGCCCTTTTGTGGCTCCGATCTGATTGGTCCGCCCATTTTTAATCCTTTCCCGAATATCTGTAAGTTATCAGAAATTGCTAGAAAATTTTAAAAATGCGTAATAAATCGAATACACCTCAGAAAAATGTGAATCTAATTTTGTTGGACTCTTTGTGACCAGATCTATCCAACAGAATTGTCAAATCGAACAAAATCATTTATCTGTTCTCTGCAAAATTTCTTAAGTATTAAACCTTGTCTAAATCATAATAAATTCCCTGTAAGTCCATAAATCCTAAACTCTTGCAGGGTTGTAAATCACATGATTACACATTTACAGAGCATTTTTCCACTTTCACACCTTGCTTACTTATTTTCTTATGAATTAAACCGTGTTCTGTCCTATTTAAATCATTATAAATAATCGTATTACAATAAATCACCAAACTTCACCATAATTTCAGTCAGTGGTACTTTCACAAGAAAAACAATGCCACTGGAAACAAAATAATTCCAAAATTAATTAATTGAATTAATCCACTCAAGTTAATTTGAGTAATTAACTTAATTAAGAGTCAATGAAGGAAATACTTCAGACGAAGATAATTAATTAAGTTTTACACTTAAAGTAGGTAAATGACTGTCCTATGAAATAACTCGTATGCATCATATCATTGCATCATTGCATGACAGCATTATTGCCTTGTCATGACGTGTAGTGACAGAGGAGATCCGGAGCCCTTGGACTTCCAGCTGTCGGAGCAGACCCAGGAGGAGCTACAGACTGCCCCTGCTACTGACTTTACTAGTGTAGTCCCTGAGCCAGGCAAGCTCCGGTGCATGCCTTTATGTTGATTGGGGCTCGTAATTCATTGTGCATTAGGTTTTATTAGGAGTTGATGTGAAACCTTAGAACTGCATTAGGACTACCCTTCCAGATCCTATCTTGTGTCCTATTTTGTAGTAGTTGGTCCTAGGGTAACGTTAGAACTTTCTATGCTTAGTGGCTAGCAGCTGGTAGAAGACGAGTGGTAGGTCCCACTCGTATGATAGGAATTACTCTGGATTGTACTAGCAGAATTTAGGTTTGTTGCAGACCGGACGGGGATTGTTTGTGTAGGATGGTTGGAGAAGGTTGGGCCTTCACGGTGGTAGCTCCGTCTGTGTTAGTTAAGGTACTCAAAAAAAAAAGTAAGGACCGTTCGTTGTTGGCTCCGCTGAGCAAGTTTGAACGTACTGATCACATGCTAGTGTTTTATGGGCCTAGTAAACCGATGTAGCCTGTGTTGCCCTAGTGTGCGGTGGAAGCCTGCTCTTTCTATCATGGTATTCGGGAGAGAAAGGAGGCCACCCAATCGGGGCGTACGTCTGGGACGGGGACCGTGCGGAGGGCCTTTCTCGGGAGGAGTTGGATCCGGCCTAGCTCTAGGGGGACCACGCGAAAGGTTGCGGCATACGACTTTTGTGCGTGTGTGTCGTGTGGTCAGGTTTCTCCTGCAGGATGTACATCGATGCCGCCGCTCTCGGAAATGAGCACCCACTTGTTCACTGAGTCACATCGTAGTGTGATTCTTGGATGATGTGATGAGGCTAGCTTACTACTATATTTATTTACTATTGCACTGCTGATCTGATGTATTGTTTCATACCTTTGTGATAAGTGCACTGTATTATTGGTTAAGTACTTAATTTGAATTAAAACTTGAAAGTAAGGACCAAGTAATTAGTGCAGTTTTATGCGCATGAGTCAGCCTACCCCGTGTAGCCTTGCATATTGGAGTCGGCTGTAGTTAGCCACGTTGACGGGTAAGTCTTGCTGAGTATTAGTTGCTCAGGGTTTGGCTCTTTAATGTTTTATGCAGGTAGCGTCTTTGTTCCTAACTCGTCTGGTGGAGGTGGCCAGTGGGACGGACAGCCTCCTGTGGGCTGGACGGTTCACTGGGAGCCTGAGGAGTGATCTCCTCTTGAGTTCGCATCATGAGGGCTTGTGATGCGGATTCGTGTATCGTGAGCGCATGTATTCGCTCTTGTATCGTCCAGGCTTGTTATTTGTATCGTTGTTAGACTTCCGCTGTGCTACTCGATGTTTTAATTGGACTAATGTAATAACTTTAAGACTTAATTTGTGCTCTTTATGTGATGTACTGTTGTGTCTGTTCATCAGCACTTCCGACTCGATCCTGCGAAAAGCGGAAACGCTACAGCTGGTATCAGAGCCGTGTTGGACAGTACATCATATAAATGGCCTATTTTCAAAAAGCTAACCACGTTGCGAGTGAGGAACAAAAGCCCTTTATAAGGATGTTAGATTATCAGGTGGTAATAGGAGTTGTTTGTTTACTTTGCTGTAACGACGCACCGACGCTCAGGTAAGAAGGTAAGGACCTGCATGGCTCATGTGGTATTCTGGCCCGAGTCATCGAACTCGTGGGAGGTGTTGTTCTGGCCCGAGTCATCATACTCGTAGGATGTGATGGTATGAGCCATGCATTTCTGGTTTATGATGGACGTCACCTATGTAGGTTGCTTGAGGTGACGATGTGTGGTTTTCTTGCAGGTACACTAACTCGCGCGTAGATCGTGTAGAATACGTTTGTTGAGTGCGACTTAGTTGCCATCGCTGTCTACGGCCTGCTATATTGGGCATCTTTTTATTTTGTGAGGACGTGTAGGTCGAGCATGCATGGCATATAAAAGACTCCAACGAATTTCAGCTCACCAAAAGATCTAACTAAGCAACTTCAAGAAGACAACTTTTAAACCGTTGAGACAAAATTGAACAAATTCTATATGGAAAGCTTTCAACTTGAACTTTAAAACCCCCCCTCACCATGAATTTCTGTTCCAAAATCACCCAAAAATGGCGACCAAATTTGAGTTTTGTTGCTGTCTCGTCGGAAAATTCCAGAATCTGTCTTCCAACTTGAAAACTCGATATCTCCTGTTGTGCTGATCCGATTGAGGCACATGAGTACTCGTTGGAAAGATCTCGGAGTTTTCTACAACTTTGCTTTTCGGACCTAGCCCTTTCGACGCCTGCAGAAGTGCCAGTTTTTGTTTTTGTGACTGCTGCTCGTAGTCAAGACAGATTTCAGTATGTCGCTTCGATGGAGCATTGCTCTTTTGCTTTTGCCTCTAGCTGTTCGCTAGGGCCGTCCAGAAGTACTCTACCATGTTATAATTCTTGTTAGCATGGTTCCTCTTCAAGGGAGAGTTGTGACATTTTCGTTTCATTTTCCCCGCAGATGGCTGAGCTCGTGGAGTACGATGGTAACGATTGGATACTTTCAACTTGTCTCATCAGGCCAGGCTTTCCTACCATGTTTTGGAATGTTCTCCAGCGTTTTGGTTACACAGACCCCCTATGTACGTGGGAAAGCAAATCTGGATTGGAGAAGAGACCTCGTGCACCGTCCATGTGGCCATTCCAGCGACACCGACATACCCGGCCTGGGAAGCCTGGACCGTGAGCGTCAATGGAGCAGAGCTACATGATACTTGGGATGTTGCTGGTCTCACAGCTCTCACGAAGTTCTGCAATGACCACCAGAGAGAGATGGAAGGGACCCCATTTGCTCTCCTGCCAGTTAATGACTGGACCAATCCTGATTGGAGACGTCGCATGAGTATGCTACTGGATGTTAGGCACCCACAGCACAATCCATATTGGCCGTGCCAGTGTCCTACTCAGCAGCACTGCATGGCCTGTATCGGAAGCGAGAAGGAGAGATAAGCATGTATCTGAGGGCAATGAGACTCAGCAACGCACGAGAAGAAGCTAAGGACGCGCTACTTGATATGAGAGATACCCAGATTGTTGAGCTGGCACTACAAGTGCAGAACCAAAACAACCAAATCGCGGGACTTATTGAAGAACGAGATGCAGCCCAGCAGATGGTCGCACAGCTAATGGCGATCCAAGTTCCACCTGTTCCACTTGCAGAGCAAGTGCTAGTAGACGCCATCGACCTGCAGCATGGGGAGCAACTGGACAGTGAGGAAGACGCTTGAGTAGTTGTAGTTGCTTCGACCAGATCCACCGTGTAGCGTGTTGATTAGATGTAATGTATCGTGGTTGTAGCATAGTTGGAGCTAGTGTTGCAATCTCTTTGTTGTACTGTTGGAACTACGTATGATGTCCTGTATGACCTCGTTTTCGTTCAATGAAGGCAGATGTTATTCCTGTTGATCCATAATCCCTTTTGTTTCGTCGTGATTTCTTTTACGCCCTTGTCTGCCATGTTAACTTGGACCCTAACAATTTTCTCCTTGCCTTACATGGTTGACGAGACCTACACCAAAATTTTCTACAATTGACATCCTTGCTATGCTAGTTGCCCACCAAATGTGGAGAAGGTTATGCCAAACCTTGATAATCTTCTCTGTAGATTCGTTTTTGGGATCCTCGTTCTTGCTCAATTATTAAAATTTGACAACATAAAGCATGTGCAATGCACCATTCCATATGCTTTGCAATATACCACTGGCATTGCATGAGCACCTTGCAATACATCATCATGTACATCCATTTATGCATGTCATACAAAGTGCATCATCACATATGCACCATGAGCAATGTATCATGGCAATTGCACCACTATGCATCATCTGCACCATAACAAGTGCACCATGTCATGAACATTTTCACGAGCATCACGTCATATGCACCAATTATGCACCATGCAATGTGAATCATGAGACATGACATTGCGCACTTGCACCCTTGCATAAGCACCATCGCATATGTGCATTGCATCATTCAAAGCACGCAATGCACCATGAATATGCATCTTACTTATTCTAGCACAGAATAAATGGATGCATGAATAATCACCGCTAAGGGAGCGAGTATGTGGAAGTTGTTACCTTGGTTACCTTTGTCATATGCCGACCTCGTGCCTGCGAATCTTTGAAATCCTACTCCTTGAATACAACTTTGGCTTCTTCCTGGAATATCGTGACCAATCCTAACCAACAGATGTTTGACCGATCCTTGTGCTCTTATCGGTCTTGATAGCCTTCATGTGTCATTTGTCGAATCATCTGTTCACGATCGAGTTCTGTTCTGCCTTCTTGTTGCCGCATCGAAACCTTCAGTCCGCCAAGACGTTGGCGAGAGTTTGTTGAGATACCCGTTCGTGGCCAATCTGATGTTCGTCCCATACCCTTGTCAAGCACGCATACCAGAGTCAGATGCGCAGTTTCAAGATCAAGATTCAAGAAGCACAATCCAAATTTCAGAAAGGCCCGTCACAGCCCAGCTGCCAACACCCTTGGTGAAAGAAGTTTACGTGCCTTCTAAGAAGACCTTCGATCCAGCTCCAAAGTAATGGTTATCAGTGCGACAATCATCGTAGAGAATGCTACCAGAAGGACAAGAGTCTTCAACACAGCTTCACTAAGTCATAACCGTTTAAGCGTCAGAGATGAGAGTTGAAAAAGGACGATGTCCAAGATCATTGAGTCGCGAGGCACGTTCCCCGTGTCCATCGCTAATCGCCACCCCAAAGACCAGTCCTGTGTTCACGTGTATCCTTATAGTAACGCATTCTATATGTTGCTCACTCCGACCTTGCACGATGAGGTTATGATAGCACAGAGAAAGGATGTTGGCATGGATCCTAGCGGAAGAGCGCTCAAGAGTGGTAAAGTCCAGTGTTTCAGGGAGGACGATTTTTGTTGAGGCACACTTGTCCAAGTATCCTTTTCACCCTCGCAGTAAGAATTGGGACGAGTGTCTGACGCTCGCAGAGTTCTTTTAAACAACAGTTATCAGGAGAGCATGAAAATGGCACCATTTGAGGCTTTGTACGGACGTCGTTGTCGGACTCCCCTTAATTGGGTTGAGTCTGGCGAGCGATTCAGCTTTGGTCCTAAGTTGATAGCAGAGGCTGAGGAGACAGTACACCGCATTCAGTCAAACCTGAGAGCGGCCAAGTCACGACAGAAGAGCTATGCAGATAGAAGACGCCGACCGTTGGTCTTTGCTGTTGGCGATCACGTATACCTTCGTGTCTCTCCCATGAAGGGTGTACGTCGATTCGGTGTCAGAGGAAAGCTAGCTCCGAGGTACATTGGACCATTTCGGATATCCGAGCAGTGTGGACCCATGGCATATCGTTTGGAGTTGCCACCCAATCTCTCCGGGGTTCACAATGTTTTCCGTGTATCTCAGTTGAAGAAGTGCTTGAGGGTTCCCGCAGATGTGGCAGTCAGTGATTTGCAGCAGCTTGAGCCAGACCAAGATCATTGATCAGAAGGACCGAATCACCCGGAAAAGCACAACCCGGTTCTATAAGGTGCAGTGGAGCAACCACTCCGAGGCTGAAGCCACATGAGCGCCAAAAGAGTTCTTAGGCTCCCGTTTCCCTGGTTTTTGGTTTACTTCGTTCCTACGCCGTTTGTTCTTCCTCCCTCTTTAATCTCGGGACGAGATTTCTTTAAGGGGGGAGGGCTGTGACACCCCGTGTCACTGAAGCCCAGCTAGTGTAAACCACTCAAACAAAAAAAAACACAAATTCAAATCCAACAAATTTCGAAATCAATTTATGCAAATAATTGTCAAACCAAGCCTTGTGAATGAATTTAAAATTTTCAGTAGCAACTTGAGCCAACAAAAATTTCTCTGGATAGCTCATCTGAAATGAGAATTTTGGAGAATTTTCCATAATTTTTGGAATTGGTTTGGATGCATGATAAATTGCTTAAAGTTTAAAAAGCATCCAACTTTGACCAACTGCCTTTTTAAATCTACTGGGAGTCCAGTTGTGCATGTTGGCCAGATTGTAGTACAGATCAAGAGCTTTCAGAAGAGACCATTTTCGTGATTTTAGGATCTGGTTTACTATTTTAATGGTGGGCCAAAGTTCCAGGAAAATCACCGTTAGAATAAATCCCGAAAAAGAAAAGATCCAGCTGGGCCCACTCGTCAGCCTCTCATTCTGTTCCGCCGAAGGCCGCGCGCCGCGTGGACGCCGATGTACGGCTCCGCCGCACCGCCCACGCCTCTCCTCTCCCTTATCCCTGCGCGGACGAGCTCCGAAGGGCGCCGCTCCCCTCCCGGCTCTTTCTCGCCCTCGCCATTCCTTGCCGCAGCCCCACAGCACCAAACCCTAGCGCCGCCTTGCCGTTTCCCGCGACCTCGCCGTCGCGACGCCGCGACAAGACCCCTCCCGGCCGAGCTGCTGTGCAAAGGGCTACACAGGGTCGCTATGAAGCTCTCCAGGGCGCCCGTTGTTCCTTCCTCGGCTTGGAGAGCTCAAATCGCGTCGTCTTCGCCAAGACCGGCGAACCAAGCTCCGCCGCCTAGCCGTCAAATTCGTCTACTCCGGTGAGCCTCATCGTTGATTCGTGGCGCCTTTGTGTACCGCGGTCGCTCGCGCAACTCCCTCGCTCATTTATTCCCTTCTCCGCAGCTCCTATCGCCGGCATTCAACTTTTCCCCATCCGCAGTTCGTCACCGACGAACCCCGCGGAGATCAACGTCGACCACCATGTTCTGGACCTCTTCAGCGACAACTTGCTGTGCGCCTAGCTTCCTCATGTCTCCACGAAGCTTCCCCGGCCAAGAACTCAAGCTGCTGTGCACTCCACCGAGCTCCAGCCGTCGTCGTACCTCCGCCGTCCAAAGCCGCTCATCGCCGAGACCCTTCTGGCCCTCCCTGCGAGCAACTTTCCGTTGAGGTGAGCTCCCCACCTCGCTCCCTACCCCTCCGTGCTAGCCGTGAGCCCCGCGAGCCACTGGAGCCCACTCCGGCGAGCCGTGCCGCCACTTTCCGGCAACGGCTCAGGCCAGCACACCGGAGACCGCACGGCCCGAATCTCGTGCGGCCATGCGGGATCCCGTGTGGCTGACTCTATGGCCTGGTGTGTGTCTTCGATTCTGAATGGCTGGATCACTTTGTGGCCCGCCCAGATCCAGTGCGGCCCTTTTGTGGCTCCGATCTGATTGGTCCGCCCATTTTTAATCCTTTCCCGAATATCTGTAAGTTATCAGAAATTGCTAGAAAATTTTAAAAATGCCTAATAAATCGAATACACCTCAGAACAATGTGAATCTAATTTTGTGGACTCTTTGTGACCAGCTCTATCCAACGGAATTGTCAAATCGAACAAAATCATTTATCTGTTTTCTGCAAAATTTTGTAAGTATTAAACCTTGTCTAAATCTAAATTCCCTGTAAGTCCATAAATCCTAAACTCTTACAAGGTTGTAAATCACATGATTACACATTTACAGAGCATTTTCCACTTTCACACCTTGCTTAATTATTTTCTTATGAATTAAGCCGTGTTCTGTCCTATTTAAATTATTATAAATAATTCGTATTACAATAAATCACCAAACTTCACCATAATTCATTTTCAGTGGTACTCTTCACCAGAAAAATGCCACTGGACACAAAATAATTTTCAAAATTAATTAATTTAATTAATCCACTCAAGTTAATTTAGGTAATTAACTTAATTAAGAGTCAATGAAGGAAATACTTCAGACGAAGATAATTAATTAAGTTTTGCACTTAAAGTGTAAATGACCGTCCTATGAAATAACTAAATCGTATTGCATCATATCATTACATCTGACATGCATTATTTCCTTGTCATGACGTGTAGTGACAGAGGAGACTCCGGAGCCCCTGGACTTCCAGCTATCGGAGCAGACCCAAGAGGAGCTACAGACTGCCTCTGCTACTGACTTTACTAGTGTAGTCCCTGAGCCAGGCAAGCCCCGGTGCATGCCTTCCTATTTAGATTTTAATTTCTCACTTGATTGGGGCTAGTAATTGATTATACATTAGGTTTTATTAGGAGTTGATGTGAAACCTTAGAACTGCATTAGGACTACCCTTCCAGTTCCTACCTTGTGTCCTATTTTGTAGTAGTTGGTCCTAAGGTAACGTTAGAACTTGCTATGCTTAGTGGCTAGCGGACGGTAGAAGACGAGTGGTAGGTCCCACTCGCATGATAGGAATTATTCTGGATTGTACTAACAGAATTTAAGTTTGTTGCAGACCGGACGGGGATTGTTTGTGTATGATGATTAGAGAAGGCTGGGCCTTCACGGTGGTAGCCCCGTCTGTGTCAGTTAAGGACTGTTCGTTGTTGGCCCCGCTGAGCAAGTTTGAACGTACTGATCACATGCTAGTGTTTTATGGGTCTAGTAAACCGATATAGCCTGTGTTGCCCTAGTGTCTCAGTGGAAGCCTGCTCTTTCTATCATGGTATTCGGGAGAGAAAGGAGGCCTCCCACGGGAGGAGTTAGATCCAGCCTAACTCTAGGGGGACCAGCGCGAAAGGTTGCCGCATACGACTTTTGTGCGTGTGTGTCGTGTGGTTAGGTTTCTCCTGCAGGATGTACATCGATGCCACTGCTCTAGGAAATGAGCACCCACTTGTTCACTGAGTCACCTCGTAGTGTGATTATTGGATGATGTGATGAGCTAGCTTACTACTGTATTTATTAACTATTGCACTGCTGATCTGATGTATTGTTTTATACCTGTTTCAGTGATAAACGCACTGTATTATTGGTTAAGTACTTAATTTGAATTAAAATTGAAAGTAAGGACCAAATAATTAGTGTGGTTTTATGCGCATGAGTCAGCCTACCCTCTTGTAGCCTTGCATATTAGGAGTCGACTGTAGTTAGCCACGTTAACGGGTAAGTCTTGCTGAGTATTAGTTGCTCAGAGTTTGGCTCTTTAATGTTTTATGCAGGTAGCGTCTTGGTTCCTGACTCGTCGGGTGGAGGTGGCCAGTGAGAGAAACAGCCTCCTGTAGGCTAGACGGTTCACTGGGAGCCTGAGAGTGATCTCCTCTTAAGTTCGCATTATAAGGACTTGTGATACGAATTCGTGTATCATGAGCGTATGTGTTCGCTCTTATATCGTCCAGGCTTATTATTTGTATCGTTGTTAGACGTTGCTGTACTACTTAATATTTTATTTAGACTAATATAATAAAATTTATACTCTTTATATAATATTTTATATGATATACTGTTATCTCTGTTCATCAGCACTCTTAATTCGATCCTGCGAAACGCTGCCCGGACCTTGTGGCTCCCGAACCCCTCGGCATCCATCGGCGCCGTGCCTCTGTCCTCCGCGTCTCCCGAGTCCCGACTTGGCTGCGATTATTCGCTGTTTATTTGAGCGCTGTCGAAGCGGTGCTGCCACCGTAGCACGATGCCGCCGCCGCCGCGTCCGGAGTCAGCCATCCTCTACGCCACCTTCAATCCTGGCAAGCTCCTCTTCGGTACGTACGATATCCGTTCTCTTCTTAGATCTCCTCCTCTCGTTGCTCGAATAATCGCCTTTCCAATGAGTTCGTTACTCCATTACTCCGCATTCCTCTACCAAGAAACAAATTTAAGTTTCGTTCTCCGAGTGATTTCTCAAGAATGAGACTGACTCTGTGGATGCTATTTAACCATGTGTAGTTCTCAGGCGGCTAGGCGTTCTCGCGTCGTCATGTCCACCAACTGTTCGACGGAATACCCCACTGGGCCTGCTGCGCGTAGGCCTGCACCGCATTCGACAAAATTTTCTTCCAAGTGGACAAGTTGGATCACAACGATTTTGTCATGCCATCGCCAACACTACAGAGGGTTCCAGGGATGTCTGTGCCAGTAATATTCTGAGAGTTCTCAAGTCCGGTGGTGGCTATGCTGACCTCGGCGGCGCCCTCCGTCAGTTTGCACATGAGATGGACGAGGATGTTGTCCTCAAGGTTCTCCAGAAGCAGAGGTCCAATTGGCAGGTCGCTCTGGCGTTCTTCAATTGGGCAGCAGGGCTGCCTGGGTACGCCCATGGGTCAAGGGCCTACACCGAGATGCTGGACATTCTTGGGCGGATGAAGAAGGTCAAGCAGATGAGGCAGCTGTTCGATGAGATTCCCGAGGAGCGGCGTGGGGTGGTCGTGACGAACAGGATGTTTGCTGTCCTGTTGAATCGGCTTGCGGGTGCGCACAAAGTGCAGGAAGCCATAGATATGTTCTACATGAGGAAGGATTATGGGTTTGAGGTCGACTTGATTGGGTTCCAGATACTTCTGATGTCACTCTGTCGATACAAGCATGTCGAGGAGGCAGAGGCCCTCTTCCGCCAGAAGAAAGATGAGTTCCCTCATGTCATAAAGAGCTGGAACATCATACTTAACGGTTGGTGCGTCAAGGGAAGCTTGAGGGACGCTCAAAGAATTTGGAATGAGATCATTGCATCCAAGCTTAGGCCAGACCTGATCACTTATGGCACATTTATAAATGCCCTAACCAAAGATGGCAGAACTGGTCCCGCTGTGAAGCTGTTTAATAGCATGCGTGAAAAAGGGATTAATCCTGATGTGGCGATTTGCAACTGTATCATTGACCATTTGTGCTTCAAGAAAAAGATTCCAGAAGCACTTGAGATTTTTGGTGAGATGAATGACCAGTATTGTCAAGCAGATGTAGCTACCTACAACACTTTGATAAAACACTTATGTAAGATAAATCGGATGGAAAAAGTGTATGAGCTTTTCGATGAAATGGAAGCAAAGGGCTGTGCACCAAACAACAGGACATACTCCTACATTCTGAAGATGACCGAGAAACCCAAAGATGTTATTGCTTTAACGCAGAGGATGGAGGAATCAGGTTGTAAACCGGATTCTGATACATATAACTTGTTATTGAACCTTTATGTCAATTGGGAGTATGAGAAAGGGGTGCGACAGGTATGGGAGGAGATGGAGAGGAATGGATCAGGCCCAGATCAACGATCATTTACTATTATGGTTCATGGACTTCATTCTCAAGGAAAGCTTGACGAGGCATTGCAATATTACACAACAATGAAGTCGAGAGGGATGATTCCAGAACCAAGGACCAGGATACTGGTGAAAGCTATATATTTGAAGAAAGATATGCCTACAACAGAAGATCAGCCTCCAAGTATGACAGGGAAGAATCTGAAACTGGACCCACGATCAAGACTATTCCATGTTCATAAATAGTTCACTTACAAATATTGTTTCTGCAATCCAAATAGAAGATGCTGCACACGTAGTATAACGGGTTGAAAAATAATTTGATTTATCAGTGTCCGCATCACAACGGTCACGTTTTGGGCTAAGAAAAAAAGGAATCACCAAAGAGTCATTTACTTTATGATATCCCAGAAAGTTTACCTCACAGATTAGCATAGCAGATTATGTCTTTTAATGCCTGATATGATTTGATTCCAGGTACTGTTTTACATGCCGGTATTCTGAAGTATATGACAAATATATGAATATGTTTGTTTGTTCATCTGTTATGTGTGTTGTATCTAGTTATTGTGAACATATGGGCACATAGACCATGGATAAAGTGATGTTTTCAAATTTACGTGAAAGTTTGGAAAACACTGAAATTACTACTGATTTTGTACGGCAAACAATTTCAAATTGAACTGATAGTATTGACTAAGTACTAATCCATTTTTGGCCTGTTTAACACATACCTCCCTTCTCTTCTGTGGAATTTGTAGATGCTCCTACAGGAACTCGAATATCTAGTCAGAACCAGAGTTGTGTTCTTGTTTTATAAAAAAGAACCAGAGTTGTGTTTGGCTTCTTCCATGCTGCCAATCCTCAAATGGTCCCAGGTAAAATATTGTCTGTCGCTAATTTGCTGCTACTGGACTACCCACCACTTCTCCCTCTTGTTTGTTTACTCTCTCCCATTACGCATATCATTCACGGCCTCTTTTCTTTGCATTGTTTGATGTATGGTATTCTTGTGTGATAATATTTTATAAAGGACAATATTTTCTGTTTGTTGACTGGAGAGTTGAGTTCATGAGAAATGATGGATTTTTCTATGTATTGTACAGATTAAATCTGAAGTAGGAATATATTCTAGGTACTGAGGTACATTTAACCTTTCAGTTCCTTGTCGAAACCAAATTTAATTATGAACTATGCACAACTGTTTACATGACATCAATCAGATATCATTATCAGTACAATCAACCCAAATAAAATAAATCCAGCACAGTTTAGACGAAGATTTGGATTTTTGTCACTCCAAAAATGGTTCTTTTAGATCCTTCTCTTACGAAGAAGCCCGGGGGCGGCTTGTCCCCTGCAGGTCCAGTTTTTTATTATTATTTTTTTTAAATGGTGCTTTGGCAGTTTTTTGGCACTCTAATCATTGGATTTATAAATTTGCCATTCGAAATATCACATCCTTGATTTCCTTGTCACTATCCATTTGTAAATAGACTTTATTTATGTTCTGTTATCAAACCACTTTTTATTTCTGTATGTTCGCTTACTTTGGAATCTCAACACAACTCAGTAAATTTGGCCATGCAACAAAACAAAAGCCTGGATGTATAACTCAACTTTGCCACCTCAGGATCCAACTGTTAGAGCAAAGCTAGATAATTTGTGAATATGACTGAAATAACTTTTGGTTTCAGGGTAAAAGATTACATCATTGCCCTATGATTAATTAGGTTGACCATGAGCAAGCTAAATTGTGAGATTCCCTAGTTTAGTTGAGGCCAAATAAACTTTGGTTGCATGTTCACATGGCGGTCATCATTAGTGGTCAAAGATACGGTACGCGGATAGTCCAAGTTTGACCACTCTGCATGTGATAGCCTGGCACGCAACTTCTACTCAGAATTGCAGGTTGCCAAAGGATTTCCTGAAACAGAAGGATATGGTCAAGCCCAAACTTAAAAAGCCGTACGAAAACTCTCCACTGGCAGCCAGCCGCAATGCCAAAGGAGCACTGAACAATGATGCCAAAGGAGCAGGCAGCGACATCTCACCAGACCTCGAATCAGACTCAACGCATATACATGCAACATCAGCACGTAACATTCACCATTACCAAGTTGCTCCCCTGCTCTGACCAAGAAGGCCCTTTGCCTGGCTGGAAGCTCTTCGCTACGCACCACCTCGCCACCATGGCCGTTTGTGTCGTGAGCTTGCTGCTTTCTGCCATCGCCGTCATGATCGCAGTGGCATCCTGGGGAGCGCTGGGCAGTGATGACGATGCCGGCGCGCTGCTCATTTTCAAGGCTGGGCTCGCTGGCCCCGGCTCCGGCGTGCTCGCCTCTTGGAACGGCAGCACCGGCTTCTGTGTCTGGGAAGGCGTGGCGTGCAGCCGCGGAAGGGTGGTGTCTCTGAACCTGCCCTCCTACGGGCTCGCTGGCTCCCTCTCCCCCGCCGTTGGCAACCTCACCTTCTTGCGAACGCTGAACCTGAGCTCCAACTGGTTCCAGGGGGAGGTCCCGGCAAGCATGGGGCGCCTGACTCGTCTGCAGACGCTTGATCTGAGCTTCAATTCGTTCTCCGGTATGCTGCCTGCCAACCTTAGCTTCTGTACCAGTTTACTGTTCTTGAGGCTCAGCAGCAACCGGTTCCATGGGCATATCCCCGTTGAGCTTGGTGACAGCCTCGCAAGCCTTCAGAAGCTTCAATTTGGAAACAACAGTTTGACGGGTACCATCCCAGCATCACTGGCCAACCTGTCTTCCCTGTACTTCCTTGATCTGACTATGAACCAGCTCGAGGGTCTGATTCCACCTGAACTTGGAAATATGAGAGGCCTGCAGGTCCTTGATCTCTCCGAGAACAAGCTCTCGGGTGTGGTTCCGCGTACCTTATACAATTTGCAAGGTCTCACTGACCTGCACTTGTATAGCAACAGGCTAGAAGCGAACAACAGGCATGGTTGGGAATTCATCACTGCCTTGAGAAACTGCAGCCAGCTCCGACATCTGGTTCTTGCCAACAACTCTTTCAGTGGGGACTGCCTGCTTCAGTTGCAAACCTGTCGACAACTCTAGAAACTCTATATTTGGGAGACAATATGATTTCTGGGGCTATTCCATCGGACATCGCCAATTTGGTTGGTCTGCAATTACTTGAGATGGCGAATACTTCCATATCAGGGGTAATTCCAGAGAGCATTGGCCTGCTAGGAAACTTGGTTGAGTTAGGCCTTTACAACACTAGCTTGTCAGGACTCATACCTTCATCTCTAGGAAATCTTACACAGTTGAACAGGCTTTATGCATACTATGGCAATCTGGAGGGCCCGATTCCAACAAGCTTGGGAAAGTTGCAGAACCTATTTGTCCTTGATCTTTCAACTAATCGACTCAATGGTTCAATTCCCATAGAGGTGTTAAAACTTCCCCAGCTTTCTTTCTACTTAGACCTATCATACAATTCATTATCTGGGCAACTTCCAACTGAAGTTGGTAGCTTGGCAAATCTTAACCAACTGATTCTGTCAGCAAACAAGTTGTCAGGTACCATACCTGATAGTATTGGGAATTGCATCTTGTTGGAGCGGCTGTTGCTCGACCAGAACTTGTTTGAGGGCAGCATACCTCAATCTCTGAAGAACTTGAAAGGTCTAGCTTTACTCAACCTGACCATGAATATGCTATCTGGCAGTATTCCTGATGCTCTTGCTAGCATTGGCGACCTGCAAGAACTGTATCTAGCACACAATAACTTGTCAGGTCTGATCCCCAAAGTTCTACAGAATTTGACATTGTTGTCAAAACTGGATTTATCCTTCAATGATCTGCAAGGTGAAGTTCCGAAAGGGGGTGTTTTTGCAAATGCAACTTCCTTGTCAATTGATGGAAATAATGAACTTTGTGGCGGAAAACCTCAACTTCATTTAGCTCCATGCGCCATGCCTGCTGACATGAACAAACGGCAGCTGTCAAAACCTCTTAAGGTCACACTAACGTCAATCAGCGCACTTGTATTCTTAGTTTTAGTAGTTGTTCTTATTCTATCGATCCGCAAGATGCTAAGGCGAAGACATGGAAAACAACTCATTCCCACGGCGACCGATGAACAGTATGAAAGAATTTCGTATCATGCATTGGCAAATGGAACTAATGGTTTTTCAGAGGCTAATTTGCTTGGACAAGGAAGCTATGGTGCAGTTTATAAATGCACTTTACATGATCACGGCACTACGGCAGCTGTAAAGGTGTTTAACATTGGGAACTCCGGGTCGATTAAAAGTTTTGCAGCTGAATGTGAGGCACTGCGAAGGGTGCGTCATCGTTGCCTCATAAAGATCATCACCTATTGCTCAAGCATTGATTCCCAAGGTCAAGAATTCAAGGCACTTGTTTTTGAGTTCATGCCCAACGGCAGTCTGAATGGTTGGCTTCATCCTATCTCCAAAATACACACTCTGAACAATACACTTAGCCTGTCTCAGAGGCTAGACATTGCTGTAGATATCATGGAAGCTTTGGACTATCTTCACAATCAGTGTCAGCCGCCAATAATCCACTGTGACCTCAAACCCAGTAACATCCTTCTTGCGGAGGATATGAGTGCTCGAGTCGGAGATTTCGGCATATCAAAAATCCTACCCGATAGTACAAGCAAATCTCTGTTGGATTCAATTAGCTTCACTGGATTAAGAGGCTCCATTGGTTATGTTCCTCCAGGTAGCATAATCTCCTGATCGTTTCCATTGCTTGCATTTTTTTTACGACAACTTGGGTTGATAAAATATGTTTTGAAATCTGAATAACTGTAGAGTATGGCGAGCGTTGCGATGTCTCGACTCTTGGTGATGTCTACAGCCTCGGCATATTGCTGTTGGAGATGTTCACTGGGAGGAGCCCTACCGATGACATGTTCAAGGAATCCTTGAATCTACAGAAGTTTGCCGAGGTGGCTCTCCCCAGGCCCCAGCAAAGCCGTGGAGATAGCCGACCCAACGATTTGGCTGCACGAAGAGGCGAAGGTGAAAGATGCTGCCGATGCTGCTACCATGGTGACAAGCAGAAGCGAGTGGTGTTTGGTTTCAGTGATCGCGCTCGGTGTTTCCTGCTGAAAGCAAAATCCGAGAAAGCGGACGCCGATGCGAGATGCTGCTGTCGAGATGCGTGCGATCAGGGATGCGTACCTCATGGTCGCGAGCTCGGTGTTTGGAAATCCGGAAGAGAGCAGCAGGCCAGCACATGGCGTGTCGTGAAGCAACATTGTTTTTTTTTTCTTTTGAGATTTTATTTCTCCGAACCTCCTGGTATGTAAGTATGAAATACGCAAATATATGGCTTGTTCGGCAGACTGTTTTACTGTAGCGGCTGCGGAAGAAATAACTGTGACTGTAGCGGCTGCTGAAGAAATAACTACGTATACTGTAGCGGCTGATAAGTAGTAGGCTGGGCGAACAGGCTGATAATTTTCCTTGAAATTTCCTCGTTCTTTGACGCCAGTGTGGATTAATAATAGAACACTGAAAAGTTGGGAAGAAATATGGACCGTTGCTTTTCTGTAGGCATCGCAGCAGCGTGGCTCTGGGCTGAAAGTTAGAGAACTACGGCCTACCCCGCGAAGTTCTGTTGGGTCTCACAAAGGCACGTCAGTTTTTCCGGCCCATTTGATTCAAAGCTCGGGGCAGGGAAATGGTTGGCTGTGACGAGCCGAAGCTTGTCAGCACTCCAGACAGGACACAAAGTTTCGTTGGATGATGCAGTACTCTTAAAACGAGAGGAATTCTTTTTTTTTTGCGAAGGAAAATGAGAGGAATTCGATGATATTTGTGGACTTGTTTTGGTTTGAACTTGGGAATGTGAACATATTGTTACATCCTTTGTTTATGGCGAAAGCAGAGATGGAGCTTAGTTCAGACAAGCGTGGGACGAATTCTTATAGATTGGCTCCCTCTTGGATTTGCTGACCAAAGACCGTTGGATCAGGACCAAGAACAAAGAAGGAGGTGACTGCACGTTAGTAAGCTAGCACACCAAGATTTGCATGGACAAACATTTCAACTGCACCATCTATATTCTTCAGAGGCGACTGTTCTTTTTTCTCTCTTGAATTCAGTCAACTTCTTTCTCTGGCTTGTTATGTACACCTCAAATGATGTCGGACGCAAGGCGGAGCAGCAAACTGAACTAGAGGTTGAAGATGGTGTACAGTGCATTGGATCTTGTCCAGACAACTTTCAAGAAAATGGAAATAAGGTATTTTAATTTCAAGGGATTTGCTTTAAAAGCATAAATGTTTCAAATATACAATGCAGATGAAAGAAGCTACCTTAGAAAGTTCTTTGTTGGTATATGAACCTACAAAATTTTCCTCTCCTAATGGTGCTTGAATACACGGATATGAGTATGCTCCTATGTTGTTTGTCATTTCTTTAAAAGAAGGCACATATATTTAATGGTCATAATTGATCTCATTTATAACGTGATACAAATGGCTATTGTAATATATAATAAGTACAATCATTAAATTGCATAAACATCTAGATAACTAGAAATTTTCAGAGAGAAGGGTTGGCCACTTGCACCAAAAGCTAAGTGTAACCCAATCATCTTCATTAGACAACAGGTAGAATGGAAGTATACTATAGTTACATGTAAATTAGAAGTTGAAATAACGACAAGCAATGTGACAAGTGGAAGGGAGATCAAGCAATTTCTATCAGTTAAATATGTTCCATGGTTCAGAACAAAACATGAAAAGGGGTGCAACACTATATCAGAAGCATGTAAATTCATATCTTATAACGGGGATGAAAAAGATAACGGGCAGATGCATTTGCTTGATGAAAAAGATCCCTTTTATCTTTCTCTTATAACATGGCATAGTGATAAAGCCAAGGTTCAGCATGTTCAGGAAATAGAAGAATCAGGTACAATGATGTTGATGTAAAAAGAAAAATATGGCAACGTATAACAAAAGGCTTTGTACCAGGAACGGAATTTTGTGCTAGGATTTTTCTCTTGCAATCAAAATGCTTAATTCCAAAAGTCAACCGGGACAAGGAGGAAGGATTCCTTGAGACCAAGGAACAATAGCAACACATACATATTAAGGCGCGCTAAGCGCCTGACCAATGAATCTAGTAATTGCATTTCCAATGATATATCCCTATGCACACAAAAGTAAAAAAAACGTATGATTAAAATATCAAATGGCATCAAATTCAATATGATTTCGGAGCAGAGGAATATTATAAGTACTATGTTAGGATGATTTCGGAGAAACAGGTGAAAAAGAACACAGTTTCACGCCAAGACAAAGATTCTGTAGAAGTTTCTGAGTCTGGAAGCACTCAATCTAAATGTAGTATCGGCTTCCACCATTATCACCCTATCAAAGAGGCCTTAGAGATTCTAGACACCATGAAAGGAAATTGCAATGCAAGGAAGGCAAACCTCTGGCAGGTTAGAGAATAGACAACAAGGAATCACAAGCGAAACAGATATCACATGGAACAGTTTTTTATGCAAGAGATTATTGTGTTACTATTCAGCATGCACCTGTTTAAAAAGATCAAATTCTATTTACTGGCATACCTTATTTTTTCTGGCAAAACAGAGGAGTCTCCACCTCCAAGGAATCAAGTATGCATATTCTTGTCCGGTATAATAGAAGAGATGATACAACCTCACACTTTGCATCAGTGCAAACTGTAATAAAACTACCTTTGAAGCATGCAACAGGCAGAGTGCTATAGAAAACATCCACATCATGACCTATTAGTTGGATTTACCTGCGATATGACTAACTTTTATTAGGGAATACCGGTGCAAGCAACGGCTTACCGGAGAAGAATGCGTCAAGGTTAGCAATCGTGTGGTCACGCAAATCTGATCGGGACTCCGATGTGAAAACGGCAACATGAGGCGACAGGACCACATTGTCCATGGATAAGAGCTCTGCCGGCACCTTGGGTTCATTCTCAAACACATCAAGGGCAGCTCCCGCAATCCTCCCTTCCTTCAACGCCTTCACCAACTCTGCTTCGTCTATGTGTGCTCCCCGACCGATGTTTACGACGATACCATCCTTTCCAAGGGCCACTAGAACATCTTTGTTGACAACGTGCCGTGTCTCCTTGTTCAGTGCGCATGCAACGACAAGCACGTCTGATTCTGAAGCAAGGTCACGAACATTTGGAAAGTAGTTGTAAGGGACCGAATCCTTGGGTCTTGTTGAGTTGTAGTTGATGACACAGCCGAAAGCCTCGAGCCTCTTAGCAATCAGCGATCCAATGTTCCCCAAGCCAATGATCCCAATCCGCTTGCCTCCTAGCTGAAAATTTCAAGGTGAAAACTAGTTATAGGTTTCACAAGATTTAAAGTCCATCCATTCACGCTTCTATCTGTTGGCAATGACTATGAAGAGTTTTATTGAGAAGATCATCCATTGTTTTATATATATCCTTTTTCGCTGGCAAAATGGCCAATCGACTGACTGTGTGGATGCAATGAATCAAAGTGTCAATCCAGCTATATTGCCTAGCAGGAACAAAGTTAAGAGCAGCTGGACCTTGGAGCCGAGAGGATAGTCCCCCTGCAGCGGCCAGAGCCCGCGCCGGACGAACCGGTCCGCCGCGGAGACACGGCGGAGCACGTCGACGAGCATGCCGACAGCGTGGTCAGCGGCGTCCGCGGAGAACACCCTCCCGGAGTTGGCGACGACGACGCCCCGGCGCGCGCACTCGTCGAGGTCGATGTGGTCGACGCCGGCGCCCGTGCCGACGACGCAGCGGAGGGACGGGACGGCGTCGAGGAAGGCGGCGTCGACGCGGACGGCGCCGCCGCCCACGACGACCGCCGCGCGAGGGGCCTCGTGCGCGGCGGCGGCGGCGAGGAAGGCCGGGAGCGGCTCGCCCGAGGCGTAGAAGTCGAGGACGTGGAAGCGTTGTTCTAGCGCGGAACGGAAGGCCGCGTCACAGCGGCGGAGGAGGAGGAGCGTCGGCAGCACTGGGGGCTTGCCGGACGCCGTCGCTGTAACAGAGGATGCCATAGCTGAGTCGAGGCCGGTATGTGCCGCGACAAGTGACATGAGGCTGTGATGAAGCGAGACAAGAATGTGCAACGGAGAGGACATGGATCGCGGGCGCGCGTGTCCCCGCGGCAACGTCTTCGTCGCAGAACGGGGACGTGCCAACGGAAGAATTAAGTGCACCGACAGTGCAGAGAGAATCATCAGCGTGACCGTGAATCATCAGCGTCCGGTCCATCCACGCACAGCGCCCTATAGCGGCAAGAAGCCGAGGAAAAAAAAACAGCAAACACGTGCAGCCGGACGGGAGGACGTCGTCACGTCGACGTCGAGAAGGCGAAACGGCGCGCGGAGGGAGGAGAGGAGCATCAACGGACAGGCCGGGCCGCGGCGCGCGGTGGCACGTTGTTTTCTTGTTGCTACATAAAGGGCGTCGTGCATGGATGGACGCCGATGATCCACGGTCACGTGTGAATCGAACCTGTGTGCAAATTTCACGTGCGAATTGAATCGAGCGGGAGGGGGACGTTATTCGTTCACTCTCGCTCTCTGCACTGTCGGTGCACTTAATTCCGCAGCTGGCACGTCCCCGTCCGTGCTCTGTTCGCCTAGTGTGTCGTGGCTGCTTGTGTTCTGCACTCTGAAACCACACTATTATTGCTCAAGTATACTCCCTTCGTTTTTAAATTGTTGACGCCGTTGACTTTTTTAGTTACGTTTGACCATTCGTCTTATTCAAAAAATTTAAAAAGTTTTCATATATTTTGTTATGATTTGTTTTATCACTAAAGAAAGTTAAAATATAGCTTATAATTTTGCATGTTTGAACTAATATTTTGAATAAAACGAACGGTCAAACGTAACGTAAAAAGTATGTGTTACGATCCACCGTGTCTGAACTGGAAAAATTGCAACCAGCAGCACACTGCTTCATCCGATCCATGCCGCTATATATATACCATCCAGTTATAATTCCAGGCGTCAGATATCAGTATATCACACCCCAGCCGAACTGGTGAACCACTCCAGCATCCAGCAACCGACGAGGCCAGCCAAGCGATCGATCAAGGTTTGGCTATCATGCCTGGTCTCCCCATCCATCGTCCTCGTATCTTCCCATTTCGCACCTTCCGCTTAGATTCACCTCTACGTAGATACCATGCGTGAGGCGTGCGTGTACATGTGCCCTCCCCACCAATCGACTTCATGGTTTTTTTTTTTTTTGATGCAACATCGACTTCATGGGTTAGCAGCTCGAGCTTCGGAATCAAGTGGTTCTTTGCCCAGCGTTTTCCACTGCAAAACTTGGGATTTTCACCTAGCTAGTCACATGTTTAGCTATTGTCCACACCGAACACTACACAGATGGTGCATCCTACCATGATTCTCACAAATACTACACCAAACACTACACAAATGTCTCCTACTTTTGTCAGTTTAAAGGTGCATTTCATTGGAGAATTCATTGTTATTTTTTTGTGCATGAGGAATGGCATGCTTCTGTTGATTAGGTTCTTCTCTCTGATGATTTTCTTCTTACGATGATAAACAGGACTGAAAGCTAACATGGCTGCCTTGCCACTAGCTACCGCCGACCTATGTGATTCTAATGCCGATTTAATGATCAAAGGTGATCTTCGTGTCCTCGAGCCTGTTTTCCGTATCTATGGAAAGCGGAAGACTTTTGCTGGCCCTGTTGTGACATTGAAAACCTTCTAGGACAATATTTTGCTCCGTGAATTCATCAAGGGGAAAGGTCATGGCAGAGTCCTGGTGGTTGATGGTGCTGGGAGCATGCGCTGCGCCATTATGGGTGGCAACCTTGCCAAAGTAGCTCAAAACAATGGGTGGGCTGGCGTTGTGATCTACGGCTGCATCAAGGATGTCGATGACATCAACGAATGCGACTTTGGTGTCCGAGCTCTGAACTCAAACCCTATAAAGCCAAAAAAGAAGGGCGTCGGCGAGAAGCATGTCCTTGTGACGATTGCAGGAACTACAATTAAGGATGGGGAATGGCTCTATGCTGATAGTGATGGAATCATTGTCTCGAGGTCAGAATTGACCCTGTAGACCTATTCCATCACCCTTGCATATGTTCGGCAAATAAACCACACCGTGTTTGTTCGTTCATTGCGTGTGTGTGTGTGTGTCGCGCGTGATGGAGTGCGTGTTTCGAGTCTATAATATGCGTATGCGCGTGTGTATGTCTTGAATTATGATGATGTATTCTAGTTGAAACACATGACTACTAGGGATGCTTGGGTGCTTCCATGGTTAAAAAATGTTCTATTGCAACCATGCTTGTTGTCAGTGAAGGAAGTGCCCGTCCCAAGACGGAGGATAAGTTTTTTAAAAAAAAAACGTACAGAGCACTATTTCATTAATTAAGAAGAGGAAGAAGAGTTCAATACAAAGATTACAAAACCCTAAGCTCAAGAAGCGAAACGAAAAGGAAAAGAAAACGGGCATGATAGTGATGGATCCTTGTCTCGAGGTCAGAATTGACCGTGTAGACCTATTCCATTACCCTTGTATATGTTAGGAAAATAAACCACGATGTGTTTGTTCGTTCATGGCGCGTGTGTGTCGCGCGTGATGGAGTGCGTGTTTCGAGTCTGTAACGCGCATGTGCGTATGTGTCTTGGACCTCTTGGTGGAGCCAGGCAATGTGTGTTGCAGGGCCTAGCGTGTTTGTTAGGCAGTTGCAAGGATGACCGAGAAGGATGGAGTCCGTGGCGTCAGTAGCGGAGGAGCGCGGCAAGGCTCGTGATCAGTTAGGAGACTGCGTCGGTGGCTCATGAATGGAGAAGGCCAGGTCGGCAGGGAGTTGCGTGGGCGCTGCGTCGTCGAGAGGCCTTAAAGTGGCCATGTAATCCATTTGTTACAACTTGTCTGAGTCTTTGAGATTGAATAACAGCCAAGATACAAGTCGTTCGGCGCCTTAAAACCAGTATCCATTGTTCATCTTCTTCCTCCTTGCGTCTGAACGTGAGCGTGAGAGATCCTTGGGCGAGTTCCAACAAGATGTGGACAAGAACCGGGCGCTGTTCCTACCAGTTGGGTCTATGTCTAGAACAAAGCAGATTTGGTGCACCATGGCTCGCGCGTACCATATATCACAGCCGTAGGTAGATTGCTTTAAGATTCGTGCAGTAACAGACTACTAACGGACATTATCCGACTCCCGGTCACGCCCCCACGCTCTCCCGACTCCCTTTCGTCTTTTCCTCTCGCCTCCCTCTCGCTCCCTTCTTCCTCAGAGATCCAGCTGCGCCGAGGAAAGAGGAAGGCCACCAACCTGCAAATCAACGATTCAAGCGACGTAGAGGAGGAAGATCCATGGCCGCCCCTCCTTCCCCCACCCCCACCCCCGCCTCCCTCCCACCCCTCCCTGCCTCGGCGAGGTAGGGTACGGCCGGAGCCTCCTTGCCTTCACCTTCGCCGCATCCTCTTTCGCCGCCCCTTCCCCGACCACAGCCCACGACAGCCACCGCGGTCGACGGCGCCCCGCCGCCTCGTTGCCCACCGCCGAGCTGCCTTCTTCCCGGCTTCTAGAGTTGGAGAGAGAGCCACCCCTCGGAAATCTCCCACCACTAATGGCGCTCCGCTCCGACCGTCGTTGACTCAAATCTCCGGCGAGGGTCAGCGCCGGCGTGGTGCTCACGAGTTGGTCTGGTACGTCCCTCTGTCGATCTTGTTCATCCTATGTCGATATTTCTCTAAACTGAGTTGACACCGTTAAGTTCTCTCCGTTAGCATTATGTTTTGGATGCAATATGAGCTATTGGATATCTAGGATGCGAGAGCCATGGTGCACCCAGTGGCGAAGCTACATATGCACTACTGGGTGCAAATGCACCCACTGATTTTTAGACTTCTCCTATACTTGACTTGTTTTTCACCATATATGCACCCTCTATTTTCAACATTATGCACCCATTGACAGCAAAACGAGGTATTTTCTCTATGTGTTATGAAGTAGTGCACCCCCACTAATTTAGCTCTAGCTTCGCCACTGGGTGCACCATTGTAATTTCGATGTATAGAATGATAATGATGTATTCTAGTCGAAACAAATTGTTCTACCTGGGTGCTCCATGGTTACAAATTGTTCTACAGCTGCAACGATTCTCAATTTAATGCGGCAAACATTATTGCTGGGCCAAATGATTACGAATCTGAAAACCAAAGCAGCACCTGGGCCAAATGGTTTTGGAGCCACTTTCTTCAAAAACTTTTGGCCAGTGCTCAAGAATCCACTGATGAAAATGGTTGCAGATTTTTATCATAACAAGTTGGACCTAAAAAGGCTGAATTATGGGGTTATAACTCTGGTGCCGAAGCTGAAGGAAGCAAATTGTATTAAGCAATACCGACCAATTTGCTTATTGAACGTGGACTTCAAGTTCTTTCCCAAGCTAATGACTGAGAGATTAACTCCTCTGGCTGATAAGGTTATCAGTGAAAGTCAAACAGCCTTTATCAAAGGCAGGAATATTTTGAGGGAGTTGTGGTCCTACATGTGATCATCCATGAGCTGAAAAAGACAAAGAGAAAAGGAGTAATTTTTAAGCTGGATTTTGAGAAAGCATATGATAAGGTCAACTGGAAATTTGTAAAAGAAGTGCTAAACAGGAAAGGGTTCCCGGCAGAATGGATTGAACAAACCATGCAAACTATCCAAGGAGGGAAAGTGTGCATCAATGTTAATGGTAGACGAATAAGCTACTTTAAAACTTATCAGGGACTCAGGCAGGGAGACCCCTTCTCTCCTCTGATGTTTAACATGGTGGCAGATGCTCTAGCAGGGTTGCTAGACAAAGCCAAAGAAGCAGGTTTAATTAAGGGTGTAGTGGGACACCTAATCCCTGGAGGTATTACACATGTACAGTACGCCGATGACACCATTGTAATGACCTCCGGGGATGATGACTCTCTGATACACTTAAAGTTCATTCTATATTGTTTTGAGTGGCTCTCGGGTCTGAAAATAAATTACCACAAAAGCGAAGCCTACATATTTGGAGTGGACCAGCAGGAAAAGCACAGGATTGCCAACTTGCTAAATTGCCAGTTAGGAAAACTGCCAATGAAGTATTTGGGCATCGCAATAAGTAATCGGAAACTGGGAGCTGCATCCTTAATTGGAGTATATGAAAAGGTCAGAGATCGAATTCCCCCTTGGAAAGGGAAAAATTCATCCACTGGAGCAAGGCTGACACTTATCAATACAAGTCTAACAAGTCTTCCCACCTACATTATGGGATTTTACTTACTACCCCCACTAATTCATGGAAAGATGGATTCAGCAAGATCAAGGTTTTACTGGAGGGGAGCTAGTGATAAACTCAAATATCACATGATCAAATGGTCCGCACTTACCAGGCCAAAGGATCAAGGGGGTCTTGGGATTTTGAATACAAAATTATTCAATGACTGCCTGGTAACAAAATGGATTTGGAAGATATATAATAATGGAGAAGCGCTATGGTGCAAGATACTCAAAGCCAAATACATGAGGAATGGGGACTTCTACCAGGCCTCAAATGTTAAAGGATCACAATTTTGGAATGGGCTCCAAAAGGTCAAGCATTTGTTTAAATGGGGTGCAGTACACAAAGTAGGTAATGGAGAGTGGACATCTTTTTGGAATGATGTCTGGTTAGGAGACACACCAATCAGGATTCAGTGTCCCCACCTTTTTGACATATGTGAAGACAAAGATATAAGAGTATCAAAATATGCAGAGCAAGAATGGCAAATCTCTTTTAGAAGAATGTTGGGTCAAGCAGAAAGTCAGGAGTGGGAGGAGTTATATGGGAAACTACGAGGTGTAGTTCTGACTGAGGCCAATGATGAAATTATTTGGGCTCTTTCCCCTTCTAAGAAGTTTACAACCAAATCCCTATATAGATTCCTGACTTCAGGTGGAATAACCTGCAAGATGGCCAGTAAGATATGGAAGTGTAAGGTCCCACTGAAAGTCAGGATTTTTATTTGGCAAGCACTTCAGAACAGAATTCAAGTAAAAGACCAGCTCAAAAAGAGAAACTAGAGAGGAAGTGAGAACTGTTCAGTTTGTGGCAAAACTGAAACAGTTAATCACCTCTTATTTCACTGCCCTTTGGCTAAATTTGTTTGGTGTGCTCTGAAAGAGATCTTTGGTTTGAGGGACCTACCAAAATCTCTGGAGAACTTAACTTCAGAATGGCTGAAAGGAAAGTTCTTGATTAGCTATCAACTTGGCTTGTTTCTTTTTGCAGGGTTAGCATGGGCGCTATGGACACAAGAAATAAAATTACAATTCAACAGGTCCTGCCTGGGAAGCCAATTGATGTTCACTATCATGCTGTTTCAAACTTGCAGAAATGGAAGATTCTACTCAGGAGCTCGGACAGGACGATAGTCGAGGAGATCACGAAGAGGATGGAGACATGGGCACGCCAGTTCAAACCAACTGAAGGGATCGCTTCCGATGTTATCTTCATCTAGGCTGTTGAGTTCCTGTGGCTATACATGCTTGTAAAACTGGAATCCCCAGTTGCTACTTCAGAGGTTTTCTTTTTAGTTTGCTTGTCTGTTTCTGTTACAAACTGTATGACTTTGTGTCGCTTTCAATAAAAGCGGGGGAAACCTTTTGTCTAAAAAACATTGTTGCTGGTGAAAAATCAATATGTTCTAGTGAAAAATAAATTGTTCCGAACTGAAGAGAGCGTCCAAATTAATCGAGAAGAAGAATGTTCGACATCAAGAAGTAAAATGTTACGAGGACATAGGAACAGTTCTGCTATTTTATTCATGCTCCTCGTCACCGGTTACAGCGGAGCCACTTCTGTCATCACAACTCTGTGCCCGAGCGACATTTTCTTGACTTCTCTAGCTAGTGTAGGAGTACCGCAAGAGGTCGAAGTCTATCCCAGTACTAACTGACAAGAGGCTGATTGTTAGAGAACGTAAAACGTTGGATTCCTGGTCCTGGCAGTCTTTTTGGTGATTGCTGAGGCCGGTATGTACCACGACAAGTGACAAGAGGCTGATGAAACGAGACGAGAATGTGCAACGGAGGACAAAGGATCGCGGGCGCGTCTGTCCCCGCGCGCAGCAACGTTTTCGTCGCAGAGTGTACGTACGTACGTGCGGTGGACGTACTACGTCGCTGCCGGCTGGACGAAACCGGCGTGTCCGTTGATGTTTCGCCTTCTCGACGTCGTCGCCCTCCCGGCCGGCTGACTCGTGGATGGACGCTGATCGACGGTCACGTGGGAATCGAACTTGTGTGCAAATTTCAATGGGCCCATGCATACACGACTGTCGGTGCACTTGATTCCGCAGGCATGCACGTCCCCGTCCTCTGTCAGTCCGCCTAGTGTGTCGTCGCTACTTGTGTGCTGTAGTGATTCAACGACTGGACTGGAAAAATTGCTACAGTATGCGAGTAACAGGAAAAATTCGACGGTTTTGCCCCTTTGAAAAGACAAAACTGGTAACGGTCGTACTGTACACGTACACGTGTTTGTGTGATTTGACAAGACCAACTGTATCCCTCTTGGAACGTACTCCTAGCTAGGAACATACTCCTAGCTAGGTCGACATCGACGAGACCTAGCTCTCGCTCCACATATGCAGGAAAAAAAAAAGACCTAGCTCTCTCTTGGAATGTACTCCTAGCTAGGTCGACATATTCATTATTTTGAGGCCCCTATCAGTACCTAGAGCCCGGCTCTGATAGGGGCCTCAAAATAATGAATAGGCCCATAGTAAGCAACAAAAGCTAGACAGGCCGGCAGGCAGGCCCTGGCCGAAATTCTGTAGCCCGCTAAGGCGTATTGGGCTATCCCACAAGGCACATCAGTTTTCCCAACCCATTTATTTCAAATGTTCCCGCGGCGACGAGCCAAAGCAAGACGTAATTTCGTTAGATGTTGCACATTTCTGAACATGAGATAAATTTGATTATATTCGTGAACTCGTTTTGGTATGAACTTATGAATGTGAACCTATGTTTTCATCCTTGGTTTATGGTGAAAGCAGAGATGAAGCTTAGTTCAGAAAAGCGTGGGCATTTTTTTTATTCATAAAATGTACTTGGCGAGGAATGGCTATAGATTGGCTCCCTCTTGGATTTGCTGACCGAGACCAAGAACAAAGCAGCTGGAGGTTACTGACGACCACGCGAGGAAGAAGATGGCAAGTAGTGGTGAAGTCGTACAAACAAGTACAACACCTACCAAATGAGCAACCCATGCCGAGTCCCGTTGAAAATGGAATTCAGAGAGAGTCGCCTGGGTGGGAACGTATGCCCTCGCGGAGCCATGTGTGTTGAGACACCATCCTTTGACCGGCCACCCCACATGATCACGGCGATCATTATTAATCCGGTACAAATAGCATCAGCGAGCAGGATCCACGTACCAAACAGGCAAACAGCAATCACTACCCAGCTGCCAAATCAAGCGACATGGCATTGGACCCGGCGAGCTTACTGCTGCTGCTGCTGACAGCCTCCATGTGACATGCCAGGGCAGCAGGCCCCGGCGAGTGGTGGCGCTTAGCCTCCCCTTCCGCGGGCTCAACGGCGTCCTCTCGCCGGCCGTCGGCAACCTGCCGTCGCTCACGGTCCTCGACCTGGGCTCCAACAGGTTGAGCGGCGCCATCCCTGCGAGCCTCGGCCGCCTGCGCCGTCTCGAGACGCTCAACCTGAGTAGCAATGCCTTCTCCGGCGAGATCTCGGCCGACCTGAGCTTCTGCACCGGCCTGACCACCATGGGGCTCCAATTCAACCAGCTCCGCGGGCGCCTTCTACCTGAGCTCGGTGACCAGCTGTCGCGCCTCAAGATGCTCAAACTGTGGAAGAACAACCTCACCGGTGCAATCCCGGCGTCCCTGGCCAACTTGTCGTCGCTCAATTATGTGTCCCTCGCATTCAACCAATTTGAGGGCGCCATCCCTCCTGGCCTCGGCAGCATTCCGGGCCTCGGGCACCTCGACCTCGCTTTCAACCGCCTCTCCGGTGAGCCCCCACGCTCCCTGTACAACTTGTCTTCATTGGAGGTATTTCAGCTCCAGGGAAACATGCTTCATGGAGAAATTCCGGCTGACATTGGCAGTAGGTTCCCCAGCCTTTGGGCCATTAGCTTGGCCTTCAACCATTTTACCGGGTCCATCCCTGAATTAATCACTCTCCAACCTCACCGCTCTCAAGCTTCTTGACTTCACGAACAACAACCTCATGTGCCTCGCACATTGGGGAGGTTGCCAGCTTTAGAGCGTCTTGTCTTGTCTACAAACAGGCTACAAGCAGACGACAACGAGGGATGGGAATTCATCACTTCGCTGTAAAACTGCAGCCAACTCCAGCGATTGTTTATCAATGAAAATGGCGGCTTGAGTGGGCAGCTGCCAAGTTCAATAGGAAATCTCTCAACGACTCTGAAAAGACTCTATTTGAATGATATTGGGATCTCCGGGAGCATCCCCACATCCATCGGCAATCTGGTCGGCCTCGAATTCCTGAGTGTGGCAAATACTTCCATCTCACGTGTGGTTCCAGATAGCATTGGCAACCTGAAAAACTTGGCTCAGCTAGGTTTGTACAACACACGCTTATCGGGCCAAATACCTTCATCTATCGGAAATCTCACAAGGTTGACTTCCCTATATGCACACAATGCCAGTTTCGATGGGCAATTCCAGCAAGCTTAGCAAAGCTGAAAAACCTGGTAGCCCTTGATCTGTCAAAGAACAGTCTGAATGGTTCGATTCCTAGTGAGATTTTCAAATTACCTCTCCTTTCTAGATTCTTAGACATATCATACAATTCACTAACAGGATCGCTTCCTTATGAAGTCCGTAGCTTGGGGAACCTTAACCAACTAATGCTGTCTGGAAACCAACTGTCTGGCGAGATACCTGATAGCATTGGGGAATGCACCGTTCTGGAACAGCTATTGCTGGACAACAACTCATTCGAGGGAAGGATACCTCGATCTCTAGAGAATTTAAAGAGTTTGAGTGCACTCAATCTGTCCATGAATAAGCTGTCTGGTGATATTCCCGATGCCATTGGTAGTATGCGCAACCTGCAACAATTGTCCCTGGCACACAACAACTTGACCGGGACCATCCCTACAGTTCTGCAGAATTTGACATCATTGTCAGAATTGGATTTATCGTTCAACAATCTGCAAGGCGAAGTGCCGCAAAAGGGCATTTTTCGAAATTTGACATACCTGTCAATCACTGCAAATAATGGGCTTTGTGGTGGAATACATCAGCTTATTTTAGCCCCATGCCACGAGAAAAACTCAGGGGATAAGAACAGAAAAGGGTGGTTAAAACCACTTGCAATAGCCCTGGCAGCGACTGGTGCAGTCGTACTATTAGCTTTTGCTATTGTACTTGGTTGTTTTTTCTATAAGAAGCTTATACGAGAGCAGAACAAGCCATTCATACCATCAATAACTGAGGAATACTATGAAAGGGTTTCTTACCATACATTAGCAAGTGGAACCAATGGATTTTCAGAAGCTAACTTGCTTGGTGAAGGAAGCTTTGGGGCGGTCTACAAATGCAATCTTCAAGATGAGGGAACTATTGCTGCTGTGAAGGTTTTTAAACTCCAACAATCTGGGTCTACTAGAAGCTTTGTGGCCGAATGTGAAGCGCTGAAAAGGGTGCGTCATCGTTGCCTCATAAAGATCATCACTTGCTGCTCAAGTGTCAATCATCATGGACAGGAGTTCAAGGCACTAGTTTTTGAGTTCATGCCCAATGGCAGCTTAAATGATTGGCTTCATCTCAAATCCGACATGCCCACACTGAGAAATACTCTAAGCCTAGAACAAAGGCTAGACATTGCCGTCAATATCATGGATGCTTTGGACTATCTTCACAATCACTGTCAGCCACCAATTGTACATTGTGATCTCAAGCCAAGCAACATCCTTCTTGCAGAAGACATGAGCGCCCGTGTTGGCGACTTTGGCATATCAAGAATCCTTCCAGAAAGTGCAAGCATATCCTTGCGACATTCAAATAGCACAATAGGAATAAGAGGCTCCATTGGTTATATTGCTCCAGGTAACTAAAATTGTTGTGTTTGGTCTTTGTTCATTATCCTTACAAAATGTCAAATATGGCATATTGATCAATTTACTCTTTGCACAATCAGAGTATGGCGAAGGTTCTTCGATCTCAACTCATGGTGATGTTTATAGCCTAGGAATATTGCTCCTTGAAATGTTTACAGGAATAAGCCCAACAGATGACATGTTCAGAGGTTCATTGGATCTGCATAAATTTTCGGAGGATGCTCTTCCAGAAAGAGTATGGGAAATAGCTGATTCGACAATGTGGATGCACAAAGACACCTATAACAGCACTACAAGGAGTGAAACTGAGAACTGCTTGGTTTCTGTCATTACCCTCGGAATATCCTGCTTGAAGAAACAACCTAGAGAGCGAATACGCATACAGGATGCAGCCATTGAGATGCATGCCATCAGAGATTCGTACCTCAAGTTTGCCAGACCACATGTGGTGCATGAAGGAGTAACAACTCTGCAATGATTGTAACGGTTTTGAAAGAAGAGCAGTAACACCAAATTTGTTTATATCAGATTTGTGCTAATATCAAGCATGTTAGTAAGTTTCAGAGTTTAAAATAAAAACCAGATATTTTTCTGTTTCAATATGCCTTAATGTAGAGAGTTAAAGAAGATATATCAGTCGACATTTGTTTGTGTTAGGTGTAGCCAAAGTATAAGGAAGTTTAGCAAATGTCTCAAACAAATAAAATACAGGGTTATATTGGTTGTCAATAGGACATTGGTAGAAACTGTGAATCCGATGTATGGGTCAAAATCCTATACTTTCAAAACTGAGAAATTTTGCATTACCTCGAGCAATCTGGGATACTAGAAACTAATGCACGCAGCAGACATTCAGAGCAATAATAATCAAATTAGTAGGTGGAAAAACTATACTTCACTTGGTTCTGTGGCCTATCGATCAAACGGTGATAGACCGAAGAAGGTGTTTCCAGAATTTAAGTCTGTATCAACTTTTTTTTTTTGTCAAGTACCTCAGTTGGTATCACAAGATCTCTTACAATGTGACTAAAAATAGTTGGCCTTCTTCAGCTGAGCTTCAAGAGGACTGCAGAAAGAACAACGGACCAAATGCAACGTGCACTAATTGAGGAAAAATATCAGAAAGCCTCTCAAGATGCGTTATTAATGGTTTCTCAGAAGCAAATTTCACTGGAAAAAAGCATGATGTGGTCTACAGATGCACTTTCAATGATAAACATGCTGCAAATGTGTTAAAACTTTGAAGCATCTTTCAGTGAAATTAGGGCATCAGCAGTGCTGGTTCGACTCGAACCATTCCATGGTTCGGTAGCTCTAGTGTGAACAACATCAGTTAGGAGCCACATTTTGAGTAAAAAAGAAAGGCTTTCTTCTTTGCTGAAACGACTGCTCATCGCAAGATCCACTGCTACGGTCTATGGGCTGCAACGAGCGCCTCTATATCATTTTTATGGCTGCAACGAGCGCCTCTGTATCCTTTTCTTTTCGTCACGGTTCGAACCAGACTGAAACGCTGATTTTTCTCTCCCTTTCTCACGGTTTGACGTCGGTGGTGTGTTAAGTTTGTTTCACGAACCACCAGCTGGACGACGGTTCGATTTCGAGAGACACTACAGCTGCTCTTGGGGAGAGTTGTAGGGCTGAGTGTGGGTTCTTTAGAAGAGAATATCATTGTTGCCTCAGTCATGATACTTCGGATGACTGGCTTCATCCATTATCAGAAAAGCCCGTGTCATCCAGTATGCTCGCTCATCGTAACTCAGAAGCTGAAAGTTGCTGTTGATATTGTAGATGGAATTGATGGTCTTCACAACAGTTGTGATTCCCTAACCATCCATAGTGATATTAAACCACGCAAATACTTCTTGTGAAGGACATGAGTACTCAATTTGAAGATTTTGGCATATAAGTCCTTGAAAATTGAAAAGGCACAACTAGAGTAAGAGATTCCATTAGTAATGCTGATCCAAGGCACTGATTCTTGTGCTCTTTCCTTGTAGCTATAAATGGATCTTATTATCAGTTAAGAGTGCACATTTTGTAAAATCTCACAGCTGGTGATTTCTGTTGAGTATTGGGAAATTTTCTGGGTGTGTTACTCTCCGAGCACACACCTCACTCCTTTTATTCCACTATATGCAAATAGGTCCCTTACAAAAATACTGTTTACATTTAACCAATACACCAACAATTTTTAGCCTTTTCTTCTTTTTTTTTTTCCGGAACCAATAGCCTTTTCATATTGTTGGTTTTAAATGTTTACTTGAGGAATCCCAATGGACAACATGTTCAGAGACTCACTGGATCCGTGTAAGTACGTAGAGGAGATGCCTTGCCATTGCTGATTCTACAATTTGGCTGCATGAAGAATCCAAGAATAGCATCATGAAGCTTAAAATCAAGGACTATAACAGCAATGAGGTAGAACAAGATATGTTGTAGATGTATCTAGGTTACCTGAAACAATTGGAGCCATATAGTGTCTGAATTAGCACCTCTGATCTGACACGTAGGTTAAGATGCGTACATCTGCTTGCCACCAAACATTGAAGGAACCGAAAGACAAGGCTCCATGCATTAGATAATCAGAATAGCAAAAAACAAGCATGCTGATGGCACATGATCCTGTAGGAACCGAAGCCATTAGTGGTGTAATACAGTTGGCCCAGTTATGTTTCTCGGGAACAGCGCTGGAAAATATATAAAAAAGCAATTTTGCAATGGCATGATAGTATACAGTGGCCATGCCACACGGCACAGGTAAACAGGTATCTTTCAGGATTTCACAATGCAAGTGTCGTCCAAATCTACTGCTCGCATTCAGAAAGCACAGCTGCAAGAAACAAAAAATTCTTCTCTCCGAACAAAGTACAGAAATCCGAGAGACACTGGCACAGCATACAAGAGCAGCAAAGTTACTAAAGAAATTTCGAAGCACTACAGCAATTTTGCAATTTAAACCAATCAGTGCAGGACTGCAGGCAGAAGGCATATAAGATAACACTCATATTCTAGAAATTTGACCCTTTCTTTTCTACAATCCCAATTGACTCCAAAGCAGAACACAATCAGAGTAAAGCCTCGTATAACCAAAATGTATACTAATGGAATATGCGCAGTTACAATTCCAAATCCATGGGACACAAGCGTTCCAAAGCACCATCAGAATCCTTATTGTCAGACAGACACACAGCTACACACAAAACTGCATTCATCCATTTCATTTTCCCCTACTGCTACTACTTCCCTTGCCAGACAACTGAACCTCAACTACCAACATCACCCTAGCACTGAAGAAACCTGAGGCAACCGAGGAGGATGTGAACTCGATGGCCTTACTGCCCTCGAAGATGGCGTGAGTGATGGAGAGTCTTCCCGGGAGGGCGAGGCGGACGGATGCCTGGATGCCGTGGGAGGTCACGCTGGGCTTCTCGTGGTAGGGGCCTCGGGGTCGACGCGGACGGCGAGCTTCTCCAAAAGGTGTCGTTAGGGAAGGAGCTCATGATCGGCGATCTACGGATTCTCGCTGCCCGCTCATTCTCACCCGTTCCCGGCTTCCCGCGGCGTCTTCCTCGGTTCCTCCTCCTCGCTGGGGCAGCCGCCGCTCGAGTTCTCGGTGGGGGGAAGACGGCGGTAGATGTGGGCCATGTGGCTTTTACTTACATTTGTTTACAACAGCTACGTGCAAGTATGAAAAACCATTACGTATTGCTCCAAACAACCGAAACTCTAGTGTTGTCTCACCTGTTTTGTCCATGGTAAAATGAAGTTTGATCAGTTTATGATCCCTGTCAAATCTTTCGCATGCCAAATTCCTAGGATTTGTACTCGTTTCTGTTGATGTAACGGGTTCTCAGTGTTCCCGGGTTAAAAGAACAAAAAATTTGGGCTCAAATTAGCAATCGTAATGGTCTGCTTGAGGCTCTTAGCAAGTCAGTCAATAGTGATGTCACTTTCCTAAAAAAAAGTTGATAGCGATGTCACAGGCAAGAAAGTTCCACAGCCACACCATCAGTATCAGGGCAAGAATTTCCTCTCGGGTAGCCGCAGGCCCAATAATTCAGTTCAATGATTAATGGGATGGAAAGCACCATAACTAGCACTGGCAATAATTCAGTTCAATAATCGCTGGAGGTCATTCCTAACTTCCAGCAGAGCTCATGAAAGCGGCTGTCAGTGTCGGCGTGCCATTTTCAGCACGGCAATATTGACTCCTCATTTGTCAATTCGTAAGCGCTCGGTACTGACCACTTGACTCGGCAGTTTGACAATTTGACTTCCACATGAACATGGGTTCATTATAAATAGCATCTTCACCAAAGCTGCATGTACTTACCAAACAAATACCCATCGATCACCCAGACGGCCACTATAGCTACCAAAGCAATAGGCATGGCAACGCGTTCAGCGCTGTTGCTGCTTCTATCGGCCTCAGTTTCCATCTCAATGCTTGTGGCCACAGAAGCCGACGATGAGGCAGCACTGCTCGCCTTCAAGGCCGCGGCAATCAACGGCGGGCACGGCGACCGTCTTGCTTCATGGAACAGCACCAGTGCCGGTGGATTCTGCAGCTGGGAAGGGGTGATATGTCGAGGAAGGCATCGTCGAGTGGTAGCACTGAGCCTCCACTCCTATGGGCTCGTTGGCACCCTGTCCCCGGCCATTGGGAACCTCACACACCTGCAAACACTGAACCTGAGCGTCAATTGGTTCCAGGGGAACATCCCTGCAAGCATCGGTCGCCTAGTACGTTTGCAGACGCTTGACCTGAGGTACAACACGTTCTCTGGAGCACTGCCTGCCAACCTAAGCTTCTGTGCCAGCTTATTGTTTTTGAGTGTTTTCAGCAAACAACCAGCTCCATGGGCGTATCCCGGTTGAGCTTGGCCACAGGCTCACAAGCCTTCAGCAGTTATCGCTGGGAAACAATAGCTTGACTGGGCCTATTCCAGGATCACTAGCCAATATGTCATCCCTGCGCTACCTTGGTCTATCTGACAACCAGCTCGAGGGCCCGATACCACCCAAACTCGGCAGCATTGGAGGCCTGCAGGTCCTTAATTTATACAACAACCACCTCTCAGGTGTGCTTCCACACTCTCTGTACAATTTGTCCTCGATTAGGAGTTTCCAGATTTCTGGAAACTTGCTGTCTGGAACTATTCCTTGAGATATTGGTGATAGGTTCCCCAACATCGTAAGTCTTATCTTTGGTGAAAACCAATTTAGCGGAACTATCCCGCCTTCACTATCCAACCTCTCTTCTCTCAAAGACCTTACCCTCTCAGAGAACAGTTTTAGTGGACGTATACCTCCAGCTTTGGGGAGGTTGCAAGGCCTCGTTTACCTGTCCTTGGATGGTAATAAGCTAGTGTTAGATCGATTAAACTGAGATCTAAACAGTACTGAACAGGATCACTAGTCTAGCAATAGATCAAGACCTAGAATAACTAATCTGATGCGGAATAGGTAGATCGGATAGCATACCGGCTGCGGTGGTGTCCATTGCAGTCGGTGAAGCGGTGATGACGTCGATGGCGAGGGCGCTGTCGGGGATGTAGCGAAGCTTCTCCTTCAGCATCCTTTTGCGATGGAGGAAACCCTCCGGGCGGTAGCGACACTGCCCGGGACGAGGAACTCGTGCTTCCAGGCCTTCCAGAGCGCTTAGGTGATCGGTAGGGTGAATAGGATGACATGAGGGAAACCTGGGGGGTATCCCTCTACTTATAGGTTCGCTCTGTAGGCCCGGGGCCGAGTTCTAGATGGAAACAGATCGATTAGCCTCCCGATCAAGGCAGAAACCGACCCCCTGATTTGCTTCCCTTTTATCTGTTATTTTGTTTTATTTCTTTCTGTGTTTATCTTCTCTAAAACAGAATTGTTGTCCCGCAGGTCAACATAAAAGGAAAACTAACAGCTAGAAGCGGACGACAGGGAGGGGTGGGAATTCGTCACTTTGCTAGCAAACTGCAGCCAGCTTCAACTCCTGTCTCTCAGTAATAACTCTCTGAGTGGGGAACTTCCTAAATCAATTGCAAACCTGTCGACGACTCTCCATATTCTTGACATGGAAAACAATCGGATTTCTGGGTCTATTCCATCCAACATCGGCAATTTATTTGGCCTGGAAACACTTACGATGGCTAATACATTCATATCGGGGGTAATTCCAGAGAGCACTGGCCTGCTAGGAAACTTGGTTGAGTTGGGCCTTTACAACACTAGCTTGTCAGGACTCATACCTTCATCACTAGGAAATCTCACACAGCTGAACAGGCTTTATGCATACTATGGCAATCTGGAGGGCCCGATTCCAACAAGCTTGGGAAAGTTGCAGAACCTGTTTGTCCTTGATCTTTCAACTAATCGACTCAATGGTTCAATTCCCATAGAGGTGCTAAAACTTTCCCAGCTTTCTTTCTACTTAGACCTATCATACAATTCATTATCTGGGCAACTTCCAACTGAAGTCGGTAGCTTGGCAAATCTTAACCAACTGATTCTGTCAGGAAACAAGTTGTCAGGCACCATACCTGATAGTATTGGGCACTGCATCTTGTTGGAGCGGCTGTTGCTCGACCAGAACTTGTTTGAGGGCAGCATACCTCAATCTCTAAAGAACTTGAAAGGTCTAGCTTTACTCGACCTGACTATGAATATGCTATCTGGTAGTATTCCTGATGCTCTTGCTAGCATTGGCGACCTGCAAGAACTGTATCTAGCACACAATAACTTGTCAGGTCTGATCCCCAAACTTCTACAGAATTTGACATTGTTGTCAAAATTGGATTTATCCTTCAATGATCTGCAAGGTGAAGTTCCGACAGGGGGTGTTTTTGCAAATGCAACTTCCTTGTCAATTGATGGAAATAATGAACTTTGTGGCGGAAAACCTCAACTTCATTTAGCTCCATGCGCCATGCCTGCTGACAAGAACAAACGGCAGCTGTCAAAACCTCTTAAGGTCACACTAGCGTCAATCAGCGCACTTGTATTCTTAGCTTTAGTAGTTGTTCTTATTCTATTGATCCGCGAGATGCTAAGTCGAAGACATGGAAAACAACTCATTCCCACGGCGACCGATGAACAGTATGAAAGAATTTCGTATCATGCATTGGCAAATGGACCTAATGGTTTTTCAGAGGCTAATTTGCTTGGACAAGGAAGCTATGGTGCAGTTTATAAATGCACTTTACATGATCAAGGCACTACGACAGCTGTAAAGGTGTTTAGCATTGAAAACTCCGGGTCGATTAAAAGTTTTGCAGCTGAATGTGAGGCATTGCGAAGGGTGCGTCATCGTTGCCTCATAAAGATCATCACCTGTTGCTCAAGCATTGATTCCCAAGGTCAAGAATTCAAGGCACTGGTTTTTGAGTTCATGCCCAACGGCAGTCTGAATGATTGGCTTCATCCAGCCTCCAAAATACAGAGTCTTAACAATACGCTCAGCCTGTCGCAGAGACTAGACATTGCTGTAGATATCATGGAAGCTTTGGACTATCTTCACAATCAGTGTCAGCCGCCAATAATCCACTGTGATATCAAACCCAGTAACATCCTCCTTGCAGAGGATATGAGTGCTCGAGTCGGAGATTTCGGCATATCAAAAATACTACCTGATAGCACAAGCCAAACTCTGCTGGATTCAATTAGCTTCACTGGATTAAGAGGCTCCATTGGTTATGTTCCTCCAGGTAGCATAATCTCCTGGTCTTTTCCATTCCGATGTTTCTTATCCTGCATTTTTTTTACAACAGCTTGGGTTGATAAAATTTTTTGAATCACTGTAGAGTATGGCGAGGGTGGCGATGTCTCGACTCTTGGTGACGTCTACAGCCTCGGCATATTGCTGCTCGAGATGTTCACTGGGAGGAGCCCTACCGATGACATGTTCAAGGACTCCTTGGACCTTCACAAGTTTGCCGAGGCAGCTCTCCCCAGTAGAGCTGTCGAGATAGCCGACTCAGCGATTTGGCTTCACGAAGAGGCGAGGGAGAGAGATGCTGTCGATGCTGCTACCATGGTGAGAAGCAGAAGCGAGTGGTGTTTGGTTTCAGTGATCGCGCTCGGTGTGTCATGCTCAAAGCAGAGTCCGAGAGAGCGGATGCCGATGCAAGATGTTGTTGTCGAGATGCGTGCGATCAGGGATGCCTACCTCATGGTCGCCACCTCGCTGGATGGAAATCAGGAAGAGAGCAGCAGGCCAGCACAAGCACATGCTGTATCGTGAAGCAACATTGTTATTTCTTATTTAGATATTTTTTTTAAGAGTGAAATGCATCCGGGGTACATGAACTATTTATAGATGGTCATCTAGGTACATAAACTCTTAAAGTGACCATCTAAGTCCACGAACTATTTAGGATAGTCATCTAGGTACATAAACTCCTAAGTGATCATTTAGGTCCACAAACTAAATATGTTGTAGTTGCCCAGATCCAAAACCCTTCGTGTATGTTGGTGGTTGTTAAATCATAAACGACCGCCAACATACCGGTAGTGGTCTGTGCGCATGTGGAATTAGTGAAAATTAATTGACACGCATACGAACCGCCAATAGTGCGTCCAAAGTCCTCGGGAGGCGAGGCGGCGATATGTGAGGAGTATCGTGGTGACCAACCACACGACTGTCAATCCACTCGGCAGCAGGATCGAATGAGGACCCTTCTGCTTTCACCTTCTTTACCAACTCATCGCCTCCCGATCACCGCCTCACCTCTCGATTGCTGGGCGGTGTCTCCTTTCTGTAATTTTCCACCGCTAGAATTTTTTTCGCGCGCATAGCACGTGCCCCTTTATCCACACTGGCATGTTCACGTAAGAATTTTTTTTCACCGATGAAGGGCTTTGGACCTAGGCAGCTACAAGATAATTAGTTTCTCGACCTTTGTTTTTGAAAGACCATTAGTTTGTGGATCTAAATGGTTTTTTTTTCGAGAACGTACGGAGCACGTATTTCATTAAGAAGAAGAAGAATTACAGATCATTACAAGAGACCCGAAGGCCTAAAAGGCAGGTAAACGAAACACAAAAAGAACAAAACGACCTAGGACCAAGACCTACAACACTCACACAACCCCAACCTCCTCGGCAGCCTCCTACACCTTACTTCGCAGCTTCACGAACCTCAAGATACCCAGAGATGAGCTTCGAGATCTTCTAACTTCTTAGGCGAGAGCGACCACGACCAATTGGAGAGCTTGAAATTGTTTCCAAAGCCTCCAGACGACCAAAAAGAAGGAAGATGCGGCAACGATGTGGCAAGGAGCATAACCATCAATCAGACCACCACCATCAAAGGATGCTCTAGAGGCCGTTTGGACCACGAAGCTCCAGAGCATAGAGGCACGACTACAAGAGGTTTTAGCGACCTTTGACAACCCACAGCGACCTTAACGACCTTTGATGACTTATGACGACCCGCAGTGAGCGGTACACGAAGCAAATCCCCACCACAGAGAAGGGATTCACCTTACAAATTTTTGGTGTGCTCATCGCAAAGCCAAATAGCCTGCGAAAACGACCTAGAGAATAGCCTACAAAGGCCCTAGCACCACCACCTTGCTGCTATGCCTATGAGAAAGAGGCACAGCACGACCAGCACGACCCAAACAAGAGAAGGAAAGATGGGAGTTCTCGGACAGGAAGCTCCATCACGCGGCTGCCCCACAACCACGACCACCAAGACAACAGCTCGACCACATCGAGGCGAGGAGAAGAGGGCCTTGAGCAGACCCAGCAACCGTCGCTCAGATCTGACCTCCACCATGCAGATTCGCCACCGTTGCAGGACCACAGCACCGCGTGACGTCTCTCACATGCGGGCACAGCCATAGGAGGGGAGGGGCTGGCTGGCATGGAGAAGAACCCACTGCTCGACCTCATCACACCGGCCGGCGACGACAAGGCACGCGGAGCTGTGCTCGACGACGATGCCAGACGACCGAAACTGAGATGCACGAGGCATGAAAAGGCCGCTCCTTCCACGCGCGGTGACATGGTGCGTACATCCGTGGGCAGAACCGCGCTTAGCAGCACGAGAGGGGGGGGGGGGGGGGGAGCGCACCGGCGACCGGACCCAAGCGAGAGGGAGCGGTTCCGCGCGCCGGCAACCAGACCCGGGTGAGAGGGGGGCGGATCCACGCACCGGCGACCGGACCCAAGCGAGAGGGAGCGGTTCCGCGCGTCGGCAACCAGACCCGGGTGAGAGGGGGCGGATCCACGCACCGGCGACCAGCGAGAGGGGCGGATCGCGCCGGCGACCAGACCCGGGCGAGAGGGGGCGGATCCGCGGCGCCGGCGACCAGACCGGGCGAGAGAGGGGGCGGATCCGCGGCGCCGACGACCAGACCCGGGGTGAGAGGGGGCGGATCCGCACGTCGGCGACCAGATCTGGGTGAGAGGGGCGGATCCACGCGCCGACGACCCAGACCCGGGCGAGAGGGAGCGGATCAGCGCGCGGCGACCAGACCAGAGCGAGAGGGGGGGGGGGGTGGATCCGCGCCCCGACGACCGGACTTGAGCAGGAGAGAGAGGAACGGAGGCTGGACGTGAGGGAGAGGGATGGGAAGGGGAAGACCTAGGCGTGAGGAAGAAGCCCCGCCGCCGCCGTCCTTGCGGCCGCACGGCTTCCGGCGGCCCGCTCCGGCGGCGGCGGGGAGGGATGGCGGGAGGGGAGGGCTGTGGCGGCGGCGGCGCCAGATCTAAATGGTTAATATAGAAGTTTATGTACCTAGATGACCATCCTAAATAGTTTGTAGACCTAGATGGTCACTTTAGGAGTTTATGTATCTAGATGACTATCCCTAAATAGTTCATGTACCCCGGGTGCATTTCACTCTTTTTTTAACCTCGTGGTATATAAGTATGAAATACGCAAATGCAATTTTTCTTGAAATGTGTCCATGTTCGTTGACATTACTGTGGATTAATAATGGAACGCTGTAGAGTATTGGGAAGAAATATGTACCGTTGGTTTCCTGTACCATTGCATCATATGATTCAAACAAATCATGGCTGGAAGCCAAAACACACAAAGTGAAAAATGTGAGCAACGTGGACATTATGCTAAAAAATGGCACTATAATAGGAAGAGAGGAAAAGAGGGTATTGTCTTTTCATTGACCATGGCCTGAGTGCACTAGAGAGGCCCTCCGAATCAGAAAAAGGACACATGGTTCGAGAAGGTTAGATGAACAGAGAGATTAATCACGGTAATGTTTGTATTTTTTAAAAAAGTAAGAGTATATATTATTGGATTTTTCAAAAATAGGATTGTATATATGTGACCCTGATCGGGTGAGGTTGCTGCTTATCAGGAGTATCACATCTACCTCATCAGCCCGCTACAGCTAGTGGCGAATCAAAATTCAGTGGGCCACTCAAGGCCCAGATCCACATGCAAAGCACTAACAGTCCAGCAGCCCATCAAAAGTTCAATGAACCAAATGTAAAATACTGGGCCAGAAGATGTGTATAAGAACTAGGCGATGTTCCTACCAGTTGGGACTACTCCTTTCATTTTTAAATTGTATCACCGTTAACTTTTTAAATTATGTTTAATCATGAGTTTTATTAAAAAAATATCATATATTGTGTTACGATTTGTTTTATGACAAAAAATTGAAACATAATTTATAATATTTGAGCTAATATTTTGAATAAAATGTGTGAAAGTAATTTAAAAAGTCAACAATGACAACAATTTAAGAATGAGAGGAGCATGTCCAGAATAATGATGATGTATTCTAGTCGAAACACATGACTACTAGGGATGCTTGGGTGCTTCCATGGTTACAAATTGTTCTATTGCAACCATGCTTCTTGTGAGTGAAGAAGTGCGACGTTTTTGTTGACTACGTACTCTACCTTCAACTATTTTCAACTATTTGTAGTAGTACCGCAAGAGAAGAGGTCGAAGTCTATTTTAGAAATGGGTATTTACTTGGCGGTGCTGCACCGTCAAGGAAACAAATATTTCTTAAAACACCCTAATATCTTTGGCAGCCGTCGTCAAGGAAAGCCGTCAATAAATGTTTTCTTGGCGGTCCCGTCATGGTCATATATATTCTTTGGCGCTGCAGTATTTGCTTCACGGTTCACCGACAGAAACGATGTCCTTAGCGGTTTGCAGCGCACAAAAAAAAAAATCTGAATTCTGGTAGTGGGGTCTTTCGAATCGGATGTAGTACTATCTGACAATAGGCTGATCGTAATTAAAACGTTGCATTCCAGCTGGTCCTGGCAGTCTTTTTGGTGCATGATTGCTGAGGCCGGTATGTACCATGCACGACTAGTGACAAGAGGCTGATGATCGAAGCGAGACAAGAATGCATTTGCAACGGAGGCCAAAGATTGTGTCCCTCCCCGCGGTGGGACGTCGCTACCGGGCGCCGGACGAAACGCACGCGGCCGGGCCTGTCCGTTGATTTGATGGTTCGCCTTCTCGACGTCGACGCCCTCCGGACCGGACGCTGATGATGGACGTACGGTCACGTGTGAATCGATCGAAACATGCTGGGCTTCTCTCTGCACTGTCGGTGCACTTCCGCTGCAGAGACGTCCCCGTCCTTGCTCTGTTCGCCTAGTGTGTCGTCGCTACCTGTGTTCTGCCGCTCTTAAACTGAAATAAAAACGCATCAGAAAGTATTGCATTTCTGAAATAAAAACGCTGCAGAGACTTCCCCGATTTCCTCGGCGTTAAAATTTTTTAATTGCATTACCGGCGTACCAAAACCTTACACACCAAAAAATATTGGCTATCTACCCAAAACAAGTGGAAAACAAAAAAAAATGCATGCACGAAAAAAATTTATTAAGAAGTTTTTGCGCAACCAAAGTACTACCACCTATCTATCTGACGTATTGTCGCACGTTGAACACATAAAAACATGTAGTCGTACCCAACACATAAATTTTAAATAGTCGTGCAACCAACATGCAACTGAGTATTATTTCTGAAATTTCTCCATTTTTGGTATTATTTCTATAACTATCAGCAATAAAAATATTATTTTTTTAAGAAAAAAGATTCCAAGATAGGGACGGCGCAATGATCTCTACTATTAGAGCATCTCCAAGAGACACTACTACCCTAAAGTGGATTAAAACATTTTTTATTATGCCACATCAGCATTTGGAACAAAAAAACATTAATTTCATAGGAAAGATAAGAGATGGGTGCCCTAATTCTTTCCCTGTTTGTAGCTACAAATGAGGAGAGTTTAGGGGCTATGAAAAAACTGGGGGTGGTTTTGGGGTCCTGTTGAAGATGTGTTTTTTTATTGAATCCCAATATTTTGATTTAAGAGAGGTTTATGGGGCTCTCTTGGAGATGCTCTTACATTGTTATTGCTGGAATATATATGTAATGATTCACCGCGCAATTACCCTGGAATTTCAGCTCAAACTTTCGGTCAACCCAAGTGGAAAAATTGCAACCAGCATGCAGTTATATACTACATCAGCTAACATTTTGCAGTTGGTTTAGTGATTCGGCCACGGCGAAGGGCTAGTGCGGTGGAATCTTTCTCTCTTCTTACTGATAGAGATGTCACCGATTCTTGTTCATATAAAACTCGATCCGTCTTAACAATGAGTTCTGAGGTGGTGGATCTTACGGCTTTAACAAAGTTTGGCGTCTCTTATCGGTGGTGGGAGGAGGGGTCATGGCTTCGATTTGATTTATGTTCTTTCGCAGCGTCAATAGACTTAGATATTTTCTTTGTATTTTATTCTTCGTTCAGAATATTGATGAAAGTGGTTTGTACTTCTTCATATTTTAATACAATCCCTTTTTCATTCGGATTTTTTTGAAACAATGAAAATGTACTGCTGGCACAATGAAAATTTATTGATTGAACAATTAACTATACTGTTGGAACAATTAGTTCTTCGGTGAAACATTTTCGTTTTTTCAGAGAACTTTTTTTTGCCACTGATTGAAAATTTTGAGCCGTTGGATCAATATCCAATGACTGAAAAAATGTTTGAAACATTAGCAAAATTTTATAGGTATACCAGTTAGATGTAGCACAAGATCAAGGGCATGCAATATATGCAAATTGTGTTCTGTACATATGCACCCATACGTTCGTTGGCTTTAATTGTCGTGTATTTCTGGCTTCAGTGTCGACGACTACGCACGTGAAGCGATCGTTTGTTTGTGCCTTAGAAGTATTTGTTAATGAAAAATTCGGCGGTTTGCTCCTTTGAAAAGAAAAAACTGGTATCTGTACGTACGTGTTTGTGTGATTTGACACAGGAACCAACTGTATCTCTCTTGGAACCAACTGGTAACGTAGACCTAGAGCTCCACATATACAGGTAGGTCGCGTATAACTTCACGTATGCACCCGTGCTGGCGTTAAGGGCCAACATCAATCGGTGCATGACAAGGAGGGCTACGCATGCAACAGTCTCCGTCGTTAGAAACGTCGTCCATCGAGCCTACGCGACATGCATGCTATGCCAACGCGCTACCATCTCTATGGCTGTATGCACGTGGTTATAAAGATAATAATTTATCACAGAATAAACCAGAGCACGTATCGCTCACCAGACCCATCGATGCCGACGGCCGGGGCAGCGTTGTTTTGCATAACTGCCAGCTGGGCGAAAGTAAGAGCCGCCCTGCTGCTTGCTGGGTTTGGTTCAAGAGCTGGCCTGCTGGCTGCTGCGGTTTTTAATCAATGGAAAAAAAATAGAGGGAGAAATAACAAATAAACGAGGGACTAGACTGGCTGTGTCAGCTCTGAAACTCGGAAGAATCTGAATTTGACTGTACTCAGAATCCATTGCAAACCTGATACTCCATCCGTTCAGAAATAGATGTTATTCTTTGGGCATGGGAATTAAAGAGAGGTGAAAAAGATGGGTGCATAGGAAACGAGGAGGAGAGTGATAGATGTCATTCTCTGGACATGGGAATTAAAAAGAGGTGGAAAAAATGGATGTCATTCTCTGGGCTCGTGGGTATTGAGAAGAGAGAGAGATATATTGGAAAGAGAAAAATGTGCATTGACGCCTTTTACTGTTCTCAACCGGTAAAGTGAACTATTTACCACAATTTTGCCCTGTTTTACTTAAGTTTCTGGTTCTGTGTGATTCCTAGCTTGTCAGTTCATCAAGTTCCTGACAAGCCTAGGGAAATGCTTCTCTTTTAAATATAATTTTTAGAATATGATTTCAACTCCAAGCCCGTTTACGGTTGCACAAAGATTGGAATTAGAAATTGTGCTCAAGAGACTGATTAATCTGAACCAACAAGATGTTGGCTACGAGGGATTTGATTATTTGCACTTGAATTAGAGAACTCGGCGACGACCACGCGATGAAGAAGATGGCTGGTACTCCTGTGGTATACCTCGTATCAGCAAGTTCGAGGAACCTAATGATACGAGGTAGCTGATACTCCTGATAAGCAGCAATCTAAGCTATCAGCTGCCTCGTATCAGCCCGCTGCAGTAGCAGCAATGTCATCCGATCAGGGCCTATCTTAATTAGCTAATGATCTGACGATTGCAGGCTAATTCTGATAAGGTCGCGTCACCTATAACAGCTGTTCCAGTCTATAAATAACCCCAGCCGAGCTGGTGAACGCAGCCACGGCGTCACCGCGCTCCAGCATATCTAGCAACCGACGAGGCCAGCCGAGTGATCGATCAAGGTTTGCCTATCATGCCTGATCTCTCCATCCATCTTCCCATTTCGCACATTCCACTTAGATTCACGTCTACGTAGACACCACGCGCGCGAACGAAAAGCTAGCTAGCCCTCCCGTTCATGGTGGCCGTTGCTGTCGGCTGTCGCCTGCAGTGTGAGGCGTGCGTGTGTGCATGCCCTCCCCACCAATCAAACGACTTCATGGGGGTGGCAGCTCGAGCTTCAATTCGGTGGCCGCTGCGCCCGCCTACGCCACACGATGTCTAGACCACCGGCCGCTTCATCAGTCTCTTATGCAGTTGTGCGCAACAAAATTCTGCTTTCTCTTTATCTAAAAAAAAAATTCTGCTTTCTCATCAAGACTTGGCTGACTTTCCCCAAAATTACCGGCGACAATGTTTCTTTAAGCTTTAGCTGAATATTGCATAGGCTCATATTGCATAGGAACCTCCTGGTTTGATGATTTCAGCACCTGTTGCTTTTCCTTTGCTTGTTTCCTTTTAACTTTTCTGGGAACTTTTTTTTTTTTGCGAGGGCTGGGAACTTATATATGTTTCTCGACCAACTTGTTGGCCGGGCTCTTTTTTTTAAAAAATAAATAAAATTCATGCCTGTTGGGTTAGCTGTCCTGATTCAAAATCTCTGTAAGACTGCTTCTATTTCTCCTTAATGCAAGGGCAGAGCACCTGCCATTTCATGTTAAAAAAAAGAGATGATTATAATGCTTTTCATCTTCTCCTCCATTTGTTCCCAAGCTGTTTCGTTTTTCTTTTGTTTGACAGAACACTCTGCTTTTCAACAGTTAATGGACGCCAATTACTCGAGAAGTTCAAATTGCTATCATATCGTTTTCATGTCCAGTTTTCCTTCTTGTTCAGGATTCTGTATTTGACACAAACAAATTTCCATTTGGCTGGAGAAACTCTGTCTTGTTAGTCCTACTTGATAGAATAATCTCCAGCAGAACCGTCATCACATTGTCCAGCATCCCATTGTATATTTTTATTTTTTGAGTTAAAACCATGACTGAAGAAGCACATAGCTTAGTCTATTCAGTTTTCTTTTCTAGCGAAAAAACCAGCTCATTGTTCGCAAATTAAAAAAAAAGACTCAGCAAGTTATCTGATTCCTGAGGTATACTTTTCTGCTGCTGGAATTGTGGTTCTTTGCCATGCATTTTCCACTACACAACTTGGGATTTCACCTAGCTAGTCACATATTTAGTTATTGTCCACACAAAACACTATACATATGGTGTATCCTACCATGATTCTCACAAGTACTACACCAAACACTACGTACACAAATGTCTCCTACTTTTGTCAGTTTAAAGGTGCATTTCATTGTTATTTTCTGTGCATAATGAATGGCATGCTTCTTTTGATTAGTTCTTCTCTCTGATTTTTTTCTTCTTACGATGATAAACAGGACTGAAAGCTAATATGGCTGCCTTGCCACTAGCCACCGCCGACATATGTGATTCTAATGCCGATTTAACAATCAAAGGTGATCTTCGTGTCGTCCAGCCTATTTTCCGTAGCTATGGAAGGCGGAAGGTTTTTGCTGGCCCTGTTGTGACATTGAAAACCTTCGAGGACAACATTTTGCTCCGTGAATTCGTCAAGGGGAAAGGTCATGGCAGAGTCCTGGTGGTTGATGGTGGTGGGAGCATGGGCTGCGCCCTTATGGGTGGGATCCTAGCCAAACATGCTCAAAACAATGGGTGGGCTGGCGTTGTGATCAATGGCTGCGTCAGGGACGTCGATGACATTAACGAATGCGACTTTGGTGTCCGAGCTCTGAACTCAAACCCAATAAAGCCAGGCAAGAAGGGCATCGGCGAGAAGCATGTCCCTGTGACGATTGCAGGAACTATAATTAAGGATGGGGAATGGCTCTATGCTGATAGTGATGGAATCCTTGTCTCGAGGTCAGAATTGACTGTGTAGACCTATTCCTTTACGTACCCTTGTATAATTTAATTAGGAAAATAAACCACGCCGTGTTTGTTCGTTCATGGTGTGTGTGTGTGTGTGTGTGTTGTGTGTGTTTGTGTGTGTGTGTGTGTGTGTGTGTGTGTGTGTGTGTGTGTTGTGTGTGTTTTTGTGTGTGTGTGTATGTGTGTGTGTGTGTGTGTGTGTGTGTTGCGCGTGATGGCGTGCATGTTTCGAGTCTGTAACGCGTATGTGCGTGTGTGTCCCAGTGGCGCGTGAGTCTGTGCTCGCGTTGTGTCCACCGTGTATGTCTAGGTCAGTTTGAGGGTGGGCTTTGTGTATGCACGCCCGTATTCAAGTTGGAGTGAAGCCAAACAATGGTGATGTGCGCCCGGGCCTGGCGTGTTTGTTATGCAGTTGCTGGGATGGCCGAGCAGGGAGGAGTCCTTGGGATTGAAGAACAGCCATGATACAAGCCATTCGACGTCTAAAACCAGTATCCATTGTGTTCATCTTCTTCCTCCTTGCATCTGAGCGTGAGTGTGAGAGATCCTTGGGCGAGTTCCAACAAGATAAGCGGTGGTAAACCTAGAACCAGGTGATTGCTGAAAAATTAGGCATAAATAACATTTTTTGGCACCACCATGCTTCTTGTCTCAGTGCGACATTTTTTTGACTGCTCAACTATTTGTAGGAGCACTGCAAGAGAAGAGGTCGAAGTCTATTCTAGTAGTACTACTATAACTGCAAGAGGCTGATCGTAAAACGTTGCATTCCTGTCCTGGTCCTGGCAGTCTTTTTTGGTGATCGCTGAGGCCGGTATGTACTACCAACAAGTGACAGGAAGCTGATGAAACGAGACAAGAATGTATGTGCAACACGGAGGACAAAGATCGATGACACCCGCGGCAACGTTCGTCGCAGAGTGTACTACATACGTGCGGTAGGACGTCGCTGCCGGCCGCCGGACGAAACGTCGCTGTCCGTTGATGCGCGTCGTTTCGCCAGCACTGTCGGTGCAGTACTTCCGCTGCAGCCTGCAGGCACGTCCGCGCTCTGAAACTGAATTGAAAAAATTGGGAAGAAAAATTCAGCGTGATCTCTACTAACGACTGAACTGAAAAGAATGGCAACCAGCATGCAGCACGCTGCTACACCCGATCCATGCAGTTATATATACCTGCTTGCAGTTAGATAGATGTAGCACAAGATCGAGGGCCTGCAAATTGTGTTCTGCACACAGAAGCGTACCCATACGTACGTTGGCTTTAACTGTCGTATATTTCTGGCTTGAGTGTCGACGATCAGCACTGAAGCGATCGTTGTTTGTGCTTATATTTTTTGCTCTTGAAAAGACAAAACTGGTAACTGTACGTACGTGTTTGTGTGATTTGACAGGAACCAACTCAACTGTATCTCTCTTGGAACCAACTGGTAACGGATACCTCTGGCTCCCACAATACAGGTAGGTCGCGTATAACATCACGACACGACGTGCTTGTATGCCTGTGCTGGCGGAAAAGGGCCAACATCCATCGGTGTAAAGACGCAACAGACCAACAATCGTTAGAGAAAACGTCGTCGATCGAGCCTACGCGACATGCATGCTATGCCAACGCTACTATCTCTTCTAGTATACTCCAGGTACGTATATGCACGTGGTTATAAAGGTAACAATTTATCACAGAATAAACCAGAGCACTAAGGCTCGCTCACCCAACCGATCGATGCCGACGGCCGGGGCAGCGTTGTTTTGCATATACGGCAGGCTTGATGGGGGAGGCACATAGGTTGGTGTTGGGCTGGACTGACCGCCAGCTGGGCGAACCCCATGTTGGACTGACTGCTGGCTGGGGAAGGGCCTGCTGCTTGCTAGGTTTGGTCCAAGAGCTGGCCTGCTGCGTTATTTAATCAAGGGAAAAGAAATAGAAAGGGGGGAGAAATAAACGATGGGCTTAGTTTAGTTGTAGATTTTAGAGCATCTCCAAGAGTTTCCAATACTCACTCCCGAAATCAGATTTTTGGGAATCAAGACGAAAATCAGTGCTCCAACAGATGCGTAATCAGGTTGTCAATTTTTTCGCGCACCCAATCCAACCAGCGTTTGTTGGCAAATATACGCCGTCACCAGCGCTCCCAATCCATTTGGGCCCACGTTGCGCCCCTCACGCGGTCAATTCCGCCCTCCTCCTTGCCTTCGATGGACGGACATCACTCGTCGTCCACCGCAGTACACAAATCGAGCAGGACGCGCTGCCAGTGGTAACCTAGCCGAAGCCATGCAGAACAAGGCCGCGCGATGCGAGTTGACCTGCATGTGCTGTGGTGTGTCGCACAGCGCCGTACCTGTGCGGGGTGCCTGAGCATCTGTATTCTTCATCTTTTTGATTCATTTTCTCACTCGATGTATGCTTGAGCAATTGAACTCGGCTGGCTGCTCCTGTTTTAGAGTTGCGGTGGATTGATTTGCATGGAGGCGGACCAATCTTTGGCAGCGGCATCAGCCATGGCATAGAGAAGTTCGGGTGAGTCAAGAAGGGACGAGGGAGAGGAGGGTCCCACATGTGCTGACGTGTCATATTTTAAAAGTTTTTGGGAATAAAAATGGGATAACTGTTGGAGGAGTGGTTATTTTTCACACCCAATATTTTTTAGAAAGCTCCCAATCCATGTTTTTAGGAGTCAAAATATTGGGAACTCTTGGAGCTGCTCTTACCTTCTATATCCGGCTTTCCGATGGTTGGCTTGCAATGTCTCTGGCGCTGGCTTTCAGAATTCTGCATGTTTCCCTCGTGGTGTTGCCGTATGGCCATGTCGTCCCTGTCGGCTTCCTACCCGGTGGGTGTTCTCTCTGCCTTCTCCTCTGCTGTGCTGGATATGGTGAAGCCTCTCGAAAAATCAAGTTTGTGTGCTGTCAAATTGCTAAGAGATAGCATATTATCCAAAGAGAATTTACAAAAAAGAGGATGGAAAAGAAATACGGATTGTATGTTTTGTGGGGTGAAAGAAACAAGCCAACACTTATTTTTGGACTGTCCAGTGACTTGCCCTCCTTCCTCTCCTGCTGCAGCGGCACAGACGGCTACAACAATGGTGGACGGCAATGCTGGGGGCGCCTGGCTCGCCGAACTACGCGCAGCGCGCCCAGACCATCATCTACACGGCTTGGAACATATGGAAGGAGCGATGTAGGCGATACTACGACAACAAGGCCATGACACCCCTGCAGCTAACTAACTTCGTCAAGCAAGACATCCTCCATTGGATGCTGGCGTTGAACCAGGATGAGGAGTAGTTTCCTTCTTGTAATATGTTTACTGTAAATATGTTCTTCAACCCTACTTAATGAAATGGGCAGAACACCTGCCGGTTACCGCTCAAAAAAAGTGGCTACATATGCCTGGTTAGTAGTCAAATGCGCTCTGATTTCCAAGCCCCAGTACCATGGATGAACTTATGGGTTCCTGGGCCAATAGTTTCATAGAACATAAGTCATTGATGTTACTAGGGTGAGGTGTGGGGCACTGGTGTGGTCAATCTGGAAATGCAGGAACGATGCATGTTTCAGAGCTAACAGACCCTTCAGAACTGATTTATAGTACTTGTGCCTGGCTTGACAAATGGATTATATTGCAGAAAAAGGAACTAAGAAGGATGGTGAAGGAAGGAAGCAAAATCCTCCGAAAAATAGCAAATGAAGCCTTCAAAAGGACGCAGGGATGGGCGCCAGCAACGAGGAGAATTACTTCACAATAGTTGTCGGGGTCGATCGCTGTGGTGCGGTCTTCTTTTGTTTGTTTTTGGGCATCGTCGAGTTCGTTTGCCTGGATGTAATAGTTTAGAAGTTACATTCAGTTCAGGTTTGAGACTAGTCTGCGTCGCTTTACTGTAAAAACCTTAACCTGCTTTCTAAAAAAAAAAAGGCTGAGGACCATCTGAATCGATCTCCATGGTGGTGAATGCTGAAGCTGGGTCGATCTCAAAGGTCAATCATGATTTGTATTAGTGGAAGCTGATGTAACTGTGAATGTGATGTATGGGTCAAAATCTATCAAAACTGAGAAGCGTACATCCAGAGTAGCAACAAACAAATAAGTACTAGGTCTAAAAACTAAAGTTCACTTGGTTCTGTGGCCTCCACCAAACGGTGATGGACCAAAAGGTGTTTCCAGAAATAAGGGTGTAACAATTTTATTTTGACATGTAGCCCAGCTTTACTTGGTTTTATGCCCCAACGATCATGAGGATAAAAATGAAGGAGCGATCAAAGTTGGTGAAGGTATCACAAGAAGATGGCTTCCGATGCAAGTAAAAAACATTCCCCAAAAAAAAAGTGTAACTAAGAAACCTTCTTGTTTTAGTGTTGGCCTTATTCAGTTGAGTTTCAAGAGGACAGCAGAAAGAATGTAAGGCCAAATGACACCTGCACTAAGTGAGGAAAAAATATCAGAAAACCTCTCAAGATGGCTTCTCAGAAGCATCTTTTCTCCGGGGAAAAAGCATGATGTGGTCTACAGATGATAAGCATGCGAATATAAACATGGCTGAAAATGTGTTAAAACTTCGAAGGACCTTCCTGTGAAATTAGGGAGAGTTTTCGGGCTTAGCGTGGGGACTTGCGAAGAGAATATCACTGTTGCCTCAGAAAGTTATAAGATGTTGCTCACCTTAGAGACATTGGTATTTTTTCGTTAAAATTTGGTCAACTCAAACTTCATATGGTTTGACATAACGGTGTCAATGAAAAAAAAACACCTTTGTAGGGAATAAAATTGGCATTTTAAAAAAAAAGAAATTGGTATTTTTACACTAGATACATTGGTATCAATGAAAAAACACTACTTAAGGGCGATGGTATTTTGGGAAAAAAATTCAGTGATACTATTTTTACATCACAAATATTGGTATTTTTTCATTAAAATTTGGTCAAACATCAGATGGTTTGACTTAAGACCTTAGGACAAACATGTCATTTTTTTTTTGGGACACAGATGATAGATAATAATCTGACGACTGCAGGCACAATTCCGGTAAGGTCGCGTCACCTATAACAATCCAGACGTCAGAGATATCAATCTATCACCCCAGCCGAACTGGTGAACACGGCCACACCCACACGGCGCCACCGCTTCAGCATCATCCAGCAACCGACGAGGCCAGCTGCCGAGCGATTGATCAAGGTTTGTCTTCTCTCATGCCTGCTCTCCCCATCCATCCATCCTCCTCGCATCTTCCATTTCGCACCTTGGGCTTGATTCGCGTCTACAGAGACATCACGCAGGAAGGGAAAGCTAGCTCTCCCGTTCATGCTGGCCGCAGCTGTCGCTGGCGGCAGCCGAGCCCACTGCTTGAGGCGTGCGTGCTTGCCCTCCCCACCAATCGACTTCATGGGCTATCAGCTCGGCAGCCGCTGCGCCTGCTACACCACACCTGCTTCATCCTGTTTCTTGCGCAGTTTTGCACAAAATTCTGCCTTCTCCTCGAGACCTGGATGACTTTCCCCAATTCTCAGTTCCAAACTCCCGATTGACCTTGTGCTGATTCCTTCCTGGACGGAGATCCTTCTGTTAGTTCATTTTCGCTGCTCTAGTTTCGATTTTAAGTTATCAGTAACCATCTGCTGCTACAGATTTTTGTGCACAGTAATCTTAGCCTGAGGCTTACTATAGGTCATCTGGTAGTGCTATACGGCATCCTATGTTCTCCTTTAATTGATGGGTGCGTTGCTCTTTTTATCCTCCTACCACCGATTGCTGATATGCGTTATTTGTCTGCTTCAACTGCTACGTTTTGTTTGACTTCATGTTACATACTCCCTCCGTTTTTTAATATATGACGCTGTTGACTTTTTTCGTTACGTTTGACCGTTCGTCTTATTCAAAATATTTGTATAAATAGCTAAGTGTATAGGTTAATTTTAAAGTGCTTTTGATGATAAATCCAATGATATTCATTTCACATTCAAAAAGTAATTATTTAAATCTATATTGTTGGTCAAAGTTCAACGAAAAAGTCAACGGCGTCATATAATTAAAAACGGAGGGAGTATATATGTTTTGTTTGACTCTTAAACTATACTAACAACTCTAGAATGGACTGGAATCCCTTAGGCGAAAGATTGATGTTGTCATCCGTTTCTTGGCTTATCTTGTACTAGCACATACCAATTAGTGCAACAATAATTCAGTTCTTCCCGTACCTTACAATCCTAAACTGAGGCATTGTTTCATTAAGCTTAATGATTATCTTGCTCGCCTTTATCTTCGAGCTGTTTCCATTTTCCATTGTATGACAGGAACACTCTGCGTTTTCATCTCTGTCAATGGACGCCAACTATTTGAAAGATCAAATCACTACCATATAGTTTCATACCAAGTTTTCCTTGTTCAGGCTAAATAGCATTCCATGTAGCTGGAGAAAATATGTCCTGTTAGTCCTAGTTGTTCTACTTGATAGAATAATCTCCACTAGAACCATCGCCACATCGTCCGGCATCACATTGTATTTCAGTTAAAGGCATGGCTGAAATACACATAACTCAGTCTATTCAGTTTTCCTTTCCAGCTAAAAACCACTTCTATTGTCAGACTTAGTAGCTCATTACCTGAGTCCTGAGGTACTCTTCCGCCGCTGGACTTACACGAGTGTTTCTTTGCCCCTTTTTCCACTGTAACGCCTGGTTTTCACCCAGTCACATCTTTAGTTCTAGTCCACACCAAACACTATGCAGATGTTTCATCCGATTATGATTCTGACAAAGTGCTGTAAGCCGTCTGTCTCCTAGGTATATCGGTTTAAAAGCGCATTTCATTGGAAAATGCAGTCATTTTGCGTATAAGGATGGCATGCTTCGTTTGATTTCTCTGATGTTTTTCTTCTGTTGATTATAAACAGGACTGAAATTTAATATGGCTGCCTTGCCACTGGCCACCGCCGAGCTATGTGATTCTAATGCCGATTTAATTATGAATGGTGATCTTCGTGCCCTCCAGCCTGTCTTCCGTATCTATGGAAGGCGGCATGTTTTTGCTGGCCCTGTTGTGACATTGAAAATCTTCGAGGACAATGTTTTGCTCCGTGAATTCCTTGAGGGGAAAGGTCATGGCAGAGTCTTGGTGGTTGATGGTGGTGGGAGCATGAGATGCGCCATTATGGGTGGCAACCTTGCCCAACTAGCTCAGAACAATGGGTGGGCTGGCATTGTGATCAACGGCTGCATCAGGGATGTCGATGAGATCAACGAATGCGATGTTGGTGTCCGAGCTCTGAACTCACACCCTACGAAGTCAAACAAAAAGGGCGCTGGTGAGAAGCATGTCCCTGTGACGATTGCAGGAACTAGAATTACCGATGGGGAATGGCTATATGCTGATAGTGATGGAATCCTTCTCTCGAGGTCAGAATTGACCGTGTAGACCTATTCCATTGTCCTTGTGTATGTGTATAAGAACTGGGTGCTGAAAAGGACCTGTTGCTGTTCTGTTGGGTTTATGTCTGGAACTGGGTCGATGTCTTCTCAGTCGAATCACATGACTAGTGAGTAGTGACATTGAGGCGCTTCCATGGTTGCAAATTGCTTTAGGTAAATTTCGCTCTTTGTGAACTTTACTACTGTGAAATTCTCTGTAACATGATCACACCAGATTCCTCTTGTTGGCGTTGTTCTGAAGCTGACCAGGATTTCTGGAAGACAGCCACAGATCCACGTCCGCTGCTGCTCCACGCAGCATCAGTCTACCTGGCTTTTTTGTCCAACAACAACTGAAACCAACCTGTTTAGCAGCAACACCGGATACAAACAGATCGAGCACAGAGACTGAATAGAAGTTTCAAGAAAATAGCTCCTACTTGCGCAAGGTGCAACATGATTGAAAATGATGAGCATCTTTTCTTTAATTGTACCTTCTCTCGAGCAACTTGGTTTGCATCCCCTTTTGGCATAAAAACAGAAAACATTCAAGGTTCTTGTGCTCAAATCGTCAACTTTATTTTCAGTCATTTAAATTCTCCAGAAGATGTTGACCTTGCCTGTTATATCCTTTGGCATATTTGGAAAGCAAGGAATGATTTTCGTTTTCAAAATAAACTATGATATGTTTACTCTGTGATTTTTCAGGCTAAAGCAGCCCAAAAGGCTCAGTATGATGCCTACAATATTGATCAATTTGTGCAGGATGAGCCGGGCTATAATCCTTTTCCCTCCCTGCATCTAGATGATAATCCTATTGAGGGCTCTATTGTTACACAGATGCCTCCTATTCCCAAAATCAGGCTGGTCTTGGCATTTATATTACAAATTCAAGTGATCAGACTTCCTGTTCTTTACAAACTGAAGCTAAATTTTCACAGGTTGACTCACCTGTGTATGCTGAGGCACTTAGCCTCTACCTTGGAATGTTCTTTGTTTCTGTTTTGCAGGTAGAAGACTGTATTTTTCTTGCAGACTGCTTATCACTTGTCAACAGCATCAACAATCCTCAGAAGGATGTTCCAGACTGGCGAATAAGACAAGTGTTGGAGGACATGCGAAGCTTTAAATATCAAATTCATGGCTCAGTTCATCACATTCCTAGAGAATTAAATAATATAGCACATACTTTGGCTAGGAATGCTCGGTACAGAGATAATGACAGCCTTATTTTTCAATGTACTAATGTCAAACATATTGGTGGCTGTCCATTTCGAGATAAAATTTGTACTTGGCCCAGTTGGGTAAAACTGTGTAAGATTTCTAGTGTATGAATGAAAGCCCATTTATGGGCGTTTTCCCTTAAAAAAAGAAAACAGATCGAGCACATGACACAGGTGACGACAGGACTCGGGATGCAAAGGCCGCGCGTGGCTGCAACCTGTGGGTAGTCCAACATCTGTTCCATTTATGAGATATATTATGGATGATTTCATTCCGTGTGGCATATTTTTTTGGTTTCTGCCAAAACTCTTGCTCAGTTTCCAGCCCCGGCTTTCTGTTCCTTGAGATGTTTATTGGGAGCAGCCATAGGGACGACACAATACAAAAATGCCATGGACATCCACATATACCTTTGCCATGTGGCTGCGCGTCAATCCTGACAGCCATGGAGATAGCTGCCGATTCAGTGATTTGGCTGCGCGTCAATCCTTTGCCAATGCTGCCAAAACTATATTTAGTTTCAGCGATAGGACAAAGTGTTTGCACTATTAAAGTAGCAGCCAAGAGAATAACCCGAATGCTGGTATTGCAATGCTGCTTAATTGAGATGTTTACAGGAAGAAGCCCAGAAGATTGTTGAATTATTGGGCCTTTATTAAGCCCATAATGGAGCAATAATTCTATTTAGTCTAGGCCCATAATTAGTGCATTAATGGTTTAATCCCACATGGGATTCCTACCATAGATAGACTCGACTTATTAGGTGGATTTCCGGTTGATCCCCTAAAGAAGTTGAGAGAGGCTAATGGTGAACCACACGCGCGCGCGCGCCGCCGCCGCCGAGCCGAGGCGAGGCGTGGCGTGGCGTCCTTCCGTCATGGAATTTTTGATATATTGAAACGGTGCGTCCCATATGAATCGACGCCTTTTTGCTACGAAAGAGTCACGCCTGTTCGTCCTTACGAAGGGGTCGCGTCTGTTCCGTTTCTATATATAGCGCCTTCCCAGGATCGATCGATTACTTTCGATCATGCTCACTACTCGTCTCGTTCCATCTTCCGCTCGCTGTTACTGTTGAAGACATCTCCATCCCGGACTTCTGCGCGCACAGAATCTGGGAGACCAGGCCTCCGAAACCCCGTTCCGCAAGCGACATCTGCCGGGTGTGCGGGCGATCAGGTTTTTGGGGAGCGACATCGCGACTGCTCGATCGACTCCGTGACCGTGGGCGTTCTGCACTGCGTACAACGTCCTGCATCAACTTAGATCGACTACATCGAACAACTCAAGAACAATGGTTCTTGGGAATGGATCTTCCAGCGCCTCCAGCGCAGGATCTTCCGCTGGGTACGTTCTTGTCTTTCTGATCAATTTGTTCATCGTTTTTATCACCTTATTGAGGAATTTATGGATTAAATTAAGTAGGAAAATGCCTAATTTCTTAACAAAGATGATGTTTGAAAGTTAATTTTATCTGGACAAATTTTCAGAGGATGCTATTCCAGATAGAATCTGGGGATTAGCTGATCCAAAAATGTGGCTGCACAATGAGGCCTATAACAGCACAATGACATCCTACTAGTTAATCCTATAAGATGCTTGACACTCGAGAACCATGACGCTGCAATGTATCGGTTTGAACACTCCCTCCACCTTATTTTCATTTTTGAAACATTTTTTTCGAAAAATTTCTGATACTTTTTTTTCGAGCTGGTCTCGCGTGGGAAGCAAGTGGACAAGTGAGAGGAGTTCTGCGCCCAGTGCACCGTGTTATCAAAAGGGCACCTTGGTCAAACCCACTTCCAGCATCTAGCAGTATAATATAGAGGAAATTCCTTTTGTGGCCTCAAAAAAGATGATGCTTCCTTCTTTAGCTCTTTCTAAATCAAACTTCCCTGTTAAGACCAAAATTATTTTTTGTTTCCTTCCATGGCCCTTCCGTCAATTTTGACACTTAATAACATTAAGTGGAAGGTAAAAAGACTGTTTTACCCCTGGTATAAATAAACCTTAATTCATTTCTTAGTACAATTACGAAATTTGAATGGGAAAAAAGCTCAAATCTGATTAAATTTAAATTTAAACAAACCAGATACATAGTAATTTTCAAATCAAAACCAACCAGTAAAATAATAGTTGCATTCCAATAATGTTTTTAATAAGTTAAAGTTTATTTCGTATCAGGGGTAAAATACTCTTTTCACCCTCCACTTGACGCCGTTAAGTACCAAATTTGTCGGAAGGGCTATAAAAGAAAACGAAAAATGGTTTTGGTCCTAATAGGAAAGTTCGATTAGAAAAAGGTCAAAGAAGAAAGAGCCATTTTTTTTAAGGCCATGTCTGGAAAGAGATCAGAAGAGCCCCATGGACTCGATAATCAGCATCAGGCCACGAAATTCACGATTAGTCGTGTCTTCCATGAATTCGACATTCAATTCTACGGGTAGTGACAATAGATTGACAAGAAAGCACAACCAAATCCATTACCATGTCAGATCTATGAGAAGAGATTGTTCCAAAAGCACACAGTTCGTACTGCGACCGGAGTACACACTGACTATCGACCCTGTATTCCAAATCACTGCTGCGCCTACCACAGATAGACCTAGCCACAAGTACACCCACCACCAAACTACTGAACTACTACGACTACTGCCAACCTAAGAGGAGAACTTGGTGGCGAGCTCGTGCCCTCGGAGGCGGCGTGCTTGTCGAGCTCGCCCGGGAGTAAACAGCGAGCGGCCTCCTGCACGAGCCTCTCGAAGATTTCTTTGATGAGGAGTTCCGGATGGTTGGCGGTGAGGCGGTCCGCGGGCAGCTGGAGCTCCAGAAGGCCGCTGAGATTTGACGGGAATTCAGACTTCAGAGGTGAATGGCTGTTGTCGTGCAGAAAACCGAGACGACGACGAAGACGCCGGAGGCGCAAACAGTCGTGGGCTGAAACGTGGAATCCTAATACTAATGTACGTGGCCCACAGACGGGAGAAAAAAGCTGTGGACTGAAGGGCCCCGGCATTGTGAGCCCATCTCACAATCTTAATGTAAGGTGATGCGACGGTAGCGGAAGCACAGAACAAAAATGGTATTTCATTTTGACAATCTTCTCCTTATCAATATAAGCCGGCCAAGGTGCCGGAGCTTTTTCGAAAAAAAAAAAAGACAGGCTACTGGAGCAGAAAGCCTGTTCTGTTCTTGGAAATCAGTGGCGGTTGAACTGGGATGGGCAATGGCATCCTTCCATCAGATGCTACAGCGTTGGTGAATGACTGAACCTTGAAGAGGCGGAGCGATCATTCTTACTCGCATCATCCATTCGCGACGTTAGAGTTTCCTTGGTTCTGAACTTTGTCAGTTGTCGCACGTCATTTTTTTCTCTCAAAGGCGCCATCTCAATTCTTATGTAGCTGACGTCACGGACTAGCTGTCCAAAAGCCCACAACAGGTAGACGTTTGCTATAACAAAATCCACAACGTTGGTCACACATAAGGAACAAAGATGGGCCCCAAGCAGATTAAAATATCTCCACATCTCAAGTCTGCCTCCTCATGGCAGCAACAAATAACACTATATGCTATAAAAAAAATAAATAACAGTATATATTGGCCAAGTAGTACATACAACAGGTAGACATTAGCTATAACAGACTCCACGATGTTGATCTCTCATAAGGACCAAAATGTGGGTCCTAAAAAGATTAAAAAAAAATCTTCCAAGTAGTGGGTCGTTGAAAAGCAGGAAAACTCGAGCCGGGATACAGCGTCAGGTTGCCAAATTCTTTCAATCGGTCGGTTACGGTGAATGCGAAATCGCGTGCTCGACCGGCCCCGGATACATGTGTGCGTGTGGCCTTCTTTGGCGCGCTGCGTCGTGCCGTCCCAAAGAGTCACATGTGTCTTATTCTCTTTCATTCACTATATGAGTCCATGATTGTTACATGGGTGGCCCTCAACCACCGCTGGTACGACTCAAGAATTTATCCACTGACAGGACAGGATATTGCTATGACTTGGCGCTTGAGATCGGATAGAAACAAATCCCAGTGTGCACTACGCATTTTTCGGGTGGAGCTCGTAAAAGCATTTGTCAATCTCGGAGTGTCATGTTCAACACGGCATTAGTTCCTCGTCTTGCAGGGCAGAGGGGCTAATCAAAGTCGAGTAAACTCAACGTACTGCCTGGTTAAATTTGGCAACCACATGCACCGATACACGCTGCATGACCTTATTAAACACATTCACCAATAACGAACGGGATGCTCACCCTGCCATTGCGTACCAAAATAAGCAACCGCTCGCGCGCCATGGCAATGCGCTCAGCTGCGAGCTTGTTGCTGCTGTTGGCGCTAACCTCCTCCACTTCCAGCTCGACCCTCACGGCAGCAGAATCCAACGATGTGGCCGCACTACTCGCCTTCAAGGTCGCGGCAACCAGAGGTGGCGGCGCCCTTGCTTCGTGGAACAGTACTAGCAGCGCCGGCGGGTTCTGCAGCTGGGAAGGGGTGGCGTGCGGGCGCAGGCACCGGCGGCGAGTAGTGGCGCTGAGCTTGCCTTCCCACGGGCTCACCGGCGTCCTCTCCCCTGCCATCGGCAACCTGTCATTCCTCAGGACTCTCGACCTGAGCGATAACATGCTCAGCGGGGACATTCCTGCCAGCCTCGGCCGCCTTCGACGCCTCGAGTCCCTCGACCTGGGCGACAACGCCTTCTCCGGCGAGCTCCCTGCCAACCTGAGCTCATGCACCAGCCTAATGGACCTGGTCCTCCGCTCGAACCAGCTCCATGGGCGTGTGCCTCCCGAGCTCGGCGGCAGGATGACACGCCTCAAGGTCATCGATCTGTGGCGCAACAACCTCATCGGCACCATCCCGGCATCGCTGGCCAACTTGTCATCTTTGACTTACCTATCCCTCGGCTACAATAAGCTAGAGGGCAGCATCCCGCGTAGCATCGACTGCCTCTTGAGCCTCAAGAACCTCCTCCTTGCCAACAACAGCCTCTCCGGCGAGCCCCCGGTATCCTTGTACAACTTATCTTCGTTGAACATATTGGCGATTCAGGGAAACATGCTCCATGGAGGCATTCCCGCCGACATCGGAAGCAAGTTCCGGAGCATAAAGTTCGTTAACTTTGCAGGCAACCAGTTCACCGGATCCATCCCTGATTCGGTCTCTAACCTCACTTCTCTTGGAGTACTCGTATTTGCAGGAAATGGTTTCAGTGGGCATGTGCCTCACACTCTGGGGAGACTACGTGCTCTGCAACAACTGTACCTGTACGAAAACAGATTAGAAGCAGACAACAGGAAGGGGTGGGAATTCATCGAGTCTTTGTCAAACTGCAGCCAGCTCAAGGTATTAAGCATTGGCCTCAACGCGGCTTTCACTGGACAGATGCCGATTTCAATAGTAAATCTCTCAACGACGCTGCAAGTCCTCCATCTAGGAGACACTAGGATCTCGGGAAGCATTCCCGCTGACATTAGCAATCTGTTCAACCTCACCTTATTCGCTGCGCCCAATACTTCCATTTCTGGAGTGATTCCAGAGGGCATCGGCAAGTTGGCAAACTTGGGCGGGCTCGGTCTATATAACACTGAATTGTCAGGCCCCATACCATCATCCATTGGAAATCTCTCCAGGTTAAGCAACTTTCTGGCATACAATGGCAAACTGGAAGGCCCGATTCCAACAAGCCTAGGGAACCTGAAGGATCTAGAATCCCTTGATTTATCTATGAACCGCCTCAACGGTTCAATTCCAAGATATATTTTCGAGGTACCGGTAATTGCTTTCTTAAATTTATCATACAATTTACTATCAGGGCCCCTCTTCCCTCTGAAGTAGGCCGATCAGGGAACCTAAATGGCATATATTTATCAGGAAACCAATTGTCTGGTAACATACCTGAGAGTATTGGAGAGTGCACCGTGCTACAACAACTTTTTCTGGACACTAACTTATTGGAGGGAAGTATACCTCAGTCTATGAAGAATATAAAGGGTCTAAGTGCACTCAACCTGTCCATGAATAAGTTGTCTGGCACTATTCCCGATGCCATAGGAAGTATTCTTAACCTACAAGAGTTGTATCTGGCACACAACAACTTGACAGGACCTATCCCTGCAGTTCTACAGAATTTAACATCATTGTCAAAATTGGATTTGTCCTTCAATAATCTGCAAGGGGAAGTGCCAAAAGAGGGAATTTTCAGAGATTTAACTAATTTTGCAATCACAGGAAATAGTGAGCTTTGTGGTGGAATACCACAACTTCATTTATCTCCATGCCATACGAGCTCTACTGAAAGGAATAGCAAAGTGCGGGCGACGACTCTCACCATAGCTCTAGCAACAACTGGCGCAGTCTTGTTCTTAGCATTCATTATGACAGTCATTCATTTGATCTATAATAAGAAGCTCGGACGAATGCCAAATAGCCCATTTCTACCAACAATAGTCGACGAACAGTACGAAAGGGTTTCCTATCATACTTTGGCAAATGGAACCAATGGATTTTCAGAAGCCAATTTGCTAGGTAAAGGAAGCTTTGGAGCGGTCTATAAGTGCAATTTCCAAGATGAGGGAACTACTGCTGCTGTGAAGGTTTTTAACCTTGAACACTCTGGATCTTCTAGCAGTTTTGTAGCTGAATGTGAGACACTGAGAAGGGTGCGTCACCGCTGTCTCATAAAGATCATCACATGCTGCTCAAGCACCGATCACCAATCCCGGGAATTCAAGGCGCTGGTATTTGAGTTCATGCCAAATGGTAGCTTAAATAATTGGCTTCATCCAAAATCTGATCAGCCCACTCTGAGTATTACTCTAAGCCTTAAAGGCTTGATATTGCTACGGATGTCATGGATGCTTTAGACTATCTTCATAACCATTGTCAGCCACCAATCATTCATTGCGATCTCAAGCCAAGCAACATCCTTCTTGCAGAAGACATGAGTGCCCGAGTTGGAGACTTTGGCATATCCAGAATTCTTCCAGATGGTGCAAATAAAACTCTGCAAAGTTCTAGCAGCACAATTGGAATAAGAGGCTCCATAGGCTATGTTGCTCCAGGTAACTCAAACCGTTCTACTTTTGTCATTTTCATCATTCTTAGCTTGAATATTAACATGGAATGCTGATCAATATAATTTTCTACACAATCATAGAGTATGGTGAAGGTGCTTCCGTGTCAACTCTTGGAGATGTTTATAGCCTAGGCATATTGCTGCTTGAGATGTTTACAGGAAGGAGCCCAACAGATGGGATGTTCCAAGGATCTTTGGATCTGCACAAGTTTTCGGAGGATGCACTTCCAGAGAGAATTTGGGAGATAACTGATACGACAATGTGGCTGCACACAGTTGCCGATGACAGCACTACTAGAAGTGGAATTGAGAATGTTCTGGTTTCTGTCCTTGCCCTCGGAATATCCTGCTCGAAGAAACAACCTCGAGAGCGAACACCAATTAAGGATGCAGTCCTTGAAATGCATGCTATTAGAGACTCATACCTCAACTTGACCACATCTCTTGTGGTAGAGAACGGAGTAGCAGCAACTCTTTGCAACAACAAAGTTAAGGAGTAGAGCTTGAAAATGGGCTCGACTGTATCATTGACACGAAACAACATTTGTTTGCATCAGGTATAAGCAAATCTAAATGACGTCAGCAAATGCATCAACAATTTCAAATATCTGGAAAAGGTGATGATCAGTTATCTTTGTGTTTGCTCACATATTTGAAAAAAAGCAAGGAATCCCCCTTTATTTTCTTCAGATATTTTTTTTTTGAGCAATGATCGATCACCGGATGCCGACGGGTGAATGGAACGCCGTTCTCTGCAGAAATGACGAATGTGGGCTGAAAGGCCGAAACATGGCCTGAGAAGACGTTAATTTGAGTATTAAAACGGCCCAGGCCCATTCACTACGCATGCCCAGCCTGCTCGTCGTTGCATTTCAGAACTCTCAAACTTTGCCGTGCTATTCAACAAAAGTGGGGAAAACGCTTTGCCCAGTTCTTTCAGAATGCTGGCGAGATGTGACGGGAAATTGGCATACAATCTTGCTTTGCTCTATGTAAATACTCTCGACCATTGGCGGAGCTAGCTCCAAATCTTTGGAGGGGCCTACAGTAGCAGAACAGCTAAACACCTCCAGAACAAGCGCATTTTTGAGCCCTTAAGCAGCTTAAATTTTCAGCCCAGTGTCGGCTAGAGGTGGCACCATTTTTTTAGTCCCGGAGTGCCATTTTCCACAGAGCGTATAACGCCTTGCTTTTAGCAGGACACGGAGACTCAGTCAAAGTCAATAAGTAAGCGCCCCCTGAATGTCATGGCAACACGTCAGGCCGGGTCCAGTTTAAAAGCGACATAATGACCAATTCAATTTGGCTACCCCACCTACCTTGTCAATTTAATAATATTGCTCATCAGTGAAAATTGTACCATACTTATGTGATTGTCTCACCTATACTTTTAAACCTGCAACCAACTTTCACAGCTTCAACTTGCAAGGGGTTAAATGCACAGTTCACTTCTTTAGATCCCTAAATTTTGAAAAGAAAGATAATTAACTGATAATTAACTCACACAAGTAGCACCTCAAACAAAATGTAGCTTCTTGCCACTTATGGACTCATTTTTGCATTGATCCCATAAGAGAAGATATTTTGCCAAACACTTTGAAAAGTGCTTCTTGCATAGTAGAATATATTTTTTTTCCTAAAGAAACTGTTTTTAAAGAATAACCACCAAACGGGGCCTTAGGGCCTGTTTGTTTGAGCTGTTGCTTTTGAACTTTTGAAAAAACTAGCTGTTTGAGTAGCTGAAAAGCTGGCTGTTAGATTTTTAATGTTGACTTTTGTAATATATATTAAGCTTCTCAGCATGCCAAAAGTAAAAAAAGCAGCTCTCAGCAAGCTTTTAAGTTTTTAGTTCATTTCATCAGAAGTCAGCTTTTCAACACTCCAAAAGCCAGGTCAGAAGTTTGCTGTTTGCTTTAGCTTTTCAGCTAGCCAGCTTTTCGACTGGAAAAGCCAGAGCTGAAACAAACAGGCCCTTAATATGTGCTCCATGTGGGGGAAAGGCTCCTAAGACCAGCTTTGTCGAAATACTAACAAGCCTTGTAAGAACATACTCCCTCCAGTGTCAAAAAGCTGTGGTATGAGGTTGTCCTAAATCAAACATTTTAAACTTTGATTATAATAATTTTTTATGTGTTAAGTTTAGAAAAATAAAAATAACATGAGTAGATTTGTATTAAAATATAATTTCATAAAAATATATTTTATTTATAGTTTACTAAAATTTTATTTTAAAAAGTATTAGTTAAAGTTATGTTTTAAAGACAGTGTGTTCAAAACGACAGCTTTTTTGATACCGGAGGGAGTAGTGTGTAGTTTATTTGCCAAAAAGAAACCCAGGACGTATGGCTTCGTCAAGGAATAGTGAAGTCAATAAAGCTACTACGTCTGTATCATGCCATGAATTTGCTGCACTCGGGGTCGGGCCCGTCGGGGCACCATTAAGCACACAGCAGCATTTCGTGAGTGGAAGTCACCAAAAGCATTAGAAATACCATTTTTCTACACACCCGAACGCCGTTTTTCTATGCAGCAGTAACTTTTCGTTTGGAAGGAGACTGACTCAAAATCAAGAGTAAACGCGACAGCAGCAAGCAGCTCAATAATTTATTTCGTGAGTGGAAGTCACCAAAAGCATTAGAAATACCATTTTTCTACACACCCGAATGCCGTTTTTCTATGCAGCATTAACTTCTCGTTTGGAAGGAGACGGACTCCAAATCAAGAGTAAACGCGACAGCAGCAAGCAGCACTTAACTTTTGCCCTCCCAGACCGCCAATTACCCACATCGCAGAGTAAGTACGAAACCAAAAGCCATGGCAATGCGCGTACCGATCCTGATGCTGCTACTCGCCTCCATGCTCATCCCGACGCTTGTGGACGCACAAGCCGGCGACGAAGCCGCACTGCTGGCCTTCAAGGCAGCGGCGGTCACCGGCGGCTCCCAAGACGACCCGCTTGCTCTGTGGAACGATAGCACAGGCGGATATTGCAGCTGGGAAGGCGTGAGGTGTAGAGGCAGGCACCAACGTGTGGTGGCTCTCAACCTGCCCTCCCGCGGGCTCACCGGCGTGCTCTCACCGGTCATCAGCAACCTCTCCTCTCTCAGGATCCTCAACCTAACCTTCAACTGGTTCAGCGGGGGCATCCCTGCTAGCCTTGGCCGCCTTCGACGTCTCCATGTCCTCGACCTCAGTCACAACACCTTCACCGGCAAGTTCCCTGTAAACTTGACCTCTTGCATCAACCTAACGACCATAAACCTCCACTACAACCAGCTCCATGGGCGCATCCCCTCAGAGATTGGCGACAAACTGACAGGCCTTACAGTCCTAAAACTAGCAAAAAACAGCTTCACCGGTCCCGTCCCACCATCGCTGGGCAACTTATCATCGCTGAGATTTGTAACCCTTGCGTTCAATCAGCTAGAAGGCACCGTCCCTCCTAGCCTCGGCGACATCCGGGGTATCCTGTCCCTCGACATCGCGTACAACAATCTCTCTGGTGAGCCCCCACTCTCCTTGTACAACTTATCCTCATTGCAAATATTGCAGCTACAGGGAAACATGCTTCACGGAGGCATTTCTGCTGATATCGGCACCAGGTTCCCTAGCATGCGAATTCTTGCCTTCTTCTTGAACCAGTTCACCGGGCCCATCCCTGCCTCACTCTCCAACCTCACAGCACTCCAGATACTCGATCTTGCACATAATAGTCTGAGCGGATACGTGCCACACACACTAGGAAGACTACGTGCTCTACGATATCTAGTATTGTTTGAGAACAATCTAGAAGCTGACGATGGGGAAGGGTGGGAATTTATCACTTCTTTGTCAAACTGCAGCCAGCTTCAACAATTATTGTTCTTCGGCTATGACGCTTTTACTGGGCAGCTGCCAAGCTCAATAACGAATCTCTCAACGACCCTAGAGGTCCTCCGCATGGAGAAGACTAGGATCTCGGGAAGCATCCCCAAAGAAATTGGTAATCTAGTCGGCCTTCAAACATTTGTTGTCGGGGAAACACTCATCGCAGGAGTGATTCCAGAGAGCATTGGCATGCTAACAAACTTGGTTCTGCTGTACTTGGACAACACTCACTTGTCAGGCATCATACCTTCATCTATTGGAGATCTCTCAAATTTGACAACCCTATATGCGTTTAACAGCAAATTGGAGGGGCCGATTCCGAAAAGCTTTGGGAAGCTGAAGAATTTGTTAGCCCTTGATCTCTCAATGAACCGCCTCAACGGGTCCATTCCTATGGAGATATTCAAATTACCACTCCTTTCCAAGTATTTGGACTTATCATATAATGCACTATCGGGGCCCCTTCCTTCTGAAGTTGGTAGATTGGTGAACCTTAACAGCATGCTTCTATCTGGAAACCAACTGTCTGGTGAGTTCCCTGCAATGATTGGGGCGTGCATCATGCTGCAAGGACTATGGTTAGACAATAACTTATTAGAGGGAAACATACCTCAATCTCTGAAAAATATAACGGGTCTAACAACACTCAACTTGTCCATGAACAAGTTCTCTGGTACTATTCCAGAAGCAATTGGTACACTTCGCAGCCTGCAACAACTGAACCTGGCACACAACAATTTGTCAGGGGCGATACCAACAATGCTGCAGAACTTGACATCATTGTCACAACTGGATTTATCCTTCAATAATTTGCAAGGGGAAGTGCCAGAAGAGGGAATATTCAGAAATCTGGCTAACTTGTCAATCACAGGAAATAAAGAGCTATGTGGTGGGATACCTCAGCTTCATTTAGCTCCATGCCACGAGAATCCTACGAAAAAGGACAAAAGAAAGATGAAGCACCTTACAATAGCATTGGCAACGACCGGTGTACTCTCGATCTTAGCTTTCGCTATTGCACTAATTCAGTTGATCTGTAAGAAGCTCAAACAGAGGCACAACATGTCCCCCTTACAAATGGCTGATGAAAAGTTTGAAAGAGTTTCGTATCATGCATTAGTAAGTGGTACCAATGGATTTTCAGAAGAAAATTTGCTCGGTAAAGGAACCTATGGTGCGGTCTATAGATGCACTTTCCAAGGTCAGGGCACTATTTCTGCTGTGAAGGTTTTCAACCTTGAACAAAATGGATCTACAAGAAGTTTTGTGGCTGAATGTGAGGCACTAAGAAGGGTGCGGCATCGTTGTCTTATAAAGATCATCACATGCTGCTCAAGCATCGATCACCAAGGTCAAGAGTTCAAGGCACTTGTTTTTGACTTCATGCCTAATGGCAGCTTAAATGATTGGCTTCATCCAAAATCTGACCTGCCCAATCTGAGTAATACTCTAAGCCTAGAACAAAGACTTAGTATTGCTGTTGATATCATGGATGCTCTGGACTATCTTCATAATCACTGTCAGCCACCAATCATTCATTGCGATCTCAAGCCAAGCAACATCCTTCTCACAGAAGACATGAGTGCCCGAGTTGGAGACTTCGGCATATCCAGAATCCTTCCTGACCATGCAAGTACAACCCTACAAAGTTCTAGTAGCACAACTGGAATAAAAGGCACCATTGGTTATGTTGCTCCAGGTAACTCAAACTGTTATGACTTTTTTTTGTCATTATTCATCATTATTAGCTTCAATATTAACATGGCTTGCTGATCAATATAATTTTCCACACAATCATAGAGTATGGCGAAGGTGCTTCCGTCTCAGCTCTTGGAGATGTTTATAGCCTAGGCATATTGCTGCTTGAGATGTTTACAGGAAGGAGCCCAACTGACGGCATTTTTGAAGGATCTCTGGATCTGCACAAGTTTTCAGACAATGCACTTCCAGAGAGAATTTGGGAGATAACCGATACAACAATGTGGCTGCACACAGCTGCCGATGACAGCACTACTAGAAGTGGAATTGAGAATGTTCTGGTTTCTGTCCTTGCCCTCGGAATATCCTGCTCGAAGAAACAACCTCGAGAGCGAACACCAATAAAGGATGCGGTCCTTGAGATGCATGCTATCAGAGATTCGTACCTCAAGTTGACCAGATCTCTTGTGGTAGAGAACGGAGTAGCAGAAACTCTGCAATGATTTGCAACAACACAGTTAAGAAGTAGAGCCTGAAAATGAGCAAGACCCCAGCAGCAAGTGGTCAATTACCTGAAAAATATTGAAGATGTATATTAGCACAATTCTATCATTGTTACCAACCAACATTTGTTCACATCAGGTATAAGCAAGTTTAAATGACGTCCAGCAAATGCATCGACAATTTCAAATATGCGGGACAGGTGACGTTCAGTTATCTTTGCGTTTGCCCTGATATATTTGAAGTTTAAAGGAAGGAACCCCCCGTTTATTTGCTAGATAATTATCTTTTTTTTGAAAGGAAATTTGCTAGATAATTATCAACTCACTCATATAAGCACAAAAAATCCATAGTTGAGAAAAGCTACGAATGGCATAGTAGATTAGTCGGTATCCACCCATTATCCGTTTCCATTCTCTGCTGCTATTACAACTAATGCTAACAGATGAACTAGGCCACTGCTACAAACACCACCCAACTATACCAGAGGGAGGCAGTCGAAAGGATGTGAACTTGGTGACGGCCATGGTGCGCTCGGAGACGGCGGCGGCGCGTCGCGGGGAGGCGGGCGTCGCGGCCTCGCGCGGCGGGGGGCGGCGCAGGCTCACGGGAAGGCGGGCGGCGCGGCCTCGCGCGGAGGCGGGCCCGCAGGCGCGCGGCGGACGGCGGCGCTCACGGGAGGCGCGCGCGGCGGCGTGGGCTCGCGTGGAGGCGGGTGGCGCTGGTTCGCGTGTAGCGGCGGCGGCGCGGGCGGGCTCAGTCGAAGAGAACGTATGTGGGTGTGTGGCCTGAGGAGGAGAGGAAGAAAGGCAGGACTGGTGGCGACCATCGTGCCCTCACCAAGCTTGGCCCTCACAGCGCGATTGGCGAGACGACGTCGGTGAAGGGGTCTCCGATTCGAGAGGGGATTGGCGATGGCGATGGCGATGGCGTCAGGGAGAGAGAGGGCGAGGAAGACGACGGAACACTGTTCGCAGAAATGACGGGTGTGGGCTGAAAGGCCGAAACATATGGCCAAGGACACGTCGCTTTGCATCTAAAACGGCCCAGGCTCATTCACTACGCAGGTTCGGCCTGCTCGGTCCGTTGCATTTTACAAAAGCAAAATGGCCTCAAGAAACGGCTTGCCCGGTTCTTACAGAATCTCTGGAATGTCTACGCCTGAATCTGTGAATCACAACATGCTGTGAGGCAGACAACATCAATAACATGCAAGGAAGGATGGGAATTTATCAATTCGTGGTCAGACTCCAGCTACCTCCAGCAATTAGATATCGACAACAATGCTGCTTTCACTCGCCACCTGCCAAGTTCCATAGTTTATCTCTCAAAGAATCTGGTATCCCTTTACTTGAGTGACACTGGGTAAAGTCCTTGACGCGAGCTTACCCCTCCACCTCCAGTCGTGAGAGGCAGACCGTTGTCTCGGGCAATGAGACACTATAACTTCTTTATAGTTACCAACACTAGAGAGGTGAGCCTGTATTACCAGCAGAATGGTTTGTTTACAAGTGCCGTCAGCTCACAGTCCATGTCCAACAGCCTGCAAACGTACGTGCCGGATATTCAACAACACGGTATACAAAACAAAAGTAGCCCACGTACGGTTGACTCATGTCGTTGATTCTCTATGGGACGAATGCAAGTGCAAAGCAAGCAGACCGTTCACGAAGTTTCATGTAAAAACATATGTACTTCTGTTCATTATTAAGAAAGGCATTGGTGAGGGGACCGATAAGAACAACGGCAGGCAAAAGTTGGAATATGAAACTCTCCAAAAACCGATGCTTACTAGTACTACTTCCAAACCGGCGGTCGCACATCTCCGCCTCTATTTGCTTCCTCTAAAAAAAATATTCTGTCCTGGTCATCAAGATTCTTTCCTCTATATCAATTTCTCCTGCACCTATGGTTCCTCTATATTCTTCCTCTATCTCAACTACCACATATTTTATTCAACCATCTCTAATTACCATCTCATTTTAGCAAACACATTTCTTCATAACACAATCATTTATAATAGTTATTCTAAATAAAAAAAATTGTAGGAGTCTTTTATAAAAATCCAAGACACAGAAAAATCAAAAAATTACAATATAGTTCAAGGGCCAATGTAAAAAATCCTATACTACTCCTCCTCCCGAACTCCGCCGGCAGAGAGCACCTGCAACGCCCACCTGTCTCGTGCCCGCCAGCCCATCGGCGGCGAAGCACGGGGAGCCGGGACTCCCACGCCACCTCGCGCGCGCACGCAGCTGCCATGCCCCCGGGCCCCGCATGCACGCGGACACCAGCGCGCCAGCGCCTGAACCGACGCGAAAGCGCGTCGCCTCCGGCGCGCGAGTTCATGGATTGGTGCGCGGTGTGGTGCGCGGTGAAGTCGAGCGGCGCGGAGGACATGGAGAGCGAGGAGGAGGCAGCGGCCGGGGTCGGGGAGGCGCAGGAGACGCCGGAGGCGATGGAGACGGAGGAGCCTGCGCCGGAGGCGGGGGCCGCGGAGAAGCCGCCGTGGTGCCAGATTCCCAGGAGGTAGGAGACGGAGCAGACGACGGCGACGGCCGCGAGGTGGAGCAGCGAGGTGGCGAACTGCGGATTTGTGGTTCGAATCTTCGATTTGCGGCTTCCAATCTTCAATTTGTGGTTCCAATCTTCGATTTGCCGCTTCTCCTTCGGACTCGGCGCCACCTCCTCCCTGCCTTCCTTCTACGCCGCCGCCACTCATCTCGATCTGCGCGCGGCTGGTGGCGAACTGCCGGAGCGGCGCGCGAGACCTCCTGGAGTAGATGAAGCGGCAGACGCCGCTAGACGGTGACCCCGCTGGAGCCGCGCCTGGCCGGCGGCGGCGGCGCCAGCGCGGGCAGAGCCGCGGCGGCTGGGGCGGCTTCGGCGGGCGGCAAGGCTCCGGCACGCGCGCGCGAAGCGGTTTGGGCAGCGGTGGTGGGAGGCGAGGTTGGCAGGGCCCATGTGTCCATAGCGGGACTCCGCTACTTCGCTATTCTTGGCGGAAGCCGCGCCTTCCGCTTTGATAGCGGAAGGGTAGCGGAGGGCCGGTGCAGGACGATTTCCTTTATTTCGTTCCTGAAGGAAGCGATACGGTAACCTAAGCGTGGCATTCACGATCAACCACGTCGCCGACGCGAGTGCCATTGCTGTGTCATGACGTGTGCAGCAGCAACCCGTTCCGGTTCCTCCGCTGCTGGTTTTAGCTCGGCCGACGTAATGATGAGCTCAACCGATGATGCCGCTAGAATTGCGTCAGCAAAAGTTTCAGCAATTGCATTTTTGAGCTGGAAAGTGGTTTCCGTTAAACCAAGGCAGCACTACTAGAAAACCAAGCAAGACCGAAGGTTTTATAAAATGCCCGACGAACCCTCGGAAACATTGTGTCATGGCCGACGGTAGGGATATTGCCGCAAGTTTTAAGCTTCCCTATCGGCAAATGTTACAAATGGCCGACGGGGTCAAACTAATCCCGACCGTTATACTTTAAACCCTCGGGCACCTAACCAGATTGCGACCATTTCACAAATGCCGAGCGTGTTATAAGTAACCGTCGGTGACTGGGTAAAACATAGCCGACCGTTCCTGGTGAACCCGTCGAGCACTAAATTTAAGAGCCGAAGGTGCTAAGTTTGCCGATGGTTACTAAATAACACATGGCTTTTGATTTAGTGACCGACGGTTCAATAGATTGCCAACAGTTTTAAACAACCGTTGGGATTTGCATTTGACGTAAATTGGTACACTTTGAATTTTATGAATAGAAAAGGAGTCAAATCATTGAATTAAATACAATTCTCCTAAGTTTATTATGGATTATTAAACAAATAATTTGGTTTTGGACTAGGATAAATTCCACAGTCATTTGCATTTCCATAAAAACAAACCAATTACTTCATCAATCTCATTATATTTGAGCTATAATATCACCATAACATCGCTCATAGATATTGCCCAAAGATTAGAGTCAATGACTTTGACCGGTTCGATTTGGATGCATCTAATTATTGTTTGATGTAGTGAGGCATGACCAGTTCCTCATGGTGACATTACTTGACCTGTATCATGGCAACATCCACAATTATCTTTGATATCTCTTACAAATTTGTCATATCAATGTTGTGGCATTTTGATGCATAGAATTTCAATTGGTTTCCAATTCTTCCATAAAGCTATATTGTATCACTTTAATTCAATGAAGAGAGTCATAATTGTAAGTTTCCTTTTTGATTATCACATATTTGGGATTTTTATGAATACATGTCACAACATGTCGGTTTCTCCACAAGTTCATAAACTCGAGTAGTACATATTGAAGAATACATTTTCATGCGACTTACCATTTGGATCCAAAGTGTAAGTGAAACTTTAAAAGTTTAAAATTATATTGTTCAAACTGCATAGTACAAATTTTTTATGTGACTTCTGTGTGGACTCTTTTTTCTTAAAAAAAAACAGTTGATGCATGTATATATATGGAATTCAGGTTCACATTGGAGAGATATGCCCTGGAAATTAATCATGTTTACAGGTAGAGTAAGTGAAAGCTTTCCAAATTAATGATCGAATAATTCCTCAGATTGCAGAATACAAATTTTCAAGTGACTTATGTATGATATTTGGAAAAATTTAATCTTGCATCTTTGGCAGAACAGTATAAAAAGTGTTAAAAAATTTGGCCAGCCTCAGGCCTCGAACCAGAGACATATGCCATAGATCAGTGGGACGCTTCCATTAGGCTAGTTAGCGAATTCTGATTGAAGGGACGCTAGAAATCAATATGTACATAGCAAGCGGCGCCTTTGTAAAATCCTGGCGCCCCACGCGCCTGAAAAGTTTTAGCGGGCAACGAAAACTATCTCGCTCCCAAAGCCGCGGCCACAACGCCAAATCCCTAAAACCTCGCCCTCCACGATTGGAACAAACAACTCCATCTGAAACAGAAAGGATCTCGCCGAGAGTTCCCGTTTCTAGTCGATCTGCGTGTTCGTGAGTTCGTCTCCCATCCCTAATCCATCTGTTGGTCATAAACACAACGCGCATCCCTAATCGAACTTCTTGTTACCCCTTCTCTGTTGCAGCGGACGAGCTGGTTGAATTGGGCCACTTCCACTCCGGCGGCGCGCGCCCGGCTCCTGTGGTACGTTTCGATCATCGCCTGCACCTTGTCCTGACGCTCTCCACCGGCTGCTTCTTCATTGATCCTCAGGTACGTCACAAATCCGTCCCCTACAATCTCAATTCAGGCGTTTTTAATCATAATTAGACGATCTGATGTTTAGTACTTCTGAATCCTAGGTGATCTTGTGTTCTGTGCATCTTCAATTTCTTCAAACCCATGTGTCCTCCCCTGTTGTTTCATTATGTTGCCGTCCCTGATAGAATCAATGTTTCTGCCAATGAGATGCGACTGCAAAGGGAAGTCGATAGCCTGAGAAATAAGAATAAAAAGCTTCTTGGATTGGAGCATGTTGTGCGGGTACTAAATACTATAGTTTCTTTTTTTTCAAAATGCAAAAAGAAAATATTTTGCTAATCTGAACATTTGAACAGGCACTGGCTGAGAAAGGAGGATATGACTTTGATGCATTACTTCATGAAAATGCACCTGACTTGGTAAGTTTCACTCTAGTCTTAATTAATTTGCATTCACTTCCTGGTAAAATCAACTCTGATATGTTACTAGAATGCTGAAACAGATTAGTGTAGCATTCCACATATTAAAGTACAGAGTACTGCTATTATTCTTCAAGTTTTGTTTACGCTGTTTTCTTATGGGATCATGTAGGTAACATCAGAATCTGATGTTGGGTTCTCAAGTAAGCATGAAAGAGGTGGTCTGGGTGGAATTGAACAGGTAAGATGACAGCCATATATATATATACATATTCATGTCGGACCTAAAAAGGATGTAAATTTTGAATTATCACGTAATGGTTCATGTCGTTTCGTAGACCGACGCCAATGGAGGAACCTATGACGGCGACAATGACAACTACAATGATGATGGAGAAGATGATGAAGGCAACTATGATGATGAAGAAAACTATTACGCCGATCACAATGATGAATATTATGGCCCTGGTGACAAGGAGAACCTCTGGGAGTAGAGGGCATGCATATCACAGTTCGCTGTGTTCGCTGTGATATGGTTATATAGAACAAAGTCAATTAGCTCCACTTTAGTTTCTAGTTTAATGACATTGTGGATAACTATTTTATTTCTAGCTCTGTGAACAGTTAGGATTGTCATTCAATGATTAGTAACGTGTAGAAAGATGTCATTTGGATTGCCACTTATATCATTATAATATCGAGTTTGTGGTGACTTTGCCCAATTTCTTGTGGACTGCAATGTTCAGTGACTCATATTAGTACTTTTCTATATTTGAAAGAAAACGGTCATTGAGAGTGGTTGCATATAAATAAACTTCCGACGGTTAGCTTGTGTTCCCGACGGGCAAAATGAACTGTTAGGCGCGAAACTGCCGACGGGATAAACACACCCTCATGCTTAGGTATGGCCGAGGGTCTTAAGTAGCCGACGGTTAATTTGTACAGTCAACAAAACGTACGCCGACGGGTCACACAAACTGTCGAAGAAGCAATCCCTGAAGGTAAACACGTCGGGGATGCATGCCAGTCCTATGAATGTTGACCAGACAATTACCGAGCGTCAACCGTCGGCAACCTACCGTCGACAACAAAATTGCCGAGCGTACCGTCGGGAAATGGGGGAATCCCCGACCACGAGAGCGCGACGGTCAATGCCCGACGGTCGACGCTCGGAGATTATGTTTCCCGATGGTATAAGGTAATGCCCGAGGGTTGAATAACCGTCGGTGTTGCTTGGTTTTCTAGTAGTGCAGAGCGACAACCTCGAACAGTCGGACTGGTAGCCCTGAACAGTAGTGACCTGCTCACATTCAACATCACTTGATTTCTTGGTAGGACGAATACAGTGTACAATACTACTAACTCGAAGAGACCCTGAACCTGGACGAACGTCAGCACGAAACCACGTGTACAATGTTCCTCCGGCTGAATCTTTGCAATCGTCCACCGTGGAGTGCTCCAGTTTATTATAGAACTATACTTGCACAGTGCAGCTGTTCTCCAACACCAGCAGAGGACCTTCTTGGGTTGGAGATCGACGTGTCCCTTATTTTGTTTTTTCTTTTAAAGATGGACGTATCCCTTGGTTTGGAACAAGCAGCGGCGGTCCAGATGAAGATCATCTTCAGATGTGGCCAGAAGACTGTCTTCTTTTTGCATTACCTGGGACGACCAGCAACAGCCTATAAATAGATGAAGCTATACATTGCTCCGACAGTCGTGCCCAGCTCCATAGTTCTGCTTACGAGCTCTCGCTCCAGCTTTGGCAAGCAAACAAAACATGTCTGCCTCATCCACGGCTGTTTCCCAGCAGAATAACCCGTTGGAAGATATCCATCCACCTCCAATGCCGGTAATCAACCTTGGCTACCTCAGCCCTGATTCCACGACACGAGCGCGCCTCATTGATGATATCGGCAAAGCCTGCCGAGACCAAGGATACTTCCAGGTGTGCTAGCCACCAGCCTATGAATTTTTCTTTTTCCTTTTTGCTTCTCCTTTCCTTCGCCTTCTGCCCATAGTTCCTGTTGACATTTTCTGCAATGAACGGCTTTCCAGCGTAGTACTTAAGCTATTTTCTATCAATAGATCCTTGCTAGACCCTCAACAGGCTAGTCTGCAGGCGGTAACCGAACAAATACAGCTCATTCTGCCCATCCAAACCTCACTTGGTTGCTCCATTTGCAGGTTATAAACCATGGTATCAGTCAATCTATCATGGATGGTGCTCTTGAAGCAGCTTCCGAGTTCTTCAAACTACCAAGCGAGACAAAGGAGGAGTTTGCATCAGACAACCTCCGACAACCTGTAAGATATGACACCAGCACAAAAGACAGCATCAGTGTGTCAAGGGCATTCCTAAAGCAGTACGCCCATCCTCTTGGTGATTGGATTCAATATTGGCCCCAACAACCATCAATCTACAGGCAACACAGCTTTTTCAGAATTTCATTTTGCAAATCTGAACGATAAATTAGTTGAGCATGTTTGTAAGAGCTAACATGTATAGCTCTCGTTTTTCCCTCCTGAAATCAGGGAAAATATGGGCAAGTATGCTATTGAAGTAAGGAGGGTGGCATTGCAACTGATAGAAGCAATACTAGAAGGCCTAGGATTGGGCAAGGGATACCTGCATGAGAAATTCCATGAAGGCTTGCAACTATTGGCAGTGAATTGCTACCCTAAGGGATCACAGGTTCCTACAACAATAGGGCTGGCACCCCATTCGGATTATGGGTTCCTTACCATCTTGCTCACAAGTTGTCAGGGCCTTGAAGTTAGCCGACCGAAGCAGCAACAGCTGGAAAATGGTCCAGCAACTCCCGCATGCATTGGATGTCCACACTGGAGACCACATGGAAGTACTGAGCAATGGCCGAATCAAGACAGTTGTGCATCATGCCGTTCTGAATCCTGAAGAAGCAAGGATATCTATAGCTAGCATTCATGGTTTTGCACTGCATGAAAAGGTCGCATGTGCCAAGGAGCTTGTGGATGAGCACAATCCCGAGAAGTACAAAGAGAGCAGCTTTAGTAACTTCCTCGACCATCTTGCCGCTAATATGGACAACAATCGCAGGAACTTCCTTGAAAGCCTTAGAATGTAAGGTCTAAGGATAGGGTATAATCTTTACAACAAGTCCAGGAGTAGGAAACACGACATGCTATACCTACAATAGTTAAATCTCTATCTGTTTAACACGGAGGTACTGACCTGTCGGCTGTCGTATGCTGCACAACGTTTTCCCCTTTATTCCTTACTGCATCATTTTGGATCTGCCACAGGATAAGAAACCAATCAAGTTAGAAATCAGTCCAGTAGGGTGTATTGATGTTGCTGATGTAAGATCAAGCTTACATGTCAAGAATATCCTCTTTTTATGAATGTACGCTGAATCCAACTTTACCAATTTGAAACATGTCATAAATATAAGGTTATTCCCAGCCTAACTTTATTTAAATCCTAAAAATTTTGTTTATTCTGAATCTTTCTATTATGAATTCAGTTAACGACGAGATTTAGTATCCTTTCTTGCACTTTCATTAATTGTGAAACTTGAATTAACTGAGGGTTGGGCAAAATGAATGCCATATGTTCCAGCTAGCTTTCGGAGCATCAATCGCACGCACTCATTGCCGCCGATACAGATGAGATAGAATATAAAATCGCCGCTTCAAAGGACAGTTTTTCTGAACAGTAAGCATGTTTGGGGATGGCCTTTAGTTCACAAGGAGAATCGTAAGCGGAAGACGACAATGACGAGTTGGGCTTGGGCCTGCAGGGGTGTCTGCCTTTTTTGTTTTTGATACTTTCAGGGGTGTCTGCTTTGTGAACTGAAGGGCCCGTCCCATTAGGCAAGGTCGGTCCTCTTTCTGGTCCATTATGATCGACAATTCTAAGAGCATTCCAACAGTCTCTCAATATTGCAATTGATGTTGCTATTGAGAGGCTCCAATATTGTTTTCAAGATATTAGGAGTAGGACCTTTCGTAGTGTTCTAATAATTCTACGCCTCACTAAGCACTAGCACCAACTCGAGGACAAGAAGGAAGCCGAAGACTCTCCCATTCTTTTGCAGTCTTAGGAGGCTCTCATAATATTATTTTTGGTTTTTGGAGGCCTACTGGGAAACTGTTGAATCTGTTCAACTCCTAATATGCCAGTATTTTAGTTTTAGGATGGGATTGGGAAACGGATGGAAATACTCTAACGCTTTTGCGAGTGAATCACCAAAGGAAGGGTTGCTCTGCCTGTATTGTTTCAGCGGTACAAAGGTGAAAGCCATAAAATCATCTTAATTTGGTGCTGGTGGCTAGGATTCAGGTAGCAGGTTAACGACAGTGAAGTCGAAAGGACAATTTACGTGTAAATAGCCAGTAGTTGGGATTAGTGGTGATGGTGGGAGAAAGGAAACATTCTATTTTGTTAATGTGCTTTTCCAGGCTGCTGAAACAAAAGCTTTTTGTTTCCATCATGAAATCAATGGACCCTGGGTCGGGCAATATCGCCATGGAATCGGATGCTGCAGCATTGGCGATTGCTAAACACACCTAGTACTCTACTCATTTCAGTGGCCAGTGATAGGGTTGGTGATAGGCCACTGAATTCTTCCACACAACAGTGACACGTACTGTGAGCCGAAGTCAAGGATAAAAGCGACATAATGACCACTTCAATTTGGCTATCATCTTCATTGTCAACTTTAGATGTGGGAGAGACAATCAAACAAGTTCATAGGGCCAATAAGGTAAAATGCGATTTCGTGCCGTCGGTGGGTGAGACAAACGCACAGGTTCGGACAGGCTGCGGTGCAATTTTCTCTCCTCTTTGAAAATGATCTCACCTTATTGTTGCGAAACGTTTGGCACATAGAATGAACTACGAGACTTTTTTTTTTGTATTTCGTTTATATTGCCAAAGATTCTGCGGGAAGTTATTGAATTTGTGTTCCATGTGGAAAGAAAGAAGGCTCCTAAAACCAGCTTTTATAATTTTGTAGCGAAATACTGACAAGCCTTGAGTTTATATTCTCAAACAAGGAGAGCATATTTAGCTCGTAAGAACATATGGAGTATATAATGGGCGTGCTGCTGCTCCTGCTGCTACAGTCAACTGAATTGCTACAGTACGCGAATCCTCCGCTACAGTGTTCTCTCTCACTATTCAAACTGCAACTGCAACTGCATCCTCCAACCGAACACCCCGAATATATTCACTAAATACTGACAAGTCTCCAGCTCCAAAAAGATTCTCTTTTGAATGTCAAACAATAAGGATAACGGTCAAGGTTAATCAGCCCGAGGCCGGCACAGGGCGTCGTATCAGACAACTTTAGCTAAGTATGATGTCAAGGAAGTTCTACAAGTCAACCAATCAATATCAGACCGCAAATTTTCTGGTCAGCGTGTCATCAAGCATCACTGCAGCTCAATACTTTAGTCTCCTATGATGGAATAGTAAGCCAACCAGCACTAGGAAAACTAGACAGAAACAAACTACAGCGACCTGGAGGTGACCACCTTCCTGTACTTTATGTTTGAGTTGGAGCTCGTGGAAGCAGCTGTCTCCAGTCTCGCAGCGCCATTCTCCCCACGGCATCGACTCATCATTTGGCAGGGCACGGCGGTGCATGATGACGGCTCCAGTATATAGCAGCAACAAGGGAGCGAGCACTTGTTACCCCAATACCGGTATCAAGACCACCTAGGTACCAAAGCAACAGGCCGGCATGGCTATGAGCTTATTGAGCTTGCTGCTGTTGCTAACGCTATCTGCTTCCATGTCCATCTCGACATTCATGGCTGCAGGAGGCGACGACGAGGCCGCCCTGCTCGCCTTCAAGGCCGCGGCGATCAGCGGCCGGTATGACGATCCGCTTGCTTCGTGGAACGGCAGCACCGGCGGATATTGCAGCTGGGAGGGGGTGAGGTGCCAAGGCAGGGATCAGCGAGTGGTGGTGCTCAGCCTTTCATCTCGTGGACTCACCGGTGTCCTCTCACCGGCCGTTGGCAACTTGTCATCACTCAGGACCCTCAACCTGAGCTTCAACGGGTTCAGAGGGGACATCCCTGCTAGCCTGGGCCGCCTTCGCCACCTCCAAGTTCTCGACCTGAGCCGCAATTCCTTCTCTGGTGAATTCCCAATAAACCTGACCTCTTGCATCAATCTAACGACTATATTCCTCCGCTACAATCAGCTTCAGGGGCATGTGCCTTCAGAGATTGGTGATAAACTGACGGGCCTTAGGGTTCTAAGCCTTGATAATAACAGCTTTACCGGAACCATCCCAGCATCGCTAGGCAACTTATCATCACTTTATTACCTGGAAGTCGCCTTGAATCAGCTAGAGGGCACCATCCCTTCTAGCCTCGGCAACATCCAGAGCATCCAGTATCTGAATCTTGCCTACAACTACCTCTCGGGTGAGCCCCCACTCTCCATGTACAACTTGTCTTCATTGCAATGGTTGCAGCTACAAGAAAACATGCTTCACGGAAGCATTCCTGCTGATATCGGCAATAGATTACAAAGCATATTGGTCCTTGGCTTCTACTCGAACTACTTCACAGGGCCCATTCCTGCTTCGTTCTCCAACCTCACAACATTACATACACTCGATCTCTCAAACAATAGTCTGAGTGGATATGTTCCGCGCACGCTAGGAAGATTACATGCTCTGGGATATCTAGATTTGGATACTAACGGGCTAGAAGCTAATGATGAGGAGGGATGGGAATTTCTCACTTCTTTGTCAAATTGCACCCAGCTCTTCTTTTTAGATTTGTCCAGCAATGCCGCTTTCACTGGGCAGCTGCCAAGCTCAATAGCAAATCTCTCAACGAACCTGCAAACCCTCAGCTTTGCTGACACTGGGATTTCAGGAAGCATTCCCTCAGCCATCGGTAATCTGGTCAGCCTTCAAATTCTCAGAGGTCAGAATACTTTCATATCCGGAGTAATTCCAGAGAGCATCGGCAAGCTTGGAAACTTGACTAAGCTGCTTTTGTTCAACACGAACTTGTCGGAACAAATACCTTCATCCATTGGAAATCTCTCAAATCTGATACAGCTTGATGCACATCATGCCAACCTGGAGGGCCCGATTCCAGCAAGCATAGGGAAGATGAAGAATTTGAATATCCTTGATTTGTCACGAAACCGCCTGAACGGTTCAATTCCCGAAGACATTTTCAAACTACCACTCCTTTCTATATGCCTAAACCTGTCATACAATTCATTGTCGGGGCCCATTCCAGCTGAAGTTGGCAACTTGGATAACCTTAACAAACTAGCTCTATCTGGAAACCAGTTGTCTGGTGTGATACCTGATACTATTGGGCGTTGTACCGTGCTGCAAGAACTTTGGTTGGACAATAACTCATTCACGGGCAGTATACCTCAATCTCTGAGCAATATAAAAGGTCTGAGTGCGATTAACCTGTCCATGAATAGCTTTTCTGGTTATATTCCTGATGACATTGGAAGTATTCGAAACCTGCAATTACTATATCTCGCCCATAACAATCTGTCAGGATCGATCCCAATAGGTCTACAGAATTTGACATCATTGTCAGAATTGGATCTATCTTTCAATAATTTGCAGGGTGAAGTACCAAAAGAGGGCATCTTTAGAAATTTGACTGACTTCTTAATAACTGGAAACAATGATCTTTGTGGTGGAATACCTCAGCTTCATTTATCGCCATGCCACACAAATTTAGTGAAGATGAACAGAAAATGGCATTTGAAATCTCTTACAATTGCTCTTGCGTCAACTGCTGTGCTCTTCTTCTTAGCTTCAATTATAACACTCATTCAGTTTATCCATAAAAAGCTTAGACGGAAGCAGAAGAGCCCATTCCTACCACCAATAGCTGATGAACATAATGAAAGAGTTTCTTATCAAACATTAGCAGATGGAACAAATGGATTCTCAGAAGCCAATTTGCTGGGTAAAGGAAGCTTTGGGGCAGTATATAAATGCACTTTTCAAGAGCAAGGAACTACTGCCGCAGTGAAGGTTTTTAATCTTGAAAATTCTAGTTCTACTAAAAGTTTTGTGGCTGAATGTGAGGTGCTTAGAAGGGTACGCCATCGTTGTCTCATCAAGATCATCACCTGCTGCTCAAGCATCGATCACCAAGGTCAAGACTTCAAGGCATTGGTTTTTGAGTTCATGCCCAATGGGAGCTTAAGTGATTGGCTTCATCCAAAATCTAGCATGCCCACTTTGGGAGATGCTCTAAGCCTAGAACAGAGGCTAGATATTGCTGTTGACATTGTTCATGCTTTGGACTATCTTCATAATCACTGTCAACCACCAATAGTTCATTGCGATCTCAAGCCGAGCAACATTCTTCTAGCAGAAGACATGAGTTCACGGGTTGGAGATTTCGGCATATCAAGAATTCTTCCAGAAAGTGCAAGTAAAGCCCTGCTGAATTCAAACAGCACAATTGGAATAAGAGGCTCCATCGGCTATATTGCCCCAGGTAACTAAGTTGTTGTTTTGGTCATTATTTGTTTTTCTTAGTTCTTCTATGAAGTTGGAATACTGATGAATATATGTTTTGCACATTTATAGAGTATGGGGAGGGTTCTGCAGTCTCAACTGCTGGTGATATGTATAGTCTTGGCATATTATTGCTTGAGATGTTTACTGGAATTGGTCCCACCGATGACATGTTTAGAGACTCATTGGATCTGCATAAGTTTGCTGAGGACGGCCACAGTGAAAGAACCTTGGATATAGCTGACTCGACAATGTGGCTGCATGTCAAGTCAAAGGACAGCATTACAATGAGCAGAATCAAGGATTCTCTGGATTCTGTCTTCAGGTTGGCCATATCATGCTCAAAGCAAAATCCCAGGGATCGAATAACGGTGAGAGATGCTGCAGTAGAGATGCAGGCAATTAGAGATTCATATGTCATGTTTTCCAGTGATCTTGAGAAGGCACCACTTGCAGAAGTGGCAATCACAGCTGAATGTAAGGCATAATAGCTCTAGATGTATGCAGTAACCTTGAAATCTGTATTTCTTTGCATAAGAGCCTAAAAAGAATTGAATTCTATGCAAGCTTCACACTCTTAAGATGTGCAGCGTTTGAAGCTCCAGTGCACTGGGCACACCACAAGTGAATAATATAATACTTGCTGTACATTTCTATGGTTCCAGGAGTTATTTGGAAGACCAAATCTCACCTGACCCAGATCCCCATTTACAGCTACAGCTCAATCTGGAACAACCTCAAGAAGCGCAAGACCCCAACCCAGAGCCAAGTCTAAAGCCAAATACGAAAATTGACTGGCCAAAAAAACCTAGACTATCTACATTTCAAGTCACCAGATACTCGTAATAGGCTAATAACCGATAAATTTGCAGAGTGAACAAGAAAAACAGTTTAAACTCTCACAGACCAACAAACATCCAAAGGTCAAAGAGCTCAGACAGATACTACGGCAATCTGGATGCATCCAGAATCCAATGGTGGCAGTAGATGTAACATTCTGAGATCAAAGTGCTCAAACGGATAGTACGGCAATCTGGATGCATCCAGAACTCAATTTATAACAGTAGATGTAACAATCCAAGAATGCTTAAGTTCTGCAATTGCTCTAAGTGTTACCCCAGAGAAAGTGTACTAGGGCTGTATGTAGGGAATGAGGAAGTAGGCAACTAAATTACTCATTAGCTGATAGGAGCTATAAGAAATACAAGACTTCACTGTGCAGCTGCTCGTCACACAATAAACAATCAGGGCTGAAGGTTGAGGAAGGTGCATACCTCATAGTTGCAGCTCTTTTTAGGATAGCTTGTCATATATCTGATAGAGGAAGATCGGAGAGAAACTGAAGCCCCCATCCAAGAGAAATCCCACTACAGCACTGGCCATGAGAACAAAGGTAACTACTCAGCAGCTTGCGTGTCATCGAGAATGCAGAATACAAATGACAACGCGCATTATCATTTTGGGTGGAGGGTGGATTCTTGCGCAGTTCAGCTGCAAGAGCAGTGCCCAAATTTCCTTTCACATTCACAGATCAGTGCAGCTGCAATAATCTACCCTCCAGCGAAAATGATAGATTAGCAGATAAATCAAAATCGACAGACAATCAACCCTGTGTAACTTCTAAACACAATTTCAAGGAGTTGCTCCAGAAATTTCAGTCAATGCAGCACATTAATTTCACCATTGAAACAAAGCAATACAACTAACAAGCACATGACATTTTTCATAACGATTTTTTTCCAGTTTTCTTCACAAGATATGAATGAATCATCAATTCACTAAGAAGCACAATAAAAGCACAAGAATCCCGTACTAACTAGCTATTCCGGATCCACGAACTACAGCGGCCCACAACTACCATCATGAAGGACGAGAATGTCCGGAAGCACCTGCTCTAGAACCCTAGGAGATCTCCGCCCGCTCCCTCTTGGCCGTCTCTGCCTGGGGACTCTTGCCCGTCGGGACCTTCTTCGACGGCGGCTTGTTTTCCCCTTGGGCGGCATGTGCCGCGGAGGGGAAGGACGGCTTGGCTGTCAGGAACGCAGTTTCGTCAGTCATAACACACTCAGCGCCGTGTAATCCCACCTTTTCCATGCCCGTATGCCTGCCGCGAGAATTTAGGCTTTTGATTCGTGGCTGCGTTTGCCGCCGGCCCGCCGCCTCACGCCCTCACTCTCCTGTCGCCTCTGTCCTGCCTCTCGCGAATCAACGCGACAAGAGGAAAATCAATTGATCATCCAGGATTCAGGGACATGAAGTGGTCTGAAAGGCCGAACTGCGGAAGTGGCCCAGCAGAATGCACTAGAATTGTACTCCCTCCGTCAAAGGATGACGTTCTAGCAAAACTCTCGAAAACCAAAGCGCCCGGCCATTTTACTCTGCTGCCCTCATTAATTGTTTTTTTTTTGTGGAGAAGGACCACGAAGCGCAGCCTGGCCACTGCGGGGATTGGACGTGCGTGGGACCGGGAGCGGCAGACGACAGGTATTTTGGGACAAATGGTTTTGGCTAAAACGACATGCATTGAGGGACAGAGGGAGTACTAGAAAACTGGCGCGCAATTAGCGCGCCTAATTGCCGTTTGCGCTGCGCACACAAGCTGAAGAGGCATGGTTCTGTATGTGACAATCTAATTGATTAGCTCATATAAGCATGAGTTAAATTAAATGTAAAATTGGTAAGAAAATATAAAGAGGCATCCTATATTAAATAAATATTTTGAATTATGCATTTTTAGTCATTTTATTTTATACAGAAAAAACCTTGATTCTTTTTTTTTCAAATTATACATGTCAATTAAAGTAAATATTTCGGTAGTGTTCTAAATATATCAACCATCATTTTAGATAACCAACCGATCAAATAACAACTCAATAGTTTGAATGTTTGATACACTAAATAAAAATTTGATAAGACTGCTGATACATATCTAATTGCTGAATTGATTAATTTTATGGATGACGATGAAGCTGGTACCTTGAGTACCATCAGGTTAGGTCCCTGAGGTTAACATACTGCTTAAAAAAATTATTTCTGTACTAAGATATATTAGACATTAAGTTCAGAAATTAATATAGGCTAAAAACAGGGCAACTCACAATAAAGTAGTATAACCACAGGCTCACAAATAAGTTTGGATATAGTCATAGTAATTGTTTTTACTGGCCTAACTGAAGTCCATCTTCTATCAGTACAAGTTATAGTACGATCCCTTGCCTCAACATTGAATCCATTTCTGTTTTTTTTTCTGTGGCTAGATGGCATGTGGAGAGATGATGTGACAGTTTTAAAGTTTTCAGATTATAATATCAAAACACTAACAGATTCAACTAACATTCCTTTTCCGCTTAGTTCCCGAAACCTTTGTCCAACATAGCATAAAATTTGTACTGAAAGTAAATGAAATATTAGCCCTGCTCATGCATGGGTCACGAGTTACCTAAGTCAATTCACGCGAGCCTAAATTGTTTGTTGCAAGGCCGCTGGATGCTGGTGATCATTGGTACTGGTAACCCTACTAAGATAAGCTCAAAGGATCCACTCAATCATGCCCTAACCAGATTTTATATGTTACCAATTTGGTAAGTAAAAGAGATTGGTCCCCTATCAAACGATTGCCACTGCTAGAAAAGAATCAATTGCTCTTCTATATACTTGCTCCACTTATCAAAAGAGAATGTACATAATCTTGTATGTTTGACACTTTTAACTAACTAACATGTTTGACACTTTTAACTGACGTATTTTTGTAATATATCTAATAACATATAGGAAACAAAAGATGAAATTGGGATGAACATACAAAGACTAATTTACAGTTCATAACGATCAAACATATAAAACTTCAGTTTGCATAATGTCAACCTGCATATTTAAATTGCAACACACTTGTACATGTTACTGCTACTGGCAATGCTGCTAAACCAATAGGCTTAGGTCCATTCACACCTGATAGCAAGGATGTTCTTCCGTCGAGCTGCAATATGAAACAAAAAAGGCCTTTTAACACAAGCATTTCACTGATAGCTTCAGTCTCAACTGAACCATCATATAAGGTAGTGAAAAACAACAGAAATGGAGAGATTGGGCTACTGCATTTTTTCATTGAGACATAAGTAAATTAGGTTGTACCAATGAGACATTTCGTCAAGCATCTGGAAAGCAGCAGCGTTTTGAGGGCTAGCAGAGCAGAGTTGGAGCAGTGCGCCAAAGCTCCTAGCGTTTGCATTTGTCCAGCTTACGCGAGACACTATGCGGAACTCAAGCATGCATGCTTGTTGCTTCTACATGCACACGCACGCCGACGCGACCCAGCAGGTCGCGCTCGCTCGTCGTTGCAGCCCGGCCTCGAGGTTGTGTGGCGGTGGCGGAGGAGGTAGCTCTGGAGTGCGGCAAGGAGTCAAAGACAACAACGATCGTCGTCGTATGCTAGCGAGGGAGGCGGCTCGGCGGAGTCGTTGGTGTCTTACTTGATGAGAGGAAGGAAGGCGCGCCGCGGTGGAGGATTGGAACGAACGGGGTCGGAGGTGCAGGAGGAGGCAGAGTCCTTGTCATCTGACACGAAGTTTCTCCGCGAAGCTCGGGGCGGGGCCTCGCCGGGGTTGAGAATGCCAGGCTAGAGGCCAGGCAGCCGGGGTGGGAAGATTGTGCAGGACGGTGGGGGGATGGGGAAGGTGCTGATCGGTGGGGCTGCAGGCGGCGGGCGCATTGGGCACTCGAAGCTTCTCACGAAGAAACGAAAGGCAAGAGACTGGACAAATCACCAGCATTCATCGGCTTATCGACGGTGGAAAGTAACGGACCAATCAGAAGCCAAGAAACCTTCACGTTTTAGAATAGAGAAGATGCTAAACGGCCCGGCCCGGCTCGTTAGGTATGTCAGTCTGCTCTCGGTTCATTGCCTTCACAGGTCTTTCGGAAAGCAGCAAAAGAAACTTTTTTTTTTTTGCGATGAACAAAAGGAAACACTTGACTTGTCCTGTTTTTTCAGCTGGAGAAAAACATCGAGATGAGCGCTTCATTTTTTACAAACGGATGTTGCCGTGCCAAATTTCATGAATGCTGTGAGACAGCGTAGAAGCTGACCGACCATTTGCTGAATCCCATCAGTAACTGGGGCGTGACTGCGTGAGGGTTTGGCCTGCTTAATTCTGAACTTGTCTAGTTCTTGTACCATCCTAATATGCAGTAACGGCCAAACGGGGGATTGTGACCGAAGTAGGGACTGCCACTGAAGTAGCTGACGAGCTACCTGGATTGGGTGTGGATTGGACTTTGGAGCAAGGCATGAGGCGAAACTAGACAAATTGGCAGTGGGCCAGTGGCAGACCAAACTTCTATACAGTAATTCTTTTTGTGCTTCGTGCATTTTGCCGACACAACCAGTCAAGGTTAATCTGCGCTAGGCCGGCACTGGGCATCTGGTCTTCTTGACTCAGGAACGAACGTTTGTGAAGTTTGATGCCAAGAAAGTTCGACGCGTCAACCAATCGATATATATCAGACCATGATTTTCTCTAGTTGGGTTGCCATCAAGCACCACTACAGTTCAAGAACTGAGTTTCCTGATGTTATAGTATAGGCAAACTAGCACTAGGAAATTAAACTGGATAGAAACAAAATACAGTGATAATAATCCCAGGCCTTGGAGATGCACTCTAGTAGTGTATGTTCCCGGTCGGTCTCGTAAAAGCAGATATCAATCTCCGAGTGCCATTCTCTTCACGGCATTATTTCCCCAACCACACGTACATGCATGTCGTGGTGAAGGATAGTAAGACGGATCTGTAATGAATAGTAGCAGCAAGCAGCTGCCTTACTTTTTCATTTAATTAACAGAAGCTGTGACAAACAAATTAGTATCATGCACCAAGTTATATATTAATCCAGTAGATTATGATAATGAACTCAAAATTAGAAACAAGTAAAATCCTTCTAATGAATTTCTTAAATGAAATGCTTTTGTAACAAGCACCAGCTATCTTGATGCTTGTGGTCACAAAAGCCGATGGCGAGACCTAACTGCTACGGTTGTTGTCTCTGCGGATTACGGTGATGTGCTTGATTGGTGGAACGGTGCATGACCCTCCCTGCAGGCTCTGTGGCTGGGACAACGCGGTTTTTCTTTTTCTTTTTTTTTTGGGCAGCGGCCTGGACATACGGCCCCTCCCATGGACGGAGTTGGCGGAGAGGCGGGCGGCTTGGATTCAAGGGATGGGAGGAATTGAACGAATTTCGAATCTCAAAGGGCACGCGTCCTCATTTGAAAAGAGGACCGTACCTCAGGGCAGTAAAACAAGATTTCCGGTGGCTGGGAGGGCCATTTTAATTCACTTGCATGCCCTGGAAAGCAAATCGTAGAACCCTTCGACAAGGCTATGTTTATGGTCCGATAGGAGTCGGGATGATTTCCGTGTCATGCATAAGAGTTCATATTCAAATTAGCTAGGCGCAACACATTCTTACCCAATTTAGTGTTCCTCATATGTAAAATTTACGATGTTTTTTTTGGATAATGCAAAAAATTACTAAATAAAGTCCCTTGGACTTACGAGGTCTGCACCCCTAAACTTGCCCTTTCCTTCTTCCACGGCCTTAAACTTCGAACTTGCAAGGTTGTCTCTGACCTAAGAATGGTTTAACCTTCGCAAGATCGGCAGAAGGGACGTGGTCTTCCTTTATTTTTTATGACTGAATGAATGGATGTGTCTTCTTGATTCGCTACGAATTTCAATGGTTTTGTATTTGGTACCATACTTGTCTCAAGGTTTGGTAAATTAAGTCTATGGAATGTGGGGTCGGAGGATAAGAAAGTATGGCATGCCATAGTTTTGGCATGATACCAATCACACGACTGGGTTTGTGGCGTGGAAATGTGTGGTTATTATGAATCAAACACGTCCCGAATTTACTGAGGAGAATATGTTATAGAGTAAATTTCAGAACTACGACTTTAGCACAATTTCAGAAAATTACAGATTCTTCTTGACTCACCACGAACGTTAATGAACTTTGATGCCAATAGAAAGTTCTACCCACACGTCAACGAATCAGTATCAGACCATGAATTTTCCACTGCGCGTTCCATCAAGCACCGCTACTGTTCAAGAATTTGAGCTTCCTGATGGGATGGTAAGCGACTACAAGCACCAGAAAAACTGGATAGAAACAAAACAGAGCGATAAGAATCTTCGGCCTGTAGGTGACACTCCTGTAAATGTATATTTTTCAGGTTGAACTCATAACAGCAGAAGCAGATGTCGGTCTCGGAGTGCCATCTTCCTTACGGCATTGGTTCCTCATGTGGCAGGGTACCGACTCACAGTCAAGAGTGATCGCGACTTCCTGAAAACTTGAAGTTGGTAACCACACGAGTACATGTCACGGCGATGCATGATCATGATAACGTACGGGGTCCAGTATGAATAGCATCAGCGCCGCCTGCACTTGTTACCCAGCACCACCATCATCTTGCTCCCCATCCATCGCCACTGCACACCAAGGCAACCAACCTGCATGGCTATGCGCTCATTAAGCTTGCTGCTGTTTATGACGCTAGCTGCCTCCGTGTCCATCTCGGCCGCACATGCCGACGACGAGGCCGCGCTGCTTGCCTTCAAGGTCGCCGCCATCAGCGGCGGGTATGACGACCCGCTTGTTTCATGGAACGGCAGCACGGGCGGGGCGGCTACTGCAGCTGGGAGGGAGTGAGGTGCCGGGGCAGGCACCGGCGAGTGGTGGCGCTCAGCCTTGCATCTCGTGGGCTCACCGGCATCCTCTCACCGGGCATCGGCAACTTGTCATCATTCAGGACTCTCAACTTGAGCTTCAACGGGTTTGGCGGGGACATCCCTGCTAGCCTCGGCCGCCGTCGTCGTCTCCATGTCCTTGACCTAAACCACAACACCTTCTCCGGCGAGTTCCCCGTAAACTTGACCTCCTGCATCAACCTAAAGGCTATGATCCTCCCCTTCAACCAGCTCCATGGGCGCATGCCCTCTGAGATTGGTGACAAACTAATGGGCCTTAGGATCCTCAGCCTGGCAAATAACAGCTTCACCGGAACCATCCCCGCTTCACTGGGAAACTTACAATCACTTTTGGACCTAGAACTCGGTCTCAATAATCTACAAGGCACCATCCCTTGTCTTGGCAACATCCTGGGGTTCCGGTACCTAGACCTCGCCTATAACAACCTTTCCGGTGAGCCCCCACTCTCCTTGTACAACTTATCCTCGTTGCGACGGTTGCAGCTACAAAGAAACATGCTTCATGGAGGCATTCCTATTGATATTGGCAGAAGATTCCCTAGCATGCGAATCCTTCGCTTATACCAGAACCAGTTTATCGGACCCATCCCTGGTTCACTCTCCAACCTCACTGCACTACAGGAACTCCACCTCGGAGAAAATAGGCTTTGCGGATATGTGCCACGCACACTAGGAAGGCTATGTGCACTGCAATATTTATACCTGTATCGGAACAAGCTAGAAGCTAACGATATAGAAGGGTGGGAATTTATCACTTCTTTGTCAAACTGCAGCCAGCTTCAGCGATTAATTTTCAACAAAAATGCTGCTTTCACTGGGCAGCTGCCAAGCTCAATAACGAATCTCTCAACGACCTTGCAAATCCTCCGCTTGTCAATTATAACTCAATCTTGGAATATAAAGGGACTGAGCAGTGAGCACACTCAACTTGTCAATGCATAAGTTATCTGGCACTATTCCTGACGGCATTGGTAGTATCAAAAACCTGCAGCAGTTGTATCTTGCGCACAACAATTTGTCAGGGCCGATCCCTGCAGTTTTGGAAAACATGACATCATTGTCAGAGTTGGACCTGTCCTTCAATAATTTGCAAGGCGAAGTGCCAATAGAAGGAATTTTTAGAAATATGACCAAGTTTTCAATCACTGGAAATAGTGAGCTTTGTGGTGGAATACCTCAGCTTCATTTAGACCAATGCAGAAACAACACAGCGAAAAAGAATAGAACAAGGCGGATGAAGTATTTTACAGTAGCTTTGGCAATAAGCGGCGCAGTCTTAGCTATTGTCATTGCACTCTTTCAACTAGTCAAAAAATTAAGAATAAGGCAGAAGAGCTCATTCCTCGCACCAATAACTGAAGAGCAGTACCAGAGAGTTTCCTATCATGCACTGGCAAATGGAACTAATGGATTTTTAGAGTCAAATGTACTTGGTAAAGGGTGCTTTGGAGCGGTCTATAGATGCACCTTTCAAGGAGGAACCACTGTTGCTGTGAAGGTTTTCGATACCAAACAATCTGGATCTACTAAAAGTTTTGTGGCTGAATGTGAGGCGTTGCAAAGGGTGCGTCATCGCTGGCTCATAAAGATAATTACATGCTGCTCAAGCACCAATCACCAAGGTCAAGACTTCAAGCAAGGCATTGGTTTTTGAGTTCATGCCCAATGGTAGCTTAAAGGATTGGCTTCATCCAAATTCCGATATAGGCACTCTGAGAAATACTCTAAGTCTAGAACAAATGCTAGACATTGCAGTCGACATAATAGATGCAGTAGAGTATCTTCATAACCACTGCCAGCCACCAATTGTTCACTGCGACCTCAAGCCAAGCAACATCCTTCTTGCACAAGACATGAGTGCCCAAGTTGGAGATTTTGGGATATCAAGAATCCTTCCAGAATGTGTAAGTGAAACCCTACAAAACTCAAATAGCACAATTGGAATAAGAGGATCCATTGGCTATGTTGCTCCAGGTAACTGAAATTGTTCTGTTTTGGTCTTTCCTCAATGTTCCTTGCTATTGCATATATATTCCATATTAATCAATATGATTTTCTTTGAAATCGTAGAGTATGGTGAAGGTTCTTCTGTGTCAACTCTTGGTGATGTTTACAGCCTTGGGATATTGCTGCTTGAGATGTTTACAGGAAGGAGCCCGACTGATGATATGTTCAATGGTCTATTGGATCTGCACAAGTTTGCAGAGGATGCTTTGCCTGATAGAATCTGGGAGATAGTTGATTCAACAATGTGGCTGCATGCAGACACCTATGAAAACACTACAGGAAGTAAAACTGAGAACTGCTTGGTATCTGTTATTGCTCTTGGGATATCCTGCTCAAAGAAACAGCCCAAAGAAAGGACACTGATAGAGAGTGCAGCCGCTGTCCGAGATTCATACCTCATTTATGCCAGATCTGCTGCAGAGTAGTAACAATTCTGCACCAAGTTGCAACAACAGTGAATAAGTAGAGCTCCGCATTATCACTTACCTGAAATAATATGGATGGATGAATGTAAACTTGCAGCTCTTGCTTCATTATTAATCTGCATTTGTTTGCATCAGATATATTAATCTATAGAACGCTGAATAATTGTGTCAAGCAAATAATAAGATTCATGATTTCAACTGTTCAGTATGACTTTCCTTGTACAGAATTGTGGCCTACGAACAACTACTTCAATGGTGGAGGACACATGATCCTGGGATAACTAATGGCACATTTGGTAGTTAGCATACGTTTTTGGGCTATGCTCCTGTGGAACTGCTGAATAGCACAATAAATTTGAAAACATCGAGCAAAAAAACTAAAGATATATATGGTGTGTTGGAATAAAATGTTCAGCATTTCCTAGTGCTCCACTTTTAGCAATCCTCTGAAGTTGCTCTGTCGGAGATCTTTCATGATCAGGAGAAAAAAAAAAGAGGATCATCGCTTCTCTAGAGTCACCCTTGTGCCTTTGTAAGAGAGCTGCATCTCGCAAAAACAAGAAGAATGATTAGCATATACTTCCTCCGTCCATAAATATAAGGATTCGCTGACTTTCATCCAACTCGTTTGACCACTCGTCTTATTAAAAAAATTATAAAAATATAAAAATAAATAAGTCATAATTAAAGTATTTCTAGTGATAAAACAAGTCATAATAAAATAAATAATATTTGCAAAAAAAAATTGAATAAGACGAATGATCAAACGAGTAGGCTGAAAGTCAACTAATCTTTATATTTATGGACGGAGGAAGTATATTATTAAAAATGCAGCAGTTTGTACAAACGAGGCAGAAAATATAAGCAGTGCTTCTTGCCTTGTTGCAGGGCCTGGCGGCTATTGGAACATCATGAACGTTCTTGCCATGAGTGGTGTGCGTCCGCGGTCTAGCCACATCGACATCGTCGTTGGTGTGAATCAACAAGTATTCCCCGTGTGCGTGGCCGCAGCCGCAAGTCTGGTGATAATGCGGGCGCCGTGGGGGAGTAGAACACGAACTCTTCAACGGAGGCGGGCAGACCACGGCAGATTCGAGCTCTGATGGATTTGGTCCAGATCAATCGATTCTTCCTCAATTTTATTTTTCTCTTCTCAAACTCAACCCGCAAAATCACCAAATTCGAATCATTATCTATCGATAAGCACAAATTGATCACATGTTTCTCTTCTGCATCTCCCAACGCATCCATTTTGGTGGTCAACAAAACCCATTCAGTCGAATCTCGCGGTTACCATCATACCATGGATCTTGTCAAGGCTGCTGTCGTGTGGTTGATGAGTAAGAAAGGAGCAAGGGCTGTGTTGGCATTTCGAATTGTTTGATGGCTGTTATCTAGCTGCGGTGGCACGGGGGGATAAATTTTTTTGGATGCACCACCCAAAAAACTTCTTTTTTTTCTTTTTTTAGATGCACCACCCCAAAAAAAAGAAGAAAAAAAAGAAGTTTTTTGGATGGTTGATAAGGGATGACACTTCATGTTTATGGCAGTGAAGAGATTTTCCCTTCCAATGTCCCTTCACTCAACCATGCTGGGAGTTTGCAGGAATCTAATGGGATCATAACCTCAGCTTCTTTAAAAAGCTGCTGCAGATTGTGGTCACATGTTTTTCATAGAATTCTTCTCAATATCTTGCTGGGAGATATGGAAACAAAGAAATGCCCTCATCTTCAGAAATATTAACCCTTCCTTTTAACTCTTGAAAAATATGTTTTATAGATATTGTGAAAACTCACCTGTATTATAGAATGAACCAAAGTCTTACACAATTAGTTCAAGCCTGGCTGGATAGCCGGTTGTAAGTTTTTCTGTACCCTTTAGTAGTTTAGAACATGTACAGTTTGGTTACCTTTTTTATTTAATATATAACTACTCTATATTCTTTTAAAAAACTGAGAGGATTTTTCTTAACTCAACAATATTCACACCAGAATTCGCTAAATTGTGAACACCAGAATACCTCGCCACTTAAGGCACTAACTTTATTGGAGGGGAAGGGCACTGTGACGATAGCATCTTAGAAATCAAAGGATGGAATTGATACATTCTTTATTTTATCTAAAAGTCTATATGTACTGAAATCTCAAGTCAGGAATATAAACCAAAACAGGAAAATAAGGTTGCCGTAAATCAATAAAGAAATAAGGACACCATTATATTAGTATTGTAGATCAAAACAGGAAAAATAGGTTACTGTCAAGGAATAGCAAAGTCAATAAAGCTACATGTTAACAAATCTGTATCATGCCATGAATTTTGCAATCGGGGCACCATCAAGTACTGTTGCAGCTAAATAATTTATTTCGCGAGTGGAAGTCGCCGCCATAAACATTAGAATGCCATTTTTCTACGCCATTAACTCCTTGTTTGAAGGAGACTGACTCAAAGTCAAGATTAAACGCGACGCATCAGCAAGCAGCACCTAACTTGCCACCCGCCTGTCCTGGCCCGCCCATTGCCCACAGCGTAAGTACCAAACCAAAGGCCATGGCAATGCGCGTAGTGAAGCTACTCGCCTCCATGCTCATCTCGACCCTTTTGGGCGCACAAGCCGGCGACAAGGGTGCACTGCTGGCCTTCAAAGCAGCGGCGATCATCGGTGGCTCCCACGACGACCCGCTTGCTCTGTGGAACGGTAGCACAGGCGAATATTGCAGCTGGGAAGGGGTGAGGTGTCGAGGCAGGCACCGACGAGTGGTGGCGGTCAACCTGCCCTCCCACGGGCTCAATGGTGTGCTCTCACCGGCCATCGGGAATCTTTCCTCACTCAGAACTCTCAACCTGAGCTTCAACAATTTCAGGGGGGACATCCCTCCTAGCCTCGGCCGCCTTCGACGCCTCCACGTTCTCGACCTAAGTCACAATACCTTCTCCGGTGAGTTCCCTGTAAACCTAACGGTTTGCATGAACCTAAAGACCATGAACCTCCGGTTCAATCAACTCCATGGGTGCGTGCCCTCGGAAATTGGGGACAAATTGATGGGCCTTAGATTTCTGAGCCTAGGAAAAAACAATTTTACTGGAATTATCCCGACGTCACTGGGAAACTTATCATCGCTTACTATCCTGGAAATCGCAATCAATCCGTTAGAGGGCACCATCCCTTCTAGCCTTGGCAACATCCCCGGCATCCAGGATCTAAACCTCGCCTTCAACAACCTTTCTGGTGAGCCCCACTTTTCTTGTACAACTTGTCTTCATTGCGATGGTTGCAGCTACAGGGAAACATGCTTCGTGGAGGCATTCCGGTTGATGTTGGTAGAAGGTTCCCCAGCATGCAAATCCTTCGCTTCTACTCAAACCAGTTTACCGGACCCATCCCTGATTCAGTCTCCAACCTCACAGCACTGCAGGAACTCCACCTCGCAGAAAATAGGCTTTGCGGATATGTGCCACGCACACTAGGAAGGCTAGGTGCCCTGCAATATTTATTACTAGATCAGAACAAGCTAGAAGCTAACGATATGGAGGGGTGGGAATTTATCACTTCTTTGTCAAACTGTAGCCAACTCCAGATGTTAGGTTTATCCGCCAATGCCGCTTTCACTGGGCAGCTACCAAGCTCAATAACGAATCTGTCAACGACCTTGCAAATTCTCAACTTCGATGCCACTAGTATTTCCGGATGCATCACCTCAGCCATCGGCAATCTGGTCGGCCTTCAATTCCTCGGCGCGGCAAATAATACTCTGTTGTCCGGAGTGATTCCAGAGAGCGTCAGCAAGTTGGGAAACTTGGTTGTGCTATATTTGTTCAATACTCACTTGTCAGGCCTCATACCTTCATCCATTGGAAACCTATCAAAGTTGAATTTATTATATGCACAACATGCAAAACTGGAGGGGGCAATTCCAGCAAGTTTAGGGAAGCTAACTAATTTGGAAGAGCTTGATCTATCTTCGAACCACTTGAATGGTTCCATTCCCAAAGAGATTTTCAATTTAACACTCCTCTCTGGTTTATTAAACTTATCATACAACTCACTATGGGGATCCCTTCCTTCTCAAGTTGGTAGCTTGAAGAACCTCAACAGTATGGTTCTATCAGGAAACCAATTGTCGGTGAAATACCAGATAATATTGGGGAGTGTACAGTGTTGCAACAGCTTCAGCTAGACAATAACTTGTTCAAGGGAATCATACCCCAATCTCTGTGGAATATAAAGGGACTCAGTGCACTCAATCTATCAATGAATAAGTTGTCTGGCTTTATTCCTGATGGCATTGGCAGTATCAAAAACCTGCAGCAGTTGTATCTTGCACACAACAATTTGTCAGGGACGATCCCCATAGTTTTGGAAAACATGACATCATTGTCAGAGTTGGATCTGTCCTTCAATAATTTGCAAGGTGAAGTGCCAAAAAAAGGCATTTTTGGAAATATGACCAAATTTTCAATCACTGGAAATAGTGAGCTTTGTGGTGGAATACCTCAGCTTCATTTAGGTCAATGCCAAAACAACACAGTGAAAAAGAATAGAACAAGGCGGTTCAAGTTTCTTGCTGTAGCTTTGGCAATAAGCGGCGCAGTCTTCTTCTTAGCTATCATCTTTGCACTATTTCAACTGGTCAACAAATTTAGAAGAAAGCAGAAGAGCTCATACCTGGCAACAGTAAATGAGGAACAATACCAAAGAGTTTCATATCATGCACTAGCAAATGGAACTGATGGATTTTCAGAAGCCAAATTACTTGGTAAAGGGAGCTTTGGAGCGGTCTATAGATGCACCCTTCAAGGTGAGGGAACTATTGTTGCTGTGAAGGTTTTTAACATCGAACAATCTGGATCTATTAGAAGTTTTGTGGCTGAATGTGAGGCACTGAAACGGGTACGTCACCGTTGTCTCATAAAGATCACTAGGAAGTCTGGTGCGCTCCGCTGCACCCGTTAAATTAAATCAAGTCTTGTGTTGCAGGTCCATGTGTTCGTGCTCACGCGAATGGCTCAATGCTCGGCATGCCTGGCGTTTCTGTTATGCCCAAATAGGCTTTAGTTGGACTTAGTGGCGTTTTTGTCTAGCCCAAATCGAAGTGGCCATCGCTGGCGTCGTTGTGCCGCTTTGGGCCAGCCCAGCGACGTGGACCGTCCTGGTCCAAGCGTTACACATGAGCCTGCCTCTTCTTCCCGTCGTCTCCTCCGCTCATCAAAGAAGCACACACACAAGCTGCTCCCTGCTCCGCCATTGTCTGCGAGAGAAGGCCCTCAAGATTCCCCGTCCATTCCAGTTGTGGAGCTCCAGCTAGCTTGTTCAACACCGGCCACATCCTATCCCCAGTCCCCGCACTACCCGCTAGCCTTAATTTCTCTGAGCGCCGCCCCCCTTCGCGTTCTCCCATTCGGCTCCATCTGCTCTGAGCGGCGCCCCCCTTCGCGTTCTCCCATTCGGCTCCATCTGCTGTTCTGCGCACGCCAGTCATCAGTCAATCTTCACACGGCATCGCGGCCCACGCTGCGCCACCTTCCTCCCCCTCCTCGCCCTGAAGAACCTCTTGGTCGGAAAACCAGGCCCGGGCACGGGTCGACGCTGCGTCGATGGCGGGCGCTCCAGACCCGGGCTGACCTGCGCTTCCAACGGCTGAGGTGCGGTGACACAAGGCCTGTGCGGAGGCGGCTGTGGCAGCCCACGGCCCGTACGGGTCGACCTCACCATGGCCGGCCGTCTATGCTAGCGCCCGGCGGCCCACAGCCCGGCAAGCAAACCGACTTAGCGTCGGGGACGTGCTCGCCGCGGAAGGTGGCCACGACGGCCGAAAATGACGTGCTCTCACGGTATGTGTCCACGTCTCCCAGATTGCTGTGGGGAGCATCAAGCTTTGTCCTATCAGAGTATAGGTATAACATGCTGCTCAAGCATCAATAACCAAGGCCAAGATTTCAAGGCATTGGTTTTTGAGTTCATGCCCAATGGTAGTTTAAACGATTGGCTTCACCCAAAATCTGACATAGGCACTATGCGAAATACTCTAAGCCTAGAACAAAGGCTAGACATTGCTGTTGACATCATAGATGCTTTAGACTATCTTCATAACCGCTGCCAGCCACCAATTGTTCACTGCGATCTCAAGCCAAGCAACATCCTTCTTGCACAAGACATGATTGCTCGAGTTGGTGATTTTGGCATATCAAGGTTGCTTCCAGAATGTGCAAGTAAAACCCTGCAAAATTCGAATAGCACAATTGGAATAAGAGGATCCATTGGCTATGTTGCTCCAGGTAACTGAAATTTTTCTGTTTCGGTCTTTCCTCAATGTTCCTTGATATTGCATATATATTCCATACTAATCAACATGATTTTTCTTTGAAACCGTAGAGTATGGTGAAGGTTCTTCTGTGTCAACTCTTGGTGATGTTTACAGCCTTGGGATATTGCTGCTTGAGATGTTTACAGGAAGGAGCCCGACTGATGATATGTTCAATGGTCTGTTGGATCTGCACAAGTTTGCAGAGGACGCTTTTCCTGATAGAATCTGGGAGATCGTTGATTCAACAATGTGGCTGCATGCAGAGACCTATGAAAACACTACAGGAAATAAAACTGAGAACTGCTTGGTATCTGTTATTGCTCTTGGGATATCCTGCTCAAAGAAAAAAACCCAAAGAAAGGACACTGATAGAGAGTGCAGCCGCTGAGATGCATGCTATCAGAGATTCATACCTCATCTATGCCAGATCTGCTGCAGAGTAGTAACAATTCTGCTCCAAGCTGCAACAACAGTGAATAAGTAGAGCTCCACATGATCACTTACCTGAAATAATATGGATGGATGAATGTGTTGACGGTAAAATGTGTGTTCTACCGCTCGCACACGCGGCCTAGGAGATTTGCTTCACTCCGTTCAGGACCAAAACTTGGAACGCGGTGAATTCCGGAGCGTGCCAGTCGATTTTCCCTGCAAATCGACAAAGACAAGAAAAGCGTGTAAAATTCCCGGGCTATCGGCCCCGGACAGACCGATGCGTAACCGCAGCCGATGTTAGTGGATAAAAATAACACAAAAAATAAGCACTCGGCTGTCGGCTAGAAATGAATCGACATGTCGCAACAGTAAGTACTCGCGCGATATATAAAGCAAAGCATGCAACAGAATCGGCGATCGGCAAAGCATGCAATCGGCAAGATCTATCGGCAAGCAACGCAGTAAGGTAAATCGACAATCGACAAAAGGGGTTCAGGCCTATACTTGAACAGGAGCAATAAGATATTTAAAGGCATGCAAGCATAGATCCGAACGTGGTAAACAATCGGCTAAACACCCCGAAAAAACGGTTAAACCAATAGCAGCTAACTATACCAATAATCTGATGATCGCTTCGCCGAGGACATGTCAACTAAGCGAAGTAGAACAGGACACGTCAAACTGTTCTACACGATCGACAGATACGGGTATAATCGGCAACTACCAGTCCCAGATACTTAGCAAATTAAATCTAGCTCTTAGCAACTGTTTCGCCGAGGACACGTCAACTAAGCAAAGCAGACAGGACAAGTCAAACTGCCTACCCAGTCACCAAGGACAGATCTAATCGACTAAGCACCTTAACCGTGACTCGAATAACCAGATCAAACAGAAATCGACATCAGCAATCGGCAACAAGGTCGCGGCGAGGACAAGTCAACTAACCGTGACAAAGAATTGGACCAGGTCTTAAACAATTCCATGCAGTCGATGCGTAATGTCAACCCTAGATTGATCTAGATTACCGGATAACTAGCAGCCACATCAATCTTAATCATGGACAAGTCGACATAACCAGATCGATGCGCTTACCTGACGAGATCCAGTCGAGCCGGAGCCCCGATGGACGCTGGTGACGAAGAACACGTCGAGAAATTGTGGCGGTGCGCCGAAGAGTTGATTGTATTGATTGTTTTTTACAAGCACCTGGGTCTATATTTATACACCCGAGGCAAGAGTCCGATTTGGACTTAAACACGACTCGTACTTGACCACAACTCGGTCAGTTCTTTCTTAATCTAGAATAGGAATTAAAAAAGGACACCAAACCACCCGGGCGCGTGCGGCTTCGGTTTCTTCTTTGGCTTCATGATATCCTGCGGGCCACCACTTTGGCACACAATCTTTTTTCACCCGGAGCGCATTCCATCTTCCACTGACAGCGGGTCCTAGTCCAAATTTTGGTATCAACACATGCCCCCCAAGCCGGGGTATGGAATCTCCATGCGCCGGATTGTTTTCCCATTTCTCGCGCTTCCTTGATTCCCGCGCCGTACTCAACACACCTGCAGTGCCCCTTCGTATCTTGTGCCGCCTGCAGCACGTCCCATCTTATAAATAGAAATCCATCTACCATTCTTATCTTTCTTCCTTCTCTCGCCGGCGCGTCTCTTCATCTCCTCATTCTCTCTCCTTATCTTGCTGCCGGCGATCAATCCCCTCGGAAGACCAGGAACCGAAAACTTCTCAAGATTTCTCGCATCTTCATCGCAATGGCGCAACTTACTGCTTCCTCCACTGCCATCCCCGAGGTATCAATCTTCCACTCCATCCCCGTTCTTGAACTAGGATAGGGTTGTGTTCTTGCGGTACTGTAGATCCCTTCGTTCCTAAGCTATCCCCATACTTCTTTAAACTTTTGACTTGATTAAATTCATTTTCATTGTTTCTAGGAACTGCGAAACCAGATCTTGATCCCTACAGAACTCGCCACACATCGTTACTTAGGACCCATGGGCGATCCAGATCCATTAACCTTCATCTGCAGCGAAACCCTTAGAATGCCCTTCAAGAGATCACCAGTAGCACTAGGGACATGGGCAGGTAGCTTCAGATCATGGCCCACTGAGATCCAAGGCTGGCGTGAATGGTTCCTTAGGGTCAAAGCTGCAAAATCGGCAATATGGGCAACTGTCGGCATAGACCACTGTTTAGAACTCACCCTTGCTGATATGAAGAAGAATGAGCCAATGTTATCGGCATCCTGCTACTTCTGGTCTGACGCATTGAATGCCTTCCTTTTTGGCCATGGACCAATGACTCCAACCCTCATGGACGTCAAGATGCTTACCGATCTGGATGTAACCACTAATGCAAGCCTCCAGAGTTTGAAAGTCAAGCCATCACATAAGCTTGATGCCAGAGACATCGGCGGATGGAAGAAATATATCACCACCTTCCGGAAAACAGGACCAGTGACAGACAAAGAACATGCCGCTTTTCTGACGATGTGGCTTGAGCACTTCTTCTTCTGCGGAGCCCAACTCGGTCCTGTATCCAATCTGCAGAACTTAGCAGAAAGATTGGCAGCTGGCACTGAAATGCCTATCGGCAAATATCTGCTTGGTGCCCTTTACTCTTCGCTTCATCAGGTTGCCGAGAAGCTCTGGCAGGATACCCCAATCGGCAATATTGGTGGTCCATGGTGGTTCCTTCAGATGTGGCTCACCCTGCACTCTTATAAAGCCATGCAACTTCAAGACTTGCATTCATACAGCTTTCCAACCCCTAATCAAGCTGGGCGCCGATGCACCTCACTGGGAGAAGCTTTGGTATCGATAGACGGAGTTAGAATGAATGCCGATCTCTTGGCTTCATACTTTAAAGCTTTCTACAGAGGCATCAACGATGATCATCTTGATTGGTTTCCATATGAAAACCCTGACATCATGGATCATTTTGAGATTCCTTTTACCTTTCGAGCTGACAATCCTCTCCAGAACGCAGTATCGGCAAACATCTTCGCGACCTGTATTAAGCCTTGCATTTTGCCGACAGGATTGAACGCAACAGGCCACCAGAAGCCGTCATACGAATTCTACAACCCTTCATTTGCTGCAAGACAAATGGGTCTCGGCCAGGTTCCTCCTAGTCTCTTTTATGCCGATAAGGTCAAAGCTCGTGCCGTCATCGAATCGACTCTGGAGTATTCATGGCTATTCGGTTTGACTGAGAATCTACCCCTCGGCCACATCGACAACATTGTATTGGCTCCTTCTTGCACGAAGCTCTTCAGGCAGTGGTGGGCAGAATGGTCCAAACATCTCCAATGCGCCAACACAGCATCCTTCATCTCCAATCTTCCGCTTCCCGAACCAATAGGAGAGGTAACCGATCTCAATTTCCATCATTTTCTCATCGACAAATCTTTAACTGTAGCTTTTATTTTGCAGTCTGACACCGAAGATGCTCCTACAGAAAGCAACAGCGGAATCGGCATCGCGTACGTGGCTGCACATCCAGATCCTGTTCTTGGCTCTGACGCACCAACTCCAGCCCAAGTTCTTAAGGGTCAAACCTCTAGAACAAAGCGTCAGGGCCCCCGCTTCAAAGTCCCAGCCAAGCGTCATAGAGCTCTTTTGAAACAACCAAGCTCTGCGCCAACTCCTCCCAGCAGCCCAGTAATCATTCTTGTCTTCATAATCAATTCTATGACTTAACAAAAATTGACATCTAACCTTTGTTTTAATTTCAGGGCAATTCCGGAGAAGCTGTCGAAGAAACTGAAGTCCATTCTCCTGAAGTCCACGCTGACACCGAGCCTGAAGAAACCGAAGTTCGCGCTGATACCGATGCTGAAACTGCCCAACAAGCACCAGCTGCTACTGCCTCAGAAGAAATCGGCATCGAAACTCAACAAGTACCGGCTTCAGAAGAAATCGGCATCGACACTCAACCACAGGTTTGTCCTTGAAACTTGTCCATCGGCATCTACGTCTTTATTGACTCCACATTTGATTAGATGCAAGAGCGAAGGGAAGAAGAATCGGCACACCTCTCTGTTGATGAACCTGGAACTTCTCAAGCAGCTCCTATGCAGAACATACCAGGGAGCCGTTTCTCAGATCCTGGAGCATCTTCTTCTCAAGCTACTCCAGTTGAAGCTGATATCGATCTATCTGAGGTAACAAATATCGATCCCCTTTTTTTTTAATCAATTTACCATTTAATAACCATCTTCTGTACTCTCAGGCACGTGTAGTAGAGCCAATTATCGCCATACATCATCGGCAACCACTGCCAATCGACATTCGCAATGAACTGGTCGAGCTGGAGAAAAGACTTGACTTTGCCACTACCGAAGATCTTACTCGCAATGCAAGTCCAATCCGTGCTAGATTTGAAGTGATCCAGAATCGCCTTCCAAGGGACTTGAGAGTTGCACTCCATCCAGTGGCATACATGGAGTTTCGGCGTCTTGACTATGAACAAGCTCAAGAAAATGTCAACCGCCGATCCCATCAACGTCAACTTGTCTTGGCAGCAGAAAAAGCTCTTGAGCTCTCACAGCAAGAATTGGAGAAATACAACTCCATGAAGAAGCGGCTAACAGAAGAGGAGAATCGGCTGACTCAGCTGAAGAAAGAAGCTGAAGACTTGAGAGCAGCTCTGCAGGCTAAGGAACAAGAAGTATCGGCATCGGCAGAAACCATTGCCAAGATCAATGCCTCCATGCTTCAACAAAAAGATTCGCTCAATGCCTCCATTGAAGCTTCACAACGCGCCTGGGCATCCGTGCCTGCGGAGATTGAATCTGATGACAATGACAACTACGTTCTGGCCGAGATTGATCAGCTTCGCATACATGCACTAGATGTACTCCGTGATTATCTGTACCCCCGTAGTGCATGAATTTGTAATCATCAAACAATGTCTTCCGATCTCTGTAATATATATATATATATTTACTCCCATGTTCCTTTTATATATTTTCCCTAAGGGCGATACCATTAGCATCGGCCATCTTAAAGGCGACGCTCTTAACGTCGGCTCCGATAAAACTCAACCGAACACTTTAAAGATCTAGCAATAAAGTAATATACTTTAAGTACTTTGCATTAAGCGCTCGGCTGAATTCCCCATCTCTTTCGTCGATCGGCTGATTGTTGATTGCATCTTCACTTCTATCAATCGATCAACATCCGGATCTGGTAACTGCTACAGCAACCGTGGAGTTGCCGATCCTTCAGTGATACAGACACCTTCATCGGTAACATCCAATGCTTCACCTTCCCAGTAAGTTCCTGATATGCACGGCAAGCTTTCAACCATCGTTGGCAAGAAGTCTGCAGTAGCCACACTCACCGATTTGTCAGCCTGAATAGTTTCCACCTCGTCGCCGATCCACTGGATAAGGAGCTGATGCATCGTAGACGGGATACAGCAATTAGCATGAATCCAATCCCTACCCAGCAGTACGGCGTACGATCCTTTGCCTTCAATTACGAAGAACGTCGTCGGCAAAGTCTTGCTTCCGATAGTGACCTCGACATTGGTGACTCCTTTGACTTCAGAGCTTCTGCCCCCATAATCCCTCAACGTCATGTTGGTCTTGGTCAGCTCTTCAGGCAATTTGCCGATCTTCCTGTATGTTGCCATCGGCAAAACGTTGACAGCAGCACCACCATCGACCATCATCTTGCTCATCGGCTTGCCATTGACGAAACCATTAAGGTACAGAGCCCTCAGATGGAGATGATCAACACCGGACGGCTTCTCAAATACTGCCTGCTGTGGACCCAATAACAACTCGGCAGAAGCTTCTTCTTCCGATTCATTAATGTCCAAAGAACTAAATTCTCGTGGCAGCATAAATACCATATTGACAGGAGCTTCAACTTCATGTATTTGAGATTTGACTTTTGGTCTCCATACCTTCTTGGACTTGGGCCCCTTGTCATGATCATCCTCCTGGTTCACTTCCTTGTTCAGCTCACGGCAACGTGCCCTCTGTACTCTTCTCTTCTGAGTCTTGGTAAAGATACCACTCGGACACCATTGGCCTTCTTCTGTGGACTCATCTTGATTTTCTTCATAATCTTCATCTTGATTGACAGGACCAAGCCTCTCGTGCACAGAAACCCTTGACGCTGGACTTCCTTCAAAGCGATCATGCTGTCTCCGCATAGGGACTCGGCTTGAAGTACCAACTTCTCTGTACAAATCCCCAGATCTTCTGCTACAACCTGGACAGCCTTCAATTGGTGGCAACTTCATACCCTGCTCCCAACAGTACTGGAAGAAAGGACAGTTCCAGTGTGGATCGAAGTCATCATCACTAGTCCTCCTATCTTCCCTTTCTCTTTTCCTTGAGTACTTGCCGATCAATCCAGCAGACCCACCGATCATGTTGACTGGAAAAGGATGACCATCAATCTTCATCGGCTTTTGACCAGAGAATTTAATGCGATCACTCTCAATTGCCGATTGGATCTGTTGCCTGAACACCTTGCACTCATTGGTGTGATGAGAGGGAGTATTATGCCACTTGCACCACTTGATTTTCTTCAACTCCTCAGCTGGAGGCAATGTGTGATTTGGTGGGAGTTGAATAAGCTTCTCTTGTAGCAGCAGATCGAATATCTTGTCGGCTTTATTGATGTCGAAGTCATATTTCTTTTCTTCTGCTTTCTGCTTGACCCATGGACAGAGAACAGTCTTCTTATTCCTGGTCCACTCAGCAAGAGCAACTTCAGCTTCATCATCAGAATCAGAAGAATAATCAGCATAAGCCGCCTGAAACTGTCTGCCACGTGTATTCTGAACACGCCCTTCATGAATCGACGCCTTCTGAAAGAGCTGCGCTAAGCCATCGACTTCCTGAGGAGCAAACTTATCTCTGATTTGAGGCAATAATCCCTGATAAGCAATCTCAGCCATTTGCCGATCCGTCAGATTCAGGTTATAGCACCTCCCACGGATGACTCTGAATCTCTGGACAAAATCGGCAACTGACTCTCCAGCCTTCTGACGAACAGCCGTCAAATCTGATATGCTCAACTCTGCCATGCCAGTAAAGAAATAAGAATGGAATTTCTTTTCCAAATCGGCCCAATTCCGCACGGATCCCGCAGGGAGGGATGTGAACCATGAGAATGCCGATCCAGATAACGACAGAGGAAACAGACGGACTTTCAATGCATCTTGCGCCGACGCTTCTCCCAATTGTACCAAATATCTGCTAATGTGCTCTACTGTGGACACATTGTCTTGCCCAGAAAACTTGCAGAATTCTGGCAGCTTGTAATGATGTGGCAGAGCAACTTGTTCCATCCACTCTGGATATGGACGTCGATACAGAAAGCTCTGCTCCTTGGACTTGAGATCAAACTGCTCCTTCATGACTTCAGCCAGCCTGGCAACTATATCTTCTGATGAATTCTGCACTTGCCCCGCAGCCATCTGAGATGGCTGCTGCGGTTGTGACTGATCTTGAGCAGGTTGCTCCCTGTTGTAGTGCTCACTATAGTCTGCTACTCTATGATAGCCTTGCGGTATCTCTTGGTTGAACAGTGCAGGATTGACATTGGGAGCCAAATGATATCTTGTCTGAGGAGTTCGACTCGTCCTTGGTTCATTAGCTGCACCAGCTACTTCCTTTTGCGTGGACAACGGCGCATCAATAAGACTTGGCGCCGATACCCGAGCAGTCCCTGCAGCCAAAGCCTGAGCACTTGGAGACCACAATTCTGGCGGCATGCCATATGGTTGCCTTTGCTGACCAGCAGCGCTTGTCTCTTCTTGAGTTGCAGATTGACCACCAGGAGGCGCAGGACGTGCTGGAGTAGTGGGTGGTAAAGTAAATGATGGCCCCATAAATCCAGAATCAAACTGCAAGGTCCCATCAGCAAATGCCTTGAGCATGTTGTACAGAGTGTTAACAAGCACCCCTGACTGGTTAATGAAAGCTTTGTGAACCGCAGTATTCACAACTTCATCCAACAGAGCTTGATCCGGCATCTTCGCAGCTTTGATTGTAGCCAACTCTTCTGCTCTCATCACCACTGGCGAAGCCAACACTGATGTAATCTTGCCACGTGTCATCTTGATGGTCTCAAAGTACTTCATTTGGCAATCGTACAGATAACTCTGATATGCCTTTTTCTGATCCAAAGACATTTTCTCCCAAGCATTGAGCTCATTGTTGCCAGTGACTTCAGAAGAATCTTTATCATCTTGAACAAATGGTGCAGGAAACATGATCTTGTGGCCCTTTGCATCGACGAGCAAAGTACCATCATCAGCAACAGCTTGAACGAACGCCATCTGCTTCTAAGAACTTGATCTGTCCTACCGAGCGTGCCAAAAAGTGTGTTGATGGTAAAATGTGTGTTCTACCGCTCGCACACGCGGCCTGGGAGATTTGCTTCACTCCGTTCAGGACCAAAACTTGGAACGCGGTGAATTCCGGAGCGTGCCAGTCGATTTTCCCTGCAAATCGACAAAGACAAGAAAAGCGTGTAAAATTCCCGGGCTATCGGCCCCGGACAGACCGATGCGTAACCGCAGCCGATGTTAGTGGATAAAAATAACACAAAAAATAAGCACTCGGCTGTCTGCTAGAAACGAATCGACATGTCGCAACAGTAAGTACTCGCGCGATATATAAAGCAAAGCATGCAACAGAATCGGCGATCGGCAAAGCATGCAATCGGCAAGATCTATCGGCAAGCAACGCAGTAAGGTAAATCGACAATCGACAAAAGGGGTTCAGGCCTATTCTTGAACAGGAGCAATAAGATATTTAAAGGCATGCAAGCATAGATCCGAACGAAGTAAACAATCGGCTAAACACCCCGAAAGAACGGTTAAACCAATAGCAGCTAACTATACCCATAATCTGATGATCGCTTCGCCGAGGACACGTCAACTAAGCGAAGTAGAACAGGACACGTCAAACTGTTCTACACGATCGACAGATACGGGTATAATCGGCAACTACCAGTCCCTGATACATAGCAAATTAAATCTAGCTCTTAGCAACTGTTTCGCCGAGGACACGTCAACTAAGCGAAGCAGACAGGACAAGTCAAACTGCCTACCCAGTCACCAAGGACAGATCTAATCGACTAAGCACCTTAACCGTGACTCGAATAACCAGATCAAACAGAAATCGACATCAGCAATCGGCAACAAGGTCGCGGCGAGGACAAGTCAACTGACCGTGACAAAGAATTGGACTAGGTCTTAAACAATTCCATGCAGTCGATGCGTAATGTCAACCCTAGATTGATCTAGATTACCGGATAACTAGCAGCCACATCAATCTTAATCATGGACAAGTCGACATAACCAGATCGATGCGCTTACCTTACGAGATCCAGTCGAGCCGGAGCCCCGATGGACGCCGGTGACGAAGAACACGTCGAGAAATTGTGGCGGTGCGCCGAAGAGTTGATTGTATTGATTGTTTTTTACAAGCACCTGGGTCTATATTTATACACCCGAGGCAAGAGTCCGATTTGGACTTAAACACGACTCGTACTTGACCACAACTCGGTCAGTTCTTTCTTAATCTAGAATAGGAATTAAAAAAGGACACCAAACCACCCGGGCGCGTGCGGCTTCGGTTTCTTCTTTGGCTTCATGATATCCTGCGGGCCACCACTTTGGCACACAATCTTTTTTCACCCGGAGCGCATTCCATCTTCCACTGACAGCGGGCCCTAGTCCAAATTTTGGTATCAACAGAATGTAAACATGCGGCACTGGCTTCATTATTAATCTGCATTTGTTTGCATCAGACATATTTAAGTATATAGGAAGCTGAATAATTGTGTCAAGCAAATAATAAGATTCATGGTTTCAACTGTTCAGTAGGACTTTCTTAGTACAGAATTGTGGCCTACAAACAACTACTTCAATGGTGGAGGACACATGATCCTGGGATAACTAATGGCACATTAGGTAGTTAGCATGCGTTTTTGGGCTATGCTCCTGTGGAACTGCTGAATAGCACAATAAATTTGAAAACATCGAGCAAATGAACTAGAGCTATGTATGGTGTGTTGGAATAAAATGTTCAGCATTTCCTAGTGGTTCCCTTTTAGCAATCCTCTGAAGTTGTCTGTCGATCTTTCATGATCAGGATCATCTCTTCTCTAGAGTCACCCTTATAAGAGAGCTGCAGCTCGTAAAAACCAGCATAATGGTTAGCATACGTATTAAAAGAGCAGCCGTTTGTAAAGACAAGGGAGAAAATATAAGCAGCGCTTATTGCCTACAGCTCCAGGGTGCTCAGCAACCGGGGGGCTCCAGCATGCTGGCCTTGTTGCCGGGCCTGGCGGGGCATTGTACCATCCATTTCGCCTGCCATTGGAACCTCACGAACGTTCTTGCCGCAAGTTTTGTGTGCGTCCGCGGTCCAGCCACATCTCGTTGTTGGTGTGAATCAACCAAAAAGACTCCTCCACTACAACTATACGGTACACTATATGTTGCAGTACATAATACTACATGTGCATTAGAGCACTGCCCAGGTAATCAGGTACAGATAAAGCAACGTGTCAATTTTGTATCATACGGTGAATTTTGCTCTCGGGGCACCATCAAGCACTAGAATGAGTGTTTTTCGTGTGGAGCTCGTAACAGCAGTTGTCAGCCTCGCCCGAATGCCATTTTTTCAACGCAGCATTAACTCGTCGTTTGGAAGGAGACTGACTCAAAGTCAAGAGTGAACGCGATCAGCATCAGCAAGCAGCACTTAAGCCAAAAGCCACTCTCAGACCGCCCATTGCCCATAACGTAAGTATCAAACCAAAAGCCATATAGCATGGCAATGCGCGCAGTGAGCCTGATGCTGCTACTTACCTCAGTGCTCATCTCGACGCCCGTGGGCGAACAAGCCGGCGACGAGGCCGCACTGCTGGCCTTCAAAGCAGCGGCGGTCACCGGCGGCTCCCACGACGACCCGCTTGCTCGGTGGAACGGTAGCACAGGCGAATATTGCAGCTGGGAAGGGGTGAGGTGTCGAGGCAGGCACCGACGAGTGGTGGCGCTCAACCTGCCCTCACACGGGCTCAACGGCGTGCTCTCACCGGCCATCGGCAATCTTTCCTCACTCAGGACTCTCAACCTGAGCTCCAACGAGTTAAGTGGGGACATCCCTGCTAGCCTCGGCCGCCTTCACCGCCTCCACGTCCTCGACCTGGGCTACAACACTTTCAACGGCGAGTTCCCCGTAAACTTGACCTCTTGCATCAACCTAACGATCATGAGCATCGAATTCAACCAGCTCCGTGGGCGTGTTCCCTCTGAGATCGGTGACAAATTGGCAGGTCTCAGTGTCCTCCGCCTAGCAAACAACAGTCTCACCGGCACCATCCCATCCTCGCTAGGTAACTTATCATCACTGAGAATTATGTCCCTCGCGTTCAATCAGCTAGAGGGAACCATCCCTCCTAACCTCGGTGACATCCTGCTCATCCAGTCCCTGGATCTCGCGTACAACTACCTCTCGGGTGAGCCCCCACTCTCCTTGTACAACTTATCCTCATTGTGATGGTTGCAGCTACAGGGAAACATGCTTCATGGAGACATTCCTACTGACATCGGGAGCAGCTTCCCCAGCATGCGAATTCTTATATTCTTCTCGAACCAATTCACTAGGCCCATCCCTGGTTCACTCTCCAACCTCACAGCTCTCCAGGTACTCAACCTCGCAGAAAATAGTCTGAGTGGATATGTGCCATACACGCTAGGAAGACTACGCGCTCTGCCATCTCTAGACTTGTACAATAACACAATAGAAGCTGACGATGGGATTGGGTGGGAGTTTATCACTTCTTTGTCAAACTGCAGCCAACTCGAGCGATTAGTTTTGTCTGGCAATGCCCCTTTCACTGGGCAGCTGCCAAGCTCAATAACAATTCTCTCAACGACCCTGCGAGTCCTTGGCTTCGATGCCACTGGGATTTCGGGAAGCATTCCCTCATCCATCAGCAGTCTGGTCAGCCTACAAATCCTAGGTGCTCAAGATACTTCAATATCCGGAGTAATTCCAGAGAGCATCGGCATGCTGGGAAACTTGACTGAGCTCTTTTTGTCCAACACTAACTTGTCAGGCCAAATACCTTCATCTATTGGAAATCTCTCAAAGTTGATACGCCTTGATGCAAACCATGGAAACCTGGAGGGGCCAATTCCAGCAAGCATAAGAAAGTTGAAAAATCTTTTGTACCTAACCTTATCAACAAATCGTCTCAATGGTTCAATTTCTGGAGAGATTTTCAAAATACCACCCTATTCTTTTAGCTAGATCGACCTGTCATATAACTCACTATCGGGTTCCATTCCCTCCGAAGTTGGTGGCTTGGGGAACCTAAACAGCCTAATTCTATCAGGAAACCAATTGTCTGGTGAAATACCTGAAAGTATTGGGGATTGCACCGTGCTTCAAGAACTTTTGTTGGATAATAACTCGCTAAAGGGAAGCATACCTCAGTCCTTGAACAAGGGGTTGAATGTTCTCAACCTGTCCATGAATGAGCTGTCAGCTGCTATTCCTAATGCCATTGGAAGCATCCGCAGCCTACAACGATTGTATCTAGCACAAAATAATTTGTCAGGGCTGATCCCTGCAGTTCTGCAAACTATGCCATCATTGTCAGAGTTGGATCTGTCCTTTAACAATCTGCAAGGGGAAGTGCCAAATGATGGAATTTTCAGAAATTTGGCTAACTTTTCAATCACCGGAAATAATAAGCTTTGTGGTGGAATACCTCAGCTTCATCTAGTTCCATGCCATGCCAACTATCTAAAGAACAAAAAGAAGCACAAAAAGTTTATCGCCATAGCTCTAGCAACAACCGGTGCACTCTTGTTCTTGGCTTTCATTGTTGCACTCATTCATTTAATCTGTAAGAAGCTACAAGCAAAACGGAATATCCCATTTATACCACCAATAACAGGTGTAGAGTATGAAAGGGTTTCTTATAATGCATTGGCAAAAGGAACAAATGGATTTTCAGATGCCAATTTGCTTGGTAAAGGAAGCTTTGGAGCTGTCTATAAATGCACTTTTGAAGATGAGGGAACTACTGTTGCTGTGAAGGTTTTTAACATTGAACAATCTGGATCTATTAAAAGTTTTGTGGCTGAATGTGAGGCACTGAGAAGGGTGCGTCACCGCTGTCTCTTAAAGATCATCACATGTTGCTCAAGCACCAATTATCAAGGTCAAGAATTCAAGGCCCTGGTTTTTGAGTTAATGCCGAATGGTAGCTTGAATGATTGGCTTCATCCAAAGTCTGACTTGCTCACTCAGAGTAACACTTTAAGCCTAGAACAAAGGCTTGATATTTCTGTCGATATCGTGGATGCTTTGGACTATCTTCATAATCACTGTCAGCCACCAATCATTCATTGCGATCTCAAGCCAACCAACATACTTCTTGCTGAGGATATGAGCGCCCGGGTTGGAGACTTCGGCATATCTAGAATCCTTCCAGATAGTGCAAGTAAAGCTCTGCAAAGTTCTAGTAGCACGATTGGAATAAAAGGCTCCATTGGCTATGTTGCTCCAGGTGACTAAATTGTTCCTTTTTGTCCTTAATTATTATTCTCAGCTCCTATATAAAAATGTCATGCTAATCGGTATATATCTGTGCAATATAGAGTATGGTGAAGGTTCTTCCATCTCAAATCTTGGAGATGTATATAGCCTTGGCATATTGCTGCTTGAGATGTTTACAGGAAGGTGTCCAACAGATGACATGTTTCAAGGAACATTGGATCTCCATAAGCTTTCAGAGGATGCATGTCCAAAGAGAATTTGGGAGATAATTGATTCATCAATGTGGCTGCACAAAGACATTCACGACAACACAACAAGAAGTGGAATTCAGAATTGCTTGATTTCAGTGGTTGCGCTTGGTATAGCATGCTCGAAGAAACAACCAAGAGATCGGACACCGGTGCATGATGCTGCCATTAAGATGCATAGTATTAGAGATTCATACTTCAATTTTGCCAGATCTCTGTTGGTGGATAATGAAGTAGGGAGCAATTCTGCAATGATTTGAAACAGCAGCGAAGAAGTAGGACCTGAAAATGACCAGATCTCCACATGATCATCCTTGGCAATTCGCACTTGTTTACATCAGCTTCGCTAAGCAAATGGGTCCACCATATTAAACCCAGAGTGTCACTTTTTTCTGTGAAATGAACCCAGAGTGTTACTAGTTGTCACTTGTACTCACTATGTCTCTTTCACTATAAAATTCAGTATGCTCTATGATTCAAAATATAACAGCTTCCAGTTATAAAATCAAATAGCACGGCTGGAATAAGAGGCCACTTTGATTACGCTTCTCCAGATAGGTGACGATGTGCTATGTTTGCATGTTTTGTACTCTGTGGTGGAAGGACGATCTTACTTGGAGGTCTCGACAGCAGGTGATGCAGTTATTCTCGGCATATTATTGCTTGAAATATTCAGATGAAGCCCCACGGGCGACATGTCAAGAGACTCACTGGCTCTTTGTTAGATCTTTCGCAGTGGAGGAGTAGCACGAATTGAGAATTCTGCACCAAGCTGCAACAACAGTGAATAAGCGCAGAGCTCCACATGATCACTTACTGAAGTAATACGGATGAATGTACATATATAAACCTGCAGCACTGGCTTCCTTCATTGATAATCTGAATTTGGTTACATCAGATATATTTAAGAATATAGGAAGTTAAGTAGTTGTGTCAAGCAATTAAGATCCATGGTTTCAATAATTCAGTATGATTTCCTTTGTATTGAATTGTCAGTAAGATTTCTGAGGCAAAGCCCAACCCTAAGAAACCTCAGAATTTCACAAACTCAAACTATGCATGTGGCATACAAACAACTAACAACCAAGGCGGCGAACATGATACTTGGATAACCAAAGGCAAATTTACTGGTTAGCATACATTCATGGGCTATGTTACTCTGGAACTGCCGAACAGCAGAAGAAAATAAAAAAATATCGAGCAGATTTAAGGTATGTTGTAATACAAAAGTCCAGTACTTCCTGGTGATTTTCCCACAACAACAAAAACAACAAAGCCTCTTTTATCCCAAGCAAGTTGGGGTAGGCTAGAGATGAAACCTGCAGAAACCAACAAGAGAGGCAAACCAAAGTCAAAAGAAAGAAAAAGAAAACAATGAGAAAAGAGAGAAAGAGAAGATAAATAAGGGTAAAAGAAGGGGGTGAAAAAGTAAAAGACCAAAGGGTTAGGTAAAAAGGGGGAAGCTAAAAATCAAGGTTCCTGGTGATTTTCCCAATTTCCGAAAATATTCTCTTGGAGACCTTTCAGACATTAAGGATCATTGCTTTTCCGGAGTCACCCTTCATGCTGACCACAGTTCGAATAAGAGGCACGATTGATTATGTCACTCTAGGTAACTTAAATGTTTGTTTCAGTTTTTTTTTGGTTCACCATTCTGAGCTTGTGTATTGAAATTAAGTTATGATCAAAGAATTATCTGCACAACCAGAGTATGGTGAAGATAATTCCATCTCAGCTCCTGGTGATGTTTATAGCCTTGCATATCATTGCTTCAGATGTTTACAGGAAGGAGCCCGAAAATGATACATCCAGAAGTTCATTGGACTACAGGACAAAGAGCTCAAGAAAGTTTTGAACTCCCTTATAATCTTTGTGGATTGGGAAATCTGGAAGCACCAAAATCTTATCTTTCCATTGATCAATTGCCATTACGACTATTTCATGTACATCACTATCAGTATGATTTTATAGTAAAGGAAAAAAGACTATCAGTAAGATGTATGAATCCAAATTTTTATCCACTGAAAGCTGAAAAGTTATATATGGCAGTTAAGTGTATCTTTCTAAAAGCTAAGTTTATCGAAATAGAACTATAAAAACTAAAATGTCAAGCAAATAAGACCATAGATAAAGTTTAAAGTTCCACAATAGCACTGCAGCAGTGGCTGTACTACACACAATAGTAACGTCAGCAAAAAGAAGAATATATCCCCCTCCAGAAACTCTAGAAGGACCTAATTCAACTAAGTGGCGCTTTTGCGTGTTCATTTTGCAGAATCAACTATCCTTGCATCTGATTTTCGCCTGATATGCAAGCAATGCATGCCAAATTTGAATTGAAGGGGTGTTATAGACTCGTACACATTCTCATGATTCAGACTATGAATGTTACCCAAATCAAGTGTTTTGCAATCCCCAAGCAGCACGCCTGGAGCAACGAGAATTCCCCCTCCTCTCCATAAAACCCGATTGAAAGAAACTGAGAATCCAAAGATATCTTTTTGCGAATATCCGTAGGTATTTAACACGATCTAAATTGCAGACTCCCACAAATTCAAGAGAAACGAAACAGCTAGCTAGGGGAATTGCAATTTTTATATAAATTTCACATTTCAAACAACTAAATGAATTTCACGGTTCAATACTTCAATACAAATGCAGTCATATATCAGAAATCGCAAGATAAAATAAAATGCAACATTTGTATTCACCTGCATATGGAATAAGGTTCCACGAGCACCAGTGCAGTACAATTCCTATCGCAACCCAACTATACAGTAACCATCGTTCCCCCGTTTTAATTCAGATACTTATACAGCACACAACTACTTACAGAATTCATCGACTGCTAGCCACTAACCTAAGAGGACGTGAACTTTGTTGTTGGCGGCCTTGGTGCTCCCAGAGACGGAGCGCTAGGCGAGCTGCCAGGCGGAGGAGGCGGGCGGGATCCTGAGCGAGCTTCTTGAAGATGCCGTTGGTGAGGCAATGGGCAGGGAGCTTGAGAGGGTCTCGAAAGCGGATTTCGGAGGGGATGGAATCTGGGAGGCAGAGGAGGAAGAACGGGAGACGACGGTAGTGGTCTGAAAGGCCGAAAACTGCGGACATGGCCCGGCAAATGCGCTTGAATTGTTTGCTGAAAGGCCCGCCCCGTTACGTATCTCAGTCTGCTCGGTTCATTGCATTTGCAGCTCTGAGCTTCTTTGGTGTGCGAATCTGCAACCGTTGTTTCAGCTGAAGGAAAAGATCGAGACGAGGATTTCTTTTTGACAGACGGATGCTGCGGCGCCAAATTTCATGAATGCTGTGAAACGACGTAGAAGCACCTGTGTAGAAGTTGATGGATCCATTTGCTGAATCCCATCAGTAACTCGATCGGAACTCGGAAGTGAGAGTTTGACCAGCTTAATTCTGAACATTGCTAGTTCTTGTACAATCCTAGTAGTATGCCTTAATCGAGGCATTGCTAGTTCTTGTACAATCCTAGAATTCTTTTTGTGTTTCTTGTATGTTGCCGACATAACAAGTCAAAGGTTAATCTGCGCTAGACCGACATAGCCGCACAGGGCATCGTCTTCTTGACTAGTGAAGTTCGATGCCAAGAAAGTTCGACGCGTCAACCAATCAATATCACACCATGAATTTTCTAGTCGGGGTTGCCATCAAGGACCACACCACTACAGCTCAAGAATTTAGTTTCCTGATGGTATTGAAATGTTCCATTTTTCCGGTATGCTTTTTCAGGCTGCTGAAACAGATACTACCTCCGTTTTTAAAATGATGTCGCCGTTGACTTTTTAAGTTACGTATGACCGCTCATCTTATTCAATTATGATTTGTTTTATTACTAGAGAAATTTAAAATATAACTTATAATTTTACGTATTTAAACTAATATTTAGAATAAACGAATGATCAAACGTAACTTAAAAAGTCAACGGCGACATTAATTTAAAAACGGATGGAGTACCTATTAATAGTCTGTCATGAAATTAATAGAGCTTTGTTTGGATGGGCAATATCGTATTTAAATCGCACGATGCGTCATAGCCTTCATTGGCGATTGCTAAACACGGTGTGTTGGGTCACTCGTAGTCTCAGGAGCTAATCTTGTTGAATACTGCCACCTCGATCTATTTCGGTCACGGTCAGATCTTCGTGGCGCGTTGCGTAGTGCGGTCAAAAGCGTGTTATCTTCTTTCAGTATCAGGCCACGAATTTTCCACACAGCGTTGACCCGTATGGTTAAGCAACGTACAGACCATTTCATTTGACAACCACATGTACATGTCGTGGGCAGGATAGAGCATCTCAAAAAAAGCCCTAAAAAGAGGTGAAGTGAAGGCAGAGACCCCGTCTTTATCGCCAGCTACAGTTAAGAGAGGCGAAAATGAAGGCGCTCGTCCCTGCCAGCAGAGCCGGCGGTCTCTTCCGTCTCCGATGGCCTTCGGGGCGTCGCGAGATGGTGGAGACCGTCGTCCTCTCGCTGGCTGGTGGTAGTTTAGGTCCTAGTTTTTCTAGGTTTAGTTTCCGGCGACGACTTATAGGCGATGGAGATGGCGGCGCCATGGAATAAGGTCCTCCCTAGCATTTCTTTGCCTTGTCGGTGCTTTTCTTCGGTGCCGGCGGCGAGCTTGTGGAGGTGGGGCACCGGAAGCGATGCCCTTCTACAGGAGTACCTTGCCGGCGGTGCGATTTCTCGGTGAGCTGTTGCCGGTCTTTTGTTTCGAGGATTCAGAGAAAGCTTCGGGTCTTGCGGATGTGGGGTGGACGGATCGAGCTTGTTTGTCCCTTGGCAGCGGTGGTCGTCAATGACGAGTGGAGATCCAGGATCTGGAGGGCTTGGGGCGCAGCCGCGGTCGATGGGCGACCGCCGACGGCTACTTCTACTTTGACTCCTTTCAAAGCCAGTAGGCGATGGGGCTTCTCCAAATCTACGGCGACCTGGGGTCTTCGTCACCGGCAGTGGCCGGCGATGGCGTCAAGCAAAGGAGCTAGGGACCTCTTTGTAATTTTCTTTTTCTTGAGGGACTTCTTTACAGTTTGGTAGGGACAGCTGTCTCCGTATCCTTGCCGTATGTACCTATATTTGTACGCATTTTTGTACGTCTTCTTTATCCAGTAATACAAATACGCAAAAACCATCTCCAACAGTACCCCAAAACTACTCTCAACTTTTTCCTAACCCCTTAACTACCCTCATTTCTATCTAAAATAGGAGAAGAATTGAGAGCTCCATTCCTTTTTTTCACTAGAATTAATGTTTTTGTGGCTCCAAATGCTGACGTGGCCCAATCAAAATTGTTTTGGTCTACTTTTAGCAAGAAACTGTTGAAGGAGGGAAGAAAAATTACTCTGCATAATTTTTTAATTGTTTCTAAAAATAAGTTTATGAGGCTAATTTTATGAGGATTTCTTGGAGATGCTTTTAGAGAGATTCACTATGAACATCACCAGCAACTATGATACGCCTCTACAGTTTTTTAAGAAGTTTGAAACGCAAGGATTGTGCAACACCTTAGAACGAACTAAAACCATCAACCCTTTTCCCCATTATGTAAAAAGATGAGACCGAGTAGAAAATAGCCATAAGTAAATATCTATCTCGATGCTCATGGCCGCACATATAAGCCGATGAGGAGGCCAAACTACTGCAGCTGAAATTGGTGGTTGTGGCTATGCTGACGCGCTTGCTTCATGGAACGGTACCACCTGCAGATTCTGTGGCTTGCATGCCCTAGCAAATCGTACTACCTTTCACACAACACTCTTTAATCATAGCAAAGTTCGAGACAACACATTTCTAGCCAATTTAGTATTTCTCTTCTGAGAAATTACGTCGCAGGTCTCTTAACGTATTTGTTTCTCACATACACCCTTGAATTGCAACCAAGGTTTGCGCTACCGCGGTAAACCGGACAGGTTTTCGCGAAAGTCAGAAAAACCAGACCGGTCCGGTTTACCCGGTAGGCTAGTTTTCGTTTCCAAATGTTAAAAAATTGAAAATTTGAAGCAAAAAGATATGTAAAAAATAGATCAAATTTGCAGCCCAATGGTGGAACCGAAACATGTAGATTCGATCGTTTCGTATGTCAAAAAGAAAATGGAGGAAGTTTCTGGGTAGAAAAAGGAAGAAAAAAAACCTTTTTATGAACCAGCAACCTTCCTTGATTTTTTTTTTACCAAGCAAACGATCGGATTTTCGTGTTGTTGTTGCAACATTACGCTGCAAACTGCCATCTAGTTTTCTTACATAATTTTTTTTCAAATTTTCATTTTTGTGCATTTTTTCCATTTTCCATCTTCAAACCGATTTTTCAAAAATTTTGACAGGTTTTCCGGTAAACTGATCCGGTTTACCAAAAAATTCAGAATTTTTATTCAAATTTTGAAATTTGAATTTTGTCTGGTTTCCGAACCGGTTTTACCAGTAAACTGGTCATACCGGTCCATTCGGTATTGCAAACCCTGCTCGCAGCAAACTTTCTTAGTCTCTTGAACTTGCGAGGTTGTGCCACCTGCACTGGTAAACTTCCCTTTCCTTCTTCCACAGCCTTAAACATTTTTCTCAAAAAAAAAAGATTGCCTCGCATGGTTTAACATGCGCAAGACCGGCACAAGGGATGTGGCTTTCTTGATTTGCTACGCACGTTAGTGAATTTTGCTGCCAATAGAGAGTTCTAACCGTCAACCCAATCATTATTAGACCATCAATTTTCCAAAAGGGTGCCATCAAGCACCACTATGGTTCGCCTCATAACAGTAGCTATCGGTATCGGAGTGCCATTTTCCATACGGCAGGATACCGAGTCAGAGTCAAGGGTAAACGCGACGTGCTGACAATTTGAATTTGGCAACCACGAGATAATGGTGCACGATAACGTGTACCAGTCTTCCAGAAGTACTTCTTTATATACGAATAACATCCGCAACTGCATGTAGCAAGTCCCCCCCTAGGTACCAAAGCAATCGGCCGGCATGGCTATGCGCTCATTGAGCTTGCTGATATGGCTAACGCTATCTGCAGCCTCCGTGTCTATCTCTACATCCATGTCTGAAAAAGCCAACGACGAGGCCGCGCTGCTCGCCTTCAAGGCCGCGGCAATAAGCGGTGGTTATGACGACCCTCTTGCTTCATGGAATGGAAGCACAGGCGGACATTGCAGCTGGGAGGGGGTGAGGTGCAGAGGCAGGCACCGGCGAGTGGTGGCACTCAGCCTTCCATCAAAGGGGCTCACCGGTGTCCTCTCACCGGCCGTCGGTAACCTATCGTCACTCAGAACTCTCGACCTGAGCTACAACGGCTTCAGTGGAGACATCCCTGCTAGCCTCGGCCGCCTTCATCGTCTCCATGTCCTCGACCTGAGCCACAACACCTTCTCCGGCGAGTTTCCCATAAACCTAACCTCTTGCATTAACCTCAAGACCATGTACATTCGATTCAACCAGCTCCATGGGCGTGTGCCCTATGAGATCGGTGAAAAATTGATGGGCCTTAGAACTCTCAGCCTAGGACAAAACAACCTCACGGGAACCATCCCGCCGTCACTAGGAAACTTATCATCAATTACTGGCTTGGAACTCTCATTTAATCAGCTAGAGGGCACGATCCCTTCTAGCTTCGGCAGCTTCCTGGGCATCCAGTACCTAGCTCTCGCCTTCAACAACCTCTCCGGTGAGCCCCCACCCACCTTGTACAACTTATCCTCGTTGCAATGGTTGCAGCTACAGGGAAACATGCTTCATGGTGGTATTCCTATTGATATTGGCACAAGGTTCCCCAGCATGCAAATCCTTACCCTCAACTCGAACAATTTCACTGGGCCTATCCCTGCCTCGCTCTCCAACCTCACAACACTGCAGGTACTCGTCCTCGGAGAAAATAGTTTGAGTGGATATGCACCACGCATGCTAGGAAGGCTACGTGCTCTGCAGATTCTATACTTGAGCAACAATATGCTAGAAGCTGACGACGGAGAGGGGTGGGAATTTATCAGTTCTTTGGCAAACTGCAGCCAACTCCAGCGATTAGAATTGTCTGGCAATGCCCCTTTCAGTGGGCAGCTGCCAAGCTCAATAACAAATCTCTCAGCAAGCCTGAAATTCCTCAACATTGACAACACTGGGATCTCAGGAAGAATCCCCTCAGCCATCAGCAATCTTGTCAACCTTGAACAACTCAGTGTTCAGGATACTTCAATATCCGGAGTAATTCCTGACAGCATCGGCAAGCTAGGAAATTTGAATAATCTTAGTCTATTCAAAACTGACTTGTCAGGCCTCATACCTTCATCTATGGGAAATCTCACAAGGTTGACTTATCTTGATGCACACGATGCGAACTTGGAGGGGGCAATTCCAGCAAACATAGGCAGGTTGAAAAATCTGTTTTATCTTGATCTGTCAATGAACCATCTGAATGGCTCGGTTCCCACAGATATTTTCAAGTTTTTGACCGTTTCATCGTACATTGACTTATCATACAACTTACTATCAGGACCCCTTCCATCTGAATTTGGTAGCCTAAGGAACCTTAATTTCTTGTCTCTGAATGGAAACCAATTGTCTGGTGATATACCTCCTGGAATTGGGGAGCTCATTGTGCTGCAAGAACTTTGGCTGGCCAATAACTCATTTGAAGGAAGCATACCTCGATCTCTTGGCAATATAAAGGGTCTGACTGCACTTGGCCTGTCCATGAATAAATTGTCCGATTCTATTCCTGATGGGATTGGTAATATCAGAAACCTGCAGCAGTTGTATCTAGCTCACAACAATTTGTCAGGGTCGATCCCGATGTTTCTGCAGAATTTGACATCATTATCAAAATTAGATCTGTCATTTAACAATCTGCAAGGAGAAGTGCCAACTGAAGGGATATTTAGAAATTTGGCTAATTTGTCAATCACTGGAAATATTGGGCTTTGTGGTGGAATGCCTCAGCTTCATTTACCTCCATGTCAGATGAATTCTGTGAAAATCAATAAAAAAGAGAAGTTTAGGCCTCTTAAAATTTCCCTAGCAACAATCGCTGCACTCTTTTTCTTAGCTTTCATTATTGCATTGATTCAATTGACCAACAAAAAGCTTAGACGGAAGCAGAAGAGCTCTATCCCACCACTAGTTGAGGAACACTATGAAAGAGTTTCTTATCATGCATTAGCAAATGGAACCGATGGATTTTCAAGCGCCAATTTGCTAGGTAAAGGAAGCTTTGGGGCAGTATATAAATGCACTTTTCAAGATGAGGGAACAATCGTCGCCGTGAAGGTTTTCAATCTTGAACAATCTGGATCTACTAGAAGTTTCGTGGCTGAATGTGAGGCACTGAGGAGTGTGCGTCATCGTTGTCTCTTAAAGATCATCACGTGCTGCTCAAGCATCAATAACCAAGGCCAAGAGTTCAAGGCATTGGTTTTCGAGTTCATGCCCAATGGTAGCTTAAATGATTGGCTTCATCCACAATCTGGCACGCCCACTGTAAGCAATACTCTCAGCCTAGAACAAAGGCTCGATATTGCTGCTGATATCGTGGATGCTTTGGACTACCTTCATAATCATTGTCAGCCACCAATCGTTCATTGTGATGTCAAGCCAAGCAACATTCTTCTAGCTGAAGACATGAGTGCCCGTGTTGGAGACTTTGGAATATCAAGAATCCTTCCCCAAAGTGCTCATAACACTCTGTCAAATTCCAATAGTACAATTGGAATTAGAGGCTCCATCGGTTATGTTGCTCCAGGTAACTACAATAGTTTGTTTTTACCAAAAAATAATTGTTTGTTTTGCCTTTTTTTCATTATGTTGTACTTGCTAATCAATATAATTTCTTGCATAATCGTAGAGTATGGTGAAGGTTCTTCCATATCTATTGTTGGAGATGTTTACAGCCTTGGAATATTGCTGCTTGAGATGTTCACTGGACTGAGCCCAACTAATAATATGTTTAGAGATTCTTTGGATCTACATAAGTTTTGTGAGGATGCTCTTCCAGAGAGAATCTGGGAGATAGCCGATACAGCAATGTGGCTGCACACAGACATCCATGATAGCACTGCAATAAGCAGAATTGAGGATTGCCTACTTTCTGTCATTGCTCTTGGCATATCCTGCTCGGACAAACAACCTAAAGAGCGGACACCGATACAGCGTGCCTCCCTTGAAGTGCATGCTATCAGGGATTCATATATGAAGTTTGCAACATCTCTTGTGGTGGAACATCAAGATGTTGAGACAGCTATGCAGTGATGATTTGCGACAACATTAATACTAAGAGCTGAAAATTGCAAGATGCCTGTAGATGAGCACTTGATGAAACAATTGGAGATGTTTATGACCTGCAGTTTTTAGCTTCCTGTCTTAACTGTGAACAATTGTACGTTTGTGCGAGATATATGCGAATATCTAGGATGTTGGATAAACTTTTGCATCAAATAAATTCAGAATTTTATCATTTGTCAGTTTTCAGTACAACTTTATTTTAGTATCCAGTAGGATGTATGGGTCAGAATGTTAGTTCATGAAAGCCAAGAAGATTCCACGTACTAGTTGATGTGTCAGAAAACCAGTAGTAGGACATGATCCTGGGAGAACCAAAGCCACATCTGATAGTTTAGCACGCATTCTTAGCTATGTTGCGCTGTATCGGTAGAGCAGCGTCAGAAAATTAAAATGTCGAGCAGATTTAACCGTGGGTAAGGCATGTGGAAATAAAACGTTCAGTTTTACCATTTGTTGGCGATTTACTTAATCTTCTGAAATCGGTCCTTTAGATACCATCCTTGGTGACAATCACTGTGTTTTTTGGAGTGAGAGATCGGCGTCAGATTGCTCCTGCACCAAAGAATTCAAGGCATTAGTGTTTGAGTTCATGCCCGATGGTAGCTTAAGTATTCATGCAGAATCACATACCCACTTTGAGCAATACTTTAAGCCTAGCACAAAGGGTAGACATTGCTGTCCATGTTACCGATCCTTTGGGGTATCTTCATAATCACTGTCAGCCACAAATCATCCATTGTGATCTCAAACCAAGCAATATCCTTCTTGCTGAAGACGAGTGCTCGAGTTGGTGATTTTGGCATATCATGATTGCTTCCAGAATGCACAAGTAAACCCTGCAAAATTCGAATAGTACAATTGAAATAAGAGGAACCATTGGTTATGCTGCTCCAGGTAACTGAAATTTTTGGTTTTAGTATTTTTTAACCTTCTGTTTTAAGGAACAACCGTTTAACCATTTTGAGCTAGTATATTGAAATGTCTTTAGCCTCGGCATATTACTGCATGAGATGTTTTCAGGAAGGAGAGCAATAGATGATATGTTCGAAGGTTCATTGGACTTACACAGGTTTGCAGAGACTGGTCTTCCAGGTGAAATCTGGGATATAGCTGACACAAAAATGTGGCTGCATGCAGACACCTATGACAACACCACAACAAGAAAAAATGAGAATTGTTTGGTTTCTGTCATTGCCCTCGGAATATCCTGCTCCAAGAAGAAACCTAAAGAGAGGATACCGATACAGGATGCAGCGACTGAGTTGCATGCCATACAAGATTCATAGCTCATGTTCGCCAGATCTTTGGCAGTGGAAGATGGAGAAGTGGCAACTAATCTTCTGTCGATCTCACAGCAGTGAATAAGTAGATCTGAAATAACGGGTAACATACTCGCAGATGATCAGTTACCTGAAACATGCATTTGTTTACAGTTATGTTATTTTTGAAGAAATACACCCGTAAATATTAGAGTCAAACATACATTTGTTTGAATTACATAACGAATGTGTCAAATAGAGAAACTCTGCAGTTAACTAATGCCCATTTTTGTAAAATTTTCAATTACATGTTTGCCTCAAATCATATATTTCCATTGATCAATTGCCATTACTACTATTTCGTGTATATGTTTATCAGTAAGATGTATAAGTCCAAAATTTACCCATTGAAAACTGAAAAGTTGTATGTGATAGTTAGCAGATCTTTCTGAGAGCTAAGCTTATCGAAAGAGAATTAGAAAAACAAAATAAAATATCAAGAAGATAAGGTCATAGATGAAATTTAAAGCTCCACAATTACAGTGGATGTATGGCATATTGCACAATCCAGATGATATCCCAATTGAATTTTCATTATAATACTAAAGCAGTGTATCAGCATATTACAGGACATTTTCCCGCCTCATTTTGCATAATCAGCAATCCTTGCATCTGACTCTCGTCTGATATGACAAGCAAATTTTTATCATGCATGTCAAAGTTACAAGGGGGTAATACAGACTAGCACACATTCTCATGTTCAGAATGTGAATGGTACCCAAATCAACTGCTTCACATTCCCCAAGCAATACGACTGGAGGAACGAGGGAACCATTATCCCCCCATTCTGATTCAGTTACTGGACTTACCAGATAAACTCAGATAAACTGAGGCATAGATTGCTAGCACTAACCTAAGAAAACGTAAACTTGCTGGCGGCCTTGGTGCTCCCCATTACTGGATCACTGGGCCTTGTTGACTCTTGAAGATACCCGGCTCTCATATCATCGACAAGGGCTCGGACGAGCCGGCGGCGGCCGGGGTGTGCTGCAGCCAGGGGGCGGCTGGGGCTCGAGCAAGAAAGCGTTGGGGGCTCGGGCGAGCAGGCCGGAGTGTACATGGCGGACGGACGCGGCGCTGGAGCGGCCAATGTGGCCGGGCGTGGCGTTGGAGCGGCCATGGCGGCGCCGTGCAGTCGGGGCGGCGTGGCGTGGCTGGACGCGATGCCGGGAAGCCGGGGAGAGCGGCGTGGGGCAGCCGGGCGCGAGTCCGAGCGGCCGGGGAATGGCGTGGAGCGTCCGGGGTGGTGCGGGGCAGAGCAGGGGCGGCCGGCGCGAGGCGGAGTAGGAGCGGCGCGGCGCACGAGCTCGGGGCGAGTTCGGGGGAGAAGACGATGACGCAGCTCGGTTCTCAGCCGTTTGACCGCCGTCCTGCACGAATCGCAAAGTGAATACCGGAGGTGCTCCTCCCATGAGTGCTGTATAGGAAATCTTACCGAGAAAAGTCCATCCTCGCTCAACTTTTACTGGTGTCCGATTTTTCTCCCTCTATTATAAAATCAGATAAGACGACTCCCTCGACTCTTGAAATTGGAATTTTTTCCTCCGTTGACGGTTTTCTCAGACGGTTTTGTCCACGTGGTGGTAGGGCCCACACGTCAGATGCCAGCAGCACGTCGTGCTCGAACCAGATCCTCCGCTGGCTGTCAGTGCCTCCTCCTCCTGGCCTGCGGCCCATGTGACGCGCGGCAGCGCGGGACATGGCCTTGAGTGAACCGTGTTCGGCGTGTGGTGGCTGGACTGGACGTTCGCCCGGCTTGGCTACGAGGTGGCGGAGCTCGGCGCCGCGGAGACTGCGGGGATGCACGCCGTGGGCGCGCGCGAGGACCCTGTACTCACGGCGGGACGGTGAGTGCATTGGCGCATTGCGCGAGGGACCGCGTCGCGACAGAGTGCCTCTGGTACCTGCAGGTGTTCGACGAAATGGCGATGAGAAGAGGAGGGAGGAAAGACGGTGACGTGGCATCTGACGTGTGGACCCTACAGCCTTGTGGACAAAACCGCCTGAGAAAACCGTCAAGGGAGGAAAAAATTCCGGTTTCAAGAGTTGAGGGAGTCGTTTTACCCGGTTTTATAATAGAGGGAGAAAAATCGGACTCCAGGAAGAGTTGAGGGAGGCAGAACGGACTTTTTCCAATCTTAGCAACAGCGCTTGAACTGTATGCTGAAAGGCCCGGCCTTATTAGGTATAGGTATGTCCGTCTGCTCGGTCCATTGCATTCACAGCTTTTAGCTTTTTGGTGTGTGCAAATCAGCAACAATTGCATATAAAAAAAATCAGCAACAATTGCCCCTGTTGTTTCAGCTGGTGGTAAAAGTTCGAGATGGGCTGCCTTTTGTCAGACAGATGCTGCGGCGCCAAATTTCATGAACCCCCTCGACTGTGTGGAAGCTGACGGATCATTTGCTGAATCGGATCAGTAACTCGGACGTGAGGGTTTGGCCTGCTTAATTCTGAACTTTCAGCTAGTTCGTGTACCATCCTTTAAGCAGTAATCGGGGCTTGTAACCGAGTAGCTGACCGACCTAACGCGATAGGGTGTTTGGGTTAGACGTTTATTTTGCCTACATAAGACTATCTCCAACAACAAGACCTATATACTCAAAATGGGTGTTAAATAGCAAAATAGGACTCTAAACTGTCTCCAACGGCTGACCCAAAAACGATACGCATTGTTGGCGTCGGCGACCACGCGACGCACAAATGCGTGAGTTGGTCCGCGTGACCCACGCCAGAAACGCTCGAATCGTTTTCCTTCCTCTTCCTCTCTCGCTAGTTCTTCGCCATGGGAGAGCTCCAGAGGTCTCAAATCGACAAGGGGGTCGGGCAGGAGGGTGGCTAGGAGTTGGGGGAATCGAAGGAGTAGGCCACGGCGGTTCCATTTGAGGCATCAATTTGAGGAGGGACAGTGGGGAGTAGCTGCTGCGACGGGGAGTGGAGGTGGCGGCCATGGCGAGGGGGAGTTGCTGCTGGACGCGCTGGAGCAGTGCGCGAGGAGCTGGTGGCTGCGTGGAGTGAATGGAAGAGAAGCAGGGCTCGCTGAGGCTGTGCTGCTGCGTCAGTGTGCTATCGAGGAAGATTCGTTCTGGTGTTGTGTGGCTGCCGTGAATCGGAGTGGAGAGAGAAGAAGAAAAAAGGAAATTTTGGTGCTGCTGATTTGGTTTGTGCGAGGTGAGGAAGAAGAAAAGTGTGGAGAAATTTGGGGATTTGTACTGAGATTTGGAGGAGCCGTGGGTTTGGTGGAAGAAATCTCGGGGAAGAGGAGATGTGGCGTGTGTGCTGCTGTGCTACTGCGGTTGTGTTGCCGAGTTGAAGGAAGAAGAGAATCGGGAGGGAGGTGCTCGGCGGGGCGCGGGCTCGGCGGGGCGACGGCGCTCCGGCGCGGGCGCGGCGGCGGGGCGGCGGGACCCGAGGAGGAAGAAGGTCCGGCTTTTTGCGTCCTCTCGTTGGAGATGAGAGTTTTTGGGTACGGTGTTTCGAAGGAAACCAACACACAGTTTGGGTATGCGTCTCGTGAACGGTTGGAGATAGCCTAACTAGTGAAGGTTAATCTGTGCCTGTGCGAGACCGGCACAGGGCATCTGGTCTTCTTAACTCGGAACGCACGTTAGTGAAAAGTTCGACGCGTCAACCAATCAATATCAGACCATGAATTTGTTGTTGGTGTGCCATCAAACTAGCACCAGAGGAAAACTAGATGGATGGAAACAAAATAGTACAGAGATAAAAATCCCAGGCTGGCCTGGAGGTGTCAATCCTGTTTTGTATTTGTATGTTTCCTGTGGAGCATGTAAAAGCAGATGTCAGTCTCCGAGTGCCATTCTCCTTCCGGCATTGTTAATTTCCCCATTTGGCAGGGCAACGACTCAGTCAAGTAAACGCGACGTATACTGACCAGTGACCACGTCGATTTGGCAACCACACGACACATGCCTCGGCGGCGCATGAAGACGTGCCCCAGTATAAATATTAAAATGGCATTCAGCAAGCTGCAAGTACTTGTCTCCCAACACTAGTATCAAGCCCACACAACGTACCAAAGCAACCTGCCGGCATGCCTATGTGCTCACTGAGCCTGCTGCTGTTGTTGCTGACGCTATCTGCCGCCATGTCCATCTCGGAGGCACATGCCGACGACGAGGCCGCTCTGCTCGCCTTCAAGGCCGCGGCCATAAGCCGCGCGCATGAAGACCCGCTTGCTTCATGGAACGGCAGCACAGGCGGGTGCTGCAGCAGCTGGGACGGGGTGATGTGCGGACGCAGGCACCGAAGAGTGGTGGCACTAAGCCTTCCATCTCACGGGCTCAACGGCGTCCTTTCCTCCGCTGTCGGCAACTTGATGTTCCTCAGGGTTCTCAACCTGAGCTTCAACGGGTTCAGCGGGGACATCCCTGCTAGCCTCGGCCGCCTTCGTCGTCTCCACGTCCTTGATCTGAACAGCAACACCTTCTCCGGCGAGTTCCCCGTAAACTTGACCTCTTGCATCAACCTAAAGACTATGATCCTCCACTTCAACCATCTCCATGGGCGCGTGCCCTCTGGGATCGGCGACAAATTGACGGGCCTTAGAGTTCTCAGCCTATCAAAAAACAACCTGACCGGAACCATCCCGGCGTCACTGGGAAACTTATCATCACTTACTGTCCTGGAACTCGGGTTCAATCAGCTTGTGGGCACCATTCCTCCTAACCTCGGGGACATCCTTGTCATCCAATCCCTGGACCTCGCGTACAACAACCTCTCCGGTGAGCCCCCACTCTCCTTGTACAACTTATCCTCGTTGCAATGGTTGCAGCTACAGGGAAACATGCTTCATGGAGGGATTCCTATTGATATTGGCAGCAGGTTTCCCAGCATCCAAACCTTTGATTTATTCTCGAACCAGTTTACCGGGCCCATCCCCGTTTCATATTCCAACCTCACAACACTGCATCGACTCCACCTCGGAGCAAATCGTTTGAATGGATATGTGCCACGCACACTAGGAAGACTAGGTTCCTTGCAAGATTTATATCTGCGTCAGAACAACCTACAAGCTGACGATAGGGAGGGGTGGGAATTTATCACTTCTTTGTCAAACTGCAGCCAGCTCCAGCGATTAGTATTGTCTAGCAATGCCCATTTCACTGGGCAGCTTCCAAGCTCAATAGCGAACCTCTCAACAACCCTACAAGTCCTCGACTTCAACGACACAGGGATTTATGGAAGCATCCCCACAGCCATCGACAACCTGGTTGGACTTCAATTCCTTAGTGCGGCAAATAATACCATGTCCGGAGTGATTCCTGAGAGCATCAGCAAGCTAGGAAACTTGGTTGTGCTAGGTTTGTTCAATACCCAGTTGTCAGGCCTCATACCTTCATCCATCGGAAACCTATCAAAATTGAATGTATTAGATGCACATCATGCAAAACTGGAGGGGCCAATTCCAGCAAGCTTAGGGAAGCTAGGTAATTTGGCACATCTTGATCTATCCTGGAACCACCTGAATGGTTCGGTTCCCATAGAGATTTTCAACTTAACACTCCTTTCTAGTTCCTTAGACTTATCATACAACTCACTATCGGGGTCCATTCCTTCTCAAGTTGGTAGCTTGAGGAACCTCAACAATATGGTTCTATCGGGAAACCGATTGTCCGGTGAAATACCAGATAGTATTGGGGAGTGTACCGTGCTACAACAACTTCAGCTAGACAATAACTTAATCAAGGGAATCATACCTCAATCTCTATGGAAGATAAAGGGACTAAGCACACTCAACTTGTCAACGAATAAGTTGTCTGGCACTATTCCTGATGGCATTGGCAGCGTCAAAAACCTGCAGCGGTTGTATCTCGCGCACAACATTTTATCAGGGCCCATCCCTGCAGTTTTGGAAAACATGACATCATTGTCACAGTTGGACTTGTCCTTCAATAATTTGCACGGGGAAGTGCCAAAAGAGGGCATTTTTAGAAATATGACCAAGTTTTCAATCACTGGAAATAGTGAGCTTTGTGGTGGAATACCTCAGCTTCATTTAGCTCAATGCAAAAACAACACAGTGGAAAACAATAGAACAAGGGGGCTGAAGTATCTTGTTCTTAGCTATCGTCATTGCACTCTTTCAACTAGACAAAAAATTAAGAATAAGGCAGAAGAGCTCATTCCTGGCACCAATAACTGAGGAACAGTACCAGAGAGTTTCATATCATGCACTGGCAAACGGAACTAATGGATTTTCAGAAGCAAATTTACTTGGTAAAGGGTGCTTTGGAGCGGTCTATAGATGTACCTTTCAAGGAGGAGCCATTGTTGCTGTGAAGGTTTTCAATCCTGAACAATCTGGATCTACTAAAAGTTTTGTGGCTGAATGTAAGGCACTGAAAAGTGTGCGTCATCGCTGTCTCATAAAGATAATTACATGCTGCTCAAGCATCAATCACCAAGGTCAAGACTTCAAGGCATTGGTTTTTGAGTTCATGCCCAATGGTAGCTTAAACGATTGGCTTCATCCGAAATCCGATATGTGCACTCTGAGAAATAGTCTAAGTCTAGAACAAAGGCTAGGCATTGCAGTCGACATCATAGATGCAGTAGACTATCTTCATAACCACTGCCAACCACCAATTGTTCACTGCGATCTCAAGCCAAGCAACATCCTTCTTGCACAAGACATGAGTGCCCGAGTTGGAGATTTTGGGATATCAAGAATCCTTCCAGAATGTGTAACTGAAACCCTGCAAAACTCAAATAGCACAACTGGAATAAGAGGATCCATTGGCTATGTTGCTCCAGGTAACTGAAACTGTTCTGTTTTGGTCTTTCCTCAATGTTCCTTGCTATTGCATATATATTCCATACTAATCAATATGATTTTCTTTGAAACCATAGAGTATGGTGAAGGTTCTTCTGTGTCAACTCTTGGTGATGTTTACAGCCTTGGGATATTGCTGCTTGAGATGTTTACAGGAAGGAACCCAACTGATGATATGTTCAATGGTCTATTGGATCTGCACAAGTTTGCAGAGGATGCTTTTCCTGATAGAATCTGGGAGATCGTTGATTCAACAATGTGGCTGCATGCAGACACCTATGAAAACACTACAGGAAGTAAAACTGAGAACTGCTTGGTGTCTGTTATTGCTCTTGGGATATCCTGCTCAAAGAAACAACCCAAAGAAAGGACACTGATAGAGAGTGCAGCCGCTGAGATGCATGCTATCAGAGATTCATACCTCATCTATGCCAGATCTGTTGCAGAGGAGTAACAATTCTGCACCAAGCTGCAACAACAGTGAATAAGTAGAGCTCAACATGATCACTTTTTTTTTTCCCTCCTTGATTTCTTTGTATGATACTTTTAATCTTTAATCTTTTTTTTTATAGATAATATAATCAGTAGGGGTGCAAACCCCTCCTGTTCCCTCAAAAAAAAACATGATCACTTATCTGGAATAATATGGATGGATGAATGTAAACTTGCAGCTCTGGCTTATTATTAATCTGCATTTGCTTTTTACATTAGAGATATGCAAGTTAAAGGAAGTTTAGAATGTATAACCCAATAAAAACCAGAATGTTATCAATATCTGAATGGTCGAACCTACCATTTTAGCTCATACTTGCTTGTTTTCTGTAAATGGTCCTCAGCATATCCTTCTGAAAGAAACAACCTATAGAGTGGATTGCATATACAGTACGCAGCCATTGATATGAACCTCAAATGTTCAGGATCCCTCATGGTAGAGCACATTGGAGCAAAATAACTCTGCAGGTATTTGCAACAGATGGGGATGATGCATGTAGGTGGCTACTGTACAAATAATAATCGAATGATGTATAGGAAACTTCAGCTCTGTCATTCTCCCCTTCACATTCTGCACATCTAGAGTTTCACATTGTCAATATGACACTTATTTGTAGATAACTTAGTAAGATATATGAGTCAAAATACAGCCAATACTCTGCACAACTATCAGATCTGCATATCTTTTGTGTCAGGTTTCCACAGCACACTGCTCATCCTCAAGATGGCAGGGCCAGATTTTGCTTTGTAGCCCGAATTTCACTGGATACAGCCACATCTACAGGACTACAGCTACCAGCTCAAATCAGCCAGAACTGCAAGCCGCACAAATTTCCAACCCCTCAATCATGAAGCCAAACATGAAAAATAGTTGCTGTCAATTTGTCCTTCAAGTGGTTACTAACAGAAGAACCTTTACAGATGTTATTACATAGAATCATAGATTACATCAATAACCAATCAGACAACATCCAGAGCTCAAAGCAACAAATATGACAAGTAGGACATGTCAGAACCTAATGATCAATGATATCCCTGCAAGACCTAGGAATGCAAACATTTGAGTTTCTATTAAGCTAGCTAGCCGTGCTCAAAGTTAACATCACCATATGCCAGTACTAAAGGCGAGTGTCAAGAAGCAAGCAACTGAATTACCCAGTGGATGGTAGTAGGAGAATGTAGAAGTGAAAGGAGACAGCACATAACATCGGTTTGCCACACAATGAGAGGATTCAGAGCTGAGACCTGCAAGAAGCAACTGTGTTTTAGGGTAGCTTGACATCTATGTAACGGGAAGATCGAATAGAAACATAGCTTCCATTGAGCAGACATGATCCTGAGATACCAGAAGTCATGGATTTTTAGTAAACATGTGTTTCTGAGAACATTTATCTGGAATAGAACAGAAAATCATAAAATGGCAACCATAAACAGGTTTTACCTTGTCAAAATTTGAAGTTGCTTGGTCTCACTGCAGCACTGGCCATCGAGGATACACAGGCAAGGCAACACAGTTGCTTTCATATTCTCAATATTACAAATCCAAATTATGCTGAAATTTCTTTCATGTTCCAAGAGCAGTTCATTGCAAGAAACAAGAGTTTACCCTGTATCTAGCCAACATGAAACATAAGCAGATAAATTGAAGAATCAACAGAAAATTGTCCCCGTGTTAGTTAGAACACCATTTTAGGACTGATACACAAAGACAGTCTGTAATAGAACTCATGATTACTACAGAAACTTCACGCTTCAACAAGAAACTTGACACATTTCATTATGAAAATTTCCCCTCACAAGAATAATTATCATGAATTCAGTAGGCAAGCACAACAATAGCGCAGGAATCATATGGCGATATAAAGGCACAACTACTATTCCAGATCCACGAATTACAGTGTTCCATAGGCGGCACCACAATTCATCATACAGCTAGTTGTTACGACACCCAACTACACAGAAAGCATCCTTCACCCAGACAATTTCATTGCTGCTGCACCTACCACTACCAGTCTAGTACCAGATAAACTGAGCCACATCTACCAACACCACCCAACTACCAGTACTACCAACCTAAGACGATGTAAATTTGGTGACGGCCTTGGTGCCCTCGGAGACGGCGTGCTTGGCGAGCTCGCCGGGGAGGACGAGGCGGACGGAGGTCTGGATCTCGCGGGAGGTGATGGTGGGCTTCTTGTTGTAGCGGGCGAGCTTGGCGGCCTCACCGGCGAGCTTCTCGAAGATGTCGTTGATGAAGGAGTTCATGATGGACATGGCCTTGGAGGAGATCCCGATGTCGGGGTGCACCTGCTTCAGCACCTTGAAGATGTAGATCTTGTACGTCTCCACGCTCTTCTTCGCCTTCTTCTTCCCCTTCTTGTCGCCGCCGCCCTCCTTGCCGGCGGACTTGCCCGCCGGGAGCCGCTTCTCCGCCTTGGGCTTCTTCCCCGCCGGGGCCTTCTCCGCCTTCTCGGCCGCGGGCTCCTCCTCCGCGGGCTTCTTCGCCGCCGGCTTCTTCTCGGCCTTGGGCGCCATGGATGCCGCTCGAGTTCGCGGTGGTGCGAGGAGGCGGTGGGATTTGCGCGGACGGGTTTGGGGCGAGGAAATTGCGAAGGCGGGGTGGGAAATGGTGGAGGCGTGGGGCGGTGTGTTTACAGATGGGGAGGGCTGAGCGCTGGTGTAGGCGTGTGCGGTCCGGATCGCGGAAGTGGAGGGTCGTGAGGCGGTGGGGCTGCTTTGCATGGACGGCTGCGATGCGTTTTCAGGTGAATCGCTACTCGCTAGACCACGCAAATGCGGGAGCGGGAATGGGTTCCTGGGCCGTCTGGCGCGCAGAAGCCAGCAGCAGAGGCCGGCGCTTTGGCGGTTAGTTTTGGCGTGGGCCCTTGCGGGCCCAGCATAAGTCAAACTCTAACTAGTATCAAAATTACGAAAAAAATCATACATATTACAACACAACATATAAATACTGTTTAGCACCTTTAGTGCATGACGATGCTAAAATATGTTAGGATTTGACATTCAATTATCACTTTCGGTAAAAAATCATAAAATTTAAATTACTGATGATTTGTTTGGTAATTACTCCTATTTGCTAGGTGCGAAATAACTATTCTACACTTTGTGTATAATAGTTTCACTGCAACACAATAATGATGTTACTAGATTTATCGTAAAATAGACTCATCATACTTATATTTTAAATTTAAACAATATATATTTACAAATTTTTATCAAAGTTCAAATGATTTAACGTAAGACAAACCTAAATATTTCTTTCCTTTTTGTCCTTTTGTCTAGCGTGATGGATATGCCTAGGGATGGCAATATCACCCGCGGGTGCGGGTCACCCGCGGGTCCCGCACCCGACGGGTGCGGGCGCGGGTGGAGTTTTTCGCCCGCGGGTGACACCCGCACCCGACCCGCACTGACTCGGGTGCGGGTGCGGGTGTCTTCTTCCACCCGCGGGTGACCCGACGGGGCCCGAATATTAGCCCATCTTCTAATTTCAGTCCAGCCCACGAAGGCACGAAGCCCACCCCAGCCTAAAACTTAACCGGCCAACCCTCACTCGTCGTCTCCCTATCGCCTACTCGCACGCCGCCGCAACTCCCCCCCACTTCCCACGCCGCCACCGTCGCCGCCACGCCCAGGGTTCCAGGCGCCACACGCGGCGAGCACAGGCACCAGGCTAGCGCGGTCACACCTCCATTCCTAGACGCTGCGCGTACGGCCGTACGGGGCACAGCGCCGCCACCCGGCTCTCTGTCTGCCAGCATGGTCGATCTCCAGTTCTCCACGCCGCGTTTGAGGATGGGGAAGAGGCTGGGCAGGACCACCGCAGGAGGATGAACAGAGCCCCGGGTAGGCAGTCTCACTCTCACGCCACCACCTAGGCTCTCGGATGAGCTCTGGCCGCATCGCGCTTGGCATCTGTTGCTTGGCTATTCAGCTTGCGTGATAAGCAGGCGTGTATTTCTTTGTGCCTCTGCTCTAGGACGCCCAGGTTCTGACTACTAGTTGCCATCGATGCGTGAAATACCATGTTCAGATGTGAAATTTTTCCCCTTTTTTTTTACCTTGGCTCTGTGGATTTTGCACAAATAAGATGTGATTTGATTTTTGGCATGTTTGGATCACTTTCCTCGATCCCTTCGTCTACATTTCCCTGGAAACTTTCCTTTCATTGCTGCTGGAAGCAGTCTCGTGATTTTCTTCTGGAAGAAACTGACCTCGTCGTGATGCACCCGCGGGTGACCCGAGACCCGCCCGAAACCCGACGGGCGCGGGTGCGGGCGCCAGATTTCACCCGCGGGTGCGGGTGCGGGTGCCAATCTCCACCCGAAGTGTTTTGCTTCGCGGGCGGGTGTTCGCTCCACCCGACCCGAACCCGACCCGTTGCCATCCCTATGCCATTAGGCTCACCAATCAACGAATTTGGCTCATTAGCTATACAGTCGTTTGAGTTTGTTGCGGCTGCAACTTCATTTATTTGTAACCGCTTTCTTTTGAGAAAAGAATAAAAATAAAACTTAGCATTAAAAATTTGAGAATGAGGATGGAGGTCCCCGTCTTTGATGGCTGAATATGATTGGAGAAAGACGATGTCAGTCAAAACCAGATGACTTAAGTGGCGCCAAGCTTCAAGTGTCTTCTGCAACACTAGGGTGTTAAAAAACTATTCGACCTACAATATTATATGGAGCATAATGTTGATCTACTAAAAGATGACATGCTCAGCAACTAAGTGTAGCAGAGTTGCGTATGTTGCAATATATGTATATGGTGGCATAAAAGAGATTGAGTCGAAACAAAGACAATAGAGAATAGGGGTCACACCAATTGAAAAAAAAAAGTTCGCTTTGAGATGATTTAGACATGCCCAACAGGACCTCAAGAGGCACCATTGCGTAGTGGGTTAATAAAAACATGCTGATGTGAAGGCATAGGTCGATCAATCCTAACATTGGCTGATTATGTGAAGAAAGACATGAAAGATTGGAATATTGTTGAGCAACTAGCCATAGATTGCCAAATCTTCTTTTCTTAGCTTCACCCTTTTTCATCTTAACATTTTGGTTTCTTACCCTTATTTCTCTTTTCTTTATCTTTTTTCTTGTTTCGTTTTTCTTTCTTCTGTTTTTGGTTCGCCACCTTATTGGCTCCTTGCGGGCTTCATCTCTAGCATACGTCAATTTTTTTTGGGACGGAATTTTTTTTTATTGTTGTTGTAAACAATTTGGGAATGACAAATAGCGGAAACACTTATTTTCTCAAAGACCAGTCACATTTGGCTTAAAGCCTCTGGTTTGTAACCGCTCTGACCTTTTGCAGCAATTGGTTTCATTGCCGGGACAAAATACAAAATACATCAATGTCATATCAAGCTAGCATAGTTTTATTTCTTTATTATTGTCCCTTTATTGGAGAAGAACTCTCACGGATGCGTCCTCGGTGGTGGCGGCGGCAATATGATCCTCGGATTAGGAATAACCCAACCTGAAAAACAATGGCCACGTATATCATCCTATTGTTCCACATTACCTAAATGAAGATGTACAAAAGTAAGCCATGTTTAACTTACTGGAACAGGATAAAGAACTTATAAAATTTCAAGAAACTAAATAGCATTAAGTACTTACTTCCGCAATTTTTTCCAACCGGCACCGGATTACCGCAAATAAGTCCAGTCAAAACAATCTTAACGACACTTAGTTCATGTTCCTCCTCTGGTGTGATGGTACGACACACATGAATCATGTCGATTGTTCGCACAGTATGACAACACAATCGTGTTGGTTCATGGTAGTCGCCTGCCATTTGAATGCTTCTTAAACATGCATTCTTTAACATTTCTTTCTCGTCACGAACATGCTGCCTACTCCAAGCTTGATGCATACAAAACACGGCAAAAAATGAAGCAAAGACCAGAACTTGAACAATTGCTTTTGTAGTCATCCTATACCAGTTTGATGTTGATGCTAGTATGGCTCCCAGGGTTTGCATTACCGCAGTAAACCGGACCGGTTGTCGCGAAAACCGGAAAAACCGGTCCGGTCCGGTTTACCCGGTAGTCCGGTTTTCCATTTCAAATTTCAAAAAAAATTGAAATTTTGAAAAATTTTGAAACAAAAAATACGTAAAAAAACTAGATCGAATTTGCAATCCAACGGTGAAAACCATTTACGTAGATTCGATCGTTTCATGTGCCTAAAAAATCGCGAAAGTTTCTGAGTAGAACAAGAAAGAAAAAAAAAGAAAATTTTTTTTTATGAACCAGCAACCTTCCTCGATTTTTTCGACAGGCCAAACGATCGAATCTACGTGTTTAGTTTCCACCATTGGGCTGCAAATTGCATCTAGTTTTTTTACATATTTTTTGTTTTATTTTTTGCAACTTTTCATTTTTTTGCATTTTTTCTATTTTTCCTCTTAAACCGGTTTACCAAAATTCAGGTCCGGTTTACCGGAATTTTCGACCGGTTTACCGGTAACCGGTCCGGGTTTTCGGAAAATTCGACGTTTTTTATTCAAATTTTGTCATTTGAACTTTGATCCGGTTTTCGACCGGTTTTCGCGGTTTTTCCGGTAACCGGACATCTCGGTCCGGCCCGGTTTTTCCGGTCAAAACGAAATTACAAACCTTGATGGCTCCTGCCTCTTGTGCTAGCACATATTCCATTTTATAGCAGCTGATTAGAATCGGAGTCATGAAAAAGTAAATGTTCACTATTTAAAATTAAAATCTGACTAGTGAAAAAAAAATGTGCATGAATCATTCAACAAATGGGAAAGATGCCTTAAATCTGAGTCATGAAAAAAAGTAAATGCTCGTGAATCTATGCCCGAAGTGGCACAATGGATTAAATCTGACTCATGGAACAGAAATAATGTTCATGGAGATATGAACAAACTAGCAAAATTGATTACAGCTGAGCCCAGGAAAAATAAATGCTATTGAATCTTTGAACGAATCGGCATACAACGTTGATTGGATTCCAAACTCTCGGGCATCGTGTTTTAATATCTGGAAATACTCCCACTGTCTAAGAAAATCTTGTTTCGATATCCTAGTACTTTCATCTCATAACATAAGACTCGTTAATTTTATACTGCATCCGTTCAGAAATATATGTCATTCTAGCTCTGCGCGCATGAATTAATGAGAGGTGAATAAGGTGGGTGCACAAAAACACAAGAAGGAAAGAAATAAAGATAGAGGTGTAATGGGGAGAGAGAAAGTTGTAATGGAAAGAGATAAATGTGCATTGGAAGTGAGAATGACATGTAATTTGAGAAATTAGAGAAGTTTAGAATGACTTGTAATTGTGAACGGATGTATCTCAATATGACAATTCATAACCCAACACCAAGCTAACTCCTATATAGATGATATCCAACAATTTCTGTACTGATATGGATGCATTAATATACAGGCAATGCAAAAAAGATCCACCAACAAACTGCGACCTGGTTGGTAGATAAAATTGATAGTATACGGGAATACGGGATGCATGATTAGCCTAATTTTTTAAAACATTGTTTACGAAACTCAAGACTCTCAGTTTTATATATTAAAGCTTCATTCATAACCTCAGCACCAAATTCACTCGTTTCATTGGCCATCATTGGCATGTAATCCCCATAAAAATCATGCTTCAAGTCATGTCAACCATTGCGTCCGTGCGTGGTGGAAGTAACCTACTAACGGATTGTCCGGAGTATATATCATGGCACACTCCGCGAGTCAAAGAACACAAAACGGAACATATGTGATCCACTGGCCACAGCAGCAGGTAAAAGCAAGACAAGTTGGACGATCATATTCGACTGTCACTACTGATGCACCAGGCAATGATAATAACCGTACCCAGTGGCACACTTCCATGAACACAAAATCAACATTTTGCGTTGTCTTGGATAGCTAATTGCTGAAACATTGGTTGTAGCCCAAAGAGAAGCAAGTGTTCTGTACTGTTCACCTAAAAGCAAATATATTGCTTCTTCCATGGATCTGTAATCTAAATATAGACAATGGGTTAAAGCATATACAATTCTCAGTCAACAGTATGTTTCTATTTGGCAGAACAATCTGTACAAACAATGAATCTGTTGTGTAACAAACTAACATCTGGTATAATTTTTGCAAACTAAAATCTATACAAGCAATTCATCAAGCAAAATTTGCAGGTCCATGCCAGAGATCTGATGTAGCCTTGACCCTTTTTTTTTTCTTTTTTGAGGCGAGATGTAGCCTTGACCTTGAACAGTTGGGACCAGACCACAGTAAACGACTCCAGTATTTCTTCCAATCAGAATCCCTGAAAGCAAGCAACGGTTAAAAAGTGTTGGATCAGATAGGGAAAATACTATTGGAAGTGAGTGTAAATGTTATAAACAAACACATCGCAAATTTGAAAATGTTGCTGCATGTGTCACCTGTGTCATCACAAGTTGATTTCCGCGTGAAAAAAAAAACGCTGGGAACATTGAAAATTGGAGGTTGTACATGTGACTGTAAATGTGTGACCCCGTTAGTGTAGCATGAACCATGATGTACACTTCAACAAACAGCGTAGTTCTGTCACAATGCACAGTCAGTTTTCTTTCACCTAATCGATAACATCAATAGCTTGTTTAGATGATTAAGATGAACTGACAAGTGAAAATGGACAAGAGACATACCATGCAGATATTGGGATAATGATTATGCTTGTTGAGCTTAGATGAGGAACAGACTTCAGGAACACGTCCAGAGCTCCAGCCTCCAACCAATTGGATGTTTTCCACCTTGTATGGTAAGGGCCTCAAGCATGCCTTGTCACTGTTGCATTAGGTGTTTTGTCATGTTGATCGAAATAATAGTGCATCTTACATTTCGTTGAAAAATGACCAAACTAAATTCCAAATAGTTAGTATCAAATGTGTAATCATGGTTTGCAAGATAGACAGACAGCAACTGAGGTTTGATTGAGAGATCAAGTGCCCTAGCCAGCCTATTTCGGCCAAGCGGGCCAAATAGCCACTATGCAAAATGGGAGAAAGGAAAACAAAATCAAGAGACGTCTGTTTTTTTATATATAAAGGAGACAAAGACATCAAAAGTTTGGTTTACGTGAAAAAAAAAATCTCTCCGCACACCAATTATAGTAATTAATAAAGACTCTAACAATATTGTCAAAATAAAATATATGCATACAGATTGAGAAGGAAGTAGAAGTGCAAGAGTTAGCAAAAGAAGTTGGAAAACACCATGTTTATAGAAAAGTAATGATTTCAGATTGCTTACCTGAGAAGACTTGAATCCTTCATCTCAATATAGAATATCTTGTGGGGCACTTGTATAAAGCAACAGTTGAGGGACTGATTAATGTTGGCATCTGCAACTCCAGTCTTAATGCAAGGAACCAGCCTATGATAGTAAATCGGAACATGAAAAACACTGCCCTAACATCAGGTGGTCAGCAGTAAAGTTTTTCCCTTCTTTGCCATCAAAGAAGCTGCTGAGAAAAGAGCTCTATATGTGTCCCAGTTTGGTTGCACCCCATTTTTAACCATATCATTGTATATGCCCAAACCCTTATCAAACTCACCATAAATACTGCACCACCGTATCAAAATATTGTACGCTACAATATCTGGCTTCAATCCCTTGCACAACATTTCATTCCAAAGATCAAATGCTTTATATGTATCCCCCATCTTAAAAAGCTCATTGATTATTGTCGAATAGCTGATGCAATCAGGAAAGAAGCCGATTTCAGTAATCTTGTGCACGAGATCGATTGCCTCATGGATCTGCCCAACCTTGCAGAACCCTTTGATCAATGTGTTAAATGTTACTGTGTTAGCTAAACAGCCTTCCAGCATGGCTGAATGTAGAACCTTAGCCTTTTCCAGCTCCCCTTCAGTTGCCAGATAATCAAGAAAACAATTATAGGTATAGCTATTAGGAAGGAAGCACCCAGCTAACATCTCTTTGCATAGGATCTCTGCACTGCTCAAATAGCCAGACTTACAGAGATTATTTATTAAAACCGTATATGTGACAGCATTTGGAGAACAGCCATCAGTTATCATATTATCCCAGCAGTTTAAGGCTTCAACCATATTTGCTCCCTTTGAGTGAACATCAATCATGCATGTATGGAAAACATTATCTGGTTTGATACCTTTTTCGCTCATTTCCCTAAATAACTTGCATAACTTTTCCTTATCATGCTGTTTCAAAGTTGCATATATCATTATGGTAAAGCTGATTAGATCAAGATTAACACCTCGCACTGCCATCTCCTTCCAAACATGGTGTGCTTCGGTTAACCTTCCTTCTTTGCAGAATCCATGTAAAAGTGCTGTTAGGCTAAAGTTGTTTAGCACACCACAGTTCTTTTCGAGGTCATCAACAAATTCCTTTGCTTGCATCGTGCCAACCGTCAAGCAAAGTACACTTATCAATGACCTGTATGTGTAATTATCAGGTGTTAGGCCCCTATCCACCATTTGATCATAGAACTGAAATGCTTTCCTCACATTGCCTACTCGGCAATAGCCTTCTATCATAACATTAAAAGTTACTTCATTCGGTTCTAGGGAGTAGTTAATCAATTTATCAAACAACAAAACAGCTTCGTCCATATTTCTGACCTTACAGAGACCATTGATGAGCGCTGTAAACGTATAAATATTTGCTGCCACGCCATTCCTTGCCATCTCGTTGTGGAGTCCCATAGCACTGGACAGATCCCCTTTTCGACATAAACCTGCAATGAGGGGAGAATATGATGCTGCAGTAGGTGTCACCCCTTTCTGAACCATCTTACTCAGAAAACACCTTGCCCGGTCAAAATCATCCCTTTGGCAGTAACCATTAATTAATGAATTATATGGATAAACTGTCATTCTGACTTCCTTCTCGTTCATCCTTTCAAACATGCAAAGTGCCGCATCCATCATCCCTCTCTTGCACAGGGAATGTATCAGTATCGAGTAAGTCACCTCATTTGGCTCCATACTCCTCTTTGACATCCCTCTGAAGAGCTTTTCTGCCTCACCAAACCTTCCATCCTTGCATAGTTTATCGATCAGTGCATTACATGCAAACAGGTTTGGCACCATGCCCAACTCACCCAATTGACAAGCAAAACTGAAAGCCTCTTCAACAAGCCCCTTCTTTCGTAGTCCATCAAGCATAATAGAGCAGCTGGCCTCTGATGGCAAATATCCCAGCCTAAGCATCACATCTGTCATTTCCAATGCCATTTCCAGCCTCTCCACCCGACATAATCCATACACTAGAGTCCGATATGTCACTTCATCAGCCGAGACTCCTCTCTCCACCATGTGATCCTTCACCATCAGTGCCTCATCAACGAGCTGATTCTTGCATAAGCCATACATCAATACATTGTACGGCACAGCGGTGACCTTGATGCCCTCGCCTTCCATCCTTGCCATCAGCCCCCTTGCACTATCCAAATTCCTCATCTCGCAATAAGCCCGAATTCCAGCAGTGTAAATGTACTCATCCACGCGAACACTAGATCCAAGCATTTCATCGAATAGGTCGCGGGCAAGAGCAAACTGTCGAATCTTGACAAGAGAGAACAGTATCTGAGAAGCAGTGTATTGTTTCATGGTTATGCCGGACGAGAGGGACAGGCGGAGGACGGCGGCGGCGTCGCGGGCGCGGCGGAGCCGGAGGTACGAGGAGGCAAGAAGCGTGGCGGCGGAGGTGGCGCAGCCAGGTGGGAAGGTGGCGAGGGAATTAGCTTGCGACAGCGCCGAAAATGAGGAGGATGCAGATGGAGTAGAGGAAGCAAGCGATAGAATGAGGGATGCGGCGTGCGGGGAGGACGCCGAGGATGTGGGCGAGGAGGAGAGGAACGAGAGGGCGAGGAGGGAGAGGGAGACCGGGGAGACGAGGTGGGGAGGCAGGAGGAGGAGGAACCGGCGGGAGAGGTCGGGGCGGCGGAGAGAGGCCGGGAGGACGAGGAGGGAGGAGACGTGCGCCGGCGCGAGGCGGCTGCGGAGCAGAGGCGCGGCGAGGGCCGACGGCCAAGTGGGTGGCGCTGTGTGGTGGAGGATGTCGGTGAGGAGCTTAACCATGCCGGAATCGGATGTCGTGGGCGTGGCGCTAGGGTCTCCTGCCACGGGCCGTCGTGGCGGAGGAGGCATCGCGGGCGGCAAGGGGGATCGCCGGAGTACGCGCCGGCCGCCGGGTGTCGGGTGCGGCCGAGCTATGGACTGGTGCTGGAGCCGGGAGAGGAGTGTGAGCGAGTAGGCCTTAATGAACCCTGAACCTGGCTGGCCGTTAGATCAGGTATCGACGTACGGCGTGACGAATTGGCATGTCAATAAGCAGGCTGTTCGGCAGACCGCGCTGCAGCTGCGACGGCTGAAGTAGCGGTTGCTGGGAATACTGTAGCAGCTGCTGAAGAAATAATTAAAACACTGTAGCTGCTGCAAAGCAGCCAGGCGAACAGGCTCAATGAGCTCTTCTAATGTTCCTTCCCCACGGATTATTGTCAGTCGTCCATCTAATATGACTTTTTAAACAACTCGATTAACATAAGAATTCGTCGCAATGCATTGTTTGACACATTTTTTTTGGAACCCTTCTTTGGCACATGTTGCACTCTGCAGATTACATGTCCACGTACGAAATGACAAAATGATGACGAGGAAGTTCCAAACAATGGAGGCGTGAAATTTTATTACTTTTGGTGAAAAAAAAGATGAATTTTTTGTCAACTTACTCTCTCTGTTTTGTTATTGTTGATGTTGGTTAGTTGAATTATGAACTAACCAATGTCAAAGAAACAGAAACAGAGTATTATGCAGAGCTATAGCTGCCATTTGATGGAATAATAAAGTGACATTCCTTTCACGGAATAATCCACGTGTTCTTTTGGCATAATAATTATATTCATGTTGTACATGTGTCCATGTATGACATTTGTGTGGGTTGATACAGCTTAGTGATTGAAATTAAGTGTTTGCTCTCTCTCTCTCTCTCTCTCCCCCCGAGTCTAACCAAAAATCATCATAAACCAGTCCAAGACCGTATTGTGATGAATATTCTTTTTCTTTTAACATCCAGCCAAGTAAACGTCACAAGTTCATGACAATGTCGGTCCGTCATGATCATTTTATGGTGTATTTTTCCAACGACTGCATATATAGGCATTGACATGTAGTGTTCCTGTTGTCGAGTCTGCCAAGTCTTGAGCCTTAAATCCTTGTGAGCACCCGCCATCACCGCCATTTCTAAAATAGATAAGTTTGTCTAACAATATCCCACATATCTGACCAATTGTCAATAAGCATTTGTAACATCCCAAGTCTTCTACATTTCAAAAACTAAGCAAAAGTATAGAGAATTTCATTTTTTTTTTCTTTGATGAATCTCCAATTCAATGAATCAAAGTTGGTCTGCTTTCTTCTTCATTTTGCCAAACGGGAGCAGCCGTATTGCTAGCAAGTCAACTAGGAAGCCTTCGTCCCAAACAAGTGTATTTATAGAATTAGTTAAATTCAAACTCTTTAAGTTTGACAAGGTTATAGAAAAAGTATCACAGTTAATGACACCAAATTACTATTATTAGATTTTTTGTGAATTGTATTTTCCTCATTGATTTTATTTGGTTTCGTATATGTTGGTACCTTTTCCTTTAAAGTTGTTCAAACTTAAGTTAGCACCTAGACCAACTAAGAAAATAAAGTAAGTAGTCAAACTTTTTCCACAATTTTATTTCTATGACTCCAAAGTCCAAACGACATACACGCATCTACTCCTAGCAGATCCTTTGCTATGGATCATGAGGCATCCAAAGCAACGGTTGGATGTTTTGTATTTGGGGTCCTATTGTATTTTTTTTCTTAGAGATTGATAGTATATTTGTCTTGGTTCGTGGCATGCCCGGTCTAATAGTCAATGCTCAGAATATTAATAGTCCATTAAATTTAAATGTGTTGATATTTTGAGCTACAACATATAATTTAATTGAAAACCACTACAAGATTTCTAATCTTTCCCAACCGTTTTCTTGTAATGGCCAACAGTTTATAGTTATTTTGTTACATAACTTCTAAAACTGTTGGGAATGAGCTTGTTGGGAATGAGTTTGTTGGGAAATTACTAAAACTGTCGGGAAAGATAAAATTTATACTAGGAAAACTGTCGGCCACTTGAGAAAAATACACTAGAGTGTTAGAACTGTCAGCCACTTCATAACAAACTGTCGGGAAAGATCGGAGATCTTGTAGTGAACTCTGTGACGTCAGAAAAGCTAAACACTAGAGAGGGTAGTAAGATGAGTTAACTAGCGCCTTAATGAAAAGAAGAACCTTGATGCCACTTGTGGTTGAAACTTTTTGTGTTGTTCAACTATTAACTTCTGTTCTATATTATTATTATTATTATTATTGGTATAATTATGTATTCTTTATTTGCTACTAAACTCAATTAGGTATTATTAAAAATATGTTATAATTATTTTAACATGAGATTTAATCTGAGTTATCATCGTGCAATATGATCTTTAATTTCAATTTGTAAGTTGAGAAACAAAAAAATACTTCAATAAGAGTGCACTTTGCACCAACTTGAATTGGTCAGGGGAGTAAATTGAGTTATGTTGTTTAGGATGTGACACATGCCATGTGATTATGAGAAAAAATTGCAAAAATCATGGTAACAACAAAATTCTAATCATGGGCTTCCAATACTTCATTTTGAAAACAATACCGTATACTATGTGACCACTGCTACAACCTCAAATGTCCAGGGACAAAAAATTGACGGATCTGTGTGGTAGATGATTAGAGGAAGATGTACGTAGTGAGCACTAGATATATATACCTCTAACTTAGTATTTTTTATTTGCATTTTCGGTCTTTCAAAAAGTATTTGCACATGTCACATGATTGTTTGTTGGAGACTTGTGCCCTCACTGGACCACTGTAGGTTCACCATGGGTGTGTTTGGTTACCTGCGTAAGCTTAGCCCTGTATAGAATTCTAGCCAGGCTATCTCAAACCAGGCTAACCTAGTGCAAGAACAAAAAAAGAGCACATGTTTGGTTGCCTGGACTGAATAGTGCAAGATCTTGTTTGGTTGACTGTATTAGTTGAGTGTAACCGCTTTTCATTACAATATTTGTTGAAAAACACAACATCCATATGTTTTTTATTATTTTTATAGAAGGAAAACTCATTACAACTCCATATAATTAGTTTTAAAAATATATAATATTTAACGGATCATTTCCTTGTGCAGCAGAGGCTTATGCAAGCCTGGCTTGCTGGAGACGGTCGATTTGAGCGTTTCCAGCTAGCCAAGCTAAGTGGTCCCTTTTGCATAACCAGAGCCAGGCTACTTTACTGTCCAGGCAACCAAACAGCTCAAAAAGTAAAGATTCTGCATAACTGAAGCCTGGTTAGCTTCTTATACGCAAACCAAACACACCCCATGTCTTGTGTAATCAGGCGCCAAGGATGTCACATGTGTCACATGTGTCATGTGGAAAACCATTTCCCACATTCCTTTTTTTCCTTTGTTTTCGCCACATCAATATCCACGTCAAAACTCGATGCAAACGCCCAAGTTTTAAAAGCTGCAACTCCATAACCGCCCCGGTGGTATGTACAATGTTTCAAGGTTAGCAAATTTGACTTACATCACCCTTGTCGTCAAACTACAACAGTTGGAGCTTATTATCAAACGCCATGGCCTGATACCAAGCCAGCATAAGGTAAGCACACTGATCGTCAACACATTAGGGTTAAAAGTTGTCCTATTCTTAGGTATAGAAGCTAGTCATTCAGATCAACCCAACACAATCGACCGATCAACATGGCCATTCTCTGTGACTTCAAACTACACACGGAAAGATGTGTTCCGTGCATGCTCCATTTGTTGAAAAATATTGGGCTGATTTCTGATTGCTCACTTTCGAGCATTAACCAACAATTAATCCAATACTATCACGGTTGCATGATACACATAATATAGCTTTGGATTCACATAATATACCTTTGGATTCGCATAGTGCCTCATGACTATGATCTCGTATGAGTAGTGTAGGAGAAATTCGCAATCAAAGCTTTTGTTTTCACAATGAAAATGCACTAGTAATTTTTGAATGGTGGAAGTATACCATTGATCATTATTTTCGGAAGTTGATAATTTAAAAGGTGAGGTAACCATATTATACATCAGTGACGCAATGCTGAGTTCCACATTCCCGTCACCATGTGCCGCCGACGAGCGGGCCATGCCGCCAGGCTGCAACTCCCGCGCCATTCCCCGGGGAAATTCCCGCTCATCCCGAACGCCAACGCGCGCCGAAAACCATTTTCCGTCCGATTCCTCCCGCCCTCGTTTTCGCCACGTCAGCGATCCGCGTCAAGTTCGCATCAACCGTCCAGCGGAGAAGCATCCAACGCCTCCCACCGCTCGAAGCACCGATCCGCGGCCGCTGCCCCTCCACCAATCAGCGCCCGCCTCCCCCTTTCTATAAAGTCACCGCTACCCATCTATTCCCCTTCCACAGCGACATCAGCATCTCCAGTTTCCTCTACCAAGCAAAGCAAAACCTCGATCCCAACAACCCTTCCCCACCTCGTCCGAACCGCACCCATGGCGCCCAAGGCCGAGAAGAAGCCGGCGGCGAAGAAGCCCGCGGAGGAGGAGCCGGCGGCCGAGAAGGCGGAGAAGGCCCCGGCGGGGAAGAAGCCCAAGGCGGAGAAGCGGCTTCCGGCGGGCAAGTCCGCCGGCAAGGAGGGCAGCGGCGACAAGAAGGGCAAGAAGAAGGCGAAGAAGAGCGTGGAGACGTACAAGATCTACATCTTCAAGGTGCTGAAGCAGGTGCACCCCGACATCGGGATCTCCTCCAAGGCCATGTCCATCATGAACTCCTTCATCAACGACATCTTCGAGAAGCTCGCCGGTGAGGCCGCCAAGCTCGCCCGCTACAACAAGAAGCCCACCATCACCTCCCGCGAGATCCAGACATCCGTCCGCCTCGTCCTTCCCGGCGAGCTCGCCAAGCACGCCGTCTCTGAGGGCACCAAGGCCGTCACCAAGTTCACCTCCGCCTAGGCTTCCTCCCGGCTCCTCGTTGTTCCTTTGCCGTATGGCTGATGTTGCTAGTGTGGAAATTTGGCTAGTAGGTTTCTGTAGTTAGGTTCTATCTAATTATGTTGGCTTTTGTAAGAAGTATGTGCTGGATTTGGAACACAAAGTTATCTGGATGGAATAGTAGTGATGATGCTACGTTATGCGAATCATTTGTTCATGATTAATTGATGTTTCCTCGCCGTATGGTTACTGTAGTCTGTAGTTAACTCGCTAATTGCGTTGGCTTGTAGAAGCGTCTGCTGGATTTGGAACAGTTGTGGTTCATGCTTAATTGATCCCTCGATTGCTCCCCTTGTTTCAGCGTGTTGGTCGAAATTCGTTATTGATTTTTACTTTCGAAGTTGTAACAGGTGCTGTTTGATTCGTAGAGTTTCGGTTTTTCTTGGCGATGTTCTCGTTTCTGAAAGGTTTGTGATACTCACCTTGGTCTTGGGGCAATCAGTAGGGAAATTTGGTCCCGAAACTGGTTCCAAAATTTCTCTTGATTTGGGCGCCATCCGGATCGAAATTTATTCTGATTTCATTTGGGCGCCATCCGTTTGAGAGCCACAATTTGAGAGAATCCTATGTATACAATTTTTTGTGTGCAGTTTTGGATTTGCCGGGCGTTGTGATTTTGACTTGAAAATTTTGGGATGGACACGAATGGCGGGATCTATCAATCCCCAACCTGTTTTTGGCGCCGCTTCATGGTTTTCAGCAATTCGCCTCATCCCGTTCTTCCAGGTGAAATTCCTTCCGTTTGTCTGAAATACGTTCGTCAAGATTCGTGCTGGCCGATAAGGCATCCGAAACCATCTCTTCCAAAAGTCCAAAACCTCCCCCATCCGCTTTCTCCCCATCGGCTCGGCACGCCGCTGCAATGGCGTCCTCTCTGCTTCGCGCCTCGCCCCTCTCCCTCCTCTCCCGCCTCAAGCCCTGGCCGCGCTCCTCGCACCTCCGCGGCCTGTTTCCGCTCTGCACGGCCGCCTCGGGCCCCAGCGCGCCGCCCCCGCACCGAACCCTAGCTGCCGTGGCGGCGGCCACCGACGCGGCGACCCCGCCGGATGAGGTAGCGCCCGCGGCGGATGCGAGGGTCGAGAGGCTTCAGCCGCTGCAGTGGCCGCAGAGGGACGCGCTGTGCGGGGAGCTCGGCGCTGGTGACGCCGGTCGCCGGGTGCGGCTCTGCGGCTGGGTCGCGCTCCGCCGCACACATGCGGGCCTGACTTTCCTCACCCTGCGTGATCGCTCCGGTATGGTCCAGGTGAGTCGTTTATGCCTTTTTATTAGAGGCCTTAATGATGATTCAACTGCTTCTGTGGTTATGCTGGGAGCTTTCAGTACTGGCTGTAGTCGTTGCCCACTTATACAGCGTTGTCATGCTGGAGCAGTGAAATCATGATAAAATTAACGTAGTTCTGCTGCTGGTTCTGCATAGCAACGCTTGGTTATAGCTGACGAGTCCACATTTTCTTTAAGAAGTCTTAATCACTCTGAGTCGTGTTTGCTGGAATATATTTTGCATGGATTGGTTTGATGTGATCATCAAACTAGCATCGGCAACCATATTCTCCCAAGTGATCCTATCTAGTAACTTCTGCAGTCGAAAATGGTCACATTAGCACTATGTTACTGCTAGTTGCGATCCCCATCTTTTTTTTTGGAGGGGAAATGTGATCCCATCGTATTGGTGGTTCATGGGACATATTATCCTCATTGACTGTTAAAGTGTTAATTCTTACAGAATTATGCATGTATGTTTCCTGCTTCTTGATGTTTACTGCTATTGTTATCAAGCAATCAAAGTTCCACTGTTTTCCTCTCTTCTTGTAGGTAACCACGTTGCCAGAGTATCCAGAAGTTTACAATGTAGTGAACAAGCTGAGAGTGGAGTCAGTGGTTGCTATTGAGGGGGTGGTACGACCACGCCCGGCAGATGCCATCAACACGGATATGAAGACTGGGGCTATAGAGGTACTGACCAGTAGCCATGGCATCTTTTTTAGTTATTTTAATATGATGAAGCTAGAGGTGACTTTTCATGGCTACAAGAATTTGAAGGTTACATCACCTTTTAAAAAGCTTCCTTTCTTCTATGAATTATATTTTGACCGTGCAAAATATGTGCGTTAAGGAATGTGAAATGTTATATTATTCACAGCTCAAGTGCTTGTTTCTCTGATTATCATCAATTTTTCATTTTTTTTCTTTTGTCCTTTTCCAGAAAGCAACATGAACTTCTAACTATTACGTCACGTTTGGTATCTTCTAGGTTGCAGCAGACCAGATTTTTGTGCTGAACTCGGTCACTCGCTCAATGCCTTTTCCAGTTACAACTGCTGATAGTGTAAAAGACAAATTCCCAGAAGAAATTAGATTGAGGTAAGACATTGAGTATCTGTGGTTTCTGCATTTGTCCTGGCTTGTTTCTAAGCATCTGGAAGTATGTTTCATCCTCCAAATTAGCCAGCTAGCGTGTGTTGTTTATTAGCTATCACATGCTTTGAATATAATTTTAGTTCAGAATCTTCAGATATGCTGTTAGCTGCTAGTGGTATTGTTACACACAAGGCATGAAATAATATAATTCTTCTTAAGCTTAGGCAGTGTTGAGGACATATTGTGGCATACATGATACAATTTTAATGGCTTCTGGGTGCATGATAATATGATTAGGTGTTAATTCGTTTGTAAAATTGCATGATTGTCCTGTGAATGCTATGCATTGGAAACACCATGGCTCTATGACACAACGATTTCTTACACACTTTTTGATTGCTGAGAGTGCTGTAGTCATAACCATATACACTTACATTTTTTACTAAATCATGTTACTGCTATATTTTGTATTGTTGTCCATTCATTTTTTTTTGATATCGTAATGAATGTGGGCAGATTAAGTTTTATTGGGAAATTATTGCCATCCTTGATTATGCTAACTTCTAGCAACTTCTTTAACCGGAACATAACTTGCTTTTATAGACTGATATATTCCTTGATTCGAACAACAACTGTTCGAGATATATAATGTTCTTCTCAAAAGATAGCATTCCTCTTTTCCAAAATCTGATCTCATCGTGACCTATTTTTTTTTTTAAATGACATGTTTATCAAATGAGTGAATTTTTATGACTTCCTATTCATTATCGTTGTAGGTTTCGAGTGCTGGACTTGCGTCGTCCGCAGATGCAGTCAAACCTGAGGTTGCGCCACAATGTCGTTAAGCTTATTCGTCGTTACTTGGAGGATAAACATGATTTTGTTGAGGTATGCTGGTTATGTCTACTAACACATGTTGTTTACTTCATCTGATTTTCTACTCTAATGCATCCACCATATTATATCTAGATCTTTCTATTCTTTAGATGAATTAAACAATTAGTGCCAATTTTCAAGTATAAACTCGGGGCTATAATTCTTCAATGTGTGACGGGGGACTTTTCTTCAAGGAGTTCTATAATCATCTAATTAAGTGCAAGAAACAATTGTATACACTCATATAAAGGTAATTCTACTTTGTAATCACAGCACGCATTTTGATGTGTGTGTTTGTGGGGTTGGGGGGGGGGGGGGGGGGGTCACAATAGATCCATGTCCTATCTGCTTTGCTTGTATCATGAGGAGTCACTAAATTTTAAGACATCATTGAACTTGTATGTCTTCCCTTCCAATGACTAGAACTTCTACGCTTGTTTACTACTAACTGTTAATCTTCTGCTACGTCTGAACTAAGTTACTACATGTTCCAAGGTAGATTGAGACTCCAGTTTTATCCAAGTCCACACCAGAAGGTGCTCGGGACTATCTTGTACCATCGAGAGTTCAGGTGATTAATCTATGTGCCATTTTTTCTTCAGACTACCATATAGGAATAGGATGCTTGATTCACTGATAACACATAATTATATTTGCTATTTGCGTTTTCAAGAGATCTAATGCCTGTTACCATGTTTATACTTGGAAGCTTTACTGCAAAAATAATTCTGCAATATTACTGTTTAAATGGACGCATTTAGATCCATTTCTTTTTGTGCATGTTGATTCTCATGTTTGAGAATGCTACTTTGAGGTTATCTGGCTTTTCAGAAGTAGAACTGCTTCATTGTTGTGCAAAAACTATTGTGAATCATATGGACGACCTGATGTTCGATGCTTCCCCCTTCTGTTCTTCAATAGTCTTCTAAGTTGAATACTATTCTAGTATTTCACAATCTGTTCATGAATGCCGTACTTATTACTTATTGAGTGCTTCCTAATGGTGTTTTGATATCCGTGTTGGAGATTTCTCTCTTTTCCAAGCAAATGCTGCATGTTCCCTGATTTCTTCCGATACTATTTCTGAAGCCAGGAACATTCTATGCTCTCCCTCAAAGCCCTCAGCTGTTCAAGCAAATGTTGATGGTCTCTGGCTTCGAAAAATATTATCAGATTGCAAGGTAAGTGTGACATGTTTGAAAGGCTGTTTGTTATTTTATTGATGTACTTGATCTTTCGCCTGATTCTACCAGTGACAACTCTCCATGCATTATTTTATCATCTCTGGTGTGACTTTGTTTTTTGAGTGATGGCTATTTTCTCTTATGCCAATTAAATTATTATCCGCATTTGTAGACTTCTGAGCTCAATTCTTTACTTTTTTTACCTTTTGTACCTGAATATAGTCAATACAAATTGATCATAGCTCAAGCATGTACATTACGATTAATACAGTTGGTGTTTCTAAACTACTCTGAAAAACTGCATTGCCTTCTTCCTATCAGGTGCTTCCGAGATGAAGATTTGCGTGCCGACAGGCAACCAGAGTTTACACAACTTGATATGGAGGTTGCTTTTACATCAATGGAGGATATGTTGAAGTTGAATGAAGAATTGATGAGACATGTATGCTGGTTTCTACACCCCCTTTTCCTTCGGTTTCTATTGCCAAAATTCAAATGAACCCATGTCTGTTAGTGAATGGCAAGTGTAAAGGTGCCTGCTACTGGTGTGAACACTATTTTTTATCATCTGCTATGGCAGATCGAGTCTTTTAGCTATTACATATTAGACATCAATAGTCAAGGTTTTAGTTTATTGACTTTATTCTCTTGCTGCTACTGCGTTCATGGTTGATTGAATGAATGATGGAATGATTGGTCTAACAGATTTTTCAAGAGGTAGGAGATATCAAGCTACCAAACCCATTTCCAAGGTTAACGTATGCTGAGGCAATGAATCGCTATGGGACAGACAGGCCTGACCTTCGGTTTGATTGGGAGCTAAAAGATGTAAGGAATTCTATCCTTTCTGGAGAATGATATTTGTAGTTGCATTAGTAAATTCGGTTCGATTGGGAGCTAAAAGATGTAAGGAATTCTATCCTTTCTGGAGAATGATATTTGTAGTTGCATTAGTAATTACATATATTAGACACTGCTGCTGGGAATCAGAACTATACTGGTAGTAATTTTCTACTACTAATGTTTTATTAGTGGTTCGTTATGGATCCAATGCTGCTTATGTCAAGCAGCATATACTGTGAACATAGTCTAAGAACCACTTTCTTGATTTCTTGTTTACAAAATTCTCTCTGCTCAATTCTTATTCTGACTAATGCAGGTTAGTGATGTATTTGTGGGCAGTGACTTCAAAGTTTTTGCTGACACACTAGAAAATGGAGGTATAATAAAGGCATTATGTGTGCCCGGCGGTGCCAAAGTGTTTTCAAACACTGATCTAAAGAAGGGAACTGTTTACGCTGAAGCGTCCAAAGCTGGAGCTAAGGGCCTTCCTTTCCTCAAAGTTATGGAGAATGGTAGAAAGGAATATACCTTTGCTCTTTTTCCCCCCTGTTTGAAAAATTTTGCGGCATGGCATGAGATTGTTAATTTTTTTTATTTAATCTGTTCTCCCAGGGGAGCTTGAAGGAATCGGTCCGCTGGTGTCAAGTCTCAAACCTGAAAAGAAAGAACAGCTGGTGGAACTTCTTGATGCGAAGGCAGGTGATCTTATCCTGTTTGCACTGGGCGAACAATCATCAGTTAACCGGATTCTTGGCAGGTTAAGATTATTTATTGCTCATAAGCTGGAAGTTATAGACGCGGTAAGCCCCAAACTGACTTGAGTTGTCGTCCTTTTTCTCAAAATGATTTATATTGATGAGACACTGCATTTCTGTGCCATAATTTGTTATTATATGAAGATAATAGTTTCGTTTCTTCTTTATCTATGCTCCTGACACCTCTTTGAATTTTCTGTTTTTTCTTTGCACCAGTCAGCACATTCAGTTCTTTGGGTAACTGACTTTCCAATGTTTGAATGGAACAGTGATGAGCAGAGATATGAGGTCAGTTTTTTCTTCCATACTCCCAGAAAACCAAAATTGCTATTTTTCCCCTCTGTACTTGTCACGTTATTTTAGAGAACTGTCATAATATTAGTTGTCTTGAAAGGCTATTTTAGTTTGTTATTAGATATTTAGACTGCACCATTGGCAAAACTTGATATAGTAGGATATCACTGTACCAGATTTTACCTCTAAATGATCCACCCACCATTATTAGTGGAGTCTTCGGAAACAATAAATCAAAATATCATATATGTATGGCACATGCTCTAATGGACTGTTGGAAAACAAATAAGAGGATTACATGCGATGACAATGCATTGTTACCATTAGAATCCTGATTACAGATTTGTTCTCTTGAGTGGGAAATGATATTGTGCAGTTATTCCAAAATATATGTAACGAAGAGACATGTGGGTGTGAGGGTTGCACGGGCTCTAGTCCCTTTTTCATCTTCTTAATGTAATGATGCGCAGCTGCCCTGCGTGTTCAAGAAAAAAATGTAATGAAGAGACCAAATGCACTAAGAATTTCCATTTTGCTAAGAATATAAAAGTTGTCATATCTGACTTTTTTCTTCTTCTGAATGTCTATTATGCTGCCTTTATGAACACAGGCCCTACACCATCCTTTCACTGCACCGAATCCTGAAGATATGAATGATCTACCGTCAGCTCGTGCATTGGCCTATGACATGATTTACAACGGGGTGGAGGTACTTCCTGTTTTTTCGTGTCTGTGTGTGCACGCAAACTCCTTGTTGAGCTTTATATTTGTATTGTTATATGGCCTGGCATTTAAGACGGTAAATATTTACCTTGACATTAAAGATGGTATAAATCTCTTATAGATAATTCATTGTCATGTGACGCCCCTTATGACTAATGAAATGACGTGTGCAGACTGTAAAGGTTGACCTGATTTATTGATAATACTTTCTGTCCTTCTATTAATAGGTTGGAGGGGGCAGTTTGAGAATCTATAAAAGTGATGTACAACAAAGGATTTTTGAGATAATTGGTATCTCACCTGAACAGGTATGACAGCTTATGCTTCATGCTTCATAAGTCTTATGAATCCTTATTGTGGTCCTTCGGATAATGAGGATGCTTTCAATCCTCAATTGTCGCATAGACTGGACTTGACAACTGGAAAAGTTAATTCTTCTAATTATAGTTTGACATGGCGTTTTCTTTGCTCACTCGGAGCATGACAAGACAAATACTCTGAAGAAATAGTGCCATGTTAAATGATACTTATTCGCTGTGGTCCTTTTCCTTCTGTTCCAGTGGGAGGTACATATTGGCAGGCACAACGCCATTGATTATTTCTTGCCTGATTCACATGTACTTCTAAATTCAGGATAAATGCAAGTTCTGTTGTAGGCTTTAGAATGGCTATATGTTCATTGTCAAGGCACCTCAAGTTTATTGTTGGTAAACTTGCATGGTACCAATTTTCCAGTTTATTGTACCCCCAGGGAGTTAAAAACTGTTCCCCTTAAAATAAATGGTCCCAGCATAAAGTTATGGAAAATTTCAAATTTTCTAACAAAACTATAAGATGAAAACATATAATCAACATCATTGTGAGGTTTGTCATGGCGGCTGTCCAGCAGTCAGTATGGGCCAAGGAACACCATGGGGCAGCAGCACTGCAGCAGGAGGCAAGGTCTAGGCGTCCAGTAGTTCACTATGATATCCTCTTTTCTGTAACTATGTTCAGATTGTCTCTTGGTTAGTTAAACGGAGCTGTTAGATGACATTGTTAACTATAAAGTGTTAGACAAAATTTTAGACTGCATATGATAGCGGCGGCTAATTAAAGCCGGACAAACTTAATTTTTTCAAAATGAAGCAACGAATTATCCGCAGAAACTTCCACATCTAACTGGGAATCTGGTTTGGGGCCTGATCTCAAGTGTCCAGTTGTCTTTCCATTTAGCGGAGCATTCTGAGGCTCCGTTTGTTACGGTTCCAGATTCTTGAAATGTTTCAGATTCAGATTCTTGTTAGAAACGTTTCTGGGCTGAATCAGAATCACTTGCTGAAATCGTTTGCAGGCTGCTTAGATTCAGATTCTGGAAAGGGAAGAAACTGAGGAATAGACCAATTTAACCTTGATTTTTGGTGTCATTGTTTCATCACAAAAGCAGTCAATGACAGTGCAGCTTGAACGGAGGGAGTAGCAAGGCGTGGTGGCAATTTTGCCGTAAATACCTGGACCTCCGAGGGGAGGTGCGAATAGACTGAACCGAATCGGGAGCGAAACTCCTCTCCTGCCATTTCACGCCGTAGGCAAAAATCCTGAAACGTTTTGCACCTATTCAGACCATTGAGTCGGTTTGGATTTCCGCTCTTTGGTACGGTTTTGAGGATTTGACCAATAATCAGAAACTTTTCATCCATCCAAACAGGTCCTGAATATCTACATTCCTCATGGCTCTCTAATCTGGGTTGTGACAGGTTACGTGTTAATAAAGATGTTGTGCCGAAACTACAAAATAAAAGCACTGTTTGGTTATAATATTTTACTGACAACTTTATGTTAACCATATGCTCTGCTTAAGATAGTTTTTTTGGAGAACATACTGGTGTATTTTCGCTGCATTTGATTTGATGATTCTAAACCTTTTTTTTCTTCTCAAAAATCATATTACAATTTTCCAATGCAGGCAGAGGAGAAGTTTGGCTACCTTTTAGAATCTTTCGAGATGGGTGCGCCTCCACATGGTACGCATGTTCAATCATATGTACTTAACTCGCATTTTCTTCAGTTTTACAATAGGGCCAAGTTTGCAGAATCATTCAGGCTCGTCCCTTGTTTACAAGGCAATGCCTGAATGAGGGCAATGTTTTATTTTATTTTATTTGCGAAAGGAGGGCAATGTTGTTTTAGTTTGCTTGTTATTTTGAAGTCGCGAACACAAATGTTAACTCATGATAATGTCACTGCAGGAGGCATTGCCTTTGGGTTGGATAGGCTGGTGATGCTTTTGGCTGGTGAGAGTTCAATCCGGGACGTGATAGCTTTCCCAAAGACCACAACTGCTCAGTGCGCACTCACCAAAGCACCATCAGCAGTAGACCCTCAACAATTGAAAGATCTCGCCTTCCCTAAGTCTTGAGGACATTGTCGATAGAATATCTTGGTTTCAGGATCGACTAATTGTTTACAGCGGGCTTTGTCCTGTTTTGAGAAAATTCTTTTTTGCATGTGGAGTTCAGGATTTTTTTGATACAACTTGAGATGCTTTGTATTTATGTACAAAATCACAAATTTGCTGCACCCTGTTGTTTCTTCATGACATTTTTAGATGTACAATGATCTACATTTATTTTCCACGGCATGATTTGACACGAGGTTTCGTATTTATAACACAACTCTATTTGCATTAACACATCCCGTACCACTTGAAGATGCAACTCGAGATTAATTTTACTCACGATGCTCTTAACTGTAAAGTTGTTGCTTGTGAATGGATCAAGCTACACCAGCTTACAACCTGCCATGACATCTCGGTTTCAATGCACGTTTTTAGTCCACTACATAATAGGTACTAATAAGCGTACAACTACATGACCAACCAAAAGAACATCGTAGTAATGTTGCACACAGAAAGTAGCCTCGTCTACGCTTTGGATCGGCGAGGGGCAGCAACCAAAAGAACAACATAGTAATGTTGCCCAGAAACTAGCATGTAAGCTTTGAATGGGTGCGGCGCAGATAAAGGTCACCGCTGGATCTTCGGTGCTGCTGATCAGTGGCGGCGGCGGCGCGGGGGATCCCCGGCGGTGGTGCGGAGGAAGACCTCCGTCAGAACGGTCTTTGTGTGCAGCGAAGCCCAGATCATGGTCAGGCCCTGAAAACCACAATGCAAAGCAAAATTCTAAACTGGATGGTCTGTGTGCAGCGAAGCCCATAATATGCTCAGGCCATGAAAACCACGATGCCAAGCAAAAATCTTTATACTATATTTGACACGCCAAGATCGAGCAATGGTTTGACACGGTTCAAAGTGCATGCTATCTGATGTAACCGCCAACAATGTAAGCAGCTAAACACTGATACCAGATCATGCAATGTGACGAGGAGAGACATGCCGCACCTGCTTGTACCCGAGTGGCACGACCTCCTCGCGCACGGCGGAGGGGTCCGCGACGCCAAGCTCCGCGAGCAGCGCAGCGCGGCTCATGCCCTCGGCCATGGGCCTGACGGACAGGTCGTCCATGACGGCGAAGCCGAGCCCGGGAGCCGCCGCGGCGGCGCGAGGCGGGCGCGCGGAGGAGCCCTCCTCGTCGCCACCCTTGAGCTTGGCGAGCTTGACGGTCACGGTGGTGAGGCTGTGGCAGAGCGGGCACTCGACGCCGCGCTCGTCCGTGACGCGGTAGCGGCACTGGATGAAGTCCCGGCCGCCGTGCCGCCCGTCGCGCGCGTGGCAGCGGTAGAAGGCGTCGCCGCCCCGCCCGCCGCCGCCGCCGCGGACGCTCGACGCGGCGCTGCCGTCGGGCCGCCGGTAGAAGCACGCCTCCAGGAAGTGCAGCTCGGTGCCGCGCGCCTCGCCTCCGACGGTGTGGCAGGAGCGGCAGGGACACGGCGAGCCGGGGACCCGCGACGCGACGTCGCTGCACCGGCACCCGAGGCCGTCGCAGCGGAAGAGCCGTCGGGACATGATGCCCGCGCCCGCGGGTGGGCGCGGCGTGGGGACGGGCGACGCCGGCGGCGGCTGCGCGCGGGAGGAGGAGGCGGTGGCGGCGCGAGGCAGCAGCAGGGCCCCGGCGGCGAGGTTCCCGAAGCATCCGGCTGCGGCGGCGGCCGGGTCCTCCTGGAACAGGAGCTCGACGGCGGCGCGGACGGGTGCGGCGAGGAGGGAGGAGAGGAATGCGACGGCGTCCTCGCCGGCCTCGGCGAAGAGCACGCGCTTCCCGGCGCCGTCGACGATGAGCCGCATGGTGAGGGCGGCGGCGGCGGGCGGAGGCGCGGGCGCGGTTGCAATGTCGTCGAACGGCTTGGGGCGGAGTCCGGCGCAACCCACGCGGCCCGCGGCGGTGGGTAGAGGAGCGCAGTGGAGAACGCCAAATGAGGGCACCGCGGAACAGGAGAAGTCGGGTGCGGGGTGCGGCGGCCCGGGTCGCGGGGAAAAGCGTGCGTATTGCTCGGGTCGGAGAAGACAAAGCCAGGGCGGCGCCAGGCTAGAGGAGGCTTCGCCGCTTCGGCATTTTGGGCGGATCGCAATTCGCATCCATGCTTTTGTCGTGTTGTGTACTCTTCTCGCCACCCGGATCGCAATTCCCTGCATTTGGGCGGATCGCAATTCGCAATTCGGCACGATACTGTGCTCTATGCAACAGGAGTACTAGCAGTAGCTCGCACTTTTTTTTTCTTTAAGTACTCCGCCTTGCATTACGACGTTTTTATGGAATGTTGAGAAAGGGTTGAGCTTAATTACAATCTCTTGTTCGAAGCAGTAGTAACAAATGCATTCGTTAGTGTTCCAGGAGTAACAAAGTTGAAGGTGATATCGATGTTGTTCTGCTGTCATTTGCTTAGCGGCGGCGGGTCTTTTCGCTTCCGCGCTTGGGTGCGGCACCGACACGGTCACACGCCCCCTCCCGTTGTGTCTCAACGGGTTGTGGCAGGCTTTGCCACTGCTGGCGAACCATCACGGCTTCAGGCTATTGTTTGCGTGGGTTGATGGTCCGTGAAAATATTGGGCATGGGATGCTATCGCCCCTCTCGATCTGGGTGATGATAACGCTGCGTAAATCCTGGAGTAATCACCATCTAGGCTTCATGATGGCACTGCGGTCATCTCTCGTCTGCTTGCTTCTGCAGCCGGAACCCGCACAGACGCATACCACAGCGCGCCTGAATTGTCCCATCACAAGTCTACCACGTGTACTCCCGTGGCACCTTCCTCGCCAATGCCATCCCCCGAGGCGTCGCAAGACCGCACGGGAAACCTGTTTCGCGCAGCAGCGCGCCCCGCGCTGGCCTAGGGCCGTCCTCGCCGATGCGCGGTCAAGTCAGTCGCTGCTCTCTCCGTGTGAGGCGTGCCGCGCGATGCAGCCCTCCTCGCACAGGTTCGCACAGGCTCGCCGGAAAACTGCAGCATTGAAAAAAGCAGATCGCATCTGGCTTGTCTAGCCACCGTTTGCTTGTTTGAGAAATGAAATGGCTCCTCTTATTTGCATTTCAAGATGAAATTGTGTGGGTGGGATGATCCAAACATCCACCAAAATGTTTCGACAGTTTGTGAAAAAACCGTTTTGAGAATTTTTCATGGGAACACATGCACCGGCAATTAGGCAAGCTTTGGGAAAGCTGACTGCTAATCACCGTCAAGCATGGTGGCACTGCAATCTCTGTTGTCTGCTTTGCCTGTGCTGCTGGAGGTTCCTCAGCAGAGCATACTAGTACCAGCTCTCATCAGAATTGTTCCATCACAAGCCTATGGCCTCGCCACCACCTGACCCGAGAGGCTTGCGCTATTGCCTGACTGTGCCTGTGGAAATTTTGAGCAGAGCGAGAGAGCAACCTGTACCAATTTCGCCACGCGGCATCCATGCCTGCAAAAAATCTCTTGGTTGCGATGCTCCTCCCATGCCTGTCCAAGGACAGTACGTCCTCTGCCACCCACGGTCAATTCAGGTCCTCTCCTGCCCTCTCCTGCCCTCCCAGCATCTCTGCAATGGCGCGCACGATAGTACGCGTGCATGCGAGGAGGCGCGCGAGGAAGCCACACACGACTACACGTACTACGAGTACACAGTGTTAAAGTCTCAGAGGCGGGAGCTACGGCCCTCTTCTTTTGTACTCCTCTGCCCCAGAATATTTGGCGCCTTTCCCTTTTTAGCATCATGTTTGACCACTCGTCTTATTTAAAAAATTTATACAAATATTATTTAATTTTTCATAATTTGTTTTAACATTCAAAATACTTTAATCATGTCAAGTTTGTTTTAGTATTTGCAAAAAAAATTTGAATAAGACAAGCAGTTAAAGGTGATGTCAGAAAGTCAAATGCGCCAAGTATACTGGGACAGAGGGAGTAGTAGTTGTATAAGCCCGTGCGGCCGTCCGCAACTCGCGCCAAGCTAGTTGCCAAGAAGGCCAGTGATTGTGAGCTCGCCGAGAGCTAGTACTAGTGCGCTCGCCCTCGCCCTCGGCCTCAGACCTCGAGATGGCCAGCACCACCGCCGCGGCGGCGCTCAGCATGAAGCTGCTGATCGACCGGAAGGCGCAGCGCGTCCTGTTCGCGGAGGCCAGCAAGGAGGTGGTCGACTTCCTCTTCTCCCTCCTCGCCCTCCCCGTCGCCACCGCCGTCAAGCTCGTCGGGAAGGACGCCATGGTCGGCTGCGTCGGCAACCTCTACGCCAGCGTCGACAAGCTCGACGCCACCTACGTCCAGCCCGGCGCGGCCAAGGACGCGCTCCTCCAGCCCACGGTCGTCTCGCCGGCCGCAAGCTCCAACAGCTCCCTCCTTGGCCTGCCGGCGCCGACGCCCTCGCCAAAGACCTTCTACAGATGCACGAGCACAGCTGGCTACAGCAACTGCCGCACCTACATCACGGACGTCTACGGTAAGGTGTGCCCCCAATGTGGCAGCCAGATGGTGACGGCAGCGCAGTATCTCTCGTCGGCTGGGTCCGGCGGCTCCGGCCAGGTGGTGCAGAGCGCCGGGAAAGGGTTCGTGCAGGGCATCGTGACGTACACGGTGCTGGACAACCTCACCGTCTCTCCCATGTCCGCCATCTCCAGCATCACCCTGCTCAACACCTGTGCCGTCAGGGACATCGGTGATCTCCAGGAGAAGACCGTGCAGCTCAGCTACAAGGAGGTCGGTCACTAGTCTCACTACTGAATGTTTCTTTCACAACTTCCAATTTCCTTTTTCATCTTTTTGATGCTTAGGTGCGATCAGTTGTGAAATAATATCCTGAATTGTATACTCAACTGCAGGGGTTGGCGATTCTCAAAGCCTCGCTTCAGTCCAAGACCGTTCTCACTGATGTTTTCCTCGGCTACAAGAGGGCAGCCGGTCGTGCTTGAAGGGCGCCGTGTTCGTGTTGATAGGCATGTGTGGATGACTGGATGATAATAGCATGGACGAATTAGTTGCTTAAGTAGGTTAATTAGGTTGGTATTTTGTGGCCCTTCTAGTACTGCTAGTTTCTTATTATCTGATGATCCGAACAACGTTTGTGGGCTTTTCAGTTGAACTGAAAATCTGAAACCAGTTGGTTTCTGCTGTCACTAGGCACTCGTTTCTGAACGAGTTGGAACTTGCAAGTGGGAATGTAGGTGTTGTCGCGGTCGTAACTATGTACAGACCATGTGTTCCTAGCTTGCTGTATGCTATATATGCATGTTTGTTAAACTAGTGTTATGAATCATGCTGTGTATCGCTATCTCTGTCTGTTTTGAAGATCAATACTATGCTTTGGTAACCGATTGGTTAGCATTCGTTGGTGATCTCAGATGCTTGGACGCTAGTATTGTGCTAGATTGCATTGCGGAATTATCTTTTGCCGTTGCAGGGCATGCGTTGGTTGCATGCAGCTTCTGGTCCTGCCAACCGACGTACTCTAATTTATCTTAAAAAAAAAGAATATATTGATATTTTAGTCTGCATAAAAAATATGGATATATCAATAATTATTGAACAAAAAGGGAGCTTTAATCCCATCGCACAAAGGCATAGGGAAAAAAGCACTGAAAAAGGTAAAGAAATTCAGCTTTTCAAGACAATATATGTGTAATTATAACAAAGGCTCGAATTTATCTGGAAAAGTAATCTGTGTAGTTGAGATGAGGTCATTTTAAAACATGGTTAGAAAATCAGCTTTTCAAGGGCAATATGTGTAATTCTGAAGGTATTTTGTGTTTGTGGGGTGTTGTCAGAGCAAACAACAGCTAGAATCTTGTCATTTAGGAGTATTAAATAAATTAGATATTGATCAATGGATCACCGTAAATATTTAAATTCTTTTTACTCTTTTTGTACTTTTCAAACCTTTTATAATATCATCAATAATCTGTAGGGGCGTGTGCCCCTCCATTTTCTTAAAAAACAACATCTTTGGCGTAGGTGTAGGTGTTTAACCATAAAAATGCCATTTTAAATTATCTTTTGGTAACTCCTGTCTTATCATGGAAGGTTACTGCTGAACAAATCTATCATCTATGCTCTTCCTATGTTCTTCATATGCACATATAAGATTCCAAAGACTATCCTCGAGCAAATGGATGCCTATAGAAAACATAATCTCTGGCATAAAGGTGACATTAATAGAAAAGGTGGTAGTCTAGGGGATGTTTGGTTCTCGGCCACAGTTTGCCACGCCTAAGGTTAAGTACTAGTCACACTTGTGGCTAGCCACATTTTGTGGTAAGAATAGAATGTTTGGTTGACAACTAAGGTATGGCAAATTTGTGTGGCTATTGTTTGGTTGGTTATCATAAAAGTTTGATAATTCGCACATGTTGAAATCACTTACAAGTTAAATAAAATAATTTAGTACAAATATATTAGTAAAGAAAAAATATGCAAAAGACTAATGCCGGATAATCTAGTTTCTTGGAAAAAGGCAACAAGACCGAAGGAGCAGGGAGGTCATGGTATTTTAATTCTGGAAGCTCAGAACATTGCTTTATTGCTCACGTTCTTGCATAAATTTTATAATAAACTGGATTTACCCTGGGTTAACTTAACTTGAAAACAGTTCTATAAAAGGCCAATTCCTCCACATCATAGAAAGCGTGTCTCTAGCTGATAATTACTTCATGATCTCAGCTTGTTCAGTGAATGATGGCTCAACTGCACTATTTTGGAAACATACTTTATAACTTTGCATGTTTAAACTAATATTTTGAATACGACGAATGGTCAAACATAACGAAGAAGTCAATGACGTCAATAATTTAAAACCTGAAGGAGTATCTAGTAGGGTCTTTCTTTGTTCTTTGGGCCTACGGCCTTGTATAAAAAATAGGTAGAGAGCTTCCCTGCCGTTCGCCTACCTTTTGATAGTGGCTTCAAAGACCGGTTAAAAAGCCCCGAGACGGCTGCAATTGGCGCATCAGACACTAACAGTTTTTTTTTTTTTTGATACTCTTCAGACACTAACAGTTGAGGGCGTACCTTCTATCTAATGTGCACATTGACAATATATAATATCACAAAAATGTAGGCACAACTTCATAAAACTACATATTTTGCTTCTAATTTATCGCAAAACTACACAGCTGTTGATCCCAAACTTACGATGAGGAATCGCTTGCAGTTTGATGAATAAAAGATTTTTTTTTAAAAAAATCTGAAGTAATGCGAAAAAATCGGCTTCAAATCTGTAGTTTTATCAAGCTGTACTAGTTTAAATTAAATCCATAGTTTTGTGATATATAGTGTAGTATTCTCAATGTAATGTAGTTCTATAAAATTTACTTCGTATACTTTACTATCATTTGAATCAAATCCTAATCTGAATTAACAGATGTCCATCACATTAAAAAAACATCTTGTATAAACTTATGACAGACACATGAATTAAACTGTTTTGTGTGGCACTGGAACTGGAAGGCTCCAATACTCCACGCCCCCAAAGGTTTGACTGGAGCAACCTGTATCAACCCCTTTGAGATGATGCGCACACGAAAAGTAGGAAAAAAATTCTCTGAGAACCGTCCGCAAAAGGCCTCCTGTGCGAACCCGAGCCAGATTCCTGCCACGTGGAAACTTTTTCCATCCGACGCATCGCGTGGTGCTCGACTCCCGCACAGCTCTCGGCTCCCAGCGAGCTCGGCTCGACTAAACACAGATGCAATTCCGCGCGGCTAGAGACGAAACAAGGACGCACAAAACTGTCGTCGCAGACGCCGCCACCGCCGTCGGCCGCCGGTTCCAACTCCCTCATCCACCACCGTCGTCTTCGCAAGCGCAAGGGGAAGGTGCGATGCGGGAAGCACGCAAGCTAGCATGTCCTGCCATCCACATCCGACGAGTTCACACACATTGGCAAGCACAACAACTGTTTGACGAAGTGCCCAGGAAGAGCATTGACTCGTGGACAAACAGGAATATAGCATACTCTGCAGGACAAGGACATGCTGGAGAACTTGATTAAATCTTAGGTGAATATCATACGATCACATAGAGTGTTGACACATTGGTTGCTTATGTGAGCGTATTGAGATTAAGTTGTTTTTCTAACCCTGTCACCACAACTCCAGGTTGTTGATTATCTGAAGTATATTTGACAACTGCGACATGCTAGCAGAAGTATCAGGGAAAGGTAACTGAGAACAGTTTCAACATATTGGACCTTATGTCAGATTGCTAAGAAACTCATATAAGTGATGCCATGCTACACCAGAATGAGGAAGCTATGGTCCTGAACAGGTAGCGCTGCCAGAGTGCCAGGCACCATCATCGAGTATATACAAAACAAGAAATAATTTTACATCCGTTGGTAGAGATTGAAATAGTCGTCAATATACAGTTTTGTCAAAGCTGATCGCCGCCAAGACTCACTAGTGCAGCTCGACAAACCTTCACATATCGGATCTTGCACATTGCTACCAGGGAGCTGCTTTATCGTCAAGGAGGATGCAGATGGCAGAGGCGGCGGTGACATATTGTCCTCAGTTTGAATGTATTGAGAGTGTACAATGTAACCAGTCTGAAACTCTGAATGTACTGAGAGTATCAATGTACCGATTTTCTAAAACAATGCATTGAAATTCAATACAAAATATGGATGTTCTGAAATCATCAAAGTGTGAAACAGGAATTTACTGGGCTCTATTAAAAGGATTGTTACACATTGGTATTCATCAAACTGGACCCAAAATACATTTAAATTGAAATGATTCAGTTTCAACACTCGACTAGATTCAACATGAACTCAAATTCGGTTCCATGATTCTCGGCATCTGCAAGCACGTCAACCCCATCGTACTCATGCCGAGTGGCTGCGTCGTACTCGTGTTCGGCGATGACCTGTCCGGCCGCATCAGCAAAGTTGGACGGCAGGTGCATGTCCTTGACAGTGGATGCCTCGGCAGCAAGCATGGACGGAGCAAGCGGCTGCTCCATGAGCTTGAATGCGGCTGGAGGCCTCGAAAGGGAATATCAATGGCGTGATCTCGTCAGCTTCGTCGTCCGCAATGAATTAGGGCAGAGTTGCGGCGCCTTTTATCGACGACGTCCTTGTTGTTCGATGGCTTGTGTTTATTCGATTCGGCTTGATCGCTCGATGGTTCAGCCAGATGCCCCATCGATCGGCTTGATCGATCGATGGCTGGATGGATTTTCTTTCGGCTCCTTCCCCACGGCAGAAGTCCATGCGTACAATACGGACATGCGTCGATTGTGTGGAGGAGTCCACGCGTCCGTCATCCGGATCGGGGCCGCATGGAGCCCGTTTGCGAACCGGCCGCAGGGAATTTTTTTCCCGAAAAGTAGGAGAATAAGGCATGGGCTTCACGAAGGAGTCAAATCAGTGCATATGCACAAGTGTTTTGCTTGCGCAAGAATGCTTTTGACCACAAGCGAATCCGTGCACGTCCTCTCCCATCCCTAGTCAAGTCGCGTCTTGCTAGTTGCTACTGTACCCTTTCTTCAATCGAATTGGCATGGCCAGTTCGATTGTGCCCATCTGTGGACGCTTACAGCTAGCTCGCTGCTCGCCTTGCCATGCCAATACATATCCACATTGCCACGGTCTACTACGTTCCCACAAAGAAAGCTAGCTAGTGAGGTTCAACAATGGCGACTACTGCCGCCGCCACCACTCCCACACCTGCACTTAGCCTGAAGCTCCTCATGGACGTGAAGGCGCAGCGGGTGCTGTTCGCGGAGGCGAGCAAGGACGTCGTCGACTTCCTCTTCTCCTTCCTCGCCTTGCACGTCGGCTCGGTCGTGAAGCTGCTAGGGGAGGAAGCCATGGTCGGCAGCGTCGGCAACCTCTACGCCAGCGTTGAGAAGCTCGACGCCGCCTACGTCAGCCGGGCGTGGCCAAGGACGCGCTCCTCCGCCCCACCGTGACCTCGCCGGCGGTCAGCACCAAGAGTTCCCTCTTCCGCTTGCCGGCGCCGGCGCCAGCACCGGCTCCAGCCCCGGTCCGCCCGAAGAAGTTCTTCAGGTGCACCAATGGTGACGGCTGCTACCAGTACGACGACTATGAGTACACCTACAGCAACAGGATCATGAAGTGCCGTAAGTACATGACGGACACTTGCGGCACGGCGTGTCCGTCCTGCGGTGGCCAAATGAACATAGAGGTTGAGATCGTCTCGCCGGCGGAGCCTGCACCGGCGCCTGTCGACGAGGCAGCGGCGACCGGAGCCATGAACGGGTTCGTGCGAGGCGTCATGACATACACGGTGATGGACGACCTCACCGTGGCGCCCGTGTCCGCCATCTCCAGCATCTCGCTGCTCAACACCTTCGCCGTCAAGGACATAGGTGATCTCCAGGAGAAGACCGTGCAGCTCGGCTACAATGAGGTCGGTCACTGATGGATCTTCCACTGTTGTCAATTTTTCCCTGTTTTCGTGTCCGGTTTTTAACACCGAAACATTGATCGTTTTTGCTTGCAGGGTTTGGCGATTCTGAAGGCATCGCTGCAGTCCAAGACCGTCCTCAGCCACGTCTTCCTCGCCAAGTAGAGCTCCTTGCCGCTCTCACTGGTCCCGCGTGTGGCTCACATCAAGCTTGGTGATTAAGTAGGTTAGTTAAGCTAGTACTAGTAGTTTGTGAAGATCCGATCGTGAATCTTCTGGGTGGTATACACTGAAATCAGCCCGTCTCGTGGGTCTTTTGCTGCAATGTGATGCCCCGAAAGTTCGATGCGAACTTTGGGCATTCCGGGCTGTGGACCGCCCTTTTCTTTTGCGTCGTCGATGAACTATGTACAAACCTTGCTTCCTCCTCATATGTCCGGATGTCTGTGGCTGACTTGTTTCGGCAACGCGGCTTGGTTTGCCATTGTTTCTATTGCACTGAGGCCTGAACGCTGCAGTGACCTGCATCCTTCAATCCTTAGCGATTTGTTTGGTGCTTCACATCTCGGTGATGCTGTCCATGGAATCGGAGTAAAACCGTTTTCTTGTCGCCGGCGCGTAACGCACGTTGTTTCCCGCGTTTGAATCTAGCAGCGGCATATGCGACTTGCGAGTTTGCAACGCTCCTTTGCGACGCTGGGCTTTGGGAAGATGGTGCGCACTGTTTTTTTTTTTTTTCGAACCTGGTGCGAACTGCTTTTGTGCTCAATCGCTCACCCGAACGAAAGAATGGGCTGAATTTGTGGAAGATAAAAGGGTACAAATGGGAAATTACGTGGGCCAGGAGTAGAATCTCCGTCTCGAAGCCCACCTTTCATTTCCGGGCCGTGAACCATTGTTACTGCCAGGCCCAGCGCGAGGCGCTAGCTACAAGTCTACAACTACAAACGTTTTAGCTCCAGAGTTCAGATGATCTCAAACCAAAAAAAAAGCTCCAGAGTTCAGAGCTTGACACAGCCGTGAAAAACCAAATACGGCAGCAACGAATATTAGACATGCTCAATAACTAAAAAAAAAAAGAGGAAGATTAGGCATCGTATAGTCTCTACGTACCACGTTCTTATTTTGAACCTAGCTCTTCTGGCATTCGTCTATATATGCTCTATGCGGCTCATTCCTGCTAAACTCTCATAATACTAGTTACTGCAGTAGTGCACGTTGAGATCCTCACTTCACCCGCTTTATGATGCCGATGAGAAGGCTACTTTTTTCCTTGTGATACGAACAGGAGCAAAAATCTCAAAAGACTATTAGTACCAGCTCAAGGTAGCCTGCACAGGCAGATTGTTTTGCTCTTCAAGAATTTCTTGTGCAACTGAAGTGGGGCAAAAGAGAGAATGTTATCGTCAGATTATCAGAAGCCCTGAAGAGTAACGTTTCAGAAGTTATCTGCGTAACTAGCGCGCATACAACTCCGAATCAAAATCTAGGACAGGCCATGTGTTTGGGGAAAAAAAAGAGAATTCTAGTGCAAGCTACCGGGTAACTGCAGCCTTGAAAAGTTTGAGACAAACAGATTGCTTGTTTGTGAGAGAAAATGACTTCCTCGTTTTTATTTCGGCGTTGGGTGGCGAGGCACGCTTTGAGAAGAGTTGGGTAGCAAAATATAGGTTAATTAGACAAATACATCTCGTAAATTAACATCTATTTGTCAAAAAAATATCATTAAACTAATCAAAATATTTCTAAATAGTAAAATTCTTTTTTATTAAAGTTTAGCTCGAGAAAATGAACAGGCCCCTGAATCACCATGAAGCAAAGGCTACGAATGGCACCGCAGTCTCTGCTTGCTTCTGCAGCAAGTCCCGCCCGAGGCATCTTTTGCATGCGCAGCACCGCCCACGTCTACCAGTATACGCTCTCTGCCATCCATGGTCAAGTCAATTCAGGTCCTGTCCTCTGCAGTCTGCCCTGACGCGCGAACAGTTAACAGTACGCGTGCGAGGAGACGCCCGAGGAATCCACACGCGCGCGCGCGCTTGTGATGGAAGCCACACGGTACGTGTCCATCCTGTTTATATGCCCGTCCGTGGCTCGTGCCATTGTCGTCCATCCCTGGTCGAGCAAGCGCATAAAGCTACTCGCCCTCTTCAAGATGGCTAGCACCACCAGCTCCACCGCGCTTAGCATGAAGCTGCTGATCGACCGGAAGGCGCAGCGCGTGCTGTTCGCGGAGGCGAGCAAGGAGGTGGTCGACTTCCTCTTCTCCCTCCTCGCCCTCCCCGTCGCCACCGCCGTCAAGTTGGTCGGGAAGGACGCCATGGTCGGCAGCGTCGGCAACCTCTACGCCAGCGTGGACAAGCTCGACGCCACCTACGTCCTCCCCGGCGCCGCCAAGGGGGCTCTGCTCAGCCCCACGGTCGTGTCGCCGTCAGTAAGCGCCACCAACAGCTCCCTTCTTCGCCTTCCAGCTCCTTCATCTTCTGAGCAGCCAAAGAAGACACTGTACAAATGCGACTACTGCTACGACTACGTGACTGATGCGAGCGGTACGAGATGTCCGTCCTGCAACAACCCGATGACGGCGGCGGTGCAGTACATCTGCAAGCAAGGGCAGGACACCTCCACCACCGGAGGAGCGAAAGGGTTCGTGCAGGGCATCGTGACGTACACGGTGCTGGACAACCTCACCGTGTCGCCCATGTCCGCCATCTCCAGCATCACCCTGCTCAACACCTTCGCCGTCAGGGACATCGGCGACCTGCAGGAGAAGACCGTGCAGCTCGGCTACAATGAGGTCGGTCACTACTGGATCTTTCATAGTAGCAACTTCTCCAGTTCTTTTTCGTCAGTTTGATGCATACGTGCTATCAGTTCTGAAATAATTCTGAACTGTACTGCAGGGGTTGGCGATTCTCAAGGCCTCGCTGCAGTCCAAGACCGTCCTCACCGACGTCTTCCTCGCCAAGTAGAGCTCATGGCCGTGCTTGACGAAGCTCACTTCTCCACGTGTGGTTCGCATCAAGATGTGGGTGGTTAAGTAGGTTAATTAGGTTGGTACGTAGTTTCTGATGCTTCAGCATGCTAGTATTTAGTAGTAGTAGTTTGTGAAGACCAGTTCGTGAATCTTCTGGGTCTGATGCACTGGAATCAGCAATAGTAGCAGTTGGCGCTCCTAGAGCTTCTGGGTCAGTAGCTCGTCGTGGGTCTTTTTGCTGCAGTGTGATGCCAGAACAAAAGTTCGATAGGAACTTTGGGCATTTCAGTTTGTGAACTGCCTTATTCTTTTGCGTCGTTGATGATTTCTATGGTTGAATTGTTTCCGCTACGTGTGGTTTGCCATTGTTTGTGAAGGCCTGAACGCTGCACTGATCTGTATCCTTCATTCCTTAGCGATTTGTTTTGCGTTTCACATCTCGGTGATGCTGTCCTTAATTGGAATCGAAGCGGCGAGCTTGCGCAATGCCGTGCAAACCGTTTTCTTGTCGCCGGCACGTTGTTTCTCGCATTTGGATCGAGCAGCGGCATGCGATGTGCTCCTTTGCGACGCTGGGCTTTCGGAAGATTGGTGCGCACTGCTTTTGTGCTCAATGATCAACCATCTTGCAAAAGGAATATCAAGCATCGCATAGTAATATCTACCACGTTCTAATTTTTAACCTAGCTCTTGCAGGAGTATATGGTGGTCCATTACTGGGAAATCTCATATAGTACTAGTTACCGCATATTGAGATCGTCACTTCACCCGCTTTATGATGCAGAGGAGAATTCTATTTTTTCCCCTTGTGATACGAACAGTTGCAAAATCTCAAAAGAACTCACGAAAAAAAATGCAAGACTTCAAGCACTAGCCTTTTGGACCGTAGCGTACACCAATCCAGCCCTGATAGAAAGTTTTAGTAGCAGCTCCAGGTAGCCTGCACAGGCAGATTGTTTTGCTCTTCATGATGGCAACTGGCGCGGGGAAAAAGCGAGAATGCTATCATCAGGGTATCAGAAGCCATGAATACAACAGAGTATTGTATAACTAGCTCCAAATCAAAATCTGGCCATGTTTGGTGAAAATTAAATCTAGTGCAGGCTCCCGGGTAACTGCAGCCTTGAAAAGTTTGAGACAAAAGTATTGCTTGTTTTTGTGATAGAAAATGACTTCCCTTGTTTGTATTTCGAGATGAAATAAGGTTACTCCTAATAAGAGTTTCATTTTCAATAAATGAGGTGCCACATAAGCAAAGATGATGAGGTGGCAGCAGATTTATGAAGAAAGAGAAGAAAGTGGTTTTATCTAGATGAAACTAGTGTTGCACTATTTCCAAAATTTTGAAACCCATTGAAACCATCGTTGAAGCCATTGAGTTTCATTTCATGAGCTCTCCACCCAATCACAATGTAAGAATTAAATACCATGACTTACCTATGAAATAACAAAAAATGAAGCTTATTATTGGAGGGAATTGTTTCTTTGATGGTTTCAAATCATTTTAGATGATGTGGCATGTTGGAAATAACAAAATGAAATTGACTATTGGGACTAGCCTAATGCGGGGTGCATTTTGAGAATTTTTCAGGGCACAGCTGGGCACACATGCACCAAAAATTATCCTAACCTTGGGAGGCGAGGCACGCTTTGGGAAACGCTGTCTTGCTAATCACCACCAAGCAAAGGCTACGCTCTAGTGCGTGATGGCACTTCAATTTCTGCTTGCTTCTGCAGCAGGATCCGCACAGCACAAAAGCCTCGCCGTGTCCCGAGGCATCTATCAATGGAAAGATTGACCAAGGGCCAGAGCAGAAATCTTTTGCATGCGCGAGTTTGCATGGCGCGTGCGATTTTTTTTTTTGGCCCCCGAGGCATCACTTGCAAGAATTCACAGCACGCGTACTACAAAGCGAAGTTTGTTGTTAGATTAGTATACATGGCCGACAGGCCGAGTTCTTGACGGTGGACGTCGTGGTCGAACTGGACGTGGACCTGGACGTTGTTGAGCGGTCCGTTCTGCTCCATGGCGCGGCGAGAGGAGACGATCGAGTGGACGAGAAGCCCATGGCCACCGCCGGGCCACGGCGCAGTGGCGGAGCTAGGATTCAAATTCAGGGTGGGCTGACAAATTTTTTTTTCTCCGCACAACAAATTTAAAGGGCAAACATACAATAGAAGTTCGATAACTTAGATAAAATGTCTTACAAACATAGTAAATCAACAATAATAGTTAGTTACAAGCCTACACGATTAAAATGATGAAAACAAGATAAGAGACTACTACTTCTTCTTTTTATCGGGCCTTCGTCTTCTAATGGCCATAAAGGTCTCAATAATCTCATCTTCCTTCACATTCAAGAAAACATCCCTCTCAATGAAAGTGAGCAAACAATCATCTAAGAGACCATCACTCATCCTATTTCTCAACTTATTCTGAACAAAATTCATCGCTGAAAATGCTCTTTCAACACTTGCAGTGGCCATCGGTAGAGTCAATACCAACTTGAGAAGCAAATATACCAAATCATACACATTATGCCTATTTGTCTCGACAAGCTTAACTGAGAGCTCAACAAGATTGTTTAGACCTTGAAAGCTATCTGCTCTCCTCATGTCATCAATATAGTTATCAAGTTGCGTTTCAAGTCTCATAAATTCTGAACTTGTGAAGTCATTGGGATAAAATTCAGCAAGCCTACGTACCTTCTGTGCATCAAAGGAAGCAAAAGAATTTGAAGGATTCAAGGCTGTCATACAAGAAAGCAACTCCATATTCACCTCGTCAAATCGAGTATCAAGCTCTTGAATAATTCGATCAATAATGCCAATATATACTTCTCTTCTAAAATGATCATCATTTGTTTGGTTTGGATAATACCTAGATGGTCTTCCAAAAGGCACATAATTATCATCCATTTCAGGAACATCAATGTCATGTTGGTTGCAAAATAAAGTGACTCTTTGAAAGAATACAAGCCAACCATTAGACCTCAATTGTTGCATCCTATTCTTGGCCACACTAACAAGAGACAATGCATTGACAATATCTTGCTCTCTTCTTTGTAAGCACAATGATAGATCATTAGTGTATCCAAGAATGGTGGCCATCAAGTGTGCACTGAAAACAAAGTCAAATGATTGAAACATCAATTCCATACCTTGTATTTTTGGCCAGTCACTCCTTATTGTAGTATCCTGCCCAAGACTTATGAGTACATCACGGATGGCTGGATACATAGAAATAATGTGGACAACAGTTTTGTAATGCGTGCCCCACCGAGTCTCAGCAGGCCTAGCTAACCCCATCTCTTGATTCAACCCCTTTCCAGTATGCATGTCACCACATTCAATTGCTTTCATGATATTCTGAAGATTAATATTCCGCAGCATGTCATGACGCTTGCAAGAAACCCCAATAATATTAAGCAATGTAGAGACATGATCAAAGAACCAAACACACTCATCATTTCCCTTAACAACACCAACAAGAACTAGCTGCAATTGATGAGCAAAACAATGAATGTAATAAGCTGAAGGAACCTCTTTCATGAATAATGTTTTCAGCCCTTTGATTTCGCCTCTCATATTGCTAGCCCCATCATAACCTTGACCACGAATTTGAGTTATAGGCAAATGATGACCAGTAAGTAAAGCTTGAATTGCTTCCTTCAATGACAATGAAGTTGTATCTTCCACATGAACCAATCCAAGGAAGTGTTCACATGGTCTTCCCTTTTTATCAACATAACGCAAGCAAACAGCTAGTTGTTGTCTATGTGAAACATCGCTTGCCTCATCAGCTAAGATTGCATAGTGACCCTCATTAACCTCTTCAATGATTTTATTTCTAGTGACTGGCACAACATTGAATAATTTCCCTCTGTATGTCTGGGCTAGTCAAGGTACAATTACCAGGAGCATTCTTCAAGACAACCTTATCAACCTCTTCATTATTAGCTGCAAACCATTTCAAAAGCTCTAAAAAATTCCCTCTATTCTTGGACTCTTCACTTTCATCATGCCCATGAAATGCCAATCCTTGATTCAAAAGAAACCTCAAACATCTAAGTGAATAAGTCAATCGAATCTTGTAAAGCCGCATCTCTTCACTACTAACTTACACAATTTTATTATCAATTGCTGTACTAGGAGTCAAATAAGAGTTGAACCTCTCTTGGGCTGCATTATGTGCACTACCAACATCACCCACATGCTTGTCTAGTGCATCATCTCTATTCCAATTCCTCCATCCACCATCAGTAAATGGACTAGTCTTCCCCCCTTTTTTGAACAAGAAGCATACAAAGCAAAATGCAGCATCATTCTTGGGACTATATTCTATCCAATTATATCTATAATACCATATAGGATTGAACCACCGATCTCTAGTACCAATTTTCCTTTTCTTAAATTGATATGTAGTGGGCTGATTTGGACCTTTCAAAATATATGCTCTTCGAACTGCATCTTGATCATTTACAGGATAACTTACAATGGGCAACCTTTCGGCGGGGTCTTGTGGAAGACGATCCGGATCATAAACCGGTGTGTGTTGGGGGGGGGGGGGGGGGGGGGGGGGGGGAGCGCGGCATTGGTGGAATCGAAGTAGGCGTGCTGCCACTACCCACTTGCTCTTGCACTTCCTCTTCCTCCAAAATCATATCGTCTCCAATTGCTCTTGAGGCATTAGTCAATTGAATTGCAGGCACAATGTCTTCACTTATTCTTGAGGCATTGGTTGAGGGAATTGATGGTCCAGTGTCTTCATTTGAACCGTGAGCTGCTGCATCGGTCGAGGGAACCGAAGGTGAAGAAGACTCCGCTTTCTTTGCTGCCATTTTCCGAAAAAGAGATGCAATATTTCCATCTTTCTTCTTCATTTTCACCAATCTGCAATCCAAATAGCCAAATGTCACTAATCTGCTACCTAAATCGGTAAATCCTAATGTCCATTATCTAATTTGTTCAACTAAAATTGGAAAACAATTCAATAGCATTCATGTTCAATTTCAAGAATCAAGAGGGCAGGGGAGCTGAACCTTGTCGGGGCGCAGGGGAGTTGAGCGAGGGGCTACTCTTCGCGTCGCCGCCGCGGCCACCAACCAGGCCAGGCAGCCCCGCCGTCGCTGGGCGCAGCGCCGTCGGCCCGCCGCCAGCCCGCGCAGGGGAGGGCGAGAAGAGAGGGCGCGCCACCGCGCCGGGGCGGAGAGGCCGCGCAGGGGAGGAGAGCGCTGGGGGTTGCCGCGAAGGGGAGGAGAGCGCGCCGGGGGTCGCCGTCGCCGGCCTCCGCCAGTCCGGTGCTAACCCTAGTTCCCTTCTCCTCTCCCGCTCGCTTGGTCGTGCGTTCGCTCGCTTCGTTCTTTTTTTTTTTCGCCGAGGCAATCGAGCAGCCAGAGGTCGACTTGGGCTGGGTGGGAATGGGGTGGGGGTGGGCCGCGTCCGAAATCTCAGGGTGGGCCGCGGCCCACCCTGTCCACCCTGTAGCTCCGCCAATGCCACGGCGTGTGGCGAGGAAGGAGTTGAGTGGCGCGCCAACTGGAAAGCGAAGCAGCGGCCAGCGGGTTAAGTGGAGGGCGGCGCGGGGGAGCGGGGCCGGGGGGGGGGGGGGGGGGGGGGGGGGGGGAGGGGGGGGGGGCTCCAACATCTGCGCGTGCGTGGGAGGCTGGGAGGTGAAGAAAACGAATTTACTGCTGCCGCATGCATGCGTGCAAGCAGCATGGCTCAGCAAAATACTCCCGGCGACTAGAATTTTGCTACTCCAACGACAAGAATTTGCCACCCATGGTCAAGTCAGGTCGGAAGCCCCACGGCACGCGCCCATCCTCTTTATAAGCCCGCCCGTGGCTACAGGCTCGCGCCATTGTCGTCCATCCCAGCTTGAGCAAGCGGCAAGCGCACAAGGCAAAGAAAAGCACAAGTGTTAGTGAGCTCGCGTCCTCTTCCAGATGGCAAGCACCACCAGCTCCACCACGCTCAGCATGAAGCTCGTCATCAGCAAGAAGACAGCGCGTGCTGTTCGCGGAGGCGAGCAAGGACATCGTCGACTTCCTCTTCTCCTTCCTCGCCCTCCCCATCGCCACCGCCGTCAAGCTGATCGGGAAGGACGACATGGTCGGCTGCGTCGGCGACCTCTACGCCGGCGTCGAGAAGCTCGACTCCGCCTACATCCAGGCTGGGGCAGTCAAGGCTGCTCTGCTCAGCCCCACTTTGCTCTCCCCGGCAAGGTTCTCAATCCCGCGGTAAACCGGACCGGTTTTCGCGAAAATAAAAAAAAAACGGTCCGGTCCTGTTTACCCGGGACTCCGGTTTTTCAATTCAAATTTGAAAATTTTTAAAAATTTTGAAAAAATTTGAAACAAAAAATACGTAAAAAAACTATATCAAATGTTGAGTCGAATGGTGGAAGAACAACACGTGAAATGAATCGTTTGATAGGTGAAAAAAAAGAATCAAGATCGCAGGCTGAAAAATGGTAAAAAAAAAGAAAAAAGAAAAACCACCTTATCTCTTCCCTCCCCAGCCAAATCGACGCTTCTCTGGTCCCCCCCCCCCCCCCCCCCCCCCCCCCCGACGCCCTCCACCTGCAGCCGCCGCCGTCCGGCGAGATCCGGCCATCGCCGCCGTCCTTGTGCCGTCGAATCCGTCGGATCCTCCTCCTCTCGCCCTCCTCCACCGGGTTACCGGACCGATTCGACGAGAAACTGACCGATTCGGGCGGCATACCGCACACGAGGGAGGGCCAGGAGGGGCGGCGGGATGCCAGGGCCCGGCTAGCCGCGCTCCGGGAGCGGTAAGCCGGAGCGGTTTGCTGGCTTGCCGGCCCGCTCAGGGACACACATCTCAGTCGCGACATGAGCATATCCACTTCACAGGTACCGCTATAGTACATTTCTTTGTTATGTCACGTACTTCATTGATTACTAACTCTTGACAACAATTTTGCAGGTGAGACCAACTTCACTCACGCTACACAGGATGCGGACCATGGCGCTCCTATGTCGCAAGGACGACCATGCCCGGGCCCTCGACTCGGCAACATTATTATGGCTATGGGAGTGAGTCCTCTTAATCTAATGACACCTCAAGTAACTACGGATACGGTGCTAGTGAGTCATCAAATGATTACTACTCATACAATGTTCCTGAATTGAGCAACCAACCACCTCAAACGTGGGTCTATGAGTGGAGAGATCGTGATTTCTATAACATGTTGGTCTCACAATGGCAAACAAGCCATGAGTGGGACGGGTCAATCTTGGCATGACTTCAAGGCGGAGTTGGCGTCTACAAAGGGAATTAACATCATGTCAACTAAGGAGTACAACGAAGCGTTTTAGAATTGGAATTGCCCGTGGCATTGACATGTATGTTTATATGTAGTGTACTATATTAAAGACTATGTGTATCATTATGTCTTATGGAACTCTATAACTATGTATCGGACTCTTTATTTTTCATGAGACGAACTTCATATGACTTCTATTGTGTTGTGTTGATGTATTGTCTTCTATGTTTTGTGAATAGTGTATGTTGAATCTGTGCCTCAGACTATTGCAAATATTTAGCAAAGGTTATGCCAAATTTTTCATCTTTTTTGCCTTTTTTTTCAGCTTTTTACAGTCGGCACGGTTTTCCGATTCGACCGCCGGTTTACCGGAATTTATGTCCGGTTTACCGGTAAACCGGACCGATTTGCCGTTCATTTCGGATTTTTCGAGTTCAAAATTTGGTTTTTGAAATTTGGGGCGGTTTCCGACCGGTTTTCGTGGTTTTCGCGAAAACCGGTCATTTCGGTAGGGGCCGGTTTCGACGAGTGGTTCGGGATTTCAATCCTTGCTCCCCGGCAGCAAGCACCACCAACAACTCCCTTTTTTCCCTTTCATCTTCTGAGCATGCTGCGACATTGTACAGATGCAACTCAAGCGACTGCAAATCCTCCGTGGCAAATGTAAGCGGTAGGCCCTGTCCGTACTGCAGGTACCTGATGACGACGGCAGTGCATTACGTACGTGAGCAGAACACCTCCACCGGAGGAGTGAAAGGGTTTGTGCAGGGCGCCAGGACATACACGGTGCTAGACAACCTCACGGTGTCCCCAATGTCCGCCACCTCCTGCATCACTCTGCTCAACTCCTTCGGGGTAAGGGACATCGGCGATCTCCAGGAGAAAACAGTGAAGTTCGGCTACAATGAAGTTGGTCATCACGACTGGAATTGGATCTTCCAATGTTTTTTCAGATATTCTCTCTCTCTCTCTCTTTCTTTTGTGCATCAATAGTCAATACTGAAACATTTGTTGGTTTTGCTACAGGGTTTGGCTATTCTGAAGGCATCGCTGCAGTCCAAGACCGTCCTCACCGATGTCTTCCTCGGCAAGTAGAGCTCCTGGCCGTGCTTTTGACGATGCTCACTGGTCCCACATGTGGGTCACTTCAAGATGGTCTGTTAAGTAGGTTAATTAAGTTGGTAGTTTCTAATGCTTCAGCATGCTACTAGTAGCTTCATTTCGTGAATCTTGAGGGTTTTATGTACTGAATGTCAGCTTGTAGCAGTTGGCACTCCTAGCTTTTCACTAGCAGCAGATAGCAGTTGGTAGTTGCTCGTCGTGGGTCTTTTGCTGCAATGTGTTGCCTCAAAAGTTCACTGGCAACTTTGGGCATTCCGGGATATGGACTTTTTCTTTTGCGTCGTCGCTGAACTATGTTAAATCCTCTGCTCCCTGGATTGGTATCTACTTTGCTGTTGTCTGGATGTGTAGTGCTATGGTTGATGCCAATCTGACATGTTCTGGCTATGCTTGTATGGTGCGCCTCATCGCCTGTGTTTGTGACGCAGCGAAATGTATGCTTCATTGGTTTGCCTCATTGCCTGTGTTTGCCTGGACAGTGGACTGATCTGCACTTTGCTTTCTTGCCATCCCGGCGGTGTGTTTTTCTTCGGTGCCTTTGTTGCTCCAATACATTAGTGAAGGTAGATCTTGCCTTGTTGGCGGTGTGTGTCCCTGAGCAACGCTGCTCAAATTGCTTCGTTGCCGGCACATTGTTTCGTCGAGTTTGGGATCAAGCATGCGACTCTGCTCCGCGACACTGCTTTTGTGCCCAAGCGCGCTCACAGGCAGGAGCTAGGAGAGCGAAACAGGCCGAATTTGCGGAAGGTTAATAGGAATGGCATATAAATTACGTGGGCCTAGGAGTACGCCGGTGTCAGCCGTCTCTCAGCCCATCTTTCATTTCCGGGCCCACTGTGCTCGGTGGTAACTAAAGGCAGGCGGCCCAGACCCTGCGCCAAGGAACCTTGTGCGCGACCTCGATCGATCTGCGTCGCCGTCCAGGAATGCCGACCGCCGCCGCCACCCCGGTGCTGAGGATGAAGCTCCTCATCGACACGACGACGCGACGCGTGCTGTTCGCGGAGGCCGGCAAGGACGTCGTCGACTTCCTCTTCTCCCTCCTCGCGCTGCCCGTCGCCACGGCCGTCGCGCTGGTCGGGAAGGACTCCGCGGCCGGCAGCGTCGGCAACATCTTCGCCAGCGTCGAGGCGCTCGACGAAGACTACCTCGTGCCCGGCGCCAGCAAGCGCGCGCTCCTCAGCCCCGCCGTCGTCGTCTCCCCTGCCGCCACCGCCAAAAGCTCCCTCCTCCTCCCGCCGGCGTCTTCACGCGGTGGCAAACGGTCCAAGGCCTTCTTCCAGTGCGCCAGCGTGAGCAGCAGCAACTCCGGATACGCCTCCGGCTACGGCTACGGCGGCCATGGTCGTGGCAGCATGTGCTCCCGCTACGTGACGGATGCGTACGGCATGGCCTGCCCGGACTGCGGCCGATCGATGACCAAGGAGCTTCCCCTCAAGTACGTCTCGCCGTCCGGATCCGTCGGCAACTCCGGCCACCGGAGGAACGTGCAGCAGGACGCCTTGGCCGGAGGCTCGGCGTACTCGGGCTTCGTGCAGGGCGTCGTGACGTACACGGTGAGGGACGACCTCACCGTCACGCCTATGTCCGCCATCTCCAGCGTCACGCTGCTCAACAGCTTCGCCGTGACGAACCTCGCCGCGCTCAAGGAAAAGATCGTGTATCTCGGCTATGCCAAGGTGATGCATCCATCCATCCTCGGCTCGCCATTCACTAGCCTTTTCGTTCTTGTGCTCGTCGTCTTCAGAGTGTTGTGATAATTGTCAAGACTTGGTTTTTACTGCAGGGTGTGGAGATTCTGAGGGCATCGCTGCAGTCCAAGACCGTCCTCACCGATGTTTTCCTCGGCAAGCAGGGTACCCGCAGGAGTGCTTGAAGCTCACCCGTCCCATGCGTGTGGCTACTTGAACATGGATTAAGTAGTAGCTTAGTACTATTTAGGTTGGCCTTTTTGCGATGCTTCATCTAGTCTTTTTGGGTGATGCCTTATTGAGGTCGGCTCTTCTCTATCATAATCTGTCAAGAACTATCAGTAGTCGTGTTGTTGGCACTGTGCCTTTCAGTTCATGATATATTGGACCTTTGGGATGCTTCAACTAGTCTTTTTTTCTTTTTTATCAGCTCTTCTCTATCATAATCTGCCAAGTACTACTACTAGTAGTAGCCTTGTTGGCACTCCCCTTCATGTTCATCATATACTGGATCCTTTTGATTGCAAGTGTGCTTCTGCTTTTCCCGAGTACAATGTTTCATGGGGAGTTAAGTAGCTGATGTTCTAGAGTGGACTTCCTATATGTCTTTAATTCTTCAGCTTGTTCGCCAAGCCTGCTGCTTATCAGCAGCTACAGTGTTCGCATTTATTTTTTCAGCAGCCGCTACAGTGTTCGCAGTTATTTCTTCAGCAGCCGCTACAGTAAAACAGCTGCAAAACAGCCTGCCGAACAGGATGCTTATCACGTTACTCTTCCAAATTAATGATGCCCTTTATCCTGGATTATTTCAGATCCTTCACGACCTAGACCAGCAAATCCTGATGAATTCCTCTCAAATCACCGATTATCCGTGTCCAATCCCCTCGTTCCAAATGATTCTCCATGAGTTCACACAAAAAACAAGCAAAAAGGAAAATTCAATCCCCGTCTCCGCCTGAAGAACGCCCGGAGATCGTGCCTTTTTGTTGTCCGTAGGAGGGCTGATGTTACGGAGTACGCTAGACAGATTAGCGGACCGTGGGAGATACAGGGAGGTCCGATGTTACGGAGTAGACGCCAGACAGATTAGCGAACAGTGGGGGAGATACAGGGTTACTACTAGTTCGCTGTACGCCGAGTCAAACCGAAGAAGCGGCTCACTGCAGCGGAGTTTTCTGGCTAGGCCGTACTACCAAAACTTGATTGGAGAGGAGGTTTGGAGCACACCGGCGTCGTCAATATACTTGTTGGTTGCACGGTGCCATGGCCAACGGCCACAGGCTACGGAAAATGAATTATGGTTTGCGGAAAAATCCTTTTGCTTATTATAGTCCAAGAGCACCGGCATGGTTATTGCTTGAGCTAATTCAAGACTTACGGTTGACAGTAGCATTTGCGGCACAACAACGTTCCGAATAAGCTGGCACGAGTACCAGCACCGGCTCTCGCGCACGCTTCCAAGTTCCTCTTTTTCTTTTCTTTTCTTTTCTTTTCTTTTTTTTGAGGGAAGCGCACACTTCCAAGCTCCAAAGCAAAGACGCAGGAGAACGGTGAGGAGAACGGAGGGAGTCGAATCGGTTTGGGCCAGCGAGGATACGATCAGATCGAGTTGGGCCAACGAGAAAACAGGCCGCCGTTTCCTCGCCGTAGGCGACAGTGCGACACAGTATTCCCGTCTCTCTCTCCTCTCGATCCCCAAACTTGACCGGAGCTAGGGCTACGCGAAAGGCCGGAGGCGACGCCGCGACGTTCAGGCGGCACTCCACGCAGCAGACCACCACGCCCCTGAGGACCTCCTCATCCAGGTGAGAGCTGAGCTCTCCTCCCCAATCCTCCTGCTTCCTTTTGTAGTTAACATTTAGGTTGGATTTCGCGGGGATGGGACAGGATCCCCGAGCGGGGGACGGGTATGGCAAGAATTTTTTGCCCGTGGGCGGACGGGGATGGGGATGGGCGGCATCTCCTCTTCCTGGAACGGTAGCCAACTCAAGCGGCAGGCAGCAACGCCACGGATGCCGGGCAGGAGAAGGGGGTCTCTCCGCTTGTGGCTGCCGTACCTCGCCTTATGGCTCGGTCCGCCTAAGCGCGTTTTAGGATTCTGTTTTAATATAGGCGCACCATCCCCCCATTTGTATGATGGAATGAACCCTGGTAGCCAACTTATGTGGTTGTAAGAATTGTACAAATTTGTTTTTTTCGCACCTGCCATGAGCTTGTAGCATCGTAAGTTCATCTGATACTACCTTCAGTCTTAAAAAGGATGAAATTAGGACATGGAACCCTATTTCCATCATTTTTAAAATGAAGATAGAAGTTATGAATGGAATGACCTAATATTTCATATTTGAACTTGCCGAATGGAAAATCGGCCCCAAATCTCTATTTGCAAACTCATTGGACGTTGTTCAATGCTTATCATGTCAACTTCAACATCCTATAATAACTTGTTTGAGATTGTAGCCCTTTTTTATTTAATCCATTACACGTTCATGTTACATATTCTCTAGGCACTACCGTCTTGTTCTGTTTCACACATTGCCGGTTTTTTTTTTTTTTTGCCCGTTTCTGCTTGTGATGATGCCTATTTTGTATCTCTTGAGTTCTTGTTTACTATTTTACTTAACTGGGCGATTTGTTACAGATGGCTGGATATATTTCAAGAGGGCCCCCGAATGGCGCTGTTTATGTTTGCAATCTTCCTCCTGGAACTGATGAGACTATGTTGGCTGAATATTTTGGCACCATAGGGTTGCTAAAGGTATGGGTCTTACCAGGTAACATTTTTGCAACCACTACCAAATTCTTCATGATTCTTTATGGTCTTTCTATTTCATCTCATGATAATTAATTTCATGTCTGCTTTAAAATTACAACAGAAAGACAAAAGGACTGGGCGCCCAAAAATTTGGATATATAGGGACAAAGTTACCAATGAACCAAAGGGCGATGCAACAGTCACCTATGAGGACCCACACGCTGCTTCAGCTGCAGTGGAATGGTTCAATAACAAGGATTTCCATGGAAGCACTATTCAGGTTCACATTGCCGAGTCAAAAAGCAAAGATACGTTTGATAACTCGGCACATTTGAACATTGCTGAGGATGTTGGTGGGCAAGATGAATTGGATAACGAGGGAGGGAGAGGTAGAGGACGTGGTGATGGTCCGGGAAAGGCTTGGCAGCAAGATGGGGACTGGATGTGCCCAAATACAAGGTCTGTTATGATTGGTGAGCGACTCTATCACTTCAGTTCGCTTACTGACTAGTATGCTCTTCACTATGTATTCAGTTTTTTCTTATTTCTTTTCACAGCTGTGGCAATGTAAATTTTGCCTTCCGTGGTGTTTGTAATCGCTGTGGAGCTGCTCGCCCATCTGGTGTTGGTGGAGGTGCTGGTGGTGGTGGTAGAGGTCGAGGACGTGGTAGTGTTGATGGAAGAGGAAGTGGTCGTGCTGGCGCTGCTGCTGTTGGCGGTCCACCTGGGTTATTTGGTCCAAATGACTGGCCATGTCCAATGTAAGATGCTATGAGCTTAAGTTTGATAATTCATGGATCTAATCTATCTCGTGAGTTCAATCTCGCATATCATGAATCAGTTCAATAATTGATGCCATATGAGTTCAATCTCTCCTTGTTATATGCCTATTTATCTTTAACTTCACCGCTGCCTTCTCTATCTGCATCAATTTTATAGTTTACTATAAAGCATGCTATCTGATATGATCGTACAAAACACAATTTCATTCCAGGTGTGGCAACATAAACTGGGCTAAGCGGATGAAATGTAATATATGCAACACGTCCAAGCCTGGTACCAACGAAGGTGGTGTGAGGTAAGGCAAGGTGTACTTGCATGTGACTATTTCTGTAACCATTTTTCTTAAAAACTATGACATTATAATCTGGGTTCACGTAATGAAAGATTAATTCGGATCGTTTTCATTATAGCATAAAATCATGCTATTGCACCAGATACACTAACTGCCAAGTTCACTTTTAGTGCACATGAAACAGTAGGATAGTAATAAAAAAGAAAAACAGGTCAACTGCGGTGGTACTCTGCCCTTCTTGTAACCTGTTTTTGGTTTTAGTGGTCACTTTGCTGTAACAGTGTGGCCCATTGGTTGTGTCATGACTAATATGTCGGCCTCAATAGTAGTGTCCGTTGGTAGCAGTGAATCACACGGTGCATCCTGTATAAACACCTCTAACCTCTGACCTGTGAGGTAGGTTAAGTTTGCAAAGCGAGCAGCAATGTGTTTATGACAAAAAAAAAGTATTTACTTGAAATTTTGAGTACGTGGCCTTTCTCACCAAGTCATCCAATTTTCCTCTCAGGGGTGGCCGTGGTGGTGGGTATAAAGAACTTGATGAAGAAGAACTCGAGGAAGTTAAAAGGCGTCGGAAAGAAGTTGAGGAGGTACTGAACATTACATTTCTTTGTATGCGACATGATGTGTTTCCATGTCTAAATGTTGCTTCAATCATAGGATGATGGAGAGATGTATGATGAATTCGGCAATCTCAAAAAGAAATTTCGTGCTAAAGCACAGCGTACTGAAAGTGCAGAGCCTGGGTCTGGACGTGCTGGATGGGAAGTTGAGCATCATGGTATTCAGCTCTACATGCTATTACATTTAAGTTAATTTCTTTAATTTGGACTGAATTTTCGGGATTATTGTCAACCTGTTCCTGCTCCTTGATAAGGCTATGCTGTATACAATAGTCATGTGAGGTTTCAAACCTAGTTTCGCTAGGCGCTAGGCGGATTCTAGGCGGTGACCCACTGCCTAGCGCCTAGGCGGGAGTAATCGCGCCTAGGCGGTCCTAGGCGTTTTTCTAGGCGTTTTGCCAATATAGAGATGAAAAGGAAAAGAATAAAGAAAAGGGAGGAAATAGAGAAGAAAAGAGGGAGACAGGCCCAGCCCACCAGCCAGCCCACATCTTTTGTTTTTATCGTCACCCCTCTGGTCTCTTTCTTCTCATTCTCACAGAGCTCTCTCTCTCTCTCTCTCTCTCTCTCGCTCACCGCGCCTCTCTCCGCCTGCTCTCGACGGCGGCCGTGCCGCCCCGCCCGTCTCTCTCTTCCTCTCGGTCTCTCTCGCCTGGCCTCTCCGGCGACCTTGCCGGCCCAGCCCCTCCCTCTCCCTCTCGGCCTTTCCCGCCTGCAGTGCCGCTCATCCCCTCCCTCCCACTCGGCCACGGCAGGATCCGCGGCGGGGGCGGCCGGATCGGCTGCGGGGGCCTCCGTATCCGCGGCGAGGGCGGCCGAATCGGCTTCGGCGGCGGCCGGATTCGCGGCGGGAGGTGGGCCCCCTTCTCTCCCTCTCGCACTGCTCCGCCCCGACGGCCGCCGCTTCGTCCCCGACTCCGGATGCGCCTCTACCCGCCTCCGCTCACCCGCCCCGAGCCTCTCCTCCGCCGCGCCCAGCTCTCCTCCTCCCCCTTCGCCTCTCCACGCCGCCTAGATGCGCGACTAGGCCCAAATCGACGCGCCATGCCTTCGATTCGCGCCTAGGCGCCGATTAATCAGCGCCTAGCGGAACTAGGGTTTCAAAACATTTCTTACATTTGGTGAATAAAGAGTAGAACTTACTTTTAATAAACAAGACTGGCATACCAAAACCACATTTGTTTATGAATTTGCTTCCTTAGTAACAAGAGATGGTATCATTCCACTGTTGTAGGTTCTGCTGAAAGGGAAGGCAGAGAGAAGAGCAGGGACCGTGGCAGGAACGACTACGATGAGAGGGAAGGCGGGGAGAGGAGCAGGGATACTGGTAGGGACGGCTACGAGAAGGAAAACAGGAACAAGGATAGAGGTGGTCATGGGAGGGAGCGTCGACGAAGCCGGAGCCGGAGTAGAGACCGTGAGCGTGAAAGGGGGCGAGACAGGGGCAGAGACCATGACTATGAAAGAAGCCGGGATCGTGACTGTGATCGCCGCAGGTGAACAAAACGTGATTTTGCAGACGCTGGAATTTGATTTGCATTTTTTACAGCTGGGAGACCCGTGGTATTGTGTTGTTTTACTGGGGCGTGCATTGTTCCTCCGGACCTGATGTTGCTCTGCACGTTTAGCTGCACTCTGACACGTTAATCTGATATGTGTTTTTTTTTTGGGTGTGATTGCTGTTGAATGCTACAATATTGTGACAGGTCCGACGTTGGGCCGTGAAGCAAACACGAAACAGCTTATATTTAAACGCTATGCAACAATCTTCTTTGGATCGTCACTTGAGTCATTAACTTAGCAACAAGTACATTATAAGACTTCATCTGTCTTAATTGGATGCTGCTAACTTTTCAACAAGTACTGTATTTGTCTGGAGACGCGCTATTGTGAGTTCGGTGATTCTTAAACTCGGAGGATGGAAACGAAAAAACATGATTGGGTATAGGCGTCACTTTACCATAACCGCGCATTGACGGATTCATGGTGTCATGTCCTCAACGGAAGTGAACTCTCCCATAGTCTCATGTTCTCAACGGCGGCACCGGCTCATAAGCAGGGATTGCAAAATCGGTCAAACCAGTCGGTTTTTGTCCAAAACCGATACTACTGTAGCAAAATCGAAAAGCGGCCGGTTGTATCAGTTTACCGGCCTAGATTTCTCGGTTTCGGTTTTTCTCATGTTTGCTAACCTTGCTCATACGTGGAGTTACAGACTTGGATCGGCCCATGAATGGCCATGATTCCCATCCCAACGTGCACGATGGCTGGCGGTGCACGAGGTGGCGGAGCAGGTCTCATATTGATCCGCGACTCGACGGCGGCGGGCGGCGTGATGGTCCACAAAACCGTCCATGGTTTTAGCAAAAATGGTGATGGTTTTGTGAACCATGCTCTCATGTTTCTTATTTTCATTATTGCTGCTACCACAACCGTCCATTGTTTTCGCAAAAATGGTGACGGTTTTGTGGACCATGCTCTCATGTTTCTTATTTCCATTGTTGCTACCGTTTGAATATATTCACTGCGTTTTTGCAGCTTTCGTGAAACCGCGGGTGAAAACAATGGACGAAAGCACACAGACAAAAATCAATATTTGTTTTTGTTATTGCAGAAGGTTTTTTCGTCAGTTTTTGAGACAAAAAGCTCTGCTATATATATCCCTGCACTCCCTCTAACACCAAGAGCAGTTTCAGGCGCAGAGAGAGAACCACCACCATGCCCTACACCGCGCCGAGGATGAAGCTCCTCGTCGACACCGAGGAGCAGCGCGTGCTGTTCGCGGAGGCCGGCAAGGACGCCCTCGACCTCCTCTCCTCCCTCCTCCAGACGCCAGCCGGCAGGGCGCGCCCAGCCCCATGGCTGGTCCAGACTCCACAGTGACTCCATCTTTCGCCTCGTCGCCAGCTTGAACGAGCTCGGCTTCACCACTGGAGCGGCGACAGGGACGTCCGTGCAGAAGTACATGGTGATGGACGACCTCACCATCAAGCCTGTTTCCGCCATCGACACCATCAGGATGCTCAGGGACGACTTCGGGGTGTCGGATCTCACCGCGCTCGAGGAGAGGACCGTGCCGCTCGGCTATGCTGAGGTGATCTGTCCGTGCGCATCATCAGTTGCGTACTCATTCATCTAAATGTGATGTGCGTTATTTCTCATGAACACATCAATTTTGATGCAGGGTATGAGGATTATTGCGCGCTCGATGCTGTCCCAGACCGTCCTCACGGACGTTTACCTCGTCATGTAACGTGACTGAAGCGCACTGGTTCTGTGTGCATGATCGAGTTGGAATTTGGACGTGGATTTAGTAGCTAATAAGTTGGCTGGTGTCTTCTATGTACTATCAGCTAGTTTGCGTTGGACGCTATTCTCTTCTGGGTTGTAATAACTTTTGCTACTGGTTGGTAGTTTCAGCACTGTTGCCTTCTGGTTGATTCGTGGGTTTGTTTTGTTCCTGTGTTAGCTGAACGAGGTAGAAACTCTGCTTCCTGAAATTAACACCGCGAGTGCGACAATATGTTGTGGTTGTGATAGAGTTGGTATAATTTCTTTCGGATTTAAAAGCTGCTTAATTTGGACCGGATGCAGCACCGTTCGATGACCATGTTTGTATCATTGGGAATGCAGCACAATCTGACGGAGTAAACAGATTAGCGACCAGGAGATACGGGGCTGTTTGCTGTAAACGGCAGAAGAAGCGCGCGGGACACTGCAGTGAAATTTCCTGTTCAATTTCTCATGGTGTTCTAGAGTATGACTGCGCCGTAGTGCTGTGGAACCGGCGAACCGCGAGCTGACCCCGCAGGAGCACACCTGCGTCGACGCGTCGTCATACTCGGCGAGGGCGTGCAGGCGGTGGCCAAGCTTTGGAACGGGGGCACCTTGCACCGAAGAGCACTTGTTGATCTCGCTGGACGCTTCAGGCGCGGCCGTGGTGGTGCGACATCGTTTCGCGCTGTCTTGCATAACTGCAGCTTTGCAAGGCCGCAGACTCGCAGGGTTGGCTGGCTGGCGAAGAGATCCCTCGCCGCGTTCTGTACTTTCTAAAAAAGTCTGTAACACCAAGACAAGATAGAATAGTACTCCGTGGCCTTTTGCATGGACGACGCCAAGGCGAACCGATGAGATCAGCCTGCTCCTCCGTGGCCAGCTCTCGGCGCACACGTCCATTCAAACAAGAGCCACAGCGTCCGGCGTCGCCCGTTAAAGCAGTCAAGCCGAACCCTGCATTTCCATCCAGTCAATGCCAACCACCAGCTAAAGTACTTTTACTTTCCCTTGCAAGAAGAACCAGGCAGTCACCCACCCGGCAAGGCAGAAACAGTTCAACACACGGACAAGAAGTTTGGGCGGAAGAAGAGCTCCGTGCCTCCGTCCAAGAATGGCGACGACGACGACAACCGACGCCGCCGCCGCCGCGCTCAGCATGAAGCTCCTCGTCGACACCAAGGCGCGGCGCGTGCTGTTCGCGGAGGCCGGCAAGGACGTGGTCAACTTCCTCTTCTCCCTCCTCACGCTGCAGGCCGCCACGGCCGTCAAGCTCGTCGGGGAGGAGTCCATGGTCGCCTGGTCGGCAGCGTCGGCAGCCTCTACGCCAGCGTCCAGAAGCCCGATTCCACCTACGTCCTCCCCGGCGCGTCCAAGAGCACGCTCCTCCGCCCCACCGTCCTTCGGCCGTGAGCGCCAACAGCTCCCTCCTCCTGCCGTCGCCGCCCTCGTCCGGGCAGCCGAAGAAATTCTTCAAATGCAGCTTCTACCAGACCGGCTCCTGCTACGACCACGTGACGGACGCGAGCGGCACGAGCTGTCCGGTCTGCCGCAAACCGATGACCAAGATCGTCCATTACGTGCCACCGGAGCCCAAGCCGGTCGGACCAGCAGGCGATGCAGAGCGCCGGGAAAGGGTTCGTGCAGGGCATCGTTACACGGTGTTGGACGACCTAACCGTTACGCCCATGTCCGCCATCTCCAGCATCACACTGCTCAACATCTTCGCCGTGGCTGACCTCTCCTCGCTCCGGGAGAAGACCGTGCAGCTCGGCTACAAGGAGGTGATCCAACGTGTCCCTTAATTTACACATACTACTATGCTTTCGTACCATTCTTCCCCACTGAAATTTTCTTCGGTTTAGGTGTTATATAAATTGTGAACCACCTGATTTGCAGGGCGTGGAGATTCTGAGGGCTTTGCTGCAGTCAAAGACTGTTCTTACTGATGTTTTCCTCGGCAAGAAGGCTTCTCACGCTGCTTGAACTTCAGCTGTGCATGAGGGCACACTCGAGCATGGCAAATAAGCCTCTTTCATTAGATTAGTTTTTGTGATGCTTGGATAGTTAAATTGTTTTTTGCTGAATGTTTTAAGGAATCTGCTTGAAGTCCATCCGATCTGGTACTTTGATAGCTCAATCGAGATTATAATTTGTGATGCTATATGTTGTAAGTGGTGGCTATAAGGGTGTTTGCCAAGCATGGATAACAGTGGTACAACAGGCATGATGTTTACTATTTTTTTTAGTCTTTTTTCCTATACAAATGTTATAATAATGTCAACCATACGTGAGTTATGTGCGTCATGCTCCGAATGGTTTCTTTATATGTAAAATATTTTGTGATGCCAACACTAGTTTGAACTGGCGCAAATGCTTGAGTGAGTATTCAAATAAAATGCAACCGTAACCGTGTGGATGCTTAATTTGTGATCAATTAAGAGCTTGATCTTTTGTAGCTATGGTTGATATTGTGCCTAGCCTCCTCAATCCTCGAACACTATTGCGAAAAACGGTTACGAGTCTCAGATCATAGTTTTCATATGGTTGCATGTTGACCAATATGAGTGGAAGGACTAGGTGACCCAAACAAACAGGCATAAGATTATATAAGATGAAGCAACATGTAGTCAATATCTTTCTTAGCGCGTAAGCAAACAGGGGACTAGTCATGTTTTGAGAGGTTTTATGGTTCGTCATCGTGACAAATAAAGTGAACGTAATCATCAAGAATATTTCAGTTAAGCGAATTTAAGTTGTGAAGATTACAATGATATTAGTATTACTCAGAGAAAATGGACCAAAATACCTTTATAAACTGGTTTTTTCAAAGGGGGTATTTTGAGAACATGTAAAGATAAGATAAGAGTGAGCAGAAGGGCCTCTAGCCTAGTGTTTACAAAAGTCTCAGTAGCATCAAATCCTGGGTTCGACTCTCTGTGGGAGCGAATTTTTCTTAAGATTTAATAGCGTTGTGCTTTCAGTGGTAGGAGACATTCTTCGTCGACAGCGAGGTGACAATGGTGACTTCGTCAATGTCAAAAATTTGCTGACTCAGTCTTCGAAAACGCTTGTAAGGGTAGGGTTTGCGTGGGTTGTAGGTGTCTGAGTTGTACTGTGTAATAGTAAAATTAAAGATAAAATGAGAGTTAGAGTCTCTATAGTAGGAGTTTTCTAATAGTTTCTCTAGCGGCTTCACGTGATTTTCAATCAAAGGAGGTGCTTCTTCACGTGGTTTTTTTTTATAAAAAAGAGGAAGTCGTTTCAAAAAAGAGGTGAACCATTCAACTAAGAAATGGTAGCTTTATTAGCTTTTTTTCCCACCGCGCTCTCATCTTTACTTATTTGTCCCTAAAAATAAGAAAAAACTACTGAAAAAGCTTTTTTACTAAATATTTTAGGCACAATCACAAACACAGTCAGTACAGTTGTATTTTTTTAAAAAAATACAGTTATAATCAAAACTAGCATATACATACTTTACAGGACACAACTCTATTAAAGACTATCTTAGTTTCTACCAAGAGGACACAACTCTATTAAAGACTATCTTAGTTTCTACCAAGAGTGTGTGTTTGAGATAGGACACGAATCTCTACAAGGAAAATATTTAGCGCCCAACTCACCCTGCCCAACGTCGAAGGTACAAATCTCGTACTCAATGCCTCTTTCCATCCAAATCTCTAATTTTCTTTCTTCGTTTTTCATGACATCCCAAAGAAATCTGATCGGATCTGTGATATCCTTTAGATTTAGCATAGATCCTTGTCGTTATAGAGCTTCTCCGTCTTAGATCTGTCTATAGTTAAAGTTTCGCGATTTTTAGAGTTGATTTGGTAAGGCATCCATCAATTTTGGTGGGCTAGCTGCAATTTCTTCCTCTCAGTTGCGGCGGAGCAAGCGCTGGACAGTACGATGAGCATCTGCAGGTTGTATACCTTAATTTTCCCAGCTCAGCGTTTTTGCTTGCCTCGATTCTGGAGTAGCGGGTTTAGGTTGTGCGCATTTCTGGTGATGTACTCATGTTCGCTTAACTCCCAACCTCTGTTGCTCAATCCTTGTTCCCTGCTTAATCCTTAATCTGTACTAGTTCGCAAGCAAAGTGGATTTCTCAATTGATTTGCTAGCTCAGAGTTAATTACCTCAGTTCTGTCAGGAGGCACGCCCTCCGTTACCTGTATTTCATCCGACGCAATTTTTCCTTACTTCCAATGTGTTATCCGGGGCTGTGATCAGTGGCTTCTGCACTGAAAATTTCTCTTGTAGGCGCAGTTGTTCAGTGCGTTGTGCGGCTTGTGCCTCAGTTTTCGCTGCTTGATGCTCTGTTCTAGCATTATTACCCAGACTTGAATTTTAATTTTCAATCATTGCAAGCAGGTAGCAGCTCAATTTGTTTGGGTGTATCCTGCTACAATATGAAATTGCTCCACAGCTTCAATTATTCATTTCATTCCTGTTTAGTACACTTGATCAGTGTTCTTTTCTTTTGCACTGTTCTTGTTTGATTCCATATTGCTTTCAGTTCCTGTAGAGGTACGTGTCCTTTATTTCCTGCTTGTGGTCTGCAAAGCACGGTGGGTTTTTTTTTTTTGATTAAACTCCAGCTCGAGTAGTATAAGGATTTCTGAGTTGTTTAATCCCTGAGCCGTAGGCGCAATCTGATGCTTGATTTCTGAGTTGTTTAATACCTGAGCCGTAGGCGCAATCTGATGCTTGTTTCAACTGATAAATTATCATTTCTTGCTGCTATGTGGTTAGTAAGCTCCTTGTTGGTTTTTTAATCTGTCGCATCAAGTTCTGTGGGTCAATGCATGGTAATGCTAAGCTGTTTGCATTGCATGACTTCAGTTTAGCAAAGTAACTACATGGTGGTTTGTCTCGAACCTTTCTGCTGTACATGACAGAGAATTCGAACAGCACTTAGTCCTTGCAGCTACATTGATTTTTGTTTGTTTAATCTCAATTGTTGCCTGCATGCTTTGAGCATTTTACCTTCAGTGCTCAGTCATATTTCAGTAGCTTGCCTGTTTTTTCCTTTGCTATGGTAAACTAATCACTGACATGGTTGCGTTTAAATCAGTTTGTAAATCAAGCTTTAACCTTTTCCTGTCAGCTAATGCTTTGCATGTTTCAGTTAATACTCGAAGTATTGCTGCAGCCTGCATATTCTCTCAAAAGAACATTAATCACATATTTATTTTTACTTGCTTATGTATTAATGATGTCAATCAGTTACACAGCTATTCAAGGTTTCTCAAGGTGCTTGTTTCTGTAGCATCCATGGTTGATATCATCTAAATTCACTTTTTAGTTGTTTTCAGGCAGCATTTCATTTAATCAATGTATACTAGCTTAGCTGACTGATTGCGGTGTCCTTTTAATAAGTAATTAGTGTTTGTATTTCCAGTCTGATCAGTGGTTGAGTAATTCTGTTTGATCTCATTCGGCTTCCACATTGCTTTGGGAAAATTCCCAACCTATTCTGATGGTTTGTACGATCGTTGTGACTATATAACCACGCTGGGTGAAAACTAGGAAAGCCCATCTGTTTCGTATAAATTTGTCGAATGTCGAGTTGCCTATTCACCCCTCCCCCCCTCTAGTCTCCTTGCTCGGTTCTTTATGTTCAGTGCGTTGTGCCTCGGTTTTACCAGCTGCTTCTTGCCGAGGTTCTTGGGCGATGCCTTGTTCTAGTATTATTTACCCACGCTTGAATTTAGTTTCCAATATCATTATTGCAAGCAGGTGTGGTATTGCTCCATAGCTTTGATTATTCATTTCCGTTCCTGTTTTGTGCAGTTGATTAGTTTCTTTTCTTTTGCACTGTTCTTGTTTTGATTAGATACGCAGTGTTGCATTCAGTTCATGTAGAGGCATGCATCTTTTATTTCCTCCTCGTGGTCTGCAGAGCACAGTAGTTGAATTTGGCGTGATGCGGTTTATTTGATTTGTTCACGAGCAGTCAGACTATTTCTTCTTTGTACTTCGTGGTTAAGCACTTGCTTTTCTCTTGCTGTAATTTTGGCACCTCTGATGATGATTCACTGGTACAGTAGTACTTTTATATCACCGTTTATGCACGTTGTATCCTTCGCCGGACTTAGTTAATCTTGTTTTGTATTTTCCTGATACAGTGAATTTGACGAACTCCTAGAATGGCGACCTCGACCACAGTCGCAGCCGCTGCCACCTCCGCCAGGAGACTTAGCCTGAAGCTCCTCCTCAACACCAAGATGCAGCGTGTTTTGTTTGCGGAGGCAGACAAGGACGTCGTCGACTTCCTCTTCTCCCTCCTCTCCCTGCCTATCGCCACTGTCGCCAAGCTGATCGGACAGGAGTCCAGCGTAGGCAACCTATATGCCAGCGCCAAGAAGCTCGACTCCACCTACATCCTACCCGGCACAAAGGACGTGCTCCTCCGGCCCACCACCGACTCGGCTTCCGTGATCGCCAGCAGGTCCCTCCTCGGATTGCTGGAGTCGTCATCGTCATCGGTCCAGCCAAACAGGCGCTGCTGCCCTTTATGTAGCATGGCGATGACGCCGGCTTTCTACACCGGTCAGTACATGGTGATGGACAACCTGGCCATCGAGCCCATGTCCACCATCTCCAGCATCACGCTGCTCAAGACTTTTGGGGTGAGGGACCTCAGCGATCTCCAGGAGGAGACAGTGAAGCTCGGCTACAAGGAGGTGATCTCATCTGTCATTGACGATTTTCACTTCCTCACTGGCTCTTTCATGCTATATTTTCATTGAATGTATGTCTGTATATGTATGACTTGTGTTTGTAGGGCATTGCGATCCTCAAGGCATCATTGAACTCCAAGTCCGTCCTCACCGATGTCTTCCTGGCCAAGAAGGCTTCGGGTGACGCATGTGTGGTTGATACATATGAAACATGGAAACCCAGTCAAGTTAGCCTGTGGCTGTGATGCTAGCTTAGACCGAGCTTTGATGAGCCGTTCTCCTCTTCTGGAGTAGTATATTATTGTTGGCACTCTACGAGGTTCATTGTTATGAGTATTTTCATGTTTTTTTTTGGGTATAAAATGATGATTGGATCTCAAACAGTAAGCGGTGTAACATTGTTAGCAGCTTCATGTGGGTATAATCTATCATGCAACAATATATTGTGATATTTCCGTACTAGAAGTTGCAGGGCTGCTGTGACCATAATTAGGCTGTTTTCTTGGGCGCTGTTAGCGTTTCTTTCCACATCCTCACTGTCACTCAATAACCATTTCATAAGGCCATAGACATATACCTGCCTCCTCCTATCAATTCTGTGATATATTGCATAATAATTTGCCATGTCTGTATTTCATCACATATAAATTATTTGGCATATACCAATTTACCTGTTGATTGATTTTCGACTTCACTTTGTTATGTTCCGGTACTCATCATTGTGATTACTCTGTTACATCAGAATTTTGGGCATGTGTCTATAAAGTAGGATGAGATCATGAGATGAGATGAGATGACCTTCTGTAATGGACGGATGAGCAGGAGTATGTTGGGATGAATTATGCTACCATGTCAATGCTGCTGTTTGGATCTTCTTTGGATTCATTAATATGTGATAATATTACCCAGTAAAATATAAGCTTTTTTTTACTGACCCTCCAGATATATATCTTATTACTCACAGTAAGATTAGAAGATTATACTTCTGATTTGCCTAGGTTTTTCCTTTTATTTTCATGACCTAAACGCAAGGTGGCACCTTCATGATGCAGTTTAGTCACGTCATCATGTTGATTCTAGGTATCTCCAGATCTCTTCGAAATTTATTTTCTTCTCCCGTATTTCTTTAACTTCTCTTTTAGTTTTCAAGGTTATAGCTACTACTGCAATTGAACCGACCCACAGAACTTTGGGGCATCTTGCCCATGTTGGATATTTTCACTTTGAGTATTTTGGTTATGTTTAACTGTTATTTTAGTTTTTCTTCTATCCGCAGATATGAAGAAGGGGAGATGCCAGAAGAACCCCTGGTTTCACTTGAATAGCACTTAAAGGCACATAAACTGAAGAACAAAAATATGTGCTGGGGCTCCTCCAGCTGTGCTAAAGAGGTAGGGGGGTTCTCCTGGCTTCTGTGCTCTTAAATCATATGAATTTTTTTTCCTTCTTAATTGTATTTTCTGGCTACAACATATTACATTAATTTGCTTTCTGGAGCTTGAAGTGTTATCAGTACTACTTCACTGTTGGTAACATGGACTTTGCTTTTAAATACATGCAATGTATGGTCCAAGGGGGATAAGCTGAAGAAGAGAAAAAGTTTAAGACATATCATCGCAGAAGTCCTATTACACTTAAGGGTAATGTTTCAGTCGTAAGAAATCATGAATTTTGGCATATGATTTGGTCATTAGGATATCCTCTTTTCGATAACCAACTAAGCACCATTTAGTGGATTTCTTCGTTGGTCTATCTTAATTTATGCAGGCAGTACTTCATTGTAAGAGCACAGGAACATAAACATCTGGTTTCATTCCATAAGAATTCTGATCGAATCTTACGTATTTGCAGACCGTCAGGGACCAGGGCCATGCATCACACCGAGGCCCTGGATTATTAATTTTTTTTTTTTAGCGACAGAAGGGTTATAGGTGTTACAAACGCCAACAGGCGGATCAATTAGCCAAACATATCTGCCCGGAGCAGAATAAATAGAGCTTCTCGCTAGAACGTGAGCATCGACATTAGACACCCTGCCCTCATGGACAAAGTCTGGTAAGATAAAGTTCGCAGCTCTAGCCCTGATCTCCCGGACAATATGTCCGTAAGCACCCATGCCTGGACCTCGCAAGCTCTTAATAACATGTGCGTTATCGCACGCCAGCCTGAACTTCTGCATGGCTAGGTCGCTTGCAAGCGCCAGTCCCTCTTTGCATGCTACTGCCTCAACAGTCTCGGCATCAGTGATACCTTCAAAAACAAGCGCGGAAGCTCCCATGAAATTACCTCCCGCATCCCTTGCTATCGCTGCTGCCGAGACTACTCTCTTATTCTTCGATAAGGCTGCATCAACGTTAATCTTCTGCAGTTAATCTTCTGCATGTCAGGTGGCGGCGGAATCCAACAAGGTGGGACCCCAGCCACTCGAGGCCTGACAGCTCCCGGCGGTTTGGTCAACCGCAGCTCAGAGATGAACTTTGATACAAAGCAGTGAGTAGAGAGCGGACTCTGAAAAATATTCTCATGAATAGCCTTCCTCCACAAGAGAAAAAGGAAGAACAAAGGCGCAACCCAAAACACAAGATCAAGTTGAGGAAGCAAAAGATGACGACCAAGATGGCTCAAATGATTTTAGCTATGGCAAGAGGAAAAAGAGCAGCAAATTGGATCGAGTTTCTCCTGTTGCTTCAGCATGTCGCCTAGTTGGTTCCTTGCATACAACTGCTTTAATCTCCTGCTGCCTACCCTGATCTTATTTGAAAACCGATCTTAATAGTACTAGTTGACTTTGGCTTTCGTCATGTTGGTTGTTGGAGCCCTGTTGCTCTCCTCACTGTTACTTTGTTAGATCATGTACCCTTAGGTTGTAACTCTTTTCTTCTACCTTAATGAATGGCAGCGCTCCTGCCTTTTTTTTTTTTAAAAAAAAATAGCCTTCCTCCGCGCATACCAAATGGCCCACAGTGTGACAACCACCCTTGTAAGTTCATCCTCTGAGAGAGAGAACATCATCGAGACAAGCCAGCTCTTTGCATCCTGTGCAGAATTTTCACACACATGTTCTGTAATGGCCTCGTCTTCGAGAGCCCAGACGCACCTCGCCATATTACACTCAATCAAGGAGTGCCTTCACGAGTCAACTGCACCACATATTGTACAAAGGTTATTGTCCGCCATGTGTCTGTGATGTAAAACATCCTTCGATGGAAGCGAGCTTCTTGCTAATCTCCACATGAACACACGGATTTTAGATGATATTTTTATTCCTCACAACGTGGTCCATTCTTTCTCCTCTGCCTTCACATTTGATCTGCTAGCTCTGTTCTCCAGTGATCTCTTGGGGGTTTTTTTTTTTTGGGGGGGGGGGGGGGGGGGGGGGGGTTGGTTTTTTTTTTTTTTGAGATTACACAGTACAACTCAGACACTCACAACGCACGCACACTCACCCCTATGAACACACGTACGCAAACCCTACCCCTATGAGCATCTTTTAAGACTGAGCCGGCAAATCCAGAGATACGAAGTCACCACTGGCGCCTCGCTGTCGACGGGAGCGTCGCCTACCACTGAAAGCACAAATGCCGTTAAATCCTTAGAAATTCGCTCCCACGAGGAGTCGAACCCAGGACTTGAGAGGTGTTACTCAGATGCCTTAACCACTAGGCCAAGACCCCTTTCACTCCAGTGATCTCTTGGTAATCAGCATTTTGTATGCGGACCTAACCGAGGCCCTGGATAGGCCTTGCACAAGACTACCAGGCCCATCCCAAGTAAGCCACCGGCCCGTGTCATTCTATTATTTATAGGGCTAAACAAATTATTAGGGCTATATAAGCTAAGGCAATGATCTATGACGGCGCCAGAGGCTAGGGTTGGGTGATGCAAAGTGGCATGACGGCGTGCCTTCCGGTTGGTGGACTCTGAGGCCAGCCGCGCTCAGAAGATCACAGGGCGCCAAGCCGCAAGGTACCTACTACGAACACAGTTTGACTACCACGTTTGTTTTCCTGAGTTTTCACATCACGTAATCGTAGATTCTTGCTGCAAAAGCAACCTCTTGCGATGTATTCGAGCGATCCATTGCCACATGAACATCAAAGAAATTATCGTTTGCACATCTCAAATTGTCTCCCTGGCGCGCCCGCACAATCGTGTCTCGTTCGATTGCTGCAACACCGCACGCAGGGTGCATTTGCAACACCGTTCGCCTCAGATGGACGCCAAGGAGAGACCCGATCCGTGCGCTCTGCGTACAAGCTGTGCCCCTTTCTTTCTTCATTTCCAGTCGAAATAAACTTACTCGTGCCAATGCACCAGTTTCAGTACTTTTACAGTTTCCCTTCTTCCTCGCTGCTCCTCTGCGAAGAATGGAGAAGACGGACAGCACCGCTGCGCTCAGCTTGAAGCTCCTCGTCGACACCAAGGCGCAGCGCGTTCTGTTCGCGGAGGCGGGCAAAGACGTCGTTGACTTCCTCTTCTCCCTCCTCGCGCTGCCGGCCGCAACGACCGTCAAGCTCGTCGGCGAGGAGTCCATTGTCGGCAGCGTCGGCAACCTCTACGCCAGCATCGAGAAGCTGGACTCCACCTACGTCATGCCCGGCGCGGCCAAGGGCACGCTCCTCCGCCCCGCCGTCGCCTCGCCGGCCGTGAGCACCAACAGCTCCCTTCTCCTGCCGGCGCCGGCGCCGGCGCCCGAGCAGCCCAGGAAATTGTATCGGTGCACCGGCTCTTACACCGTCACGTGCCGCACCTACATCACGGACATCAACGGTAAGGCGTGCCCGGCCTGTGGCAACGGGATGGTGACGGCGGCGCAGTATCTCTCGTCGGCCGGGTCCAACGGCTCCGGCCAGGTGGTGCAGAGCACGGGGAAAGGGTTCGTGCAGGGCATCATGACGTACACCGTACTGGACAACCTTAAAGTCACGCCCATGTCCGCCATTTCCAGCATCACGCTGCTCAACACCTTCGCGGTGGACTTCTCCGCGCTCCAGGAGAAGACCGTGCAGCTCGGGTACAATGAGGTCATCCAACGTGTCCCTTTACACAATTAATACTACTATGCTTTTGTACCATTCTTCCCTACAAAACTGTTTTTCGGTTTAGATGTTGTATGACTTGGGTGAACCACCTGATGGTTTGCAGGGCGTGGAGATTCTGAGGGCCTCTCTGCAGTCCAAGACTGTTCTTACCGATGTTTTCCTCGGCAAGAAGGCTTCTCCCGCTGCTTGAACTTCGGCGGCGCTTCTTGAACTCGAACATGGAAAATAAGCTGCTTTCATTAGAATTGTTTTTGTGATGCCTGGACTAATGTACTGCGATGTCTGTCTGCCCGACTCATTTAGGCTATTATTGCTTAGGTGCTTGCTTTTTTTTTTTTTGGCTGAACTCTACTTGAAGTCCATCTGATCTGGTACTTTGATTGCTCGATCAAGGTTATGTTTTGTGATGCCAGCACTATTTTGAAACGCGAGCAGTGTTTGATTGTGTATGCAATTGATTGCAATTGTAAGCATGTCGATGCTTAATTTGCGCCGAATTAAGGCATGGCTATGTCGAATACTATTACAGTTTAACAGATAAGGAGCGGTCGTTTGATCTTTTACTTTTATAGCTATGGTTGATCCTCGCGCTTGGCCTCGTCAATCCTTGAACACGCTTGCAACACATGTGGAGAGAAAGAAGCACTATTGATTCCGTAAGAACACGCCATATTGACCAAGTCAATATGAGCAGGAGATCGGTGAATGTGACTAGGTGGCTCGATAGAGCGGGACTGCAAAAAGAATTAAGATTGCAAGGTGAAGCAGCAAGTCGGAATACTTGTTTAATATGATTAATATAATCTTTTCATTATCTTTTTTTTTTTGCAGAACAGGGCCACGCCCTGGAATTTCATTACCCAAGTAACGAAATCACAGCATGTCTTAAAGGTTCTAGCAGAAAAGTAAGAACAGAAAAATAAACGGAGTACTACTAACGCTAACAGCTACTCGTGCTCGCCACTCGGTGCAAAGGACCGATTGACAAGCACGTCCATCAGCAAACTCTCGGCTTATGCCAAAACTCAGCACTTCATTACAGCTGCTTCCCACGCAGGGGAACAAACGTTTCCTCAGCCTCTCCCGCTTTGCCCCTCGTAATTCCTGTGCTTGCAAACAGGTCTTCCCTCTTTTATACTCCAGTAATAGCTCTTCCATCGCCATCTGTGCTTGGTGACGATTGTCTTGGGTGATGCTTGATCGCTGCCTGTTTCAGCACCTCAGCACCGGCTTCCAGCGCAGCACCATCTTCCTCCTTCTGGAGACCTGCCCAATATTTTAGAAAAGAGCACGCATAGCAAATTATCTCAGTGGGAGATCTAACATACTTTTTATCAAAGCAAACCCTGTTCCTTAGTTTCCAGATGGCCCACAGGATACTAGCTAAGCCAACTATATAAAATTTTTTGCCTGCTGGCATATGATACTTTATCCAGACCAAATATTGCTCTATATTTTCAGGTCTGCAAGAAGCACCCACTACTAAAGCAACCATGCTCCATACGTATTTAACCACATTGCATTCAAAGAACAAGTGGCTAATTGTTTCACTCTGTTCACAGAACGGGCATTTCGCATCTCCCTTCCATTTTTTCCTGAGCATGTTATCTTTTGTTAACGTAGCTTTATGATACATTAGCCACATAAAAATCTTGATTTTCAAGGGAATTTTAGCTTTCCAGATGATATCGAACCTGGTTTCGGTTTCATCAGTGCAAAGCTTATCATACATTGATTTCACAGTATATTTTCCAGATCCCTCCCATACCCATTTTGCTTTGTCTTTATTGTCAGACAAAGCCACAGTCAACAAGATATCTCTCAAACCCCTCAGCTGGTTTTGCAATCTTTCATCCAACCATCTAGTAAATGTGAGCCCCCAGTTCCTGCTTGCCAAAAGGGCAACAGTACATGATTTCTGGTTGCAGACTTGATAAAGCTCACCAAATTTTTCTCTGAGTGAGAATTGCCCACACCATTTGTCATTCCAAAAATCAGTGTGATCCCCATTCCCAACCACTGTAATCTTTCCCTTTAGATATAGGTCCCTTACTTTCAAAAGGTCTGACCATACAGGTGAATCTGTTTGTTTATGTTTGACCTGGGAAATACACTTATTCCCCATATATTTATGCTTGACAATATCCTGCCAGATACCAGACCCATTGTCCAATTTCCACCACCATTTACAAAGGAGGCTCAGATTTAGCTTCCTGAGATCTTTGATCCCGAGTCCTCCTTTCTTTTTTGATTTGCATACTATTTTCCATTTGACCAAATGATACTTCCTTTTTTTTCCACCACCTTGCCAAAAGAATTTTTTCCTTATCTTGTCCATCCTTTCAATATTAGTTTTAGGTAAGAGATACATGGACATGTGATATATAGGGACACTTGTCAGACTAGAGTCAATGAGGATCTTCCTTCCACCACTTGACATGGCCCCCCCTTGCCAGCCATCTAGTCTTTTGGCCAATTTCCCTTCCAAAGCCGTCCAATCCACCACATGTAATCTTGTGTGTGACACAGGCACACCCAAGTATTTTAAAGGCCACGATCCAATTGTGCAGTTGAGCATATCTGCATATTCAGTAGCCTTGTTATCATCATGTTCACTTAATAGGAGTTCACTTTTCTGAAAATTTATCTTGAGCCCTGACATACCCTCATATAAGTATAACATAAATTTCATATTTAGTGCATTCTCGGGCGACTCTTCCAAACAGATAATTGTATCGTCTACATATTGTAGGGCCACTAACCCTTTATCAATGAAATGTGGAACCAGGCCAGTTAGTAAATTATTTCTTTGGGCAACATTAATCATTTTGGCCAACGTATCTGCCGCTATATTAAAAAGGAAGGGCGACAAGGGATCCCCTTGTCTAACACCTTTCCCACTCTGAAAGTACTTGCCCATGATATTATTTACCTTCACACAGAGAGTCCCCTTTGTGACTACCGATACGATCCAATTGCACCATTTTTCATTGAAGCCCCTGCCTTTCAAGCAGTCAAATAGGAAATCCCAACTTATTTTGTCATATGCTTTTTCAAAGTCCAGCTTGAGAACCACCCCGTTTGTTTTTCTTATTCTAGTCTCATGAATGATTTCATGCAAACACATTATGCCATCCATTATATTTCTCCCCTTGATGAAGGCATTTTGACATTTGTTTATAATTCTATCCATAAAATGTTCCAGCCTAATGGTCAACACTTTGGTGAAGATTTTGTATTTCACATTTAGTAAACAGATAGGCCTATATTGTTGGATTTTGTTTGCATCCTTTATCTTGGGGAGAAGAGTGATAACACCATAGTTCAACCTGCTGATATCGAGCTTATTTTCATGAAAATCTTTGAACAGGGCAACCAGATCCTTCTTTATTATCTCCCAACATTTTTGGTAGAATTCCACTGGGAGGTGATCAGGCCCTGGAGCAGTGTTCCCTTTCATGGAGAAAACTGCCTCCTTGATTTCCTCCTCAGTGAAATCCCTAGTCAAGAACACATTATCTTCTTCCGACATTTTTTCATGTTCTTCCCAACAGGAGTGGTCTAATTTGAAGTTTGGCCTTTCAGAGGGGCCAAATAAAGTTTTGTAGTATTCTGTGGCATGAGACAGAAGGTTCTCGTCCCCTTCAATTACCCTTTCATCTTGCTGTAAGGAAAAGATAGTGTTTTTTCTTTTTTTTCCATTTGCTATTCTGTGGAAGTACTCAGTGTTATTGTCCCCTTTGAGTAGCCACACACAGTTTGATCTCTCATTCCAGTAGGCCTCTTCGAGTTCAAAGATTTTTAACAGCTGGTGTTGGATCTCTGTTTTCCGTGCAAGTTGTATTGCATCAAGCATTTGATCTTCCTCTATGTTTTCTAAGACTGACAACTCTTCTTGTAGGTCTTTTTTCCTTTTTTTTCCATCCCCTTTCAATTTATCTCCCCACCCTTTCAGATAATCCTTAACCCGTTTTTCCTTGATTGACCACACATCAAGGTTAGATTTGGCTTTTACTGGTCTCTCCCATATTTCAGCAACTTTATTCTTGAACTCTTCATGAGCTAACCAAGTCAGTTCGAATCTGAAGGGTTTTTTTTGGTGTTTCTTGACTTCCCCAACTGAAAAGATGATGGGGTTATGGTCAGACATATACCTAGGTTTTTTCCAAATGTTCGACATAGGGAACAGAGTTTCCCATTCTTTGTTCATTAGAACCCTATCCAATTTTTCCAGGGTCGGGTTACTTTGATTGTTACTCCAGGTGTACTTTCCTCCTGATAAGTAAATCTCTCTCAACTCATGAATGTTGATTATTTGGTTAAACATGTCACTCCACCTACTGTTGTTGAAGGTTTTGTTTTTTTCTGAACTGAACCTGAGAATATTGAAATCACCCCCTATGAGACTAGGGATATTCCCAGTATTACATATTTGAGCCAATTCAGTAAGGAATTGCTCTTTATCTTCCTCTTGCGCAGGGCCATAAATTGTGATCAAACAGATCTCTTTATTTACTTTTTTATCTTTCACAATAGCAGCAACATGAAATCTTCCTGAATTAAAGGACATTACATCGAACCTATCCAGGTTGACTCCACAAAGAATCCCACCTGATCTGCCTCTAGAGGGCACCCAGTGCCAGGCAAAAGATTTTTGTATATCAAGTTTTCTAAAAAACTTGTCACTGAACTTCTTTTTAATCGTTTCCTGTACCCCCACAAAGTCAAGATGGTGGTCTAAAATTAATTCTTTCAAAAAGGGACCAAGGCCTTTCTTTTCCACACCTCTACAATTCCATATTAGTCCTTTCATTGTTGGAATTGTATCTTTTTTCCCTTCATGAGTCTAATCCCAGGGCTAACCTTAGGATTTACTCTATTGCCCTTGGCACTCTCAGAGGGAGATACCAAATATTTTTCTCTACTACCACAGAATGATTTTTTTTCTTTTTCTTCTTGGACTTTTTACTGGATACTAATTGAAAACCATCATCATCAGAGGATTCAGAGTACCACTCAAGGTATTTGACCTCCTCAGAGGGGAGACCATCTTCCTGAGTTCCAGTTTTTCCTCATCCTTATGTTCCATTTTTTTTAGCAGGTTGTGCCTAGCTAGTTCCAGATCTTTTAGAACATTAATTTTCTCCATGTCTTCAATGTTAACATTCACACCCATGTCTATAGATTTGGCAAGAAGAATGTGATCATCTAGTGCAGAAAAAGAGTTATGTTTAGACAGATCATTACCTTCCAGATTTTTCTTCTTTGTTAGCTCCTCCGCACGCTCAGCCACCTTTCCATACTGCCCAACCAACCTCGAGCTCTTTCTGATCAACTTGGGATCCACTGGACCCTTCTGATTTGTCTTTCTTTTCTGCTTGCTTGGTTCCAGCTTGTCTTTACCTTCATCCTCCATCTTGGCTTTGCTTATCTCATAAGCCTTATTTGCTTCCTTCTTGCCTGCATTATCTTGTTCCAGATTGTCGTGCCTTTCCTCTCCCAGGAAACTGTCCATTGGTTCATAGTTAGTATCCTTGATTTCTTCCTGGCTGCCTACATCCCTCATGATCTCTTCCTGAGTGTTACCAGTGGGGCTCATTGAGACTGCCCTTCCACCACCATTGTCCTCTTCTGACAGAATTGTTTCTTTTATTTGCTCTGACTGCAACTCTTGAGTTTCACAGCAGTTGATTTTAGTGCCATCTTTGCAAGCTTTGTCTAAAGCTATTTTAGCTTCAATTGTGGACAGAGGATCAAATTTTGACTTGATCATATTTGTCCCATATTCATCTATCACCACAGAGTGTTCAGTGCTACATTGCATGGCCCACAGTTTTCTATTTGTGTCATGAAACCCTGCTCCAGAACTTGATGGCCCCAAGTTCAAAGATTCACTTCCTGGTAGCACCATATCTCCTAGGATCATACTGTCATCCTCATCACTATCTTCCTCGGTGATTACAAAATGTACAGCTTTCCCCTTCACCTGTTGTTCTGATATATCCATTGTGTTTGTGATAGTATGAACAGAATTTTCCTGGGCATCTGCCATGATCTTAGGAGGAGCAGAACCAGATTTCCCCCCACCCAAGTTGGTCTGTTTGCCAGATTGAGTTTCATTAAGCCTTTGTTTCTTGGGAGAAGGGTTGTCTTCTTTGTGCTCATTTGGGTCATCTTTCCTTATCCACTGGTTTCCTGCAGGATTAGTAGACCCTTCCTGCTGAACCTCCCTTTGGAACCGAAAGTCATAAAAGTGTAGAGCCAGCACCCCTTCAGCAACCGCAGGCACTTTTGTCACATCTCTACACCCTATCCTGGCCCTGACAAAGTCAAATTTTTGGAGATTTTCCTCATCCACTTCCAGAGTTAGTCCCACTAGAGACCCCACCCTTTTAACATTAGGAACCGACCTTTTGTCCATGGGGATCCCTTTGATTCTGAACCATGCCTCATCCAGTTTACCTTTAGCTTCCATTCCAGAACTCCACTGCTTGACTTCTATGACAGCTGATGGTACTGTCCTCAACCTCATTTCCATGAAGTGAGACATCTCTTCCACTTTTTTTTGTGTGGGAAATCTCATCTGAAACTTCTTCTCTGCAATCTTCTTTGCATACCATCTCCAATTTGAGTTTACCCCTGCCAGGGTGCTGAATTCATTCTCCAGCTGCCTAGCTGATATTTCCCCTTGCTTGACTTCAATAATTGCCAGAGAGGATAAATCTTTCACACCTGTTGTACATGGAGTGTCCTCAATGTAATAGAACCCCATGCCAGGAATTACTGACCCACAAAAAGGTGCAATAAAATCATCTGGTTTCTGTGTCTTATTCTCCTCAATTCTTCTTGTATCTCTGAGATTGGCACCCCTGTTACCATCCCTCTGACTATTGCTTGTGCCAGTTCCCATATTCTCTAAAGCTTTAGCATTCCTGTTGACACTCTCAGCTTGTTCATTCGATTGATTTTGCTCATAATCCCCTCTATTTTCTTTAGCCACCCATTTTCTCTTCTCATCCATTGTCACCAGTCCCCCACCTGTGTTCTTGTTGATGCTGGTCCCCTCACCAGTCCTTTGTTCAGTCTTATTGTTCTGACCTGAAAACTGGTGTGAATTCTCCCCTGTTTGGTTTTGTGAGTCACGGTTACCATGAGCCTGATGAGATGCCGGGAACTGAGGTCCCTGCAAATTGTTGTGACCCTCAGGGAACGAAGGCCCTAGGTCACGTCCCTCATGAAACCTTCCATGATTGAATCCCCCATAGCGATTGTCCCCAAATCTGGGACCTCTGCCTCTGTGGTCATTACCTCTTCCGAACGATCCTCTTGGAGTTGTCCGCTCCACTCCTCTGCCCTGACGACCAGCTCCAAATCCCCCTCTATGCTGTCCAAAACCTCGACTGGCCATCTTCTTCTCAGCTTTTGGAATCCTGACAACTTGCGCAAACGATCTGTGATCTCCCCCTAAGGTGGACCAAGCGAAATCAACTTCACAAAGGGAAGATTGATTCACTTCCTCCCTAGCTTTCTCGCCCGATTTGCTGCTAATCACCACAACTTCGCAGCACCCCACCTCCCTGCTTCTTCTCCATATATGGTCGAACAAGCACGAAACCCTAGGACCCCAATCTGGAGGATTGGTTCCTGGCGGCGTCGAGCTCCCCTCACGGTCAAGGGCGAGCGATGGAGAGGAGAATTTGGGAGGAGGAGAGAGATGGGTGGATGGAATCTTACTGCCGAGTGGGGTAGAGTCCTTCGGTGTGAGCCCCTCCTCCACAGTGCTGGGCTGGTCCAGCCCATGCGGAAGGCGCCCCTGGCTTGTACTCGAATGGGTTCCCGCGCCCTCCACCTCACCGGTCTCCCGTGTTGATCGCGACGGACCTCCGCTTTCCCTCACCGGCGGCGGTGGAGTCGCCGGCGGTGGGGGAACCGCCTCATGAGCGCTTGCCTCGGTCATCTTTAATCAACTCCCTGTCAGTCCATAATTCCAGAAAAACATCGTACATCGACTACACGACCATTTCAACCAATATCCTTTTCATTATCTAAAAAATTATAAGCAAACGAATGAAGTCATTCTTTGAGAAGCGCACAATATACTTTTACAGTTTCTCTCAAAAACCATAGGGACAAATGGAGTGAAGGTCGTCATCATGTAGAAGTTTGCACCGAGGAAAAATATAAATATCACAAAAGTATTTGGGCAATTTTTAAAAAATTAGACGAAAATACCCTTATAGAAGGATTTCTCTAAAGGGTATTTTGGAGAAAAAAAATTCCAAGAGATAAGGCGAAGTAGTTTGGCTCCTCCCTCTTCGAGAGAGAGAGAGAGAGTTGAGGAGTAAAAAAGAGAAAAGAGGTGGCTTTTGTGCTTGAGATTTCGAGTGAGTTTTTAAGATTTAGCATCATAGTGTGTGTGCATCTTAATCAACATACAAAGGTACACATCTGGCACATCTTTGTCTCAAACCTCTCTCTTTTTTGTTGTTGTTGTTTATGACTTTTCAAGGAATTCTTATCAGATCTGTGATATCCTTGGATTTAGCGTAGATCCTTGTCGTTGTAGAGCTTGTCCGTCGTAGATCTGCTCATTTTTACAGTTGATTTCCATCAATTTGGTGGAGGGTGAGCTGCAGTTTCAATTCTTGCTCTATGTTGCGGCGGAGCAAGCACCGGGCCGTACGCTGATAGTATCTGTAGTTGCCATACGAGTTATCCCAGCTTGTCGCTTTGGCTTGCCTCGATCCTGGAGTAGCGGGTTTCGGTTGTGCTCATTTCTGCTGAAGTACTTGTGTGAGCTTCCAATCTTTGCCTCATCTTAGCTGTTACACCATAACCGCTAGCTATTAATTGTTGCTTAATCCTTGTTCTGTAGTATTAGACTATTTCCTTTTGCAGCGCTTCCGCGCCCAGGACTGAATCATGGCAGTTTGCAAGAAAATTGGATTTCTCAATTGATCTGCTAGCTCCGGGTTAATTACCTCAATTCTGTCAGGAGGCACCTTTCGTTAGCTTTAGTCATCCGCCTGAGTTCCAATGTGTTATCCGGGGTGGTGATCAGGGGCTCCTGCACTGAAATTTTCTTTTCTGCAGCGCAGTTGTTCAGCGCGCTGTACCTCGGTATTACCTACTGTTTGATCGAGTTTTTTTTTTTTTTTTTTTTTTTTTGCCGGATGCCCTGTTCAAGTATTACTTACCTGCACGCTTGAATTATAATTTCCAATCATCGCAAGCAGGTGTAGACAGGTAGCAGCTCAGTTTGTGTCTGTATCCTGCTACAATATGGTATTGCTCCATAACTTTGATCATTTCTTTCGTTGCTGTTTAGTGCAATTGGTTGCTTTTGGACTGCTCTTGTTTCAAATCGATAAATCATAGGAGTACATAGCTTGGACAGAATCGCAGGTACTTACCTCCGTCCTTGAAACCATGACGTTCAGACAAGTTGAGCGAGCACAGATGAAGCTGTTCTCCTTGTCTGAACGTCAAGATTTCTAAACTGGAGAGTACTTCGTGTTTAGGTTAAGCAATGTCCAGCTTTATGTTACTCCGTCCTCAAAGAAGTACTACCTCTGTTCTGTCACACATTTACACGTTAAGCTGAGAACATCTCCTCACTGCACCTGAGAAGATTTACATTCTCCAAGGAAACTAGGAAAGTATGCATGGAAAACACAGCAGTGCTCTCCTGGTTCCTGGATCATTCACCGTAGTATGATTTGCTAAAATCATCTCTTACGTGCCTTACGGATCTTTGATAATCTGGTGTTGCAATTTTTTCTAATATAGCAACTTTTTAATGGTCAATTTTCCTGATATAGTGACTCTGGGATCATCTGATCACTTCAATTAACTTAGAGCTGTATTTCCTGCTCGTGGTTGTCTGCGGAGCACTGAAAGTTACATTTAGCCGGGTGGAATTTACTTGACTCGCTCACTTGCAGTGACACTATTTCTTCTGGCATTTCGTGGTTACCACTTAGCAATTGCTTTTGCCGACTGTTAGTCCTCATTTCGCAACGGAGATTATGTGCTTACTGATTGCTGTTATTTTGGCTCCTCTATTGGTGATTTACTGGTACGCGTTTATTGATTGCTGTCAATTGTGCACCTGTACATGTTGGTGATTCACTGGTACTCTGTTGGTAGTACTTTTATATCACCGTATACGCATGTTGTAAGCTGCGCCGGACATTGTTTCTCTAATCTTGTGCTGTGATTTTCCTGGTACAGTGAATTTGACGAGCTCCAACCTCCAAGATAGAATGGCGACATCGACGTCCGTCGCAGCCACAGCCGCCGCTGCCGCCGGCACCAGCAGGACACTTAGCATGAAGCTCCTGATCGACACCAAGACGCAGCGCGTGCTGTTCGCGGAGGCGACCAAGGAGGTCGTCGACTTCCTCTTCTCCCTCCTCGCCCTGCCCATCGCCACGGCCGCCAAGCTGATCGGGCAGGAGTCGGTGGCCGGCAGCGTCGGCAACCTCTACGCAAGCGTGGACAAGCTCGACGCCACCTACGTCCTTCCCGGCGCCACCAAGGACGCGCTCCTCCGGCCCACCGCCGCCTCGGCCGCCGCGGCCACCGGCAGGTTCCCTCCTGCGCCTGCCGTCGCCGTCGCCGTCGCCGTCGCCGTCGCCTGTCCGGCCGACGACCATGTACAGATGCCGCTACAACCTCACCAACTGCTACTACTACGTGACCGGCGTGAGCGGCACTATTTGTCCATCCTGTGGCAAGCAGATGAACATTACAGTGTATTACTACACCGAACAGAAGGTGCAGAGCGCCGCCGCCGCCGCCACGGCAGGAGAGAAAGGGCTCGTGCAGGGCGTGGTGACGTACACGGTGACGGACGACCTGAACGTCACGCCCATGTCTACCATCTCCGGTATCACGCTGCTCAACACCTTCGCGGTCAGGGAACTCAGCGATCTCCAGGAGAAGACCGTGCAGATCGGCTACGACGAGGTGATTTATCTATCATTGAATTGATGACTGCACTTATCCATTACTGGATATGAATGTAACTCTGTATATACATGCCGTGTGTTTGCAGGGGGTGAAGATCCTCAAGGCCTCGCTGCAGTCCAAGACCGTCCTCACCGACGTCTTCCTCGGCAACAAGGCTCCGGGTGACGCCTGTGTTGTTGATATGAAGCACGGAAAAGCCAGTTAATTTAGTCTGTGATGCTATCTTAGACTAGTCTGCTTTGATGATCTGTTCACCCCTTCTGGGTTCTAATCTGCTAGTAGTATTGCTGTTGGGACTCTACCTTTAGGTTCATTGTTATGGGTACCATTTGTTTTCGGGTAAGTATCAGATTGGGGCTCGAACAGTAAGTTGTGAGCCTGTGACCACGTTAGCTGCTTAAGTTGAATGTTATCTTATGATGCAACATATAGTAATGTGCTATCACCATAGTACCGGAGACATATCCCCTTGATCCCCTCTGGAGCGCTAAATTTGCTGATGCATCGATCCATTCTTGGGTACTGGGCTAGCGGATTCACGAGTGTTTTTCCGGGCACTGGCCACTGGGGGCTGGACGACTAGTGGATGATCAAACAAAGTCAGACAGATTAGTTTTTTTTTTTTTGAGAGAGAGGAAGTCAGACAGATTAGTGATGGTGCAGAGTCAAACCGGCACTGCAGGAAACGCACAATATTTTCTCCGAAGGCCAGATTAGCTGTATATTGAAACTGGGCCGTAATCATGAAAGGGCCTCCAGGGCATTGGAGCACGGGCCTAAGGCGCTACAAGATTGCAGCCCACGACCTCTCGCAGGGTTAGGTCCAGTTCGTGTTTTTTTTAAGCAGGTCCAGCTCGAGTTTAATTCGTCTCCTCGTTAGATTACTACTACCAGGGCTAACCTGCGCTTCTTCTTCGGTCTCTTAGCCGGCACAAGCTGCTCCGAGTCGCTGGGGTTCGGACCGGATCCAGCGGAAAAACCGTACGTGTGCTTCTTTTTGCAGCCGTCCAGGGCGCGCGCTCACGCGGTGAAGGACGCCACGCTGCAAGACGATCGAAGAAGCAGCCAAGAAAAGACTCTAGCTCTAGGTACGTAGTAGGTCACGATCCATCACCAATTCACGATTCAGATTGTTATTTGGGGCGGCGGCTTCTTCTTCCTCCAGCGTCTTAGCCTGCAAGACGCGATCTCGTTCGTTTTAATCGCGTGTTTGTGACGGCGTTGTGCGATCCACGCTTCATCGACACGAGAGAATGCAAGGAAGAGTTTCATCAAAAAAAAGAAAAAAAGCAAGGAAGAGATTTGACGGATTTACCTTGTGCGAATATCTGTTCCGACCTTCTGGCACACATCTACACGTCACGCTCTGAGAACATCTGCTCACTTCCATTAACTTCGATCATTACCGTCGTACGATATGCTGATATAGTATTTTTTGGTTCAATTTTACTGATATAGCCAGTGACTTTTGGCAGGTTTCAAAGATGACGACGACACGGATCCCCGTCACAGACCCCGTCGCTGCCACCGCCACCGCCGCCGCCGCCAGGACACTTAGCATGAAGCTCCTGATCAACACCAAGACGCAGCGCGTGCTGTTCGCGGAGGCGACCAAGGACGCCGTGGACTTCCTCTTCTCCCTCCTCGCGCTGCCCATCGCCACGGCCGCCAAGCTGATCGGGCCGGAGTCCGCGGCCAGCTGCAGCGTCGGCAACCTCTACGCCAGCGTGGACAAGCTCGACGCCACCTACGTCCTGCCCGGCGCGGCCAAGGACGCGTTCCTCCAACCCGCCATCGCCTCGGCGGCCATGACCACTGCCGGCAGCTCCCTCCTCCGCCTGCCGGAGGCGTCGTCGCCGCCGCCGGCGGCGGTCCAGCCCAAGAACTTGTACAGATGCCAATATGGCCTAACCAACTGTAACCTCTACGTGGCGGGCGTGAGCGGTACCAAATGCCCGTCCTGTGGCAATCCGATGATGACGACAATGTACTACACCGGTCAGACGGTGCAGAACGCCGCCGCCGCCGCCATGGGAGGAGAGAAAGGGCTCGTGCAGGGCGTCGTGACGTACACGGTGACGGACGAACTGGCGGTCACGCCCATGTCCACCATCTCCGGCATCACGCTGCTCAACACCTTCGGCGTGAGGGACCTCAGCGATCTCCAGGAGAAGACCGTGCAGATCGGCTACGACGAGGTGATGTACTCTAGCTATCGTTGATGATTGCACTTGTTCATCACTGGCTCTGTTTTTGTGTTTTTTTTTTTTTGCGAGGCTGTTTTTGTGTTTCTTAATGCAACGTCACTGGATTTTTGGTATTACTAGCACAATGCCCGTGCTTCGCCACTGAAAGAAAATATCAACTGCAAGTGCAAGTATTGACACAAATGTTTTGTTATTATTACACTTTAAGGTTTCTAAGTAGCATAAAAAATTTAAAAAAAAAATTTCGATCAGCATAAAAAAATTAATTACCGAGCAAGGGATCTCAAATTCACTGGATAATGATACAACATAAGAATCATCCTAAAATATTAGGAGAACACTTGTTTTTTTATATAGGTCAATTTAAATTCATTGAAACTGTGAAAGGGGTCTTGGCCTAGCGGTTAAAGCATCCGAGTAGCACCTCTCAGGTCCTGAATTCAACTCTCCGTGGGAGAGAATTTTCTAGGATTTAACGGCTTTGTGCTTTCAGCGATAGGCAACGTGACCGTCGACAGCGAGGCGCCAGTGGTGACTTCGTCAATTTCGAGAATTTGCCGCCTAGTCTTCGAAGATGCTCATAGGGGTAAGGTTTGCCTATGTGCGTTCATAGGCTGAGTGTGCGTGCGTTGTGAGTGTCTTAGTTGTACTGTATAATAAAAAAAAATTCATTGAAACTAAAACTAAAGGCTGTGATGGCATTGGAGCAGGACATAACATGCAGTCTGTGCGGTAGTCATAGGTACAAGCAAGCACGGGCCAGATTAATCCATCTGGGCCGCATCAACGATGGCCCAACACGGGGATATTCCTGCTCAACAGAGAAAATGGATCGATACAGGTAGTTCGTCCTCTGTCCGGCATGGATGAGCACTTGGAGCTCAAATCCGCAGGGGGAAAAGGCAGGAGGGCCGCTAAGGAGTGGTGGAAACGGATCCTCTAGGTGGCCTGGTTCCATTTGAGGCATAACTTTGGGTTGTGGCTATTGGGTAGCAGCAGCTGCACGAAGAAGAAGAGGGGCAGCCATGGCAGCTCGGTGCGAGCTCGGGAGAGGCAGGGAGGCCGGGCGAAAATGGATTGAGGAGGTCGAGTAGGATCTGTTGTTTCTTACCAGGGGCTTGGACTGGACAGGGATGCTCCCCATCAACCTACTGCCATCTCCCCCACATGCGGCTGCCTCACGAACGCAAAGGAGGCCGCGGCGGCAATGGAGAAGGAGGTGGCGGCGGTGCCTAGGTTTGGGGAGGAGCGGGCGGGGGAAGGGGACGAAGAACGCTAGGTACGGTGGGAGTGGCGGCGGAGCAATTGGAAGCGGAGGGCGAGCTAGAGTTGGGGAGGGAAGCGGGCGGGCGGGCGGGCGTTGCTTTTTCTTTTTCCCCTTTTTCCTGTGACCGTGGTGAGGGAGGGGATTGGGGAGTGGTCGGGTGGGAGGCGCTGGATGGTGCATGGGGCCCACCGGCACCAAATACTGTATCAAATGGGCCCACCTGTCGGCGTCGAGTACTGTAGCTGGGCACGGCGACGGACGACGACCACCACCACCAACTGCTTCTTTTATATATGGTAAAGATAGTTTCAGTTGAATGTATCTCCGTGTGTGTAAATTTGCAGGGGGTGGAGATCCTTAAGGCTTCGCTGCACTCCCAGTCAGTCCTCACGGACGTTTTTCTCCGCAAGAAGGCCTCTGATGGTGACGCATCTGTGGCGGATACTAAACTTGAAAAGGACAATTAGCCTCTGATGATGGTAGCGTAATTAAACTAGACTCCTTATATGATCCGTTCACCTCTTCTTGAGTACTAGTACTGTTGCTGTAATGGAAACAAGCTTCCAACCTCTACATCCTTAATTAAGCAGTAATTACGTTAGCCGCTTCATCATGCAACATAGTGTGCTATTCCATTGATCTCATCTGATTTTAAAAGGTTTGTTGATGCACCAGGGTGTAAGGATTACGTTTTCTTTGTGAAAGTACTTTGTGAGCCTTTATCAGCTGCTGGTTTATTCTTTTGCAACAACCCAGCCTGTCGATCGACTCTTGTGGTTTGTAATCTGACAGTAGTAGTACTTTCATGTTGCCACTCAGCCGTTGCCCTTCAGGTTCAGTAAGTATCGCTCTTTTGTTGCAACATTTTGCCTGTTAAATATTTCTTCACTTTATACTACCTCCATACCATTTTACTCCCTCCGTCCCTAAATATAAGGGATTGTTGACTTTCAGACATCACGTTTGACCATTCGTCTTATTCAAAATATTTATAAAAATATAAAAATAATTATGTTATATTGAAAGTATATCTATTGATGAAACAAATCATAAGAAAATAAATATTATTTTTATAAATTTTTTGAATAAGACGAATAGTCAAAGGTGATGTTTGAAAGTCAACAATCCCTTATATTTAGGGACGGAGAGAGTACTTGACGTTTGGAAGGCTGGCACAAATATTAAGGACAGGAGGGAACATCATTGAATAGCAAGAGCAGAAACTTGTCTGCAGATCCCGTGCTCCATACGCCCATCCCTTTCTTCCTCACCCTCTGCTCCAACGATACCGCGACAGCTTACCTCCGCCGCGTGCAACTCCTCTCCCAGCGACCTGTACGCCTGTCCCGAGCACGCGGTGGCACCCTTCTTCCCCGAGCTCCACGGCCCTAGCAGATCAAGCGGCTGCTGCCTGTCCCGAGCTCGTGGCGACGGCCTTCCTCGACCTCGGCGCCCCGAGCAGATCCGCACGGCGGTGCCTTGTCCCGAGCCGTGCCGCTCGCCGCGCTGCTGTCAGTAGCCGCGCCGCTCACCGCCGTGCTCTCCGCGCTGCTGCTCCACACCGCGCCGCTCTCCGCTCGAGCTCAACCTCCAATGACAAGAAGGCCATCGCCGCCACCGGCAGCGGCCGCCGCAGCGGCACCTTCCTCGGCAAGGTCAAGGACTCCGGCGTCTCCTTCGCCGGCGTGCAGAGCTTGGGGCGGGTGGGGATTAGCGAGGGGAGTGGGAGGGGAAGGGAAGGGGGAGAAGCGGTGCCGCTGGAGTGCAGAGGATGGCGCAAAAAATCCCACAGGGATGGTTTCACGACGCGTACGGTGCCTCGGGAAGCTAGGACGTCAACTAAATCGGCAAAAATCGATAGGGCTATAACGTCAAGTAAAGTGGTATGGAGGGAGTATCACTGCACACATGTGAGTGCAGAAAAAACGTGTTTGATTGCTTCCTTGGCTAATTTGCCTTTTGTTGTCAAAAACGGCACAACCGAGGCGCGCTTGACGATATTTTCTCCATCCAGTTTTCCATGCCGAGGTGCTAGCTTGTGGAGTATAGTACTATAGGCCGTAGCACTACGCACTGTGCCTAGTAGTAGCAGCGGCGGGCCAGGGTCATGCCGAGGCGCGCAGGAGCTTGCTTGCCCATGTCGGAGCAGGACGAGACGGGCATTCTCATCAACGCGGTGGTAGCAGACGAGAAAAAGCCTGTGCTGAGCGGAGCAGGCGAGGACTGTAGCGGCGGACCGCGATGCACGCCGCGACACTCACCAGCTGACCCTGCAGGCGGACCGAAAATGACGGGAAGCTGCACAAAGGCTTGCGTCCCAAGCCAGACTGCCAGTCAGAAGCAGGTGCTGCCATCGGATTCAGCCGGATCGCGCGCGTGCCGTGATTATGTCAATCTGTTTCATGTAGTAGCAGCTCCCCCCCTGCTCCCATGAAATGGATCGATATGGACGAAGCTTGAAGAACAGGGTGGGCTCCCATGAAATGGATCGATATGGACGAAGCTTGAAGAACAGGGTGGGGCATTCGAATTAGCAGTACTACCTGATGTTATTGTTTTCCATGGATCGTAAAATTAATTTCCGGAGCAAGTCTCGCCTCCCCCTTGTCACGTAGGATAGTTAGGGCTGTAAATAGATGCTTCTAAGGGTAACCTCTGACCCTCTTTAGTTGAACCAAATGAACTAGATTTCCAAAATGAGCTCTTATTTTGGTAATCTAGTTCATTTGGTTGAACTAAAGAGGGTCGGAGGTGACCCTAAAGGCCACTAGTTTTCACCCCTAGGATAGTAGTACTCCGTGACATACTGCCTCGGTCGTCCCCTTAGCTCGTTCAGTCGTTCTGTTTGCTTTCCTTGCGCAGCTTCCCCTGGTCTGCCCGTGCACATCCACTTTCAATCACGATCATCCATCATCTGCTGAGACAAGGAGTAGCCACAGCGCAGCCTCCCCTGCCGCTTCTCGGCCCTCTTGCCTTGTTAAACAAGCGATAAGTCTAAATCGCGTTTTCCGCGCAACCGCGCGACCACGGCTCGGCCCAGCTATAGCAGAATTAGAGCAGCAGCCAGCCCATTAACGCGAGGAGGGGTTGGGTTCTTGGGTTGTCGAGGAGGGTCCAGGGACGGTGGCCGCGAGCCGGCGGCGGTCCAGCGAGGCGGCGGTGGTGCCGCCGGAGCGCGGATGGTAAGAGGGCGGTGGGCGGGTAGGCGGCGGGGGTGTCATGTCATAGAATTTAGCATGGCGGCGGTTGGCGGGCAGCGGTGGCGTGTGGGGGAAGGGCCGATGTGGCGGTGCGGCGACGTTGCCGTTCACGGCGACAGAGGCGCGTGGGTGAGGGCACGCCGGGGCGGGAGAGGTTGTCGGAGTTGAAGATGATGTGCATGAATGTTGAAGGCCATGTGAACGGGAGGTTGAAGACGACATGGGATGAGAGTACGTGGCGGCTATTCGCGGGGGTCGCGCGATCCCGCGTCCGCGCGACCGGACGCGCGATAACTGCCCCCTTAAACAAGGCGATGCCGCGACAACAAGTCAACAGTGCATAGTCTATCTTTGAAAATTGGGTGACCTGGTCTCGTGCACGTATTAAGCCATGTCAGGCTTTCCACAGCGTGAGCGAAACTATGGAAAAAAAAATGAATGCTTTAAATACTTACCATATCATAAGACACAGGGAGTAGTAGGGATTCATCTCTTCCATTTCCCACTTGTCAAAGAAAAGAATGGCCACGACCGAGACCACCTCGCTGAGCATGGACCTCACCATCGACGCGGCGAACCAGAAGGTGCTGTTCGCGGAGGCGAGCAGGGACGTCGTCGACTACCTCCACTCCCTCCTCCGCGGCATGCCGGACGCGTTCGCGGAGAACGCGACCGTGGACGGCTGCGTCGAGAACATCCCCGACGCCGTCGAGGACCTCGACGCCGCCGAGCTCGACATCCGCGCCCGCCTCTCGTCCGCGAAGCGCTTCTTCGAGTGCGGCTACCGGCGCGGCGCCGGCTGCGCCGGCTACGTGGCCGAGGCGCGCGGCGCGCGGTGCCCGTCCTGCGGCTGGGAGATGGCGGCGGAGGTGCCGCGCGACTCGCCCGGGGCCGGCTGCTCCGGCGAGGTGGTGGCGTGCTTGCTCAACGACGACCTCTCCGTCAGGCCCGTGCCCGCGTCCAGGCTCGAGCACGCACGCAGGATGGCCCTGATGCTGTGGGGCGTCGTCACCTCCACCGAGCTGGAGACGAGGACCGTGCAGCTCGGGTACACGGAGGTGATCTCTGCTGCCTCTTCCATATACTACTACTATGACCGTTCTTGGTTTGTTTTGATGTTAATTGTGAAACACACATTCATTCGCTGATTTGCTGCAGGGTTTGGCTATTCTCGAGGCCTCGCTGCAGTCGGACACCGTCCTCACTGATGTGTTCCTCGGCAACAAAGACTTCCCGTCGTGCAAGAGGTCCAAGCTTGGAGACTAAGGGGTGTTCGTTTCTCTAGGCCTAAAGGTCACATCAAAACTAATTTTGTTATTTAAGCGTCTTAAATAAGTCTAATTATAAAACTAACTGTAGAATCTTGTACTAATTTGCGAGACGAATCTAATGAGAGTAATTAAGCTGTGATTAGACGATAGTTACTGTAGTATCACTATAGCGAAACAATAGCTTAATTAGGCTCATTAGATTCGTCTCGCAAATTAGCCCCATCTGTAAAAAGGTTTTGTAATTAAACTTATTTAAGACGCCTAAATAGCAAGATTAGTTTTGATGTGACCTTTAGACCTAAATTGCCGAACACCCCATAAGTAGGACATTAGCTAGGCACATCTGTCTATCTAACTGGGTCGTTCTTTTGTGATGGCTCCATGTACTAGTAGCATATATGCGTGCTTAGCATGCTCTTCCTGTCTATTGTTGGATGCTCCACCTCCAAGAGCGAAGTAGTCTATTGGCTGTCCATGCTTTGTAGTTGTACTAGTACTCAGTTTCGACTTAACGTAAGATATCATGACTGCCTATTGTAATGACAGATAATGTAGTATTTGGTTGAAGATTCCAAAAGGTATCCCAAATGAAATCGAAAAACACCGTCTCTTCCAATTTCCAACGACACTGCCTCTTCCAAGTTCCAACAACACAAGGGCAGGGGCAGCGCTTGTGTTCGATTAATATATTAGGTGGGGAAATTCTCCTTCCGAATTGCTCGAAAAAAATGGAGAAATATGTGTGGGACTGCGGCCAAAATACCTAACCCTAAGACTCAGTATTCTGCAGTTTCTAGTGTGCACACATGTTTCTGCATGTTATGAGGATTTTGTTGAAGGTAAAAACAAACCCATCAAACGGGATCAATATGAGGTCAAACCACGCATTTCAGTTTACCATAGGGAAACCGTTGTTGAGACGGTCGAAATGGGTAATTGGATCGCTTAATTCGAAGCCTACATGCGGTGTTACGTCTGGAGGAAGATAGCTAGAGGCTGAAAACCGGCCTGAGCGGTATGGAAACAGGTATTTGGATTTTGGACAGACCAGCCTGACCGGTTTTGAACACCCTGATGGACTGCGAGAGACAGGAGATGAACTAGGGTAATTGCAAAACAGTGCGCCAGGAGTGACAAGGAAAATAAAGAATTTCTAACTGCCATGTCAATGTTGTACGTCGAGCCATTTTGCACTTGGTAGGTGTTTGGATCCCATGGGCTAAACTTTAGTCCCTAAGAATCTTACTATTTAAGAGTAATAGGTAAAGCCTAATTACAAAATTAATGTCAGAACTTCCGGACTAATTCGCTAGACGAATCTAATGAGGGTAATTAAGACATGATTAGCGACTAGTTACTGTAGCATCACTGTAGCAAATCAGAGATTAATTAGTCTTATTAGATTCGTCTCGCAAAATAGCACCCATCCCTAAAAAAGTTTTACAATTAGACTTTATTTACTATTTCTAAATTGCAAGATTCTCTGAGACTAAATTTAGTCTGCACGGATCCAAACACCCACTTGTATTGCAGGGTCTGGGTATTTGAAGGGACCGCACAGACATGGCGGAGAAGCAGAAAACAAGGCTTGCAACGCAAGCCAGAAGCAGGCGCTGCCAAAGTATCCGGGCGGGGCGGATCGGGCGCGGGGCGGATCGGGCTGGCTGTGCTTGTGTCAGTCTGTTTCATGTAGTACTAGCAGTATAGGCAGCAGCTCCGATGAGATGGATGGGCGAATCTTGCACAGCACAGTCTGTTTCATCTTGCACATCACCTTTTGTTTTCGCTGGATCTCCTCCCCTCATCGAAAAGGTGAAGTAGTACTCCTTGTAGATCGCACAAGGTGATGTGTTTCTTTTCCCCTTTGGAACTAACATATGCACAGCGTGTGAAGACATAACAATGCAAAAGAGGGAAGAAACGCACCAGCTGCAATGAAAAAGAGGGAAGGAAACACGTAGCGGATGCATTGCAAAATGGGGAAGAAAACACCCACTAGCTGCAATGCAAAAGAGGGAAGAAAACAAGCACCAGCCGCATGCATAGCGCTTCGACTGAGGGGGTGTTTGTGTTTTTAGACCTAAAGGTCACATCAAAACTAATCTTGCTATTTAAGCGTCTTAAATAAGTCTAATTATAAAACTTTTTTACAGATGTATGCTAATTTACGAGACTAATCTAATAAACCTAATTAAGCTATGTTTTGCTACAGTGATGCTACAGTAACTATCGTCTAATCACGGCTTAATTACTTTTATTAGATTCGTCTCGTAAATTAGTACAAGATTCTGTAGTTAGTTTTTTAATTAGACTTTATTTAATACCCTTAAATGACAAGATTCTAAACGGCTTAAAATTAGGTCTAGAGAAACGAACACCCCCTGAGTCTAGCCGCATGCGAGACTGCCCGTTTTGCTTCATCGCTTGCGCCACTGCATCACCCGTACGTTTTGTTGCTTCACTGCTTGCGCCACCGCATCTCGCCTTCTCTTCTCAGTCAGATCATCCATCAGTGCCTCTGCTGCCAGTATTTGCACAGCACCAGGACGTGAGCAACGTGAGCACGCTGCAGGTTCCCGATCTCCGCATTCACACTTGGCGCCCAAGTCAATAGTTCTACAGAATACCAAGGAGGCAAGGACAAGGAGAGGCAAGGACAAGGAGGATGCTTTAGAGGGCAAGCAAGTGCCGCGACAACACAGCAAATCTTTTGCTTCGCTCTATTGCTGGAAAATGAGGAAATTGGGTGGCCTGCTCTCGTCTCATATAAAAGGGATGTGAGGTCTGAGTGAAGCCCGAGAAATACTAATCCCGATCGAATACTCCTCCAGCCTCACCCTCGTAGTAGCTCTTGCTAAACCGTATTTGTGGGAACGTGTTCATCCTCCACGTACTCAGATTTGCTAGTAGCAAGGTCCAAGTAAGAATGGCGGCCACCGCGCTCAGCATGGTGCTCGTGATCGACACGGCGAACCACCGCGTGCTCTTCGCCGAGGCCACAAAAGGCGTCGTCGACTACCTGCACTCCCTCCTCGCCTCGCCGGACGTGTTGATCGCGTTCGGGAACGCGACGGCGGGCGGCTGCGTCGGCCACCTGTACGACAGCGTCGAGCTTCTCGATGCCGCCGCGGCCCTCCTTCCTCCGCCGGCGCCGGCGCCGGCGCCGTCGTCGTCGTCGTCGTCCGAGGGGCAGCAGGCGAAGCGCTTCTTCGAGTGCGGCGACAAGCTCGGCGCCAGCTGCGCCCGCTACGTGGCCGAGGCGCGCGGCGCGAGCTGCCCGTCCTGCGGCCGGAAGATGAAGGCGGAGGTACTGCCGCAGCAGAGCTCGCCGGGGGCCGGCTGCTCCGGCGAGAACGCCACCGCCGCCGCCGTTGGAGCGGACGTGTCCGTGATGTGCTTGCTCAAGGACGACCTCACCGTGATGCCCGTGCCGGCGTCCAAGCTCGCGCTGGCCAGAAACATGGCGCTGTGCGTTCTGTCTCAGAGCGACCTCGTCTCCGTCGCCGCGCTCGAGAGGAGGACCGTGCCGCTGGGGTACACGGAGGTGATTACGACTGCCTCTTAACTTCGTACATACATTACGCCGTACTTAGTTTTGGTTCGTTTTGACTTGCAGTATCAGACTATCAATTGTGAAACATTCGCTGATGATTTTTGCTGCAGGGTTTGGCTGTTCTGAAGGCCTCGCTGCAGTCGAGCACCGTCCTCACTGACGTTTTCCTCGGCGACGTCAAAGCCCTCCGGTCGTGCATGCAGTCATTCCAAAAGATGGAGATCAAGTAGGACGACGTTAGGCTGATCTATGTAGCTCAATCAGGTCCTTCTTTTGTGATGGCCGTATAAATACACTAGGAATGCGTCTGCGCATACTGGTAGTGACACACCGTCTTTAGATTATGTGCTTCTCTTCCTCCACCAATGTTGGATGCTCCAAGAGCTGAGCGATAAGATATTCAGCTGCTTACTGGTAGCTCTAAGATTGTATACTCAACTTACCATATATCAGGAGTATACCGCCTAGCAATCTTCCCAACTTTGAACATATTCCGGTCTTTACTTATTCCTGGTCACGACCACCCTGGAATGGAGTTTGCCACTCATTCCCAGCCCCACTCCCTCGACACACACTTTGGCGACCCAAACCCAAAGAAGGGATATGAATTACCTAAAATTTCCATCCTTAGAGCATCTCCAATGGTTATGTATAATCACTCTCTAAACCCAAATTAAGGGAATTATTGGCCAAACCACTCCTCCAACCGTTCCGTAAAAGCGGTCTCCAAATTTACCTTTGCCTTGTTTTCCCCCAAACCATCGCCAGATGTAGCGAAGCTATGGGCACTCCCAACCCATCCACCTCCGATCTTCCCGCGAGAAAATCATCTGTGCCGAGTTCCATTCGCGCCATCCGGTTTCATTCGCGCCCGCGTGAAGAACAACTCCATTCGTCTGTTCGCGCCGTCGTTTCCACCTGCCGCCGTCTTCTGCTCATCTGGGTGACGCGCCGCCTCTCCACCGTGCGTCTGCGGCTCTCCCCACCTCGGGCCGCCAGGTCGCTGCTCCCCACGTCGCGCCGCCAGGGTCCGTCCTCCCCATCTCGGGTTGCCAAAGTTCTGCTCCCTCCCTCTGCGTACCCGCCTCTCCCCACCTCGGCCCCCAGGTGTCCGAGGTCGCCGCGCGTCGACACGCACGCCGTGTCGCCGTCGAAGCCGTGCTCAACTGCTAGGCCGGCCGCTTCGTGCGCCGCAACTTGCCGCCGTAAAGATTTTCAATTGTGAGGCCGATCAGAGCTGCTATGTTGGAGCAATGAACAACCAAGAAAGTTTTACTCCAGGGAGTCAAGCTGCAGCTGTTGTTGAACTGAAACTTCTCGCTGAAGTCCTCGAGAAAATTATGCAGAGCCTTGGTGACGTGCAGGTTGCCTGAGATGAGAAGAAGATGCCGAGGTGCTCCAATCCTTGTCGATCTGGTGTCACTCCAAGTACAAATTGTTGATCGCGCAAGGCTTGGAAATCAGTTTGCGATCCTCATGAGGAAACGAATTGTTGGGTGAGTGATCACCATGTGCATTCAAATTGTTGATCACGCAAGGCATGGAAATGAGTTCACGATTTTCATGAGGAAGTACCGAAGTAGCGATCGGGCGTACAGGAGATGAAGAAAGCAAGAATGTGCCGTCACAGGATCGCGAACGCCCAGGTCACGAATGCATGCCATCACGGAGGACGGTGAACTCTGTAGGCGAAGATGCGAATCCAGAACTCCATTGTAGTTTGCCGCCTGGTGACTAGCCAACGAACCAACGGCTAGGACCGCATAATGGTGATGTGGCAACTTTTGAAATTATTTAGAAACCAAAATTTGGGGATAGTTGGAGGAAGTATGTTTTTTCACACCCAATAGCTCTTTGAAAACTCCTTAAATCGATATTTAGAGACCATTTTCTTACATAACTGTTGGAGATGCTCTTAGTTTGGATCCATTTATGAACGATACTCTTATTTAGAAAAGGTAGCTAACAATATTTGTTATGAGTTTTTATTGCTAAAATATTATTGGCGATATATGGACACGTGGCTTCAAAGTCACATGTATGGCTATGACCTATTTTTTTTAAAAAAGACACAACTACCAAGACAAGATAAGACAACACAATTATTTTCGATTACATGAGAGCTCTTTGACCAATCTAATTTTTAGTACAAGACAAGACAATTAAGACATTTACTATGCAAAAAGAGATAGGGACAAAAAAAATAAATACCTACCGGTCTGGTGTTGCATGCCTCAAAAGACGAGAATAAAACAACTTTATATTTTGGGTGGGTAGGTGGGTGGGTAAAAGTAAAATGAGAGGTGTAGTAATCTTTTGCCATGAAAGCTTTTTTTAATTTAAATGCTTAGATCCTTTATATTTTAAGGTGAAGTGAGTATTGGGAGCATTCATCATCGCTGAATAACCCAGAAACACGAGATGTTTCAGTCTTTACTTATTTCTGGTTACGAGTTCAATTTTCGTTTGACCGAACGAAGACTCACCTTCGGGAAGCATCGGAGCCTGCAGAACGCTGAAGCGGCAGAGAGACAAGGCGGTCAGGTCAAGATTCGACCGGATAGGCTGCATGCATGCGCGCGTGAGCGCGAAACGGCACTGCAGAGTGCAGGGACATGCTTGCTTGTGTTGTCGACGTTTTCGTTCCCTTTATTACAAGGCGATCGAGCGACGTGACCTGCTCTGCATACGGCGCGCAAGGTTTGTGCAGTCGCTGCGCTCGGATATGGGCAGTTCGCGCGTTGCAGGCCCTCTTTGACTCGTGTATCATGTCGTCTGCATGCTACGTTTGGACAGGAAGACTTTCGATGTACGAATCCTTTTTCATAGACATGCCTCAAGAGTCAAGAGATTGGATTATATTATGGGCAGGATGGATTATAGTCTGCTGTGAGTGTGCTCAATGAGAAGTCTGGAGCGCAGCATCCACCCGGTCAAAATAATTATTTGCCAGGTCAGCAAATTACTGTATAACTCGTTTGCTAATGAGAGAAGGGAATAAATATTTCTCAAAAAACTTGCATGCAATCTAAATTATAGCTCTCTTGTAGTCCGCCACATGCGATTGTGAGCCACAACGCGTCGCCCGCGCACCATGCATGCACAGATGTGTCGTGCACAACGTCTCACGCCCATGCACAAAAGCAGCACAAACATCTACTCTCTCTGGTTTTAAATTGTTGACGTTTGATTTTTTTTTTAGTTACGTTTGACGATTCGTCTTATTCAAAATATTCAAAAATTTATCATAGATTTTGTTATGATTAGTTTCATCACTAAAGGAAATTGAAATATAACTTATAATTTTGCATATTTAAGCTAATTTTGAATAAGACGAACGGTCAAACGAAATTCAAAAATAGTCAAACGTCAACAATTTAAAACCGGAAGGAGTACTACATAGTAATGAGTGTTGGTGCTAAATTACATATTTTGGCCTTAGTCCCATATATTTGGTCATTGCCCTAGTGTGTTGGTGCTTGGAACAGACAGTGCGCATGGAAAGGTTGGAAGCCAAAGGTAGAACTGAAGCAGGCGCTGTGGTCGGATAATATATGGTCGGATCGCGCGTTGCCCGTGTCAGGTTGACATGCAGTAGATGCATAAGTAGACTCGTGTTTCTGGGTTGTCTGGTCGATATACATTTGGATGGGAAAAACTTCGTGCTACTACAAATCACAACTTGTGCCCATGCATTTTCTTCGAGACAAATATGAACACGTCGCTCAAGTAACAAAGTTCTTAACTCATCAGTCGTCACTGTTGTCTCATCCATTGACGCTCAACAATACTACGCTCAACAATACTCCCCAGTTTTTTCTTACTGCAGCATAGGGAAATCAATCACAACGCCTTTGCCAAGAAAAAAATAAAAAATCAATCACATCATGTACAATGCCCAAGGCTGAGTAGGATGGATGGATGAGGATTTTTGCAGTAATGCTGGTGCATTAAACGTCGACATCACATATCAGTGACTGCATTGTAGTACTTCCGAGGATCCCTGTCTGCAACACGCATACTCTCGTTCCCTAGGTCATCCAGTAAGGGGGTGTTCGGAGGCTATAAAAATTAGTGGAGAGAGAAAAAATTCTTACCATTTAGAAGTACTAAACAAAGTCTAATTACAAAACTAACTGCAGAACCCCTATGCTAATTCGCGAGACGAATCTAATGAGGGTAATTACGCCGTGATTAGAAGATGGTTACTGTAGCATCACTGTTCCAAAACATAGATTAATTAGGCTCATTAGATTCGTCTCGCGAATTAGCGGGGGGGTCGTGACATAGGTTTTGTAATTAAACTTTATTTAGTACTCCTAAATGCTAAAAAAAATTTCTCTCTCATATAAAAATTAGTGCCTCCGAACAGGGTCTAAGCCACTGTGCAAACCCTTCAGGATAACGAGGCAGCCACTGTGCAAACCCTTCAGGATAACGAGGCGCACAGCGAGACGGGCAGTCATCGCAGGGCCGGGGTGCGCTTCTGCCTTCTGAACGCAAGAATTGGCTCTTCGATCGACTCCTTGATCTTCTCTTGTACTGTAGAGACTCCTTTGCTTGCTTTGAACACCTGCGTGTTCTCTATATGTATATACAGAAGTCGGGTTTGCTTCAAAGTCTAGATTAGCTAGGGTACTGTCAAGCTAGCAAGCGACTCCACCCAGCAATGGCAACCGCCGACACCCCACAACCGCTCACCTTGAAGCTCCACGTCGACACGACGACGCGTCGCGTGGTCTTGGCGGAGACGACCAAGGCCGCCGTCGACTACCTCCACTCCCTCCTCGAGTCGCTCCAGGTCGTGACTCTCGACGACGCGACCGCGGCCGGCTGCGTGCACAACCTCTACGACAGCGTGGACGAGCTCGCCGCCGTCGCCGCCGCAAGGGCCACGCGCGCCGCGCTCTGCCCGGTGCCGCCGCCGGCTGATGTGCAGCAGGCGAAGCGCTTCTTCAACTGCGGCGACAACCGCGGGCCCGAGGGCGGTGGCTACGTGACGGAGACGTGCGGCGCCGTCTGCCCGTCCTGCGGCCGGCAGATGGTGACGGAGGTGCCGGACGGCGCGCCCGGTACCGGCTGCTCCGGCACCGCGTCCGGGTCCGCGCCGCCCGTGACGTGCATTCTGATGGACGACCTGAGGGTGACACCCATGGATGGCCACAGCCTCGCGATGATCCGCTCCATGACGACCATGTTACTGAGGAACATCGCCACGGTCCAGTAGATCACTGTGCAGCTTGGGTACACGGAGGTGACTGATAGCTTAATCTCTTCTCTCGATCTGATATGACTCGGTTAATAAGTTTTTGGCCGTTCAACTTGTAGATCAACCGTAACGAGACAATGAATGATTTGCTGCAGGGTCTGGCGATTCTGGAGGCCTCGTTGCGGTCACGCACTACACTGACTCATGTTTTCCTCAGGGAGAAGTCTACGATCCTCCTCCCGGCGATGCTTCAAGTCGATCGGACCTGCCACTGCCACAAGTGTCAGATGCGAGACCTGAAGAATTACGATGCTTAACATGGTAGTACTAGTTCTAAAGCTTAACTTGGTTGGTCTTTTATGATGGTTGTATTAGTATGCGTGTGTGCATGGACGCGTTACCGCGAGATCATCTAGTGGTTATAGTTGCTTGTATTAGTATGCTCGTTCAGAACGAAGTATTAGCCCTGACTGGAAGAGACAGTGTGCATACAAAGGATGGAAAGCAAAGGGAGAAGCAGGCGCTGCCCTCGGATATGGCCGGATCGAGCGTTGTCTCAGGCTGTTCAAACTGGTCAGGGCGGTTTTCAGACTCTATCTAGCTAGACGTCTTACAGCGACCAATTCTCGCATGTACTCCGTATTCGTTTCGATCATCTCAGCAAGGGCAGGCAGTGTGCATGCAAAGCTTGGAAAGCAAAAGGGAGAAACAGGCGCTGCTCTCTGATATGGCCGGATCGAGCGTTGCCCGTGTCATGAAGTGCAGCAGATGCAGTTGTAGACTCTGTTGACTCGTGTCTATGGGTCGTCTGGCTGCTACTGTATACATTTGGATGGAAAAAACTTCCCAGTTACAAATCACAACTCGTTTGCTCACGCGTTTCTTCCAGGCATATGTCTCGTCACGGCCAAGAAACAAAGCTGTCTCGACTCATCACAATTCACTAGTCCCTCAACCACAAATTCACTCGTTGCTTTTTACCCGGCTCCAGCAGCGTAAAATACGTCATTACATGATCGGCGTTGCTTGAGGTCCAAATCAATCACATCACATTTATCGATCTTCACTGCCCAGCGCACATACTACTAGTAGTACATTGACAGTTGTCAGGGGGGACTGGAAAGTCAATGTACTACATCACTGCAATACGCATGCTCCTCAGACTACACTGTATGCCGCCGATACCGAGGAGCGCAGTAGAAGGTCACTCCAGGGATGCGCGTCCAGGATCAGCGGCAGCAGCAGCATCCACGATCTGCTTGCTTTAATTAGGAGCACGAGTTGAGTCAAACAAGTCCAGCCCTCGTCCATCTACTCCTTTTGCACTTGTAGATTCAATTCAATCAGAGGACTATAGGTTAGGCTCGCTGAGGCTAGCAAGCGACTCCACCCAGCAATGGCAGCCCCCGACACCCCACCAACGCTCACCATGAAGCTCCACGTCGACACGACGACGCGTCGCGTGCTCTTGGCGGAGACCACCAAGGCCGCCGTCGATTACCTCCATTCCCTCCTCGATTCGCACCAGGTGGTGTCGCTCGACGACGCGACCGCGGCCGGCTGCGTGCACAACCTCTACAACAGCGTCGACGAGCTCGCCGCGAGCGCGGCGCTCCGGCCGCCGAAGAAGCGCAGGCGAATCGCTCCGCCGCCTGTCGTTGTGCAGGCGACGAAGAGCTTCTTCAAGTGCAGCTTCGTCAACCACGGGCCGGCCTGCGGCGGCTTCGTGACGGAGAGGCGCGGCTTCGCCTGCCCGTCCTGCGGCCGGCCGATGACGACGGCGGTGCCGGACGCCGCGCCCGGGGCCGGCTGCTCCGCCGGCGAGCCCGCGCCGGCGCCGCCGTCGACGGTGAGGTGCCTTCTGATGGACGACCTGACGGCGACTCCCAAGGATTGGTTCGGCGACACGATGGCGACCATGTTCCTGGGGAGCGTCGCGGTGCAGGAGCGCACCGTGCAGCTCGGGTACATGGAGGTGATCGATCGCGCTCTCTTTCTTCGAAAGATTTTTTGCTGGCCGTTCGAATTTGATGCGTTGGATGAACGCGCGGCATGTGACCAATGTGATATGCCCGGATTGCATGCTGCAGGGCGTGGCGATTCTGGAGGCCTCGCTGCGCTCACGCACTGCGCTCAGTGATGCTTTCCTCAGAGAGAAGGCTCCGATCCTGGCTGATACGACATACGAAGAAGAAGATGATGATGAAGAAGAAGAAGAAGAAGAAGACGAGGAGGAGGAGGAAGAAGTAGAAGTAGAAGTAGAAGTAGAAGAAGAAGACGACGACGAAGATGTGGACTTCTTGCAGCTTCCCCTCGTGTGGGCGGAGTAGTACTAGTAGAAGAAGAATATGAAGAATTAGCAGCAGAAGACGACGAAGAAACTGCAACACCAGCTTGATCGTTCTTCGCTTTCTTTACTTCGCTGGTCTTTTGTGACGTTTGTATTAGTAACACGCGTGTGTATGGACGCATTACGTACTGCGAGATCATCTTTTGGTTATGCTACGCAGCGGAGGGCCGTAGGTCCTAGGAGCTGGTACACAATACGGAATGATGCTCCAGAGTGCTTGCTTGCTCCTTGCTGCTAATAGAACTTGGGGCATGTTTTGCTGGATGTTTAGCCGCAAATTAAGTCAGGTACAAGTCATAGTTGTGGCATCAAATGAATTTTAGTAGTAAGCTGTTTGCTTTAGGTGAGTTGTGTGAAAAACAACCTGCCGAATTGTTGACGTTTGACTATTTTGGAGTTACTTTTGACCATTCATTTTATTCAAATATTTAGAATTTTATCATAGATTTTGTTATGATTAGTTTCATCACTAAAAAAATTGAAATATAACTTATAATTTTACATATTTAGGCTAATATTTTAAATAAGATGAATGCTCAAACGAAACTCAAAAATAGTTAAACGTCAACAATTTAAAATCGAAGGGAGTAGGCAATATTTTTTCGATCTGTGTTTGTCTGGAAGAAGCGGCAAATTAGTCCATCATTTTTTCGACCCACATGCACACGGATGGATGCTCCAACGCCGTGGGCTCGCCTAGGTTGCTTTCCACAAGTCGCCGTGGCGGCGCCGGCGACTCGGCGAAGCACGGCTACCGGCAGGCTGGCTGAACGCGGCGGCCTCTTCTGCATGCCAAACCCGTCCGTCCATCATAGGCGCGTTCGTTGCACCCCTCTCTAAAGTTTAGATCTGTCACATCAAAGAGAATCTTGTTATTTACGAATATTTTTATTCATTTAATGACAAAACCTATGTCACGACCTCCCCTCTAAATCACGAGACGAATCTAATAAGCCTAATTAATCTATGTTTTGCAACAGTGATGCTACAGTAACTATCTTCTAATCACACCTTAATTACCCTCATTAGATTTGTCTCGCGAATTCGAGCGGAGTCCTGAAATTAGTTTTGTAATTAAACTTTATTTGTAATTACAATATTCATTAAAAAACCCTCTAAAGTTTAGACCCATACAACGAACACACACCATATCTCCTCTCTCTGCATGCCAGAACCGCATTGTCTTGTAGCCCATTTGTGTCAGAAAACTCCAACTTGGATGAGAGAGGAATGGCCTCTGACACAGCCCTTGTCGCGGCTGCGAGCGACGATCGCGTCGCGCACTCGTGAGGGCAGGTAGGACCCACGAGGGGGCGTTTAATCAACGCGGCGTTGGCCGGCCTGGGCGCGTGCGTAGGCGCGACATCGGCGACGCGCCCACCACGTTGGCCTTGCTCTCATTGGCATGGCTGGTCGCGGCCGTAGAAATCAACTCTGAACCTCGCGGCCGCGGAAATCAAATCTGAACCCCGTGTCGTCATGTCGGGGTAGACCGGCAGTGAGAAGTCAGGGGTACAGTATCTGTTCGGTGACCGATGGAAGAGACAACGAGAATACAGTGACTCCAGTCCAGGTCGTGGGACGCGTTTGTTGCATAGGGTCTAAACTTTAGAGGGTTTTTGTAATGAATATTGTAATTACAAATAAAGTTTAATTACAAAACTAATTTCAGGACTTCGTTCGATTTCGCGAGACGAATCTAATGAGGGTAATTAAGGTGTGATTAGAAGATAGTTACTGTAGTATCACTGTAACAAAATGTAGATTAATTAGGCTCATTAGATTCGTCTCGTGATTTAAAGGGAGGTCGTGACATAAGTTTTGTCATTAAATGAATAAAAATATTTTTAAATAGTAAGATTCTCTTCGATATGACAGGTCTAAACTTTAGAGGGAGGTGCAACGAACGCGCGTGAAGAGATTGCCGTGATCTTTGAATACAGTGACTCCAGTCCAGGTCGTCAAGAGATTGCCGTGATCTTTTGCCCGAAATCTTCGCCGGGAAGCAAATACTGTGCGGTAGCAGCCCAGCCGTCCGCCACGTGCGAGCGAGACGCACGAGGCGTCGCACGCGCAGCATGCACGCGCGTGCCGTGCACAGTGCGCGCGCTCGCTGCACAAAAAGTGGCCGTCCCGTCTGTCGTCGCTCGGCCCTGCAAAGCAAGCTCCTCTGTATCTCCTCCTGTATCCGCGTTCGTGCGAAACACCATACTTTCCTGACATGGGAGACTTGACATCGACAATGGCAAGCATGTCCTTGGACCCCGAGACGAGCAGCAGCGACCACCCGCCGCCGCTGAGCATGAGGCTCGTGGTCGACGCCGCCGCGCAGCGCGTGGTGTTCGCGGAGGCCGGCAAGGAGGTGGCCGACTTCCTCTTCTCCCTCCTCGCGCTGCCGCTGGCCGGGGTGGCCAAGCTCGTCGCGGACAGGGGCGAGGAACTCCGCGCCGTCGCCAACCTCCGCCGCAGCGCGGCGTCCATGGACCCGGCGCACGTCCAGCCCGGCGCGGCGCGGGAGTCGCTGCTCAACCCCGTCGTGCTCGCGCCGCCGGCGCACACCGGCCATAGCTTCTTCTCCCTGCGGCGGAGGCTGTACACGTGCGGCGGCATCTACCGCGCCGGCTGCGGCGCCTTCTTCTCGGACGGGAAGGGCGCACCGTGCCCGTCCTGCGGCGGCGCGATGACCACCGTCACGAGGTACGTGGATGGCTGGTCCGGTCGTCAGCTGCAGGCGCCGCGCGGCGCTGCGCCGGCGGCCGGCGCGCGTCGCGGAGAGGGCGGCGCGCCGGGAACCGCTTGCGGCGAGAGCGAGGGGGGTTTCGTGCGGAGTGACGCGACGTACGTGGTAAAGGACGACCTCACAATCTTTCCCACGCCCGCGTCCGCGGTCTCCAGCGTCGAGCTGTTGACAAGCGCGCTCGACACGCACCCCGTCGGACGCAAGTCTGACCTCCAAGTGCAGAATGTGATGTTCGGGGTCGCGGAGGTAGTAGTCGGGTCCATTTGCTTACTCTTGAGTATTTCACGGCCCCTGTTGCGTTTATATCCTCTAAATTTTAGTCTGGTTTTGCTACTGCAGAGCAAAGAGATTCTCAAGGCATCGCTTCATTCGAAGACCGTGCTCACCGATGTTTTCCTTCGCCGGATGCAAGTTTAGCTGGAGAGTACATGCGGAGAGTACATGCGGCGTGCCCAGTATGCTGGGATTGAATTTCGAGGAATGTATTCTGCAATTCTCCTGGAACGGAATGGCTGCTGCATTTTGTTACCTTTCTAGTAGTACTAGTAGCTGGAGAGTAGGTTTTGTAGCCTGTGCGCATCGTGAATTGAATTAAACCAGTCCTAGGACTTCTCTCATTTAACTGTAGTTTATCTACATCATCATTTTGTAAATGTCAAAGATGCATATTGGGTGCCGTTTTGGCCCAAGTTTAGGACGATTAATTCACAATGCTTTGCTCTCTAACCACCGGAGCGTCACTAATTCTTGGACCGGCTTTGCTTCTTCGGCTTTGTGTTTTTCGCTGGCTTAAGAGACCCTCAGCTCTCTAACCACCGTTTTGGCCCAAGCATTGTGAATTAATCGGGACCCTCAGTGGTACAGCACTTGGGGGCACTCGGCCAGCGAAAAACACAAAGCCGAAGAAGCATGTCGGCCCAACTCCGGCTCTTGGATGGCTTAAGAGAAAAAAACTTCTTCTGGAAAATTGGAACAAATTTGCCCTAGAACAAATTTGATTTTCCATCGAATCAGAAGTTGAACAACCATAGGGTTTAGGTAAAACAATGTGAATAATATACTGGAACAAATGAATATGTTTATTGGAACAAGTGAGCGACGTCCGGAGCCTCAAGCGAGAAGACGACGACTACTGCCTTGTGAGAGTAGCAGAGGAGCGGGCCGCGAAGCAGGGCGTGCGGAGCACGGGGGGCGGACCGGTGGCGCAGACCAGGGCGATGGAGTGCGCGAGCACGCAACCCCTTTTAAAACTATAAGCTGTAGATTTCCCCTTACACGAATTTTGGAGCAATTGGTGCCCAACGTGCTTCGCGTTTTTGCCCAGCCGTGCCAATACACTGCCCAAACGTCCACACCAGGCCGTCCGAGAACATAAACACCAGGCTTCCCCGGCCCAAGTCAGCAACACAACTCCCTCATCCTCTATATAAACATAGATTTAGTGATCATAACGCAACAAATCCCCCACCTCTACATATGAAAAGAAAAAGCAACATAACCCTTTGTTAGCCAGACGATACACTACTGCTTGTTGGGCTCAAATGTCCTCACCACAGTAACACACTACATGTTCAAAAACATATACAAGAGCGCACAAGTCAAGAACACCAAGTCGAGCCACACCCGCATCCTTTGATATACACTAGGATGAACATTGATCAAACCCTCAAATCTCTCAACAACTCGCCGTGGGCAACAAAAATTTGTAAGCGCTTTGATATCAAAAAGCAAACGCGCTGGTGGCGACTCTTGTAGCCGTGTTATTGAATTGCTTAGAATTGCAAAGCGCAAGCACATCCTCTTCCCTAACAAACGTATCTTAGTTTCAGTGACATCTATATATTTGTGCTTCTTAAATTAAATCAACCATACGAGATCCACGTTGACTATACTTTGACATGAAAAAAATATAGCAATGGTCCAAACACTATTTTTCTGATCATGATTTTGGCAGTGCACAAATTTGTATTGGTCATGAGCCACTTAGCATTGCATAATTTTATCTTGTTCATGAATCAAACACCATGAATTAAGCCACAGTTTTTTATAGCCCAGCTTTGGCCAATAATATTATCAGGCACAAATGTGGAGGTGGGTACATAGGAAACCATCATAATTGTCATCTTTCCCAATAATATTGGGTTAGTGGTTTAGTAACATAGTTGGGGTTAAGTGGTTTATGGGATTTATCTTAATTTCAAGAGGTGCGTTGGGTTTTGCTGATAATGCAGCAACAAAGAAAAACTATGGATCATCTAAAATATTTATACAAAACAATATGTCATAGAATATTTCTTTATCTAAAGAAAAATAATCTGAAGAAAATGTAAGAGAATTTCTAGTGCTCTCCACACAAACGAAGTAGTGAGCTCTCCAGTCAACACAAGGGAGCTTAGTTTGAAGATAACGGGGGAGAGAAGAGGAATAAAGTTGAGACCTTTTTTATAACGTTGGTCATGAGCCCAAGTTAGAAAGAGAGATTTTTTGAGAGTTAGTGGGCCTATCCTAACCCCTGCCCTCTTGGGGCTCTTTTATACGTAGAGGGGATGTTTTAATTACCACATTTGCCCCTAGAGTTTTACATCGAGGCTGCTTAGGTCTCGTCACTCTAGCGTCATTTACAATCTTTGCCTATATAGACACGTATTGGTATTTAGCTCTGATCTTAGGGGTGGGGACACGTATTGTATATGCTTGTGCACATATAGAGGAAATATGTAATTATTACTTATTGGGCCTGTAGATTAGCTCTACTTGTTTCGAGCTATATTTAGTTCCCTTTTTTTTCGCTACGTACTGACAATACCACATTTTGTAGGTGCTCGTGGTTGTGAGAAATTGGCAAATTAAAAAGCATGAAATCCGAATTGGCAAATTAACAATAGTATGGACTCAACTTTAATTAACTTCTGCCACAATGCATGTCTATATTTTTTTTTTTTTGCGAAGGACAATGCATGTCTAATTGCACAATACGAGTTGCGAATGTCTAGTCTCTACGGAGGCCCCTTGCAGATCAGGCCTTCTTCTAGCTGGATATGTGCGCCCTCTTCTTCAGTTCTTCTTGGCCAGCAATGCATCTGTCAGCACGGTCTTGGAGTGCAGCGCCGCCTTGAGAATGCCCAAAGCCTGCAAGTGTCAGTGCATATATTTAGCAAAGATTGTTTAGAACCCAGATGACAAACTCTTCTAAAAAAAAAAAGAGACTATTATGCAAGCTTATGTCGATTTCACCTCGTTGCGGCCGATGCTGACGGTCCTCTCCTCGACCTTGTCGAGGTCCTTGAAACCAAGCTTCTTCATCAACGCGACGCTCGAGACGCTGGACGCCGGCGTCACGGTGAGGTCGTCCATGACGGTGTACGTCGACACCCTCTGCACCAACCCTCTGCCGCCCGGGAGGTAAGGCGACGAGCGGCAGTTGTCACAGCGGTAGAGGAACATCGGCAGCGCGTGATTTGGATCTGGCCGCGGTAACGTAAATTGCGGCTGATGACGGGGCGCCGACGGCAGCGCGTACATCGGCGACGTAGGAGACGTTACTAGGGCCTGGGCGGCGGCGCATGTGCAGCTGCGGGAGGAGGATTGCTCCGGCGCCGGCGCCGGCAGGTCCACGAGCAGCAGGTCCCGAGATGCGCTCTGCATGTGCGCGGCGTCCATCTTCTCGACGCTGGCGTAGACGTTGGCGATGCTGCCGAGCGCGCCGTCCCCGGCGAGCAGCCTGTCCACGGCGCCCAGCGGCATGGCGAGGAGGCCGAGGATGAAGTCGACGACGTCATTGCCGGCCTCCGCGAAGAGGACGCGCTGGGACACCGTGTCGATGAGCAGCTTCATCGATGGTGCCGCCGAGGGCGTCGTGGCAGCGCTGGTGGTCATTGTCGACGGGCGAAGCGTGAAAGCCATGATGATCCCGTGACTAGCCGGTTCTACTATTTGTAGGCGCAGAGAATTTGTATACATGGAATTCGCAAAGGTCGGCGTGCAGATTAGTCCAGCGTCAGGCTCACGCGTTCACCAAGGAGACTCGGCCGGATACGTCATGATGATATGCATGCCCACGTATTCATTGAAACTCTCTTGGATGGCAGGTTTGGAAAGCATGAAATCAGCTCTAGTTACAATTCGATTCCAACATAAATATTAGCGGGAGTCCCTTGCTGGGCGTCGTCTCGGCCGTGACCGATCGAGCAGACGAGCCATGTGCCTTGCCTACGCCCTCCCATCGCCATGCAAGCACGTCGCATCACCGTCCTTCTCGGCCCTGATACTCATCGACCATACAAGGTGTGCATCGTCAAGCTAGGGCCTGGCGGAGCACGTCTAGCTTCTCCAGCATCAACGAACCGGTGCACGTGCAATCATAGGCCAATGCTATTGCCTTCATACATGCAACCGGATTTTGCTTTGCTTCAACATCACGTACATATGTTTTCTTGTCGGTGCCGATCTTTCGTCGCGGCAACAGTGCGCCAATAGAACAGTGGTTGCTGCAGCTTGATCTTGATTCTTGCCTTGACAGTTCTGGACTCCTTCTGATCAGATCCTCTGGGCCAGAAGCGTTTGCGACAGTCTTAGGCCCTGTTTGGGGAAGCTCTTGCTTCTCCAAAAGCGCGCGATTCCTGAAGAAGCAATATTTGGGGGCGGCGCCGAGGCCGTCGCGGATGGCCACCGCTTAGGCTATCTCCAACGGAGGACCCATTTCCACTTAAAGCGGAAAATGGATCCTCAAATTCTGAAAAATACTCTCCAACGGACGACCCAAAGACGGCACCTATTTTTCTCCCTCCTCCCTCCGCGACTCACAAATGCGTTATGGTGTCGCCGACCCACTCCTCGAATCGTTTTTCTCTGTTCGTCTTCCTCTCGCTCCCTCTCTCTCTCTTCGCCGAAGAGCAGCGCGGCGACGTGGGGCGGGCCCGGGCGCGGCGGCAGCGCGGTGGGAGCCGGAGCCGGGGCAGGGCTGCGCCTCTTCCAGTTGGGTTCCGATTCCGCCCCACCTACCGTCGCCGGAGGAGGTGCTGTCGCAGCTCGCGGCCGCGGACGGGGAGCCCGCGGCGGCGGAGAAGGCCGTACGGTCGCTGGCGGCCAAAATCGCGCCGGAGAAAGGGAATCAGGCCTCCATCGCGTCAGCCGTGGCCGCCGATCTCGATTCCGCGGTGCTGGCTCTCCTCTCCTTCGCGAAGGGCGGGGCTGGCGCCGACGCGCGCGTCGATGCAGTGCGGATCCTGGCCACCGTGGTGCCAGAGCTGGTCTCTTACCTCGCCGACTGCTCGGAGTTGTTCCCCGACCTCCTGCGGATCCTCAGGGACGCCGTGTCGCCGGCGGCCATCCGGTGCATGGCCGCGGCGGTGCAGGTGCGCGGGCGGCCCGCGCGCGTCGATGGTGCGGGCCGGCGCCGTCCCCTCGCTGGCGCTCGCCATCACGGCCGCGCCCACGACCGCCGCGGAGTCCGTGCTGCGGCTGCTGGCGGAGGCCGTCCGCTGCAGCAACGGCAAGGCGGCCATCGCCACGGACGCGGTCGAGGTCGTGGCGGCAGGCAGAGGCGGCACCAGGTGGAGGCGGCGCGCGACGGCAGGTGGAGGCGGCCCTGGTGGCTGCGGAGCGGGGCCTCGGCGGGGACGGGCCCGGCGGCGAAGCGGGAGAGGAGGCGGCGGTGCAGGGAAGACAGGAGGCGGCGTCGATCTGGTGGAGAAAGGGTGCGCGTCGGCGATGGTTGCGGCGGCGCGAAGCGGCGGCGGCCGGGCGAGCGCGCGACGGCGGCGGCGGCGGCGCGAGGTGGCTCGAGGCGACGGCGGCGGATTGGAGGATTTGGTATTTGGCCATTCAGGGACTCCGTTGGAGATGTACATTTTTCAGTCTGATCTATTCACCCTCATTGAGACCTATTGGGTCATTTGGGTCATCTATTTGGGTGGTTGCCGTTGGAGATAGCCTTAGAGGTAACTGGCGCAGGTCATTGCGAGTGCGGACAGCTTGGCGTTGATGGCCAGGGTAGCGGCGGCGGCGGTCTTAAGGGATGGGCAAGAAAGAACGGGAGAAAAAGGAGTTGGGGGAGGGGCGACGCGATCGGTGGAAAAGCTCAGAAAGCTACCCATAACTCGAATATCTGATTATATAGTATAAAACGAGGTTTTTCAGCTTTTTGATTCTTGCAGAAGCAAGCCTATTTGGGGGAGCTTTTCATTTTGTGAGCTTTTTGAGGAAGCAAAAGCTGAGAAAAGCTCCTCTAAACAAGGCCTATGCGGAAGGGCTACGATGTTAAGCTACTCTGCGCAACCAGCTCCTCTAAACAAGGCCTATGCGCAACCATCGCCGACGCCGGAAACTAGGTCCGTTGAGCAAGGCATCCGCCTTTGCTTCTCAACCAGATACGTGTATGGTGTGGTCACAAACCCTGGTGCGCAAGAATAATCATCTCAAACTGATGGATTGGTTTGTGTAGGAGCAATATTAGCCTGGCTACTGCATGGTAGAGATGAGTAGTCATTATATGGTGCACCTGAAAGGTAAGTGATGAACCGGGTGAAGACCATGTTTCATATTCTATATTTAACTAGAACCCAACCCACTGCTTAAATTGTGTCTTGAGTGTCTATAACTACACCCAGACAGTACAAACCAAACTGACAGTCCCACCGCTATCATACGTGCAAAGTTCGAGTTAGGAACTAGACATGTATTTCTATGGTATTTTTTGACTTTGTTTGGAGAGCATAGGCAAATAGGCGGACTATTTAACCAACATTGGGTGGGTGGGGTGGTTTTTTGCAACAAACAAACTTACGAAAAAATATCAAACTTGGACTGAGTTATGGAGTGGGATTTGCAATCAACCCATATAAATTTGACGATAGATTAATTTGGAGACTAATTGAATTGTCTTTTGGGATTAAACCGCCTACTAGTGTTGCTAACATGTTCAGTAATTGGATTGGTAGGTTTCATCCCAAGGATAGGGGACAAATGCTAGTGGGTATCGGTGCCATTTGTTGGGCAATATAGCTAAGCCGAAATGATGTTGTTTTTGATAGAAAACCAATTCTAACTCCTATGCAGGTAATTTACAGAGGAACGTACTGGATGAGAACATAGTCGCTATTCTAAAAGGAGGATGGGCGAACATCTTTACTAAAGGCGTGCCGACTCTTGGAGGTAGTGACAATGGATATCTTTCGCGAAGCATGGGTGAAAGTTTAGTAATAGGTTGTGCTGAGAGGAACTTTTTACTATGTTTTGCCTTTTGTTTGGCATATCATCTTTTGTCCTATGTGATAGATAGAGTCTACGCATAGTTAAATTTTATAATAACGGACGGCTAAATACATCAAGTGAGACCGGGATATTTTCATTTGCTGGATGAAATAGAATTCCCTTTATCTAAAAAAATTTGACGACAGACTCCACTGAAAGTCAGGGCACTGTTCGGCTCCTAAAGGACCCTAGACCCCTAGTAGAGTTCGTTCATACTCGAAAGTCCGCTCTGCTGGTTTCCTTTTTTATTTGAGTGACGAAGAAAGGTCACTGCCGACGACTTATTTGAGTGCAAGCCCATATAAATCTTTTTCTCTCAGCTTCGGGGCCTCCTGAACTGGCTGGCTCGATTTCCGGCCGCCGGCCCATCACTGATGCGTGCTCGGCAGCAACAACAGCCAGTTCAGTGATGGGCCCTTATTTGTAGAAGATGATACCTTGTTTGGTATTCTGTACGGCCCTTATTTGTAGAAGAAGTGGCGTCATTTAGTAGCTTATGATGAGGATCTCAAAAAAAAAAAAAAGTAGCTTATGATGAGAAAAAGATTGTCAGTATACTTCAACATCTTACTCCATTCTAGGTTATTTGACGCTTCAAACATAGTATCAGCGCATTCATTCCTACCATTTTTAGCACAGTGGTGCTATACTCTCTCCATCCCTTTATGTGAGGGATGGGGGGAGTTACCAAGAAAAACAGCAGGGCACAGAAAAGACGACTATGCCCTTAAAAATTGCTCTCCATCTCCCGCACATCCCGTCATCGTCGCCTCTGGCGTAATCGAAGCTGCGGCCTCTTGCCATTTTTGCTTCGTGCGGCATCTGGGGAAGGTTGGCCTTCGGCGACACCGTGTGAGGCGAGGAACGGAGGGAGGCTAGCATTCGGCGCCACCGCGCGACGGCGAGGGTCATGGCAGCGCCTTGGGAGGCGCAACAGGGAAATCCGTGACTGTCACACTCGGCACCATGCGTGCCTGTGCCTGCGCTGCTCCGGTGCGACTCGCAATGGAAGATCTTGGGGCCGCTGCAAGGTCAGGGACGAGTTGGATCTCGAAGCCACTACCGGGCTCGGGGACAGATTGGATCTCGTCGGAGCTACTTCTCCTTGCTACGCCGTTGCGCGCCACCTTTGAGGCAGCCGCTCGCCATAGCCTCGGTGCAGGTGGAGATCAGAAGAGGGGAGAGACAGATGTGGCCGTTAGCTGGACATCCAAAGCCACCCTGAGCTCGAACGGCGGCAGCGAGGTCCACGTGGCCGTCTTGTTTGTCGGCGGCGAGGACCACCTTGGCTTCCAGCTGCTCGAGTGCAAGGACGTGGTGGCCTTCGGCGACGGCCTGCTGCTCCTCCGGCGGCATCGACTCGTCGGTGAGGATAAGGCAGCACTGTGGGGCGATGGGTGAGAAGAAATAAAGTGATCATTGTGGACCTCATGGCTCCTCAACCCTTATATTTTGGGATAAGTTAGAACTCTTCCAATCCCTTACATAAAAGGATGGAGGGAGTAGCTTCTAACATGCTCAGGTCGATGAACCAATCTTATCGTTTGGAGCAAGATGCTATGCATGCATACCTTTTGTACATCTGTGTGGTCCATTTTGTTTGTTGCCACTCTGTTTTTGCATCTTAATTGGAGTTTATATATGGCACATAAACACAGTGGAAGAGACTAGCTAGTTGTGACAACGCGCGTACAGCGGCAATAAAGAAACACCCAACACCGTCCATGAATAATTAAACATCATTTTTTTCCATCTCTCGTATAGAACGTGAATGGCAGAACCAGCACATGGTGCTGATTAATTGTTCTACCCAAAAAAAAAGAGGGGGTGACCCCAAAATCCTGACAAGAGGGTGAATGAGACACAATAACGAAGGACCCTAAAAAAAACCAGCCGGGAAGAGGGTCTTTTTTGACATGAAAAGGGAAAGGACTGGTCCTCAAGAAACCATCTCAATCAGCCATCGAGTACGCGACGCTGCCGCCCGTCATCTAGTGGTGGCCCGCGCCGGGATCCCGCCTGTCGCCGGTCTCCGCCTGGAGCGCCGCGACGTACGCGCCGAGGTCGTGCACGCTCCCGAGGTCGCTGAGGTTGAGAAAGTCGAGGGCGAGCTCGACGCCGACGTGCGTGTAGCAGTCGCCGGCCCAGGCGGCGGCGCCGAGCGGCCCCCTGCTGCATGTGCGCTCGTTGACGAAGGCGCCCGGGACCATGGTGACCGGGTCGCGCACGTTGGCGACGCGCAGCGCCTTGACGCCGAGCTCGTCGCAGCGCGCCTTGAAGGCGGCGTTCCCGACCCGCGGCGCGCCGAAGGAGAAGACGGTGACCGGGACGCACCGCCCGGAGTTGATCAGGATGCCGCGCTCCGCGAGGTCGTAGCCGAGCAGCGTCGCGAGGGCGGCGCCCATGCTGTGGCCGGCCAGCGTGACGCTCACGTCCGTGCCGGGCTGGTCGAAGGAGAAGGAGGTGACGAGGCGGGACAACTCGCGGAGGAGCTGATCGCGGCAGCTCCCCACCATGCTCTCGCCGGCGGAGGTGTAGAGGTTGAGGAAGCCCGACTCGACCTTGATCATGTCGTCGCGGGCGTCGTCCAGGCGCGCCGGCATGAGCGAGCTCATGAGGTTGGCCGCCCACTCCGCCGGCGTCACCGTGCCGCGGAACGCGACCAGCACGTCGCGCCGGCCAAGGCGCCGGGTCATCTCGTCGGTGGACACGGCCACGAACCGATCCAGCTGGACCGGGCACTAGCGCTGCCGGCGCCGTCGAGCACGGCCTCCTTGCGGTGCTTGCAGCACATGTGGCGCGCCGACGACGGGTCCATGTCCAGCGCGTGGTAGCAGGCGCCCACCAGCTTCCCGTAGCGGGCCACCTCGTCGCGCACCACCGGGTGCAGCGGCTGCAGCAGGCCGTCCCAGTCGTCGGAGCCCTGCACCAGCCTCCACATGCTGGCCCCCGCAGCAGCAGCAGCCGAGGATGAGGTCGTCGACGACAGTGCCGCGTTACGACGTGGGGCGAAGCGCGCGCGGCTCGGTGGGGGACGCCAGCCCAGCTTGGTGGCCAGCTGCACGGTGCATCGCAGTTGGAGCGTGGCTGTGGAAGCCATTTTGTTCGCGCAAAGAAAATAGATTGGTGGGGTGTGTGTGTGTGTGTGGACTCGGACGGATCGAGGTCGTGCGCTTACTCCATATATGTAGCCGTTTTGAATCGATCGAGCATGTACGTGCGTGCGCGTGGCCATCGCCTCGTCGGGCCACCTGGAGAACAACTAAGCAACGTGCCGAATCCGATCGACCATGACAGGCGGCCGATCGAGCTGATACCGTCACACGCTCGATCGATCTGGAGCCCGCTTGCTGACGCCCCCGACGCCCTGACTCATCATACAATCCAGCTCCTCCTCCTACCTTTTGTTTCCTCTCCAGCAAAACATGTACCCAACTGTTCGGAGCAGCAAAACGAAAGGTAATTTTAATCCACCGCGCGTACTCTGCTTTGGTAATTTAATATTGTTATTATACTTCCAACACGTTGGTGTTAAATCATAGCCTCAATTTTGTTTTGGTTATGACCTCGAAATAAAATCTTCTCACAGGAAAATAAGTTTATCCCTTGTAGATAAATTTTTTGGCAAGTTTAGTGTACAGAAGCATCAGAACAGCACAACTGCTCCATGATTTTGGCCTGCGGCCGCGCTCACAAGGCCCTTGTTCAACTGCCGCTTTGGGCCCGTGAGGATCGCGTAACGATTATGAAGATGGGGTAGCGTAACCGTGACAGGGTTATGCTACCCCATCTTCATAATTGTTTGAAGCCGCAGTATACCCACATCAAAATAATTCTACTATGTCAACAAATACTCAAAGCCCGCCGTTGAGACGCACTGAATTTGTTTGAACACTCCATATTCTTTGAAAATTCGCAGTCAAATAATTAAATAAGTCTGAAAAACAAGATTCTTTGGGCGGAATTGACATGAATCGTCATGCTAAAGTATGCAAGTACGCGTGTGGCCTACCGGACGCATGCCCCCTCAGAGTCAGTAAACATATTTAGTATTGACGAGAGGGAGTAGAACGCAAAAGTTGGTATCTTTCTACTGCTGGATAGATAACTCTTCCCCTGTCGCTGGATCAACGCGCGCTCTCTTGTCTTGATGTTGTTGGCATGCACCGCTCTTGTCGCCGGATGTGCGCACCCTCTTTTTCTTGGCCAGGAAAACGTCAGTCAGCACCGTCGTGGACTGCAGCGACGCCTTCAGGATGTCCAAGCCCTGCAAGCATGCGAGCAAGTTTTAGTCCCTTTTTATGCCACAGGATCATTACAGGATCCCAGAAAATTTAAAATAATCCAATGTTGGACACAAACGATATACAATCTGGATGAAAGTAATTTGGAGTAATATGCTTTCATTGAGCCTCACCTCTTGGTAGCCGATCTTGACGGTCCTCTCCTCGAGGGCGCCGAGGTCCTCCACGCCGAGCTTGTTGAGCAGCGCTATGCTGGAGATGTTGGACATGGGCGTGACGGTGAGGTCGTCCATGACGTTGTAGGTCACCATGCCCTTCACGAACCCCGTGGTCCCCTGCGCCTGCGCGGCGAGGCACGACGCGCAGTGGCAGGCGCTGCCGATGCCGATGTTGAAGTGCGGCAGCGCCTGCAGCCCCTTCTTCAGCTTGCTGCCGGAGCCGGCCGCCGCCGGCGACGTCTGTGGCGGCGGCGCCGCTGGCTGGACGAGGGACGGGAAGCCCCCGGCGGCGTCGACGAGGGCCGGGTGCGCCGGCGCCGGGTTGAGCAGCGCGTCGCGCGTCCCGAGGCTCTGCATGTAGCCGGCCTCCATCCGCTGCACGCTGGCGTAGATGCTGGCGAGGCCGGCGAGCGGGTTGTCCTTGGCGAGGAGCTTGACGACGGCGCCGACCGGCATGGCGAGGAGGCCGAAGAGGAAGTCGACCGCGTCCTTGCCGGCCTCGGCGAGGACCACCACCTGGGCCTCCCTGGCGATGAGCAGCTTGATGGTCGGGGCCGTCGACGGCGCGGCGCCGATGGACGGCGTGGCGGCGCAGTTGCCCATGGCGAGTACGACGTACGAGCGCGGTAGCTAGCTAGGAACGGCCTGTTGGTTTCGACGCGTACGTCTTGCGATCTCGGTTGTTGATGGATGATGCGAGAATTTTTTGTTATGATCCGCCGGTGTTGCGCCCGCTGGTTACTTTTCTAGATATATACGGAGTCCATGGTGCCGCGCATGAACATGACTCGATGACGAATTTGAAACTGACACGAGTCGAGACTCGGATCCCAATCGAGACTGTATACGGAGTCCATGTACTTCTACGTAGAAATCGGGACTCCGGAGCCAACGGCTCACGCGTGCTTGTTCGCCTGGATCGCTGTTCAACAACATCACCTGACCGTGCTGCTGGGAGCCTGCTGGGACCAGCGGATCACGACCGACCGGCCGGTCCTCCTTGTACTTCCAGTCAAATGCAAGAGTCCCCGGTTCGTTCGTTCGATTCCTATATAAATCGTCTTCGCCATGAGACATGCATCCATCATCCATGCTGGCCTGTCGACGACCTGGCTTTGCAAAGTACACGTGCGCGAAAGCTCAAGCTCGTTCGATAGCTAGCTTTCTGCTCGTCACCGGCCGGCTAGATCTCTTCGTTTGTTGAACGCGACAAATTGACGATGAGGGAGCCACGCCAACGCAGCGTCCTCAGGCCGGCGAAGCAGCAGCAACGGCGCTGGCCTGCGGGGCACTCGCCATCGCCTAACAAGAGTACAGGTTAGCACTGTCGTACTCATATATCAAGTATAGTACTAATAACTTGGCTTCTTGCATCACGCGCGTGTCACGCCGTGCATCAGTAAGCTTAATTAGTGAACTTTTTTTTTGATGAAACCTTAATTAGTGAACTTAACCAGCAGATCGATCAGGCCTGATCCATATGCGTGTCCATTGATCTGACCTGTCCTTGTTCTCGAGCTGAGCGGGAACAGGCGCTTCTCCGACGACGAGGAGGAGCTCCTCATCAAGCTGCACGCCTTGCATGGAAACCGGTGCGACCCTAGCCGTATATGCTTGCTCAGAACTTTGGAAATTATTTTCTCCTTTTATATTTTGTACAGTCGTAGCAAATCGTGTATGATCGCAACCAGGGACTCACCATACTGTGTATTCACGCTGACATAAATTTCCGATGTGCATGCAGTTGGTCGCTCATCGCCGGTAGGCTGCCAGGAAGGACGGACGAAGAGGTCAAGAACCACTGGAACTCGCACATGAGGAGGAAGCTCAAGCGCGTGGGTGTCAATCCGGACAGCCATCGTGCAAACCATTTGCCCTCACCTGATGATCGTCAGCAAGGGCGTCGTCGTCCATGGGAGGAATGCGAGCAGTGCCCTGAGAAGCACCCCGATCGTCGTCGCGCCTCCAACTCGATGGCTGAAGACTGCTTCTCTGACGCTGGGAGCCGTTTCCGAGCCCAGCAGGAGGAGATTCATCGGGGATTGAACCTAGAGCTTACCCTCTGCACTCCTTTGTACTTTGGAAACGAACAGATGATCAATAACTAAACAGTGTGTTTGTGTCAATACAACAAGAGAGATTTCCTTGTGTGCCCCTGGAAAAAGTTAAAGTTTGTTTCCCTTCTCAGCAACGGGAAAAATGATTTTCCCTTCTGTGCCTCTACTTGAGATTTTCCTTCCCCTCTATACCGCTCCCCGCTCTTCAAAAAATTCTTAATGCTTTAATGTATTCCTAGACTTCTAAATTTAGAACAGAAACAAATTTGAAACTTGCACACAACAAAATTTATTCTTCACGTGTATCTCTGCCAACATAAAAAATTTCAAACGTTTCATTGTTCGGCAAGTAGTTTTTTTTTGCCCACAGAGGAACGGAAAGTGTTTTGAAAAAAATTAGGCAAGTATTCCTTTCCCTGCTTAAACACTTACCTTTTCTCTCTGGACCAAAACAATTATTTATCGAGCATTAAATTTTTGAAGTTTTTTGTGTTGATAGAAAACATGCGAAAATGTAAATCTTGTTATTAGCAAAGTTTTAAATTTGTTTTCATTTTGAATTTTAAAGTATGTAATACACTAAAGCATTATGCTTTTTTTGAAGAGCAAGGAGTGGCACAGAGGGGAAGGAAAATCTCAATCAAAGGCACATAAGGGAAAAGCAGTTTTTCAATGGCTGAGAAGAAGGGAATGCGATTTTTTTCAGTGGCTCACAAGGAAATCTCTCATATAACAAACATGCTCGATAGTTGCAGCCAAAATAACTGTTGCTGCAGGCTAAAATGTGGGACTGACGGAAATTCTGTCAAGTTTTTAATTTCCGCCGCTAAGTGTTTTTCAGGAAAAATTAATTAAGTTGCCTATTCACCCCTCATCTAGTCAACTTTCAGTGTGTCGCGCGTGCTGGTCCCCAGGCATGGATGCTCCAGGCGTGGTGGCTGGGAAGACGGTGTGGCAGGGCGGCTGCTCCGGTGCGGCCAGATCTGGGCGGGAGCGGTGAGGCCACTGTGACGCTACGGCATGGCGCTACTGCGTGATGGGCCTCAGTCGGGGAAGAACGAAATGATTTAGGGTTAGAGGGGGCGTGACGGGGGAAGAACGAAATGTTTGGGATTTTTAGCACAGAGCGAGGCGGGGGTGAGATAACCAACGGTAGGGCCGAGGAGGCGCTTCGACGCGCGGTTTTGGCCTGCCAACGCATGCAAGTTTTTCCTTTTTTTTTCCATCAAATTTTCCCGCGCTGGGCCGGGCGGTTTTTCTGGGTGAATTGTTTTTTCTTTTAAGATCGTTATCTTTCATGTTTCTTTTTTACAGAAGGGTTAATTAAAGGCCAAAGTAAGATGTGATTATAATTCTAGGTTAATTTGTTGCCAATCAGAAGAAGGTTTTAATTAGCAATAATTTTCCTATATTTTAAGCATAGTGTGTGTGTGTGTGTGTGTGTGTGTGTGTGTAGGTTAAAATCTCGGCATCCAGTTCATGGGGGGGGGGGGGGGGGGGTGTTTTATGTATTTCTTTGGTTACGTGGAATTAATTTGTTTCCGAATGTTCACCTCTCTTATCACCATTGCTTTTTTGGTCATTTTAAAGGATATGATTTAAAAGAGTCCTTTTATTCTTACAATTGAGAGATTCCAAATCATTTTGCTAAGTGTGAAAACCTTTATGAAGAACAGCTGTAAAGCTGACACCAGCTATGGAGCACCAACACATTGGAAATAGAGATAAACTATTTGTGTGGCCGTGAGTGGGTGTTCTTGTTAATGTTCCCATGGAATAGAAAAATGGGAAAAATCGGCACCAAGTTGGAGAAGTGGAAATCTATTGAAGGAGCAAACAAACACTTTGCATTTGGAAGATGGGAGTACTATTAGCTCCAGAAAGTATTTTAAGACGAGGTAGGAGTTTTCCTCACTTGGAAGTTTAGATTCATACATGTTCGTTCTTATTTTGTATGCTTCATACATGGCCACAACCCTAGCACTCTTTATATACCGGCCAACGGAGAAATGAGCCTAGGGTTAAAACATGAACCGTGGTCTAGGTTGTGTTCCATGCTTAGTCTAGGTCAGCCCTAGCTCTCTATTCTGACACCATTGTCATAACTACTCTGTAGAGTTGAGGTGGCAACTCAACACCATTTGTATCGCTAGGTTCTGAAGCAAAAACAAAATGATATCTAGTCAATTTCATATAACAAACGTATGAATTGCAGTACTATCATTAATGGGTACAGCATATAACTTCAACTCCATGTTGTGGCAAAATACATGTGTCTACTAATTACTAATTAAAGTATTGCTATGACTTTGGGAACAACATTTACTGACCGTGCCTGCTGGGAGCCTGGGATCGGCGGACTACCGACCGACCGGTCCTCCTCGTACTTCTGGTCAAATGCAAGAGCCACAAAGAGTCCATGCCGCATTCCTATATATACCATTCTCGCCATGAGACATCTATACCTGTTACTTGTAAAAAAATATATAAAGGCAAGCTGTGTAGGTTGCTAAGCTTGGGCGATTGGCCAGTTGCTTCATCAACAGACAAGGGAGACACAGCCTAAAAGGCACATGGCTAGTAAAGAAACTATGGATTAGAAACATAGAAATTTCTATCTTGGAAATGAAACAACTTATGAATTGGGTGATACTGATAATAAGAAAAATGCCTCAATGGAGAGAAAGTACCGGGAGGACATCGCTGTAGATGGTGAGCACAATAAGGCCAGAAAGATCATTCGGGAGAGATTTGTTGAATTGCTTGATATCATAGCAACCTGATATTGAGTAACCAAGGCAAATGTAAGGTCAGAAAGTGTGGCATCGCATGGAAGAATGAAGGGCGCCTCCAAGAAGCTGCCTGTTGGGGGCAACGAATCAGCCCCCTACAGATCTTGGCAAGCACTTGGCGCAATGCAAGTGCAAGCTAATGGGGAAGAGAGAGAGGGAGAGAGTGGATCAAGCTTGAGGGGGCGTGAGTGGATTCGAGCAGGAGATAATGCCTCTCCTGTAGCAAGGATGGTCATTTTTATATCAAGGTCAGGAACAAGGTTACAATATTACCTATGTGCAAAAGGGCCTTTACAACAGAGCTAGGGGGCCTCGATAGGGGCAAATGAGTCCATAAGGGGGCTCCTGCCGTGGCGTGATTACTGTATCTTTTTCCTTATCCAAGTCTTCCTTGTACTCCAAGAACCGCCGAGCCATCACGGTCCCCTTTTCCCAGTCTTTCCCACACAGTCTTTGCCACGGGACCAGAAGATCCCCCTCCGGACCCAGCGGTCTGAAGGGAGCATCGGATAATAGCGGTTGCAGGCACTCATTAATGTTGTCAGAGGGAAAAGCCAGATGAGACGTCTACCAAGCGCACGGTCCGGACTCCTCGGCTCTCCTCTCGTGGTGGGCCAATGGATCCGCCCCCCCGAGGTACTAATCACAAGCTGGGCCATGTTATTTTTCAGTTCTGGGCCGAATTGTTTTTTCTTTTAAGATGTTTATCTTTTTTTGTTTTTTTCACATAAGGTTTAATTAAAGCCCAAATTAAGATATGACTAAGGATTTAATTCTAAGTTAATTTTCTGCGAATCAGAAGATTGTTTTAAGTTTTGTAGCACTAATTTTCCCATGTTTCAAGTGTATTAGCATTATTATTGTGTGTGTGTGCGCGCGCGCGAGTGTGTGTGTGTGTGTGTGTGTGTGTGTGTGTGTGTGTGTGTGTGTGTGTGTGTGTGTGTGTGTGTGTGTGTGTGTGTGTGTGTTGCATCACTAAAATCTCGGCGTCCAGTTGAGGAAGGGGGAGAGGGGGGGGGGGGGGTTATGTATTTCCTTGATTACGTGGGATTTATTTGTTTCCTAATGATCACCTCTCTTATCACCATTGCATTTTAAAGGATAGGATTTGAAAGAGTCCTTTAATTCATACAATTGAGAGATTCCAAATCATTTTGCTAAGTGTGAAAACCTTTATGAATAACAGTTGTAAATCTGACACCAGCTTTGGGGCACCAGCATGTTGAAAATAGAGGAACTATTGTGTGGCCGTGGGTGGGTGTCTTGTTAAGGAGCACCAGCATGTTGAAAGCCATGTGCACCAGCATGTTGAAAGCCGTGGGTGGGTGTTCTTGTTAAGGAGCACCAGCATGTTGAAAGCCGTGGGTGGGTGTTCCCGGCCATGAACTCCAAACATCAGTTGGGGTTGTATATTTACTCCTGCCTTGATTGGTGCAATATTAAATTCTCATCTTCATCAGCATATGATCAAACTACGGACAAAAATATGAGCACTCCCATGCTTATAAAGATGCCCATTTACGGCAGACAAAACATGGTCTTTTCTGCACATGCATGCTACAAATTGTGTTGTCTACACTCCTCGTGATGAAATGTTGCAAAACTTTACTTCTTCAGGTAATTTTTGCCAGAAGATCCAGACCAACACTATCTTTGCTTATTTGCAAGGACCATTTGGAGGTCAGCGATGCTATAAAAGGCTTCCATGCACTCCAAACATCAGTTGGTGTTGTCTATTTGCTCCTGCCCTTAGTTTCTAGCAAAATTGTTTGGTGCAACATTAAGTCCTCATCTTCACTAGAATATCATGAATCTACTGACAAAAATATGAGCACTATCATGCTTGTAAAGATGCCTATTTACTGCAGACGAAAGATGGTCGATCTCTTCTGCACATGCGTGGTACAAAATTATGTTGTCTACACTTCTCATGACGAAATGTTGCAAAACTTTACTTCTTGAGGTAATTTTTGCCAGAAGGTTCTAGATGACCACTCTTTATTGGCTTATCATCAAGGACCATTTGGAGGTTAGCGATGCTATAAAGGGCTTACATGAACTCCAAACATCAGTTGGTGTTGTTTATTTTCTCTTGCCTTCGGTTTGTGGAAACATTGATTGGTGCAATATTAAATTCTCATCTTCACCAGCATATGATGAAGCTACTGACAAAAGTATGAGCACTCCCATGCTTTTCAAGATGCCCATTTACTGCAGACAAAAGATGGTCTTTTCTACACATGGTTGCTACCAAATTGTGTTGTCTACACTCCTCATGACAAAATGTTCCATAATGTTACTAGGTTTCTTGACTTATATGCAAATAGAACTTTGCAGTTGGAAGATGGGAGTACTATTAGCTCCAGAAAGTAATTTAAGATCGGGTACGAGTTTTCCTCAGTTGGAAGTTTAGCTTCATACATGTACGTTCTTATTTTTTATGCTCCATACATGGCCTGAATCTGACCTCTGAAACCCAATCAAAATTGGCTCCCATTGAACTACTCCCAGTGCAAAATTGCCTCCACAAGTTTTGCAAAAATGAGAAAGGTTGTTTCCAGGTAAACACGACTATTTTGTTGTATCCTACTATCTTGTTTCAATAGCATATATTAGCCAACTCCAAAATTGTACCCGAGATCTTATTTAAGTTACCTTGCATGTAATATGTTTGTAGAAAAAAAATTCCCATCTAATCAAAGCGCACAAGCGCACCAATTACTAAGTTTTAGTCATGTGTGCCACACAGCCAAACTCATAGAAATACTTTAGTAATTAGTAGACACATTTAGTTTGCCGAACATGGAGTTGAAGTTATAAGCTATACCCATTGATCGTACTGCAATTCATAGGGTTTGTTATATGCAATTGACTTAATACATTTCTTCGCTTTAGAACCTAGCAAGACAAATGGTGTTGAGTTGCCACCAGCACTCTGCTGAGTAGTTATAGCACCGGTTAGAATAGAGAGCTAGGGCTGACCTGGACGAAGCATCGGACATAACCTAGACCACGGTCTATTTTCTAACCCTAGGCCCATTTCTCCCTTGGTTTCAACAAAAAGAGTGCTAGGGTTGTGCTGGAACTCTTCAGCTTTATTAGCTACAGAACCGTAGTGGCGGGCGGGCATCCGCACTGCTACAGTACATATTGGCCTGCCACTGCAACACACCTTTTTGTGTGTGTGTGTGTGCGTGTTGTGTGTGTGTGTGTTGGTGTGTGTGTGTTCGCCAGGACGTTCAATTGAGGACTAGGGTTATTTATTTCCTTGATTACCTGAGATTAATTTTTTTCCTGATGATCACCCTTGTAGTCGCCGTTGCTTTTTTTTGCTCATTTTATATTATATGCTTTGAAAGCGTCCTTTTATTCTTAGAATAGAGAGATTCCAAATCATTTATGTCGATCGCCATCTCAGTCCCGACATCAGCTCACCATCCCTGCTGCGAGCCTGGGATCGGGGACGACCGACTGCCGGTCCTCCTCGTACTTCCAGGCAAAAGCAAGAACCACATCTTAATAGATGGAAAAAAATTGCTTCAAGGAGGAGTTTGCTTTGGTTATTCTTATTAATTAATGTTCCTACATAATAGAAAATTGGGAAATTGGGTGCCAAGTTAGAGAAAGTGGATATGGGGGAACTCTCACACTTTTGCCGATAGAAGCTACCCCCTCCATTTAAAAATAAGTATCATTGTAGCCTGAGGCACATGAATTAAGAAAAGATGTAAAAGTAGAGAGTGCGCTAAAAATGATAAGTAGTGAAGGAGGTGAGATATAGAGAGAAAGCTACATTGGGAAGCGATATTGACACTTATTTTTTTTAAGAAATGTGTGTTCCTAGAATGACACTTAAAAAGAAACGGAGGGAGTAGTTTCTTTGTGGAATTGTGTGGCACAGTATTTGGCTTCAACACTGGCGGAGCCACAGCAGGGCTAGCCTGGGCCGTGGCCCAAGAAGTTGTCAAGATCCAGTACTAGCCCAGCAGGCAGCCAATACAGCAATAGCCGAAAGCAGCAGAGCACAGGCCCATGTACATAACAGGCAGCCTGTCAGTCCACATAGCCCACGTCCACCATATCAAAGCTATTAGTCTCTAAAAAGAAAAAAAAAGACCAAGCTGTCCAAAATCGTCGTTAAATTGACGTGAAGCTTGGATAGATTTACGTGGTGTTCTCATCAGTCCACGTGGTGTTCTCTCTGCTTTCACGTTATTATGTGATCTTGTATGTGCTCATTCCTCCCTCGAGCCTTTGCAGCAGAGAACTGAAGTAGGACGTATTCAAATCGTGTCTGCTTAGCTTATCTTGAATCTCAAATTTTGCTCTGGCGCTATTCCCCAAAGGGGGCTGCTAAGAAGCTGAGCCCACCACAAGTACTCTGGCACCACCAGACACCGAGAGCTTGGCTGCCATGGCGTCGCTGTGGTGCTCGGCGGGGCCCTGCATGTGACGGTTGGGGAGGCGGGGTTGACGGTTGGCCCCCCCTATGGTTGACCGCTGGCCCGCTGGCTCCGCCACTGGGCTTCAACATTCCACAGCACCTGAATCCTTTGCAAGTGGTAAAATACCTCAAGAGGAGGCTGGCAGTGCCTTTTTACATGGACATCATTATACTCGTGCGCTGGAGTTATGAACGACGATGAATGATTGGATTTTTAATCATCAGATTGACCCTACGATGGATAATTGTGTGAAAAAGTTTTTCAGAACCTTAAGATAGTTGTCCATCGAGCTAAGGCTAGACATGTTCAACCTCGGCAAGAATGGATTCAATCATGGGATCGATGTTTAGCTTATCTTTTTTTTTCCTTTTTTTTAAGATTTCGTTGGCCACCTTGGTCTGTACTTTGTTTTGGGACATTTTTGTATAATAAATAAATTGTTGTAGGGGCTTGCCCCTCCAGTTTGCTTCATAAAGGTATAAACATAGGTAAGGCCTGCCATGCTTGCTAGCCTTGCCTCTGCGCTCAACATCCGATCATTGTGCCTGCTGGGAGCCTGGGAGCGGCATACGACCAACCGACTGGTCCTTGTATTTCCAGTCAAATGGAAGAGCCACGAGTCCTCGCTTCATTCGTATATATATAAATCGTCCACGCCATGAGACATATATGCTTGTTACATGTAAAAAAATACATAAAGGTATAATATAATGTTCTTTGCAAATCACTTCGTAAATGATGCCTTACTTTGGCACAAATTAAAAACAAATCGCAGTGCCCGAATTAGATGGTACTCGGTCCATTTGTAACCCTAGGCCCATTTCTTCCTTGGCTGGTATATGATGAGTGCTAGGGTTGTGATTTCCTTATTGGCTCACAACCGTTGCCTCCCTAACTCTCTCTCGACTCCGCCACCTCCCTTTCTCTCTCACCATGGCCCCACCCTCACCCTCAACCTCGCGCGGCCCAACTAGCGCGCCCCGGTTGGCTCGGGAGGCAGGGCCTCTCATCACCCTCTCCCTTTCTCCCAACTTTTTGCGAGATCCAGCCTCCTCCACGACGGCGGCCCCGGTGAGGCGCGCCCCCCGAGAAAGGCAAGGCCCTTCTCCTCGAATCTGAGTGCCGTTGGAGCTTCACCTTGACGACAGCGTGTGTTGATCGACTTCTGCGCTGCCGTCAATGAACTCAGCTAATGGCGTCCGCCATGTCCCACACCCTCGATGCACGCGTGACGCGTGAGATGGAAAACATGTCATGCCGCCGCTGAGGCTGGCTTGAGCCGGCGGACGAGGTTGACCTCCTCGGCGTTGCCGCCAAGCACTTGAACCTCTTGTCTGCCAATGGTGACTGAGACCTCTTGTCTGCCAATGGTGACTGAGAGTTGCTAATAGTAACAGAGCAGAATAGCAAGATTATCTGTCAATTGGGTTGTGATAGAGTACTGTAATTTGGGATTGTGAATGCTAATGCAATTTCTAAGTGCAGGATTGAGGCGTGGATTCTTGAGACTCTTTTTTGTGGCCATTGCTTGTATCTTCCAATATCTATTGTACTGATAAGAATATCAAAGGGTTCAGAGGTTACAGGTTTTATCTTCAACCTATCCTTTGGCAATTCCGTGAGAGAAGATTCATATAGAGGTCAGGAAAGAAGGTGATGTGATGGATATGAGAAGGGAGGTGCAGGAGTTCCTCTCGAGAGTAAAGCGCCGGATCGCAAATCGACGCCAACACTTCCATTTGCCGTTCGGCGGGGATCTCATTCCTTTGCTGGGGTACATACTTCCCTAGACAAGCAGAAGTTTAAGTGAACGTTTGGATAAATAGAGGCTTGTTGATAAGCTCAAAATAAAGTTTGAAAAGAAGTTTGTATTAAATTTAAGAAGAAGTTTATCTAGAAGTTTGTTTATAAGTTTGAGAAAAAGTTTTGATACTAAGTATTTCATAAGTTTCTGGATAGGTTTGATTCATAAATTGTATTGAAAAAACATGTTCAAGCATACATCACGGGCGTGTATCCCCTGCACCAGCATGTTGCGTGCCTACCATGAAACCGAGAAGTGGAAACCAAGTGCGCGCGTTGCAAAGGGAGGTGGATCGGCACTAGCTGTCTTGTTGGTTTTTTGAACTGATGCGCGGATAGAACCTCACACGCGCGTCGATTAGCAGAGCCCTACCTTGATCGAAGGTGCAACCAACTCATTTTGTTACGGTCCCGTTCCATAGTATCACAATATAAAAATTGGAGAGCTGACTTTTCTGGTGATCCAATGATCTATGAGAGGTAGCATCTCCTCGACACCCAAAACGAGACACGATCATCACATCACTGTTACGAAATGAAGGCCGCTGCCACAAGATCTGCAAGACAATGATGACCTCCGTTCCCGATCAATGCATGCAAGTGACACCCTGAAGGACGCTACTACCCCAAATGCACTGCCACCATGCCTGCTACAAGCAGCCACGAGACTTGGCTAATGGCCTCCACTGGTGAGGTAATGATCTCGTAATCCATAGAGCTAGGTGTTCAAGGCTAAGGCTTGGATTAGATCTTGTTTAGTTGATGTATTTCTTTAATTACATGATAATTGTTTCCTAATGGCCATTCTAATCACACATCTTGAGGAAGGCGCAACCATCTTATTTGTTTATGGCCCGGTTACGCAGCATCACAATACAAAAAGAGCGCTTTTACGGTAGACCATTATACCGGGTATAAAAAGTATCATGGTTACAATCTAACTGTTCATTTAACAGAGCAATTTTGTAATTAGATTGTAGTTTAGGTAATTAAATGTTTTTTGCCCTTATTAGAGGAAAATGGGTCCAAATAAACGAGCCACCAGTCGAGGCAGTGGGAAGGGCCGGCGCCGTCCGCATTCACGCCGGCGTCACCACCCGAAGACGTTCGACTCGTGTTCGAAAAAAAAAAATCAAATAAAGGAAACCAAATCTAAACGGACGAACAACGCTTCACGCCTTTCGCGATTTCTTCGCAAGGAAAACGTCTGTGAGCACCGTCTTGGACTGCAGCGACGCATTCAGAATCTTCACACCCTGCACACGCATCAGTGTCAGAAAATAGCGACGCATAAAGTGCAAATAACTTTTCGAATGAAAACACCTGGTACGTGTTACCTCAGCATAGTCAATCTGCACGGTCTTCTCCTGGAGCACGCCGATGTCGGTGATGCCGAAGGTGTTGAGGAGGGTGATGCCGGAGATGGTGGACATGGGCGCGACGTTGAGGTCGTCCATCACCGTGTACGTCACCACCCCCTGCACGAACCCGTTCTGGCTACTTCCTCCGGCGGCTGCGTCCACGGATTTTCCTGACCCCTGCGACGACGAAAGAAACTCCACCTCCTTGTTCATCGGGTTATGACACGACGGGCATGCCATGCCGCTCGTATCCGTCACGTAGCTACCGCACAAAATACTACTACCAACGTGGCTACATACGGAACGTGTCCGTACGAACTGAGGACACTCTTGTTGATGCTGCTGCTGCTGCACCTGAAGTACTTCGTCGGCCGGGCCGGCGTGGACGACGGCGGCGGTGGCAAACGGAAGATCAGGGAGCCGTTTACACCGACCGCCGCCGAAGGCACTGTAGGGTGGAGAAGCGCGTCCCTAGCCGCGCCGGGCTGGACGTAGGTGTCGTCGAGATTCTCGACGCTGGCGTAGAGGTTGCCGACGCTGCCGGCCACGGACTCCGTTCCGAGCAGCTTGACCGCCGTGGCGACGGGGAGGGTGAGGAGGGAGAAGAGGAAGTCGACGACGTCCTTGCCGGCCTCGGCGTACAGCACGCGCCCGGCCTCCGTGTCCACGAGCAGCTTCATGCTTAGCGGAACGCTGGCACTCTTGTTAGGAAGAGTTGGGGCCATATCGCCGCTGTTCAAGTCACGACGAAGTTTGTGCGTCGATGGCAACTGCGAGAATCGCAGCGCTCAGAGACGGTCTCTATTTATCCAGGATTGTGGATCTGGAAGGTCAAGGGGTCATCATCGCCATTATTTCAATTTCAGGGCATGCGAACAGATACAAATCATAAAACGGATCGACATGGACGGGATATCAAATGCATTTCCGGCGATTACGCCATGGTTCATCAGATATGCTACCAAAATACGTGCCACTGCCTGCTATAGTTCTCCAGCTTCCAAAAAAACATTAAATCATTCGCACATCACGCGATTGGATCTGATAGGGAACCAAATGTCAGGTTCAGTCGTCTGCCAAAAACCGATGGCCCAAAAATAACATGCACAATTAGAAGATACTTTCTCAATAAGAAGCACTCGACATTATAACTTGCCATACATGGCGGTAGCAACAGCATTACGATAACATCATAACCATAGCAGTTCCACAGACTGACTGCATAAACGAGGAAGCAAGCGCACATAACAGAACAGAGGCACGGCGAAACAGAGCAAAAGAAGTAGTGAACCAAACTAGGACGCGAACGCGCAGACGAAGACGGACATTTCTTTGTGAGCACCGCGGATGCTCCTCAAATCAAACATTCTGATTCTTCTTCCCAAGAAAGACGTCAGAGAGCACGGTCTTGGACTGCAACGCCACGCGCAGGACCTCCAGGCCCTACACAACATCATTAAAAGATATTACTGACGATTTTTCATTTCAGTGATCGAAGATAATTTACTGACAGATGCTCAGGATACCATGCATTACCTCTGCATAGCCGAGCTGCACGGTCTTCTCCTGGAGCATGCCGATGTCCGTGATGCCAAAGGTGTTGAGGAGGGTGATGCCAGAGATTGTGGACATGGGCGCGACCTTGAGGTCGTCCATGACCGTGTACGTCACCACGCCCTGCACAAACCCCGTTTCTGCTAGAGTGGACGTCGCCGCAGCAGCTTCCACACCACCAGATCCACCGCTCGGATCCACGAGCTTCATCGCCGTGGTCATCTTGCCGCGGCAGTGCTTATGCTGGCAAGGCGTACCGCTCACCGGTGACAGGTAGGTCATGCAATCAGAAATAGTTGTTGCTGGAGCAACGGTAAAATTCCTATGGCGCGGGGTGCTCTGGCCCCGTCATCTGAAGCAGCTTGCCGCCATCGTAGCCTCCGGCCGGCGAGAGAAGCGCGTCCTTCGCATCGTTGGAGCGGACGTAAGTCTCGTCAAGCTCCTGGACGCTGGCATAGAGGTTGCCGATGGAGCCGACCATGGAGTCCTTGCTCAGTATCTTCACGACCGTGCCGACGGGCAGGGTGAGGAGGGAGAAGAGGAAGTCAACGACGTCCTTGCGCGCCTCGGCGTACAGCACGCGTCTGGCCTTCGTGTCAACGAGGAGCTTCATGCTGAACGTGGGACTGCTTGCTGGGGCCATGACACCTGACTAGTACTACTACTGTCTCTAGTTTGTGTGGATCACAATTGAGACTTTGAGAGGGTCTATTTAATATTTATTCAGCAGACTCGATCTGGAAGGCCGAGAGGTGATTATATCGCTATTATTTCAGGGCATGCGAACAGGCGCCAGTAAACAATTAAGAAAATAAATCGACATTATTAAGAAGATTTTAATGCAAGTGCACATGATATAGGCAAACAAATGTAACGGTTTGGTAATTTGGCAAAGTGGCCAATAAACCGATTACAATGCACGCGACTATGCAAGGCCATGTGCAACCATCAATACAGGCGCTGGTTCAGAAAACAAATCGACAGAAATGAGAAGTTTATCATGTGTCTCCAGCTCCCCTCTCGTAAACCTGAATGCGGGCAACTGCCTACTCTAGCTCGTTTATCAGTCAGGTATTTTTTAGCCGAAAGAACACTCATGCTAGTTAAATTGACTCTACGGCTTCCAACGCGGACAATTTACAAATCCCAAAGTTTGTTAAGAATACCATACATCAAATGTACTACACAAGTACTACGCAAACTGCCAATGTTCAAAAAAATACGGAAAATGCCAATGGTCGAAAAATATGCAAAATGCTAGTACTACTACTTAACAAAGGTGCATTCAACATTGATACATAGACAAACAACATAAAAACCTGAAGATAGTACTTAAAAACTTGCCATACATGGCGGTAGCAACATCTTAACGATAGTAGCATAACAGGTACAGTTCCTCGGACTGACAGCATAAACAATAACACAAGTACACATAACAAAGGCACGACAAAAGCACCAAACTAGGACACACGAACGCTAGGGAGCAGATGAAGACAGTCATTTGGACGACACTGCATCACAGAAGCGCCTCAAACCTTCTGTTTCTTCTTCCCGAGAAAGACGTCAGAGAGCACGGTCATGGACTGCAATGACACACGCAGGATCTCCAGGCCCTAGAAAGCATCCGTAACATACGATATTTCAGTTAAGTGACGAAAATAATTTACCAACAGCTGCTCACACTACCATACATTACCTCTGCATAGCCAAGCTGCACGGTCTTCTCTGGAGAGTGCTGATGTCGGAGATGCCGAAGGTGTTGAGGAGGGTGATGCCGGATATTGTGGACATGGGCGCAACAGTGAGGTCGTCCATGACAGTGTACGTCACGATGCCCTGCACAAACCCAGTGGCAGCAACAGCAGACATCACGGCTGCAGCTTCACCACCACTCAACGCAACGCTCGGACCGACAAGATTCGTAACGACGTCCATCTTGGCTTTACAGCACGGACGAGGCGTGCCGATCGCCTTGGTCACGTTCTTGTGGCAGTCCTCGTAGCGGAAGGCGCGGCAGCGATAAAGCTAGGCGGATGTGGCTGCCTGAGGCAGCTCGAGCAGCTTGCCGCCGTCGTAGCCACCAGCCGGCGTGAGCAGCGCGTTCTTGGCGTCGGCCTACCTGACGTAGATCGCGTCCAGCTTCTCGACGCTCCCGTACAGGTTGCCGATGGAGCCGGCCATGGAGTCCTGCTCAGGATCTTCACGACCGTTCCGACCGGCAAGGTGTGGAGCGAGAATAGGAAGTCGACGATGTCCTTGCGCGCCTCGGCATACAGCACGCGCCCGGCCTTCGTGTCAACGAGGAGTTTCATGAGTGCTGGCTGGGGCCATGACAGCTTACTAGTACTACTAGCTCTGGTTCATATCTATCACAATTGAGAGGGTCTATTTATTCAGCATGATAGTCAATTCATCTGGAAGGTGAGGAACCATGTTGAGATGTGCCATGGTTTATGATGTGATGAGTAATTGACAACGACTTAGTTTGAGTTGACATGGGGTTCGAGTTTGAAATGTGAGAACTTGAGGTTTGCATGAGCATGTATATTGATTATGTTTATGGCTAACCGGAGTTGGTGAAGGTGATGGGAAGTATGGAGGAGATGGAGAAATGTGTTTGCTTGTCTAATGATGTATAGGTCAATGGAGTCAACTTGATGGTCAACGGCGAGAGGATCGAGAGGAACAAGCGGGAGGCTTGGGTCCGGGCGATCGAGAGGCCGGGTGAGGTCAAGGGTGATCCACACCGTACACGTGGCGGACAAGAAGCACGAAGGGTTTCGCCGTTTGGCCTCAAAACCGTGGAGGTGATGAAGACGGCGGGTTGACCAAGTCAAGAGGCGAACGGGAGGCCGAGTCAAGTGAAGGGTCCCGACGGGCTGGGACGAGAAGACTTGACGGCAAGGTTCGCGGGACGAGGTGACACGCGTCGACATCGAGGTGGTTTCCCGGTTTATGCCTCAAAACCGGCGGGCGGACGGTTTTCCGGTTTGGGCCTCAAAACCGGCGGCGGCGCATGGTGGTGTACATGGCACCATCGCGAAGGTTGCGTCGAGGCGAAGCGAAGTCGTGAAGGGCCCGATGGCGTTCGGGCGAAGGAAAAAGAGTTGGACGATTTTGCCCCTAGTGGTAGGTGGGAGTATGTAATACCTTAGGGGTAAGTTGGGAAAGAGAAAATACCCATATAGGGAGGTGGAGTTAGCTGGCCACCTTGAGCCTTGAGGGACCAAGTCATTTGCATCGAGAGGATAGGACTAGCTAGGGGAGAGCTAGAGAGAGATGAGAGGAGAGGGAACAAGGTGAGAGTTTGTATCTTCAACTTTCAACAAGAGAGAGAGGAAGAGGGCGGCGCCCTAACTTTGTACCTATGGATTTCGTGATTGAATCAATAGGATGAAGTTTGTTTGAATCAATCTTGTGCTCTTGTTCTTCCTCCCCATCTTATTCCCGAATTTATCTTTTTCCTCATTTTCGGAGCTATTTTCGGGTGATTTTTTGATCTCCTTTTGGCTGCGATTTGGGATGGTTTTCTTGGATGGATTCAGTGCTAGGATGTGGGAACATGCCTTGAGTGATCTCGTTCAAGATCTCCCCACGAGCACCTCGAATTTGTGGATTTCGTCCAAGTTTGACCAAACCCTTGTTCTTGCACGTGATCTGAAATTCGAGGGGATTTGGTTGGGTTTTTGGTATGGATCCACTTGGATGAGGTTCCCAATCTTGTCACGCACCTAGGGTTCAAGTTTGGTGATTTTTGGAGGTCGTTTGATTGGGTTTCGGATTTTGGAGCAACCGGTCGCGTGTTTTTGTTCTTACTGTTCATCGCCTACCGGAGTATCCGACCGAGTACCGGAGTATCCGGACCTGGTACCCGACCGGACTATCCGACACATTACCGGAGTATCCGGACCTGATACCTTCCGGAGTATCCGGCACCCTACCGGAGTATCCGGACCTGGTATCCGACCGGAGTATCCGACACCTCACCGGAGTATCCGATTCCGGAGTATCCGACAGGTTACCGGACTATCCGGTGGAAGGTCTCGGTTGGATTTTCATCGGTCCATCTCGTGGAGTGCGTGTTCGCTTGTTTTGCTTCCGCAAGTATTCCTACATCATCTTTGATCACTCTTAGGGTCAGCACAACACTCCTCATGTGTGTGTGTGATCTTGGTGATCATTCTTGAGGCGGGTTGGGACATAGGCCGAATTCTTTGCAAGAATTTTTATCAGCTCCCATTCACCCCCCCCTCTGGTCGCCTTCTCGGTCCTTCAGAAGGCCAAGAGGTGAACATCGCTATTATTTCAGGGCATGCGAACAGGTGCTAATAAACAATCAAGAAAACAAATGGACATGCAGTTGGAAGGCCCGTGAGAAAGCTTTCAAGTAAAGATTACACTGATCCGAGTGGACATGATAGGAAACAAAATGTCAGGGTTCCGTAGTTCGGCAAAGTGTCTAGTAACAAAAGAATTTCAGTGCACGAGACTATCGGACTGTGCGAGTCCATGTGCAACCATTGAATAGAGGCGCCGGTACACATTCAGGTAACGAATCGACAGAAAATGGAAGAATGCATTTCAAGCAACCGTATCGGATCGTGTACAGATCACATATTCGTTTGTTAAAGCAGCCCCAGAACGGATTCAATTGACCTACCAAATACGGAACTATGAACGCACAGAAACTACTGCTTTGAAGGTGCTTTGAACATCGACCCAGACAGAAACCAAGCAAGGCAAACAATATGAATAACTTGAAGAAGATAGTACTTAGAACTTGCCATACATGGCGGTAGCGACATCTTAACAATAGCATCATAGCTGGTACAGTTCCACCCGACTGACAGCAAAAACCAAATATTCAAGTGCACGTAACAGAGGGACCGCAAAAGAACCAAACTAACTAGGACACGAACGCTGGGAGCAGACGAAGCCAGTCATCCATCTCGACGACGCTAGCATCACAGAAGCGCCTCAAACCTTCTGCTTCTTCTTCCCAAGGAACACTTCAGAGAGCACGGTCTTGGACTGCAACGACACACGAAGGATCTCCAGGCCCTAGAAAGCATCCGAAACATGATTTGTCAGTTGAGTGACGAAAATAAAATATATACTAACAGATGCTCACATTACCATGCATTACCTCTGCATAGCCAAGCTGCACGGTCTTCTCCAGGAGCATCCCGACATCCGTGATGCCGAAGGTGTTGAGGAGGGTGATGCCGGAGATGGTGGACATTGGCGCAACCTTAAGGTCGTCCATGACAGTGTAAGTCACGACGCCTTGCACAAAACCCTTAGCTGCCAAGGTGGACGTCGCAGCAGCTTCATTACCACCAGATCCATCCACAAGCTTCATCTTCGTGGTCATCGTGCCGCCGCAGTTCCTTTGGCACCGTGTGCCGCTTACTTTAGACAGGTAGGTCAAGCACTCAGTATAGTTGTTGTGTAGCAGCAGCGGTAATAATCGTTGGGCGCGGGATCTTCTGGAGCCGGCAGCTTGAGCAGCTTGCCGCCGTTGAAGCCTCCGGCGGGCGCGAGAAGCGCGTCCTTCGCGTAGTCGGAGCGGACGTAGGTCTCGTCCAGCTCCTCGACGCTGCCGTAGAGGTTGCCGATGGAGCCGACCATGTTGTCCTTGCTCAGGATCTTCACGACGGTGCCGATCGGCAGGGTGAGGAGGGAGAAGAGGAAGTCCACGACGTCCTTGCGCGCCTCGGCGTACAGAACGCGCTGCGCCTTGGTGTCGATCAGGAGCTTCATGCTGAGCGTGGGAGTGCTGGATGGAGCCATAGCTGCTATGGACTATGGACTATGGAATGATGCAGTGGAGATATGAATAATGCTGAAACTCCATGGGTGACCTTATATAGTGCTGGAAGCCTAGAACGCGCATGCTGGGATTCCTCGTGCGCGTAGAAGAGGGCTGAGAGTAACTAATTAATAGTACACCGTTCCTTGGGAACTTTCCAAGATGGTGGATGTATATTTGCAGGCAGTCCCGATGCAGCTAGTAGTAAACCAAGGCGACACAGTCAAATTTCAAGCGCGCCGCTCACTCAACCCCGTATTCAGCTTGACTCACTAGCAAACCTCTCTCATGCCACAATCAGCCACCGTCCGTTGGGAAACGATGACGACTTGATGAGTCGTGACTGTTCATTTCCATGGGGGAGTCCAAGGGACGGGAAGCGCATGCGATTGCAGCTGGTAGGCATAATCAGCACCGTCCGTTGGCATGCATCTGGGTTTCCAATCATTTTAAGCGCTTCGTCTCTCGATGTGCTTGACTCGGCACCGCTGCATCGAATGAAATTTCAGTACCGGACTACCGGGACATTATGAACCGACGTCACAACTACCCCAAACGTCATTTCTCGTCAGGTTAATTTTGACATAGCCTGAGGCCGAGCCTAGCAGACCCCAGACGGTGAAAATAATCCACGGGTTACACAGATTATTCCTAGAAACTTTTTATAGATTTTATATCTCACTAGCAATGTTGAGCAGATTATAATATCTTCACTTTTGTTCCTGATATTTCTAACACGTTCAACATTATATGCAATGGTGTACTCAAACGGTTCGGCACTACAATATGTACGGAACAATTTTTTTGCTTATGTTTTGTAATGCTACATGAATGATTCTTTTTTGTTGCAAGGGTTTTCTGCAAATGGCCAAGTGTTAGTTGTACTAATTCAAAATTTTCTCAAGTGGCGGATATTTTTTATTTAGAACTAGACACTTCCCGAGGGTGAATACAAATTACCAAAATAAAATTACCAACCATGAATTCCTAACAAAAAACATCACCTGTCTGTCATAATCTAAATCTAATCTTCTAATTCTAATCTATCTAATCTATCTAATCTAAACCAATAAAGAACCAGTTAGGGTACATATCAGTTTTACCTTGCCAGATTACACCCACCAGTCGATCCACCCTTGATCTAAATCCACCCTTCTTAAAAACCGTACGATCCTGCTAGGCTGGGTGGGGCCAATCTGGAAGGGGACAAGGGGACGGGACAATTGTCCTGGTGCAGTATAAAAAAGGGACAATATCCTCCCCACACCTGGTTTTTTCTCACCGATCATTAGTAGCCACCCGGTATTCCCACCTCGCTTTGATTACCCGCTAATGTTTATGGCTTTCCTTTTATCGTGCCTGATTACAGCGTGGTTTCCAAATGTTTTCCTTCCCCTATTCGATTCCTTGTACCGCCTCCCTCTCTTCGATCCAGATTGAGACCAGAGGAGGCCATCGACCTGGGACAACGAGTAAGAAGAACGCGGGCGGAGCCGATGAAGAAGGCGGGTCTCCTCTCGCCATCCTGAGCACCGGCAATCCAGCCAGCGACGTCCACACCGAGCCGTCCCTCCACGCCCTCCGCCGCAACCCATCGACGTTGCGGGACCCTAGCACTACCTCCACGTTTTGGGCCAGGGTTTAAGTCGGCTCTAGCGGTCTCCGTGATGGCGGCGCGAGCGACTCTGGACATTGGTTGACGGCGGCGGCGTGAAGCAACGATGGCGTCGAGGTGTGTTGACTGCGGCGGCGGGGAGCGACGAAGGCGTCGTTCGTGGGCGCCCGCGACAGAGCGGCAATGCCTAGGAGTTGCCGGATCCGGCCCTTCTCTGGCTAGGACTACTTTGAGGTATTATCCTCTCTTCTCTTCTCCCGTTGTGATTTTATTCAGTCTGCCGTGACAACCGCCGCTGCTTTCGTGCCGGTCATGCCCCTGCCGCTGTACAACAAGCGTCTGATACTTCTGTGATGGAATCCATCAGATCGGTGCTTGCTTATTTCTATAGTAGTTGATAAGAGATTTGTTTCGAGCCCAATTTTTTGCAATGTCTGCAAGTACACTAATTCGATTCACAATATTTTTTTAATGCGCAGATCATCGAAGTGTGCCAGTTGTAGCTTTTTTAATGCAACAAACTAATTGTTAATAAATACTACTTCATTTCCCAAGCAACAATGTTTTATATGCCAGGCCTCTTTTCTCTACAACTAATTTTTATTGATCGACTTAAGAATGGTGAATCAATATGCGTTTAATATTCTACTGATACTATGTTTCAAGATTTTTTTTTAATCTTTTAGCACCACATTCTTTATGTGTGTGTCCAACAATATATAAATGGTTAAGCAAGTGCCGCACCGATCAGGTGAGAATTAAGGATAAAGCTATGAAGAGGATCAGTGGTGGTTTTCAGTTGAATTGTTGTCCAGTTCTGACTCCATACCTTCTTTAATGGAGGCAGCAGACATTGTTATTCTTTTTAGCTGCTAACTCTGTTGGTTAAATCTTGTTTCTGGGAGGATGCTAACATTGGCAATCCATGTAAATCTCAGATATATACCTTGTGGAAGTGCAAAGGTCTCTAATGATGAATAGTAAGTCTTATCTGTCACACCCTCAGTTGTGAAAAATTTATTCTTTCATGTATATAGGTCATGTGAATGAATATTTGCATGAATGACAAACTAAGCATTGGAATTTTGAACCAGTGTATTTTGCAATCCCTTTATCTGCTGGTAAACATAACAATTTATTTTTTAATGTACTATTCGTAGATTATTTTGTAGCTGGACAGCATTTTAGTTCTATATGGCACAGACCTGAAGCAATTCAACACACTGTTCTGCCACCAAAGCTAGACATTTGCCAGGCTTCCCAAGGTGAATTTTTATCCCTGCACCTATTTTGGAATTATTTAATGTTACGATGACATGATGAATTCTTAGGTGATTGTAGACGGATTGATGCTGAAATTATGTTTTTCCCTACTTGTGGATTATTCTATACTTGCACGTTGTTTAAACAGCTGACCAAAAACACCATCTACCTGAATCAAGTCTTATCGAAATGCTCAGCTTGTCTGATCTCGTGTGATCTTTATCCTATGGCAGAGGCGCCTGGCGACCCGGACATGCCCATGAGTCATAGCTAAGGTATATTTCTTTTTTTTTTGGTTACTTGTTGCATTCTCGTGCTTCCTGTGTCGAAGCCAACTCAGGTACTAAGTAGTACTGGCTGAAAATAAATCCTTTTGTCTCACATATATGTTGCGGATGAGAACACGGATGCTTTGATCCAGTGCTCTTATGCCGAGTCCATGTATGTGGATTTGATGACCAAACTTGAGCAAACAGATTTTTCCATACATATTGATGCATGTGTAAAATTAGAGTAAAAATAGCGTGTCAGCTAAAAATAGAATGTTTGGCCAAACATTTTTATTTTACTGATGGTATGCATGTACTATTACTCCTGGGATTTTTTATCTTAATGCAAAGGAGGCAATCTATGACATTTCCTAAATTATCCCCCCAGAATCCTTTTTGGGTGCCTTGCTTGTTAACTTCTGGGTTTTTTTTTTCGATTTATTATTGTTGACAATTTAAGGACTATGCAAAACTGACACAGATGATCTGCTGGAGAGCGACAATGGAACTAATTGCAAGGAGATCAGGTTTTCATGTAAGCCAATGTATGACTAAAGCTCTCTTTTCTTACTTAGGTTTTATTAATCTAACCACCAAACCAATTGCTAACATTTTTATTGGGGGATAAGCTGCTTAAGTTTTGGCATAATCCTTCAGAAATTCACCAAACCAATGTTAGGTATGACTAAAGCTCTCTTTTCTTACTTAGGTTTTATTAATCTAACCACCAAACCAATTGCTAACATTTTTATTGAGGGATAAGCTGCTTAAGTTTTGGCATAATCCTTCAGAAGGGGACTCGAACTAGCAAATAACACATACAGTTTATGAGTGCTATGGAAAAGCTAACAAAAATTATGTTAGGTAGGGGAATTACAGAAATTCACTCTTAAGAAATGTTTATTGGCCGACAACCAGCACACGGCTCCAAACCGGCGTTTTCCAAAAACACACCAAGGATACGTACGTAAGAGTCTAATCATAGTGTGGCCGATGCTTTCGCGTTGTCCAATACCGTGGAACACGGCTTTCAGGAAAGTTTATTCACCTTGGCCAAGGGTGCACAAATTTCCCCATAAGGTGGTCCAGTCCTCCCTATCGTCATAGTTTGGACCGTCCCACTAAAGGTTCCGTACCTACTTCGTACCACCACGGCATCCCTCGGACATCACCAGGGGCTTCACAATCATAATAACATGGCCAGTCATAAATGCCGGATCTCGAACACCTACCAACGAACGAGTCTTCTCCTGGGACTCCGTTGCAATCTCCTGCCTCCGGGGGGGTACCGGGTGAGTACTAGTAGGGTGTGGTTCCAATCCCGTGCCCATTCACGACTTGTGGCTGCACGTAAGGTGCTAGGCAAAGGCGGCACAAGAACCGGTCCTTATACGACCGAACCAGTCATCTTCAATAGCCAATCCATACGTGGAAGGGCATCCCAGAGATAGGGTTGCACTTATTATTATCCCACCATTTGCACATTACGCACTCCACCAAAACACACACATTTACACGAAAATCATGTGAGCAATATTAACTAAACACATGGTGATAGTCCTAAGCAGTGAGCATATCAACAATCATTAATTAAATTAATAATGTTGATTCCTAGGGTTAACAAGGATACAGGATATAATCAAGCCACGGCAGGCAATCAAATATTGCATAGGACTATTCTAGCATTTAAATTCATTTAAATTCCATGCAATTTATTTATAAACAGCTCTAATTAGGATATTTGCAAACATAGGATCGATATGATCAAAGGAGTTAGACTTGCCTTCACCAAGCTCTTCCTCTTCTAAATCCTGATCCTCAGTCTCTTCGTCTTGATTATCTATCGAGTTATCAAAAGATAAATCTACCGCTTGCAAACAATGTAACAGGCAATAAATCAAAGAAAATCCAAATAAAACCAGAGGGGAGTTGGTTTTGGTGGCACTGGATAGAATAGGATTTTAGATGAATTTTGGCGCAAGGTTCGCCAAAATTGGAGTTAAGATGAAAAAGATATGGATTTTTGAAGTTTGAATGATTTGATTTAAAGGATTTTAGCTTGATTAATTTTGTATGAGAGATACATAATTAATCAGAGGCTAAGAAAGGTTGGGAAGTGTTAAGGTAGTGTTAAGATATTTTTAGGAATTTTCTGGGATTTTTCTGATATTGGATATGTGCTCGAAATGGGTTTCTGTGTACAAATCCGGGTGTACGTAGCAATTACAGAGGCTTTGTGAGACTGACGTGTGGGGTCAGCGGGGCCGGTGCGCTGTGCGTGCACTGTTTCGTGGGCTCGGTTCATGAGTGCTGTGGACCGGAGGGGCATGCGGCTGGTCCACGGTGCACTGGGAGCACCACATGGCGGTGGCGACCCGGTCGTCGCGGGCCCGCGTGCCGACGTGGCGGCCACGTCGGACGTCGGCGCGACGCGGTCAAGGCGCAGGGGCGGACGGCGGCACGTGGTGACGACCTCGCCGGAATCGTCGTCGGCGGCCGCTACAGGCGACGAAAGGGGGCGCGAAATGGATGACGGAGCTCTACTTGGAGCAGTGAAGGCGGCGGTGGGTGATGTCGTCGACGAAGTCGGCGGGAGTGGCGGCGCGACGTCGCCGGAGATGGGCGGCGCGCCGGCGAGCAAAGGGGAAAAGGTGAGGGAGTGCGCGGGGCTTGAGTGCGAACAGTCGCGAGTGTGCGCGCGAGGAAGGTGAGTCGTTCTGGTGGAACGTCACGGCCGGGATGGCCGGAAAGACGGCCGGCGACGAGGTCGCGCGGCGGCGGCGTGTGGCGCTCGACGCGGAGGTGCGCGCAAGCGGAAAAGGAGAAAGAGAAGTGGTGCGGGAGAGAGAGAAGAGGACAGGGAAGCTCACCTTGAGCTCGGTCGGGCCGGAGAGAGATAGGAGATGGCCGGCGACGGAGAAGACGGTGGCTAGGGTTACGGCATCGATCTCCTCGCTCAGGGCACGGCTGCGGACGAGATGAGCACGGTGAGGTTGAGCGCGGAAAGGAGAAGCTAGAAGAGGGAGAAGTTGCGGGACTCACCGGAAAGGAAAGGAGAGCTCGACGGAGTTCTCGCCGGAATGAGAGAGAGAGAGGGGAAAAGTGAGCGTGCGAGCTCGGGAGTGGAAAATGGAGCGGAAATGAAATGAGAAAGAGGAAGCAGGGGTCTGCCCTTGCTTTATGGAGCTCAAAGGCGGTGCGGAGCAGTGCGCAAAGGCGGTTCTCCGGCGATATTTCCCTCGCCGGAGTAAATGCGTGAAGCGACGTGCAGAGGCGGTGCGCGACCGGATGCGACGGCGGTGACGCGCGAAGAGAGCTTCTGCAATGCTCGGGACGCGACGGAGCGAGGGGGAAAACGAGCTGTGGCTGACGGAAGCGGGATGGAGTTCGCCGGTCTTCGAGGAAACTTGACGCGCGCGTAACTCAGGGGGGAATGGGCGTGCCTGAGCGATGGGATGGGTCGAGGAGTCGGTGGCGCGGCACGTGCAGCTCATGGCGTCGACCCTGGAGCTCGACAAGACAACGGCGGTGAGGGAGCAGCGCGGTATGGGCGCGAGCGCGATTTGCGCTGGCGCGGCTGGAGGTAGACGACGGGCTTGGGGCCCACGCGTTAGCGACACGGGAGAGAGGGAGACGGGCCGTGCGCAGCTGGGCCGGGGGAGAGGAGAAGTGGGCTGCGACGGGCCAGGCATGGGAGAGGAAGAAAGAAAAGGGATCTGGGCCGGCGGGGAAGGAAAAGAAAAAGGGGCGGCCCGAGAGAAGAAAAGGTTTGATCTTTTTGCTGGGATTGATTTTGAATGAATTTTGAATTCATTCAAAAGGAAGGGATTTAAACCAAGGCACAACCAAGACAAGAAAAACACGAACATGCGCATGGGTGAATTTATGCAAGCTTTAAAATTCAAAACTTTTGGGGTTTTGCTACTAACTAAAGCTAACAAGTTGCTTTTAATTTGGAAAATTTTAAAAAGTTCAAAATTTTAGTGATTTTTGACAACGGGCAAAAACACGGGTCGCTACAATTAGATTTTCATTTTTTTTTAAAAAATGCACATTTCCGTCAAAAAAAAAACAAATGGCACAAATATGGAGAAAATTTAGGCAGTAGAGAATTTTAGAACATAACAGATTAATCATGTGATGGATCAAGTTTTAATGCACTAAATTCTTAGTTGCAGCGACAGGTAAGACACAAGAAAAATCAGCAAACTTGATCATGACAGTTTCGATGAAAAATTTAACTTTAACCACCTATTATGAGACCCGCCCACGTAATCATTCCGGACAGTACCAAGATAATATAGAATATAAGATACAATGCTAAGCACTAAACAGAAGTGGTTGATTGAGATGAAAAATTTTACCTTCAGATTAATGTACTTCCTTCTACCAGCAGAAGCAATCCTATAGCATCAGCACCCTTCTCTCGAATCAGCGAAAGATCATTCGCTAGTGTCTCTAAGAAGACAACGTTGCTATCGTCCAACACATGACACCCATCGGTAAGGATATGCACACAATGCCTTTTTGCTATCCTCTCACAAGCAACTTTGATAGGTAACCGAACAGACTAAAAAAAAAAAGAATAATTTCTGTGAAGCTCTACATACCAAAGAACAATATGGCACTCTCGAAATCTGAAAAATTGTGGCATAATCTAAACCAATATAACACATCACAGAAAGCTTAGCCAACCTGCTAGTAGATCAAGTCGGGAGTGAACACCTCCATCAACTCAATAAGGTGCAGAGTACCATTGTTGAAATATTCTTTGATGTACTTGAACCCCTCTATGTCATAAATTTTACCAAAGGCAAGAGCAATATCCAGAAGCTTAGCGCTACAGAAAGAAGGAAAGCAGCTCCATCTATGTCAGAGAACATATAGTATGCAGTTCTAATGGTTACAACAATGGCAACGAAATATTAGGTGTCCAAAGAAAAAAATAAGGCAAGATCGGATAATGATGTGCTGAAAAATATTGGTTGTAATGATAAACCTTCTTACGCAGCCTGATGTGCCAAAAATTATTAGTTGTAATGATAAATCATCTTACACATCCTGATGTGCTGAAAAATTGTTAGTTGTCCAAAGAAAACTAAGTGTTACCATTAATCAGAAAAACAACAGAAATGATTCATTAGGGCATACCGGACTAATCCAGAAAAACAACAGAAATGAAGACACTTATAATAGCCAGGCAAACCATGGCACACAACTAATCTGTAGCTCAAAGCTATCAAAGTCTTCAGATTGCATACCATTTATGAGGTTACTTAATGAAAACAAAAGCCATTCAGATCCCAAATAAATAAATAAAAGCACATCACCATCTCGTGCAATGATTTACCAGGAGCAGATCATCTATCATTTAACAAAAGGATATATGTACCCACTGTTCTGCCAAGTTATTGAAATCCATCACCATAATACACACTTTCGGAGATTCCTTGCAACTTGGGACCTCTTTGCTTTTCTGCACATGAGAAAAGAAAAACCCAACTAAGAGAAAAATATAGAAACACAGGAAAACAGTTGATGATCTAGTTTCCATGTTGTACATGTACAGATGGGAAAAGAAACAAAGGAAATTAGAGGTGATTTAATGTATCCAAATAATGAAGCCGGTACCGTCATATTGGCACACCAATGTTCAGACCCAATTGAAGTTGCAACCGATAGCCATGTGTGTCCTATTTCAGTTAGATTTGAGCTGCATTAGTCAAGGACAAAGCACCAGGTCAACTACAGCTCATCATACCATGCATGTTATCACAATCCCACTATGCAGGATTAATGCAGAGAAGCTCATCAGACCATATTACGGTGCTGGTGGCATATTATACGAGCTACAAAGGAATAATGCAGTACCAGCCAACAAAATACACCATCTGGGTATATTGGTTTTCTCAGACCATCATGTACCTAAAAACCGTGCAACTTTTGAATATCACAAAATAGCCAAATCAGTTAATACTGTTAGATTCTTTATTTAAAGAAAATAAAGCATCGCTCACTGGCAGCGTGTCGCTCTCCTGGAGAATCTCATACCTGTCATTATCATATTACCAATTCCTCCAATTGTTTTTACCACCGACATCATCACTACTAAATAAGGTAGCAGTCAATAGAGGATACACCATGGTGGCTGAAAATTTTGCAAATAACCAATAAACTGAATAAATTATGCTGATCAATTTGAAAGCAGATAGACATCATAGACCATTATTTCCAAGGGGCAATTGCCTAAATTGTTGAACTCTCCAAAATAAATAAAGCAAATCAAGTAATTTTGATTTTGAAACACATGATAAAAACACGATCCAACAAAAAAATATTGTACTGTGTAGAGATCCCGGTCAGAGCAATAATTTTACAAAAGCAAAGCAAATTGACGCAGATGGCTTTCCTTCACTGCTCCAGAAAGGAGGAATCGAGAAAAACTCACCTTGCCGGGTGGCCTGTTAGTCATAGTTGAGCGCCCACTGGTTCTTGGATTGATCAAAAATAGTTCACCACCTAAGATTCACATGCGTTGTGGCCAAACAGCAAAGTGACCGAGCATCAGGGCTCCAAGTTCCATGGTTGAGATGCAGCTCCATTGTACAACACTGCATCACGGGCATGTTCCTTCAGCGAATTAGAATATGATTTCAATGAACTGCAAACCTGGAGATATGTCTCTTAACATAATCAAACGGGCAACATCATTCTGGTAGCTTAAAATCATACAAAACAAACAAGATTGTGATGAAACATTCAGGAAAAAAAAAAAAAAACGGAATTGCTAACCTTCAGTTTTAACGATGCTTGCTTTGGGAACCAGTGGCACGGGAACACCAACTCCCTCACCACGTTGTTGCTAGGTGCACTGGCATTAGCTGGATTGAGTACTACATGTCGGATGTACGCACGGTAGCAGGGACTTCGCGTGACCCATCTGAACAAAAAGAAAGAACATCTAGCACAGCAGGTTTACGCGGATCTGCAGCGCGTCCGGCAAAATACCAGATTACCAGCGAATACTGTAGCGCGTTCGGCAGAATCTGAAATTGACAGAATAGAGACTGAATCTTTCATCACAGCGTCTGATAGGGCAACCTGAAGCGCTTCATTAAACGACTCAAAGGGCAAAAATCTCACCGTGATCCAAACAAGAACAGGATCCTGATCACCCAGACACCCACGACGCTTCCTGGACGAGGATCAAACACATGAATCCCTGGCCAAACCTGGACGCCGCCACCAGTTGCAGACGCCGTGCGAAGGTCGACGAAACCTACATCACCAGGACTCGATCAACATGACTATCACCTGTGACTGCACCCGAGGAAATCTCATGGATCCCGATTAACCTGTTTGATCTTCATCAGCCAACGATTGCACCTGCCACCCCGAGATGAGACGATGGTCGTGGAACAGATGAAATCGGTGATGGAATGGAATTCAAATTTGCCGTCAAAAACGGAAGGCAATCACGATTAGAGGAAATCGAGGAGGTGTGAATTGCGGCTGGGTAGAAAATAGCGAAAAGAATTTCGGCCGAAATTCGCCGAAATCTCGGTTTATCGGCCCATTGCGGTAAAATGATGTATCGGCCCAAATATTTCGGCCCAATTTAAATTTTTTTTTGACCCGGCAGAGCCCACACAGCCTGTTTATTCATCTCCATGGGGTTAAAAGAGCCGGCGAAACCCTAGCCGCCCGGAATTCATTTCTCTCTCCTCCCCGATGTCTAGTCCACACTCGTGAGTCCCTCCGTCTCTTCACGTTCCCCACTCAGATCCGGCCATGGATGATGCTCCCAGCCGCAATGAGCGAGACGTAGATGGACTGGGACGAGCAGGCCGTGTTGATGGTCGCAGGACAGTAGCTGATGCCGGTGCCGGCACCTTGGACATGGGTTTGTGCATTACAACTTGACTAGCAATCCAAAGATTAGAAACTGATCATCAAGAGAAGGTGGCAGATCCTTTTGGGGCTATGATGGATGTTGCACTCTTTGATGATACTAACCCAATCACAGATTGGCTTAATGGATCCATGGCTGAATCACAACCAATTCTTGATGAGGCAGATGGCCGTCCTTCTCATGAGCTGCGTCGTGAAGCATGGGAAGCTAGTCTTGCAGGAAAGAGAAAACGTGACAATGGTGTGAAGAAGAAAAGGCACAGGAAGCAGCCAAATGAGGATCTGGAGGCTGAATATGTTGGAAGTGACAGCGACACAACGACTCCATGCGACTTGGAAACGGTGGACTCTAGCTCCAGTGGTGATGAGACCCGTGAGGATGATGAATGCGGTGACGGTGCCTCTGAGGATGGCGAAGGAGAAGCGCAAGGGCAAGGTGAAACAACAGACCAAAACCAAACAGGTGAATGGGTGAATGACATATTGCCGTGTAGCTTATATATTTGTGCTTTCTAATCCTTCATGGCTTTTACTTGTTTTAGGCGAGGACAACACCAATCAGCCTGTAAGGAACTGTCGGAAGAAGACTGCAAACATACACAGCCTTATCTATGGTGATGCCATATTCTTGCAAAAAATGTTTTCCAAAGATTTGAGTTTGTTATGATTACAAAAACTTTTATTCATGCACTTTTATTCATGCACTTCTATTCATGTTTCAGGTAGCAAGAAATAGGACTGCACCAGACATCTGGGGGATCAAGCTATTTTGGCATCACAATCAAGAAGTAACTTTTGGATATATATTGACTAGTCAGTTAGTTCTTAACATAGACTGGTGTTTTGGAGGCTCGGACTTGTAACTTTGAAGTCCTGGAGCCTTGTTACACTAAAATAGGTTAATTGCACAAAATTGCAAGCATATAACTTGTATGAATATGCGTTTACGCATGGACAGTTGTGAATTTTGGAGGCTGCCTGCATGTTAGCATTGCCGTAATGCCCTGAGAGTTGGGACGATTAAAATATTTAATATGTTTGTCTCCTGATTTCCAACGCCGAAATTTCGCCGAAATTCGCCGAATTTTGTTCAAATTTTTCAGATTTTTTCGGACCAAATTTCGGACAAATTTTGGTCAAATTCAAAAATTCGTTTGAAAAATTTTGGCCCGAAATTCCGGAATTTCGGCGAATTTCGTGAATTTCGTTGTTATCGTTGGGTCCCGAAATTTTTTTAATACCGATATTCTGAACTATGGTAGATAACAACTCACGGTGAGAAAAGTATTATCGATGTCAGGTTTTTTTTCACGTACAATGACGCCGTGCGTCACGCTCCTTCACGGGGCCATCGTTCCGAAATTAGTAAGGCAAGATCCAAGGGAGGTTTAGATGGGCTACTGCTGCGTTGGTGGAGTACGGCCAGCAGTTGGACCGCTGTGTACTGCTGCGAGAGACGGCAGGGTTTCTTTTTTCTTTTTACGTACCAATAACATGTGCAGATGAAGAAGTGCCCAAACACGTGCCACGTTCCGAAACTTTTTGACGTTCCAAAACTACAAAAATGTGCCACGTACCAAAAATAAATATGTTAACGGTCCAAGATAAGGAACGTGGCCCTTGTGTGATCGATCGTGGCACAAATTTGTTGTCCCTTAATTTCCTCTCCTCACATAGCCAAAAAAAAAACATGTGAATGCATGTCATATCCTTCCTGTAACGTATAGCCATGTGACACGCTTGGCACAAATTTTCGATCATGTTTTTTTGGTTTTGACTATAACCGACACGAGTATGAGACCATAAAAGTCAGAAGCACAACGTATATTACATCATTTGAGTTTCCAAAAATAATAACTGATAATAAGACTTCATTTTCTGCCTCGAGATCTGCTAAAATGGACGGCCCGCTGGCGTGAGATCTTCATTTAACAGGATATTGGTGCCAATGATAAACCAAATCACACAACAATGACACAAATTAACTGTTGGGTAATTTGGATTTTCCTTCAATCCTCGCGCATATCACACCACCTCTTGTGTACAAGCATGTACACCGACAAGTGGCATGTCCACACAAATGATCGTTTAATACATGATTGTTTTTTGCAAACACTCAAAGGCATTGCAAGTCATTTTTATGGAAGAAGAATCTCAAAATGAGCCGTGTTTGAGCGCATAGCGTTTAGTCCGAGCCCCATTGCTCAAAAACCAGCAGCATGCTTTTTAATTACTCCTTAATATGGAGTATGTAAGAGAAACTGTGTTGGAAGTTCTGAATCAGTTGCAACAATCATGTATTGACAGGAAGGATAGTCCACATGTATTCTTGCACAGAAGAGAAATGACAACTGACATATTGATTAGAAACGTAAGCTAGCAATTCCAGGTGAATTGCGCCAGACTGTCTCAGTTGTTAAGCTTGTCTCCGACGATCTCCGGGCGAAGGAAAACATCGGTAAGGACGGTCTTGGAATGCAGTGCAGCCTTGAGAATCTCAATACCCTGAAGAAAAACAGGAAACTCAACACAGTTAACTGCAAGTTCATAACTTCATTACCAGTTACCACGAAAAGTAACTAAAATGTAAAATGAAGGAATGGATTGAAGAGGCAGTAGCAAAACTGATCACCTCCTTATGTCCGAACTGCACATTCTTCTCCTGGAGTATGCCGAGGCGGTCGGAGGAGAGCACGCCGAGAGCACCCGTAAGAAGATCGGCGCAGGGCGTGGGCACGACGGTAAGATCGTCCATCACAACATACGTCTTGTTGCCCCGGACGAAACCCGGCGCCTCCTCGCCATCTTTGGTAAAAACGGGCGGTGCGTACAGGGCGTCGTCAGACATCTTTCTGCCGCAGGATGGGCAACGAGTGGCCGTCGAGTCCGTCACGTAGCAGCCACGCTTCTCAGATGGGCAGCATGTCTTGTTCAAGCAAGTGAACAGTCTCAAACGCGGAAGGAAGCTGTGTGGGATGCGGGCCGCGGGTGAGATCAGGTTGTGCCAAAGAAGCAAGAGTCTGTTCACAACAGGCTGCGTGAAAGCGGGATCCATGTCCCAAACGCTGCTGCAGATGTTGTCGACGGAGCCGTCCGTCGGCTTCACCAGTCTGGAGACGGTAACGAGCGGCAAAGTGAGCAGCGAGAACAGGAAGTCGACGACATCCTTGCCAGCCTCTGCGAACACCACGCGCTGAGCCTTGGTGTCCATCCAGAGCTTCAAGCTTGCATTGTTCGAACTCTGGAGGTTGGGCGTTGCTGCAGCCATCTGAATAAACTCTGGAGGAACAGAACGGAATGGTGACTGCAAGATGTAAGTTGAGGAACTCGGATTGGAAGTAGAGGAGAGATTCCAGAAAAGGCTAAATGGATGGAAAGGCAAATGCTTTTGTTGGTGCTTTCTAGGTACCTATTTTATATGACAAATATGGTGTTTTTAATACTTTATTATGTCATTATTGCTAACAATTAACCCCCATTATCATATATATGCGTAGTTTCTGTGTATTCGGAAGGATTTGCAGGAAATAGGTGAACATTGAGAGACTACGGATAAGAGCTGCCGGAGGCCCGAAGAACGGAGAAATTGGAGACCGTGCCGGTCGGCACGGCCTTGTGCCGACCGGCACCACGGAGATCGAGCCCAAACATGAAGCCCACTCGGAGAATATGGAGCCCAGAAGAAATATCAGAGTCGGAGTCGGTGAAATCCAGCCCACAATCGGAAGGAACTATAAAGAGAAGATCGGGGGTCGCGAAACGGGAGAGACGAGAAACATACGGAGGTTTTGACCTAGGTTGAAGGTTGTGGCGGCGAAGACGGCGATCACCGATCAACACCACCAAAAAGGAAGATTGTGCAGACCGGCACGCCACTGTGCCGATCGGCACCTGTGGGACCACGCCGAAATTCCGCGTCCTATTGTAGCCATGTTCATGTGTTGCAGTATGATGCGTGAGTAGATCTCATATTCTCTCCGTGGCGAGGGAAATCTGGTTATGTAACTCTCACACTTACAATACTCTTTTGATGTGTTCAGTCTATGTGATGCTTCTATTTCGTATCTGATCAATACGTTATTATCACATGGTGCAAGAAACCAGTGGGGAACTATTAACCCTTGTCGTGACAGGGCGAGAGGAGAACGAAACCACCATGTCTTGTAGAATACTAAACCTATCAATCGACCATTAATTAGAGTTGCATGCCAGTGCCCAAAACCATAGGAGAGAATCCTTTCATAACATTGTTACAACCGTAGGCTCTTTCATCTCTAGTTGTTAATCATCCTTTCCACACACATCCTTTGCTATATTAATTTAGTAGTTTAAATAATAGTTTAAGTCCCGCTTATTCTCTGTGGTTCGATATTAAACCTTGGGATACTCTAAGAGAAAAAGTGCTACAACTGTACACCGTCCTCTTGCGGTATATAAGTGGGTGCGTACAAACAACCAACAAGCACGTTTTCTGGCGCCGTTGCCGGGGAGCAAGCCAGTTCTTTTACTATTTATTTATTCTACTAACCTCTAATCCTCTCTTTCTAGTTTGTTTTTGTGTTTTCTTTCTGTGTTTTCAGGATGGGTACTCCTGAGCCGACTCATACGGTTAGGGAGCATTCACTACCGTCTCCGGGAACTTCTGATTCCGCAAACTTCTGATGAGAAAGTTACTGCTTCGTCATACGTTCTCAACCCGACCATCATCAGTATGGTCGAGAACAGCAAATTCTCTGGGACGAAGGACGAGAATCCGTACACACATCTGCAAGATCTAGAAGTTCTCTGTCAGACCTTTAAGCATGAGGAAGTGCCTCAGAATTGGTACATATGGTTGCTATTTCCGTTTTCTCTAGATGGAAGAGCCAAGGATTGGTATAAGTCTGCAGCCCGAGAAGCTAAAGGAAACTGGGATAAGCTTGTGGGAAATTTCTGTTTGCATTTCTTCCCGCTTCCGTGCAGAAACTGAGAAGAGAGGTGGTTAACTTTGAGCAATTGAAAGAAGAAACCCTCACGCAAGCATGGTTACGCTTCCAATCTTTATTGAAGCAAGGCCCCGATTTGGGCATGGATGATAACTTGACTGCTCAGACATTCTACATGTCTCTTGAAGGAACCTCCAGGATGCATTTGGATAGTTCGGCTGGAGAGAGTTTCCTTGATTTGACTGCTACTGCAGGTCTGGATCTTTTGAGTAAGATATCGAAGACTAAAGCTATGCATAGGCATTGGGAAGAATTCCAAGAAGATCCAATTCCCCCTGAAAGGTCGACGCTAGCAAAAGGTTCTTTGGATTTGAAAGCTAAAGCGGAAAGCTGTACAGTATCCGAAGTCGAATTAACAGTAAGAACAGAAGAACCAGCGCAAGGTGATCTGAAAAGACCAAGACTGGAGGAGGTGCCGACCGGCACAGCTTCTGTGCCGATCGGCACACTTGAGCCCTCCGTGCCGACCGGCACAAATCCTGTGCCGACCGGCACGGTGCCTGCTGTTAAAAGGATTTCAAAGACCAAAGCTACAATATTAGAGGAGCATGAAAACGGCTTCGTGAATAAATTTTCAAGACCAGTAAGAGATCCAACCTTGAGCAACGCTAAACCGTTGGACGAGTTTGAACCGTTGGATTGGGTTCCTATAGATTTCAGCTCAAATCTCCTAAGCATGAGGAGAACATATGACCCAAGGTATGCCTCTGCTACAGGAGTTCAGTATAACTTCCCTAAAAACACTAGAACTTCGGAAATACTGGACAATGTCATCATTGGAGAAGTATTAGGGAAGTTGTACAAGGATGATATGGAAATTGACCAGATGGAGGTTCAGCAAGCAAAGAAGCTATTTGATAGTTGTTTTGTTCCGTCGCCATATGAAGGATTATGCGGAGTATATGCAGTTAGCCTTACGGAACGAACGGAAGTTGATCCTTACATACCGTGCGAAATCGGACATAGAAGCTTTCCTAAGGCGCTATGTGATTTTGGTTCCCGCGTCAGTTTGATGACGTATGAAGCATTCATGGATATGCCTTATGACATAAAAGGAAGATTGCTAGGAACCGAACTTGAGTTAATTATGACGGATGGAAGGAGAACTAAACCACTGGGAGTTATCAAGGATCTGAACATTGAGGTAAAAAATAATGCTATACCAGTGGATATTTTTGTTCTTGATAAAGGTGAAGTGGGAGTTGAAGACATTATTTTGGGAAGACCTTTCTTAAAGCTTGTACAAGCCGTTATCGATGCTAGAGAAGGTCACCTAAAATAGACTCTGGGCGGAGAGGAAGTCCTCTTTGAATTCGAAGACCCACCCGTCGTTCAAGAAAGTGAAGACCCACCCTCTCTCCAAGAATTCTTTACAGAAAAGGATGAAGACATCACTCCAGGATACTCAGATCCTTTGAATAAACTGTTTGAAGAGTCAGATAGAGAAGAGGCCGAGATCCAAGATGGTGCCGACCGGCACGCTCCATGTGCCGATCGGCACAGTAATGGTGCCGACCGGCACGAGTGCGAAAATCCGCAATTTGAGCCTTTGGGTAATTTGGATCCTGGTGCAGCACCAGAAGTAGAACAGAAGCCACTTCCTGACGGTCTAAGGTACGAATACTTAGGCAAAGATAAAACTTATCCCGTCATCGTCAATAGCGCTTTGAATGAAGAAGAGACAAAATGATTGCTTGCTGTCCTGAGAAAATACAAGAAAGCGATCGGATATTATCTTGATGATATCAAAGGAATAAGTCCGGCTTTTTGCACACATAAGATCAATCTTGAAGAATCAGCCAAGCCAGTTGTTGAAGGCATGCGACGACTGAAGGAAGGCATGAAGGAAGTTGTGAAAAAAGAAGTGCTGAGACTTCTTAATGCAGGAATGATTTATCCTGTTGCTGATAGTGAATGGGTCAGTCCGGTACATTGCGTACCAAAGAAAGGAGGACTCACAGTTGTGCCTAATGAGAATAATCAGTTGATCCATCAACGAACAGTTACGGGATGGCGAATGTGCATTGATTACAGGAAACTGAATACCGCTACAAAGAAAGACCATTATCCACTACCGTTCATCGATGAGATACTTGAAAGGTTAGCCAAGAACTCCTATTTTTGCTACCTCGATGGTTATAGTGGTTTCTTTCAAATTCCTGTTAGACCTGAAGATCAGCATAAGACCACTTTCACTTGTCCTTATGGAACTTATGCTTATCGACGAATGCCATTTGGCCTTTGCAACGCACCAGCTACATTTCAGAGGTGCATGAATGCTATATTTGCTGAATTCATTGAAGAAATTATGGAGGTATTTGATTTCTCTGTTCATGGTATTGATTTTGATCACTGCTTAGCAAATTTAGAGAAAGTACTAAGAGGTGCGTAGAAGTTGATTTAGTTCTTAATTGGGAGAAATGTCACTTCATGGTAACCGAAAGGATTGTCTTGGGCCATGTTATTTCTAACCGAGGCATTGAAGTAGACAAACTAAAATATCCACAGTGGAAAAGTTGCCACCACCTACTGATCTTAAAACGCTGCGAAGTTTTCTTGGACATGCCAATTTTTATCGCAGATTTGTCAAGGATTATTCAAAGATTGCTAAGCCATTGACGGAATTGCTGCAAAAGGACGTTGAATTTGAGATGAATGATGAAAGACTTACTGCTTTCCGGAAGTTGAAAGAAGCATTATGTTCTGCACCTATTATGCAACCTCCGGATTGGAATTTACCTTTTGAGATTATGTGCGATGCAAGTGATTATGCAGTAGGAGCGGTTCTTGGACAACGAAAGGAAGGTAAAGTGCATGCTATCTACTACGCTAGTAAAACTCTTAATGAAGCCCAGATTAATTATACAACAACAGAGAAGGAGATGCTAGCTGTTATATTTGCTTTTGAGAAATTTAGATCCTACATCCTCAACTCTAAGGTTATTGTTTATACGGATCATGCTGCTATTAGATATCTTGTCTCTAAAAAGGAGTCGAAACCTAGATTGCTTCGTTGGGTTTTGATGTTGCAAGAATTTGATTTGGAGATTAGAGACAAGAAAGGGATTGAGAATTCAGTAGCAGACCATCTATCTCGTTTGACGCTTGAGAACAAGGAAGGATGCATTGGTGATGCCATGGCGCAAGAGCAGCTTTTTCAAGTCAAGGACCACCGAGAATCATGGATGCAAGACATCGTAAATGGGTTCACAAGAAACTTGAATAACTATAGCAAGAATTCAAGACGGAGGATTGATAGTGAAATGAGGAAGTTCATATGGGATGATCCTTATTTATATCGATATTGTGAAGATGGAGCCGTTCGAAGGTGCGTACCTCGTGACGAACGCGGAAGCATATTGGAAAAGTGCCACTCATCTGAGTATGGTGGACATTATGGGCATTTTCGAACACAAGCGAAGGTTTGGGCTAGTGGATTTTATTGGCCTACGATGCATGAAGACGCAAAGAGGTATGTTGCTAGATGCCCCCAATGCCAAAGAATTGGAAATGTTAAAGCTCGTAATGCTATGCCTTTAAAGTATAATTTGCAAGTTGATATATTCGATGTTTGGGGCATGGATTTTATGGGACCGTTTGTTAATTCTCATGGCTATGAATATATTCTGGTTGCTGTGGATTATGTCTCAAAGTGGGTAGAAGCAATACCATGCAAAGTCAGTACAACTCATGAATCCAAGCAGATGTTGCATGAGTGCATATTTCCAAGATATGGTGTCCCTAGAGTTATTATAACAGATGGTGGAACTCATTTTACTGGAACTGAGTTTACTAAAACCTTGAAAAAGATGGGTATTGAGCATCGAATTGGAACAGCCTATCATCCGCAGACCAATGGTCAAGCAGAAACTTCTAATAAGCAGTTGAAAGGAATTCTGCAGAAAATTGTTACAAGAGAAGGAAAGGATTGGTCAACCAAATTGAATGGCGCACTTTGGGCTTATCGCACAGCATTCAAGACGCCAATAGGTATGACACCTTATCAATTTGTCTATGGAAAGACTTGTCATTTGCCTGTGGAGTTAGAACATAGAGCATATTGGGCGATCAAAGAGATGAATTTGGATTTAGATGCTGCTGGGGTGAAAAGAAAGATTCAAATTAGTGAACTCGAGGAAATGCGATTAAAGGCTTACGAGAATGCAGCCATTTATAAAGAGAAAACAAAAAAGTGGTATGATAAGAAGCTATTGAAAAAGGAATTTCACGAAGGAGATAGAGTGCTCCTATTCAATTCAAGATTTCGATTGTTCGGTAAAGGCAAATTGAAAAGCAAATGGGATGGACCGTATCTTGTTCATAAAGTTCTTCCTTCCGGAGCTGTTGTAATCATGGATGGAAAGAAAATATATACACGGTGAATGGCCAACGACTAAAGGTATATCTTGAACCCGACACTTTTGAGTTAAAGTCATTTGATATATATTATGTGGATTAAGTGATTGGGTGGTCGAGCTTAACGACGTAAAACAAAAGCACTGTTGTTTTTGCCGTTTTTCTGTGTGTTTTGTGTTTCTTTGATTTTATTGAGTCGGGGGAGGCAAAATTGCCACCGTGCCGACCGGCACGACTCCGTGCCGATCGGCACGTGGGAGTCCGTGTCGTTTTTGAGTCGAGTTTTTGCCCTTCCTCCAAGACATGCTTCGATGACTTCCAAATTTAAGAGATAGAGTCCGGTTCGATCATGAGAATTAAGGATGTATATATGATAGAGTTGTCTCGGATCTCATCATCAAACATCGAGCGCCGCCAGAGTTTCCACCATAACCTAGGCAATGCAAGGCGGCGGAATCGGCAGCGGAGGAGACGGTGCCGATCGGCGCGACAGCGGTGCCGACCGGCACGGCCGTGCCGACCGGCACGACAACAGTGCCGATCGGCGCAGCGGCGGACTTTCGCCAATGAGCCCAACCCTGCCATGGGAGAGCAACAGGAGCCTTAACCCCACCGAGGACGACCCAATCGTCTGGTCGCACTTGAAGCAACGATGGATGTTGAAGAGTGAAGCAGATGCGTTCAATAGAGAAAAGAAGGAGATGGATGAAGCCCTCCAGAAGAAGGTCAGAGAGGTGCTCGTACGCAAAGGTAAATCCAAGATTGATGATAGCACACCGGTCTCCGATAGGTACACAATGGATCGACTTCTCGCTATGGAACGTCCTTTGACATATGATGATCTTATCACTTTTGAATCGATCCTTACCGATAGCGAGAGGGAAGAGTTAGACAGAGACTGCTTTCTGACCATCCATAGGTTTCGGCTGAACGATGGGAGGACTTCTGATGCAGGTGCCGACCGGCACACACCGGGTGCCGATCGGCACACTACGCTCCCACGCGTCCTGTCCGGCTGGGAAGATCTCCAAGAGAAGATTCTACACAAGAATACCAGAGGTTTTGGATGTAAGTGTTTTTACTGTCTGAAAGAACATCAGAGGCAGATTGAGAATTATCTAGCTGATCCTGAATGCATCCCTGCGAGTTTCGTCTTTGATGATGGCTTTCCCGTTGCTAAAGGGCGCATGGCCCCTAACGAGATCAATGATGAAATTCAGAGGCGTATTGACAGGGACAATGCTGCAAAGAGGAGAACACGCAACCTGGCAGATCTAGAAGCGTATTTTGCAAGGAACAGCAGGCGTGCCGATCGGCACGTCCCTTGTGCCGACCGGCACGACCTCAAGGTTGTGGATTTTGTTGAGATATCTGATGACTCCTCTGATGATGAGCCACAACCAAAGAGATCAAAGGAAATAGAGGAAGTTCGGCGTTCCGCTCGTCTTTCTTCAAAGCCACGAGCAAGATACACCTCGGAATCAGTGAGCTATATAGAGACATCCCCTGCGCATGAACACCCATTAGCTAATCTTGTTGCAAAGGATGAAGAAGATCCCGAGGAGGATCCGGAAGAAGATCCCGAGGAGGATCCGGAAGAAGATCCCGAGGAGGAACCGATGGAAGGCGAGCCAGAACCTACTGATGCCGAACCACCCAGTGTAGAAGGAGCTACAGGAAGCCTTGCAGGAGCTCAAGGAAGTGCGGGGACGCGTTACCAAGCAAATGGTGGCTCGTGCCGACCGGCACGGCGCATGTGCCGATCGGCACAGAGGGGTTTTAACACAAACTCGCCCCTGCGAGATGAGCGTCATGATCGTCCCGCTACCTGTTGCCCAATCTGCAGAAGAAACATCGAACGTCTTTATTATGATATGGAGAGATGCTATAGGCACCATCGGGACATTGATATACGAATTGACGACATGGAGAGCATGGCCGCGGCGGATTACTCTTTTCTCATGCGGAACATTCGAAGCATCTTTAGCATGTTGAGGAGGCATGGCATTTCAGATTAGGTTGGTCTAGTTGTTTTTCTTTTGCAATAGGGACATTGCAAGGTTTGAGTGTGGGGGATTCGCCCTTACACTTCTTAAGGTCGTTTGCTTTGATTTAGTATGGTTTGAGTTAGTGTGTGAAAGTGTGAGAGTTTTCTAAGAGAGGTTTGAGATGGTGTGCTTAGTTAAGCTTCGAGGTCAAGAATTATTGCAATGTCTTGAATAAAGTTAGTGTTAGTTGTCGAATCGATGTGTTACCCCATATTCTTGATTTTGTTTTTGACGATCGTTTTGCCAATCTACTTGAGTTCATTGAATAATCGCTTGGCTTTATATATCCACTTTTCGAAAACCCCTTCTATCATCATAGTGGAAGCATTTAGCTAAGGATTTGATTTTGTACCTATTACACTAACCCAATGAGATGAGAGATGCCTACACATAAACCTTTTGATAAGAAAGCATCTTTGTCAACTCTTTGCTCTTGATTACGACTAAGCTAGAAGGGAGAAGTTTCATTTGTTCATCTCAGTTTGCTAGCCATCTATCATCAAATTCTTTCTATCCATAAACCGATACTTCATTGTTTCTCCCTCCTCCTTGATACAACCTACGAGCAAATGTGAAGTTTAGACAGATTTCGATTCAAAACATGCCTCTGCTAGCAGCCTGCAATAAAGAATAGAAGAAAAAGAGGAAAAAGGAGAAAATGAATAAGGTGCCGACCGGCACGGGACCGTGCCGATCGGCACAAAAGAAAAATAAAGAAAAAAAAGGTCAAAAAGAGAGAGAAAAATGAATATCAGAGGAAGCAGGCTGCAGGAAGAGTTAAAATTCTAAAAAGATCTGTATATACTTCAAGCTCGATCCCTTCTTAATTCTATTCCATTCATTCTCGGTTGTTTTCTTTTCCCCTTGATCCTTGTGCTTATATTCTGAATCCTCATGATGAAAACTCCCTTTTAGAAGGCATGATTGAGCGAATTGTTGACTTAGTTGTTCTTTCGATTCAATTTGGTTATACCACTTTCCGAGATCCACAAAAGAGCCTTATGCTATAGAATAGGAGAGGGAAGGAAATACATTTGAGCGATTGAGTGAAGTCTGAAGCTTTTGCATTCTTCTTACGTGATATGAAGGGACAAAAATATTTGTTTGATAAGCCTTGTGATTGATTTGGTCGACTCAAGTTTTGAGGTAAAATTGTTTTCAAAATTGAGAGAAAGTCTTGTGGAGGGATACTAATTCGACGAGGTGATTGACAATAGCTAAGTTGAAGATTTGTGGGAGTTTTTGCCTCTTAGCATGATGAAAGCACGGTGATGATTTTCATGGTTTTAATTGCTCGAGGACTAGCAATGATTTGAGTGTAGGGGAGCTGTTGGTGCTTTCTAGGTACCCATTTTATATGACAAATATGGTGTTTTTAATACTTTATTATGTCATTATTGCTAACAATTAACCCCCATTATCATATATATGCGTAGTTTCTGTGTATTCGGAAGGATTTGCAGGAAATAGGTGAACATTGAGAGACTACGGATAAAGAGCTGCCGGAGGCCCGAAGAACAGAGAAATTGGAGACCATGCCGGTCGGCATGGCCTTGTGCCGACCGGGATCGAGCCCAAACATGAAGCCCACTCGGAGAATATGGAGCCTAGAAGAAATATCAGAGTCGGAGTCGGTGAAATCCAGCCCACAATCGGAAGGAACTATAAAGAGAAGATCGGGGGTCGCGAAACGGGAGAGACGAGAAACATACGGAGGTTTTGACCTAGGTTGAAGGTTGTGGCAGCGAAGACGGCGATCACCGATCAACACCACCAAAAAGGAAGATTGTGCCGACCAGCACGCCACTGTGCCGATCGGCACCTGTGGGACCACGCCGAAATTCCGCGTCCTATTGTAGCCATGTTCATGTGTTGCAGTATGATGCGTGAGTAGATCTCATATTCTCTCCGTGGCGAGGGAAATCTGGTTATGTAACTCTCACACTTACAATACTCTTTTGATGTGTTCAGTCTATGTGATGCTTCTATTTCGTATCTGATCAATACGTTATTATCACATGGTGCAAGAAACTAGTGGGGAACTATTAACCCTTGTCGTGACAGGGCGAGAGGAGAACGAAACCACCATGTCTTGTAGAATACTAAACCTATCAATTGACCATTAATTAGAGTTGCATGCCAGTGCCCCAAACCATAGGAGAGAATCCTTTCATAACCTTGTTACAACCGCAGGCTCTTTCATCTCTAGTTGTTAATCATCCTTTCCACACACATCCTTTGCTATATTAATTTAGTAGTTTAAATAATAGTTTAAGTCCCGCTTGTTCTCTGTGGTTCGATATTAAACCTTGGGATACTCTAAGGGAAAAAGTGCTACAACTGTACACCGTCCTCTTGCGGTATATAAGTGGGTGCGTACAAACGACCAACAGCTTTCTGTAGGAGTCGTTTGGTGTTGATTAATTCAGTCCTTAGCAATCTATCAATGTTTATGCTATCTTTCTTTGAAGTACCAAGAGGGATCTTAAAGAAGTTAGATTACTATAGATCCAGATTCTTTTGGCAGAGTGATGGGCATAAGAAAAAGTATAGGTTGACGAAATGGGGAATTTTGTGTACACCGAAAGACCAAGGAGGTCTTGGTATTTTAGACTTAGACCTACATAATAAATGTCTACTTAGCAAATGGTTGTTCAAACTTATAAATGAAGATGGTGCATGGCAAACAATACTCAGGAATAAATACTTGAGACATAAAACTATTACACAAGTTGAACACATGCCAGGTGATTCTCATTTTCGGTCAGGCCTTATGAAGGTCAAGAATGACTTTTTGAGACTTGGCAAGATTAACTTGGGTGACGGCTCTCAAGTAAGATTCTGGGAGGATGCTTGGCTAAATTCAACACCTTTAAAAGATCAATTTCCTAGTCTGTATAACATAGTTCGAAAGAAGAGTGCAACAGTTGCAACGGTGCTCAGTTCTAATCCTTTAAATGTAGCTTTTAGAAGATCTTTAGTTGGAAATAACTTAATAGCATGGCATCAGCTTGTGGTTAAAGTTATGAATTTCTAATTATCAGATCAAAAAGATACCATTAGATGGACATTGAAACAGGATGGGAAGTTTACAGTATAATCCATGTACAGGGCACTAGCAGCACCAAACGTTATACCACACAACCATGTGTTATGGAAATTAAAGTTGCCTCTAAAAATTAAGATCTTCATCTGGTATCTAATTAAGGGTATAGTTCTTACTCAAGATAATCTAGCGAAAGACAATGGAAGGGAAGTGTAAAATGTTGTTTTTGTAATATGAATGAATCCGTTCAACATCTTTTCTTTGATTGTCAGGTTGCTAGATTGATATGGCGAATGGTACATGTTTCGTTTAATATTACACCTCCTTTGAGTATAAATCATATTTTTGATGATTGGTTACTTGGGGTGAATAAGAAACTTAAGTACAAAATTCTGATGGGAACTTGTACCATTTGTTGGGCACTTTGGCTTTGTAGAAATGATGTAGTTTTTAACATTATACGAGCTTTTACTCCTATGCAGGTCATTTACAGAGGTACGTACTGGATACGATTCCAGGCTTTGCTGCAAAAGGAGGAGGAACGCACCCAAGTTGCTTGGGGATGTCGTGTGCTTGAAACTTCCATCATGGAGATTTTCGCCAAAACTGGCTGGTGTTTTATCAATAGGATTGAGAATGGTTAAAACCATGACTACTCTTGTTTTTTCTGGATGTAACTTTTGCGGGTTTTCGACTTTGGCTTGTAATAATGAACAGCTACATGCATTGGTCGATGCAGAGGCTGGAATATTGATTTAATATATTCCCTTTTCTAAAAAAAGATGTAAGTTGAGAGTGGGCTAGCATCAAGCCGGCATTATATATAGAGAGTGCTCGTGAATGACTTCATTAATACCATAAATTCTTGGAAGTTGCGCAACGCTTCGTAGGCGCAGCCAAAAACCAAGAGTCCCACTATAATTGGAGCCTCTTGGGCCCCTATCTAGATCCAAAGAACACGCAGTAATACAATTAATTTGGCAAACATTTGATGGTTAAGCACTTTTTTTTAGACAGGATGTTGAGAACTGACTTTTTCCCCTTTTGAGACGATATTGAGAATTCCTAAATAAAATCATAAAAGGCGTAATCCAACATTTGTTCCGATCGATTACTGAAATCAACTGGTAAAAATAGAAAAGATTCACGAAACAAAAGCACAGCAATGCCATCAAACTAGCTTAGCTCCGTTTCCTTTGAGGACCATCAAAGTTGCTCAAACTAGCGAGCCGGCCGTTTCTTCTTGTTTGGGACCTGAACAAAAGCTAATCCTCTGGCGCCACAGCTCGAGGCCTTCGTTTGTTTTTTGTCGATGATGGCGCAGGCTTCATTTTCTTCTTGCTTGGTGGGGTTGCGTCCTTATGCTTCTTCCCAAGGAAGACGTCGGTGAGCACAGTCTTTGACTGCAGCGACGCTCTCAGCATCTCCAAACCCTACACAACATCATTAGCAGATAATGATTTAACGTGCATATAAAATTTATGGTTCATGTCATTTTTGTAAGTTGCCTGGTTTTTTGCTTATGGAGTACAAAAAACTATACTGGTTATTAGATACTAGCCTTTCAACCCCTGCATCACACAGGCTAGAAATTAGAGACACACATAAATATTTAGAGTTTTTTTTAAAAAAATACACTTAAACCACCACACTCTGTATGTTATGCCATTATCCGTGACACAACGTTAAGCCTGGTGTGTGATAAAAAATATTAAATTAACCCCTTATACCTTTACTTTATTGCGATGGGAACTAATGAGAAGCATTACCATTCTAATTTTATATTTTACTATATTGTAGAATGCATATTACTAATTCCACTAATTTTTTGTGGGAAATGACTATGATAGGTCAGACAAACATCAAACAATCTACCTCCAAAAGTAAAAATAAAAAAAATAAAAAAAATTGTGACATAGTTCGTTTGTTGATATATGTGTACTAATATATTTGATTCCTTCTTTATTGTTTTATTTATAGTATACCTAAGACTGGTCTATAAAAGATGGGTATCTTTCGAACCATCAGATGGGTAACATCTTTTATAGTTTTCGTATGGCATGTGTATATTTAGTTAGATACAATAGACTATCCAAACTTAAACCATCATATATGTTTATATTTTGAGATACTATTCTCAAACATATGCATATGTGGACTCTATGTTATGTATAATCATATCTATCATGCATTTTTATTTAGTTAAGTACAATATTATACTATTCAAACTTAACCTCATTTATATATAGTGAAATTATTTTCGAAAGATTATGAGTATATGGTCTTAAATTTCCATAATATTGTAACGGTTAAAGTGCTTTCTAATCCTATGAGATCTGCATGGCGAATATTAAAATAGATTTCTTTATTAAATTTGAATTTGGCAAAGTGAATAATTAATTTAGAAATATAAATTACTTTTTTATTTTTCTATTTTTATTGGATCGATTTTTGCTATTTTGGACTCATAATGGTATGATGGGTAAATTGGAAATAGGAATTAGAGATATTTTTTCTATTATTTACTTTTTAGATTTAGTTTATATTTGGACTCATAATGGCATGGTGTGTAATTTAGAAATAGGTATGAGAGAGGTATTTTTAGTTATTTTTTATCTTCTAGATTTTTATTTGAATTTAACTTTTTTTGACTAATGATGGCACAGTGAGTGATTTAGAAATAGGAATTTTCAATATTTTTTGTAATTTTTTATAATTCCGAAATTAACTATTTTTATCCATAATGGGAGGGTGGGTAGTTTAGAAATAAGAATTAGGGGTATTTTAGTTTCTTTTTCTATTTTCGAATTTAATTATTTCTTGACTCATAATGGCATGGTGGGTAATTTAGAAATAGGAATTAGGGGTATTTTTTGGCTATTTTTTAATTTTAAAATTATCTATTTTTACTTATAATGACATGGTGGGTAATTTGTAAATAGGTATTAGGAGTCCTTTTGACTAAGTTTTTGTAATGGCATAGGTGTGTATTTAGATCACTTTAGATCTAAAGGCTATCGTTTATCTTACTTTAGATCATACGGTCGGATGTGTTGCTTTTTTATGAGAATTTCTAGCATTTTCTTCCAATTAACACCGAGTCCTCAGAAGAAGCCTCCAATTAGTAAATATAAGACTATTTGTTTTTCCAAGTTCCAACGGGCAACACATGAGAATGTAATTTAAAACCATGTATAGAAAGTAATTACCTCGTTGTACCCCACTTGAACTGTCTTTTCCTTGAGCGAGCTCATATCATTGATGCCCATGGCGTTGAGGGCAGTGATGCCGGAGATGGTGGACAAGGGCTTGACTTTGAGGTCGTCCATCACCATATACGTCACTACCTCCTTCACGAACCCCATGTCTGCAACAGCAAAGAGCGAGGCTGAGGCAGCCCCTCCGCCGCAGCTCCAGCTTGGACCCACGAGCTGCATCGCGATCGGCACGTCCATCTCGCCGGTGCACTGCGCGACACGGCGTGTCCCTCACCACGGCCACGTAGTCCCAGCAGTCCTTGCACCGGTAGGCTTCCATGGACGACACCGGCGCCGCTGCATCCGGCAGCCGCAGGAGCTTGCCACCGCCGTACCCGCCGGCCGGCGAGAGCAGCGCGTCCTTGGTGTCGGCGGAGCGGACGTAGGCCGCGTCCAGCTCCTCGACGCTACCGTAGAGGTTGCCGATGGAACCGGCCATGGCGTCCTTGCTCAGGATCTTCACGACGGCACCGACGGGCATGGTGAGGAGGGAGAAGAGGAAGTCGACGACGTCCTTGCCGGCCTCCGCGTACAGCACGCGCCAGGCCTTCGTGTCGACGAGCAGCTTCATGGTCAGCTTGCTGCCAGCATTGGAGCTGGCTGGGGCCATGGATGTATGCGCACTGGTGTGTGGTAGCAGTGGTAGGAGTGGACTTTATTGTTGCACCTGGCTGGAGCGTGAATGGGTGTGGTGTGGTGGTGCCGTGCCATATATTGTGAGCGCGTCGAGCGCGTCAGCCTGTGCGTGTTTCCTCCTCGGGAAGCTAGCGGAAGTCGATTCCACCGTCATAGTCTCAGTGGGAACATTCCATCATGATCAAGACGGCAAATTTGCATGCAGTCCCAATGCAGGACCTGCTCATGCGGTTGTAGACTTGCATTCCCAATGCAAGGATTTGTAGTTCTTTTTTTTTCTTTTTTTAATAGTTTCACTGCTCCATGCGCTTAACACTTTTTTTAGAGTACTTTTTGACCACAAGCGACTACCCAATTCGAAAGAGAGTGTGTTGCATGCTTCTCAGCGACTCAGCTCATGTACCCTAAAGAAAAAAAAAACTGGAATTTTCACATGCCCGCAGCATAGGTTCATGCTGCAGCGAGTAGAAATGTGAACAAGCGATGAATGACCATGCCATGAGGCTCGCCACGCAGAGGAGGACGAGGAGCAGGGCGCACAGAGGCAGGACCCGTCTCATCGTCCTATTGCTTCAGGTTAGCAACACACGAGACGAGTTGGCAGCTTGTGGTTAACGACTTTCTTGTACTGGGATAGTGGGGTTTGCTTGTACGTCTGGTCTACTGATCTGGAGTTAGATTTCTCCTATTATTATCATGTCTGAAAACGTAGCCTGAATATATTTATCTTAGGCTAAATTAATTTTGTTATAAAGATAATGATGGGTAAATTTATTCATAGACATCAAAGCTGTACAACAAACTACACAACTCTCGTTTGTTTCAAGTATAGCTATACAATTATGTGTACTATTTGGTAAATTTTCATAACAATATAAATAATGAAAATGATAATGGAACTTCACTTTTTTTGACTGCCCAAAGAACATTTTGATGTCTTCTGCATGTTTCACTGTAGCTATGCAACATCCGCATAGAAATCATGAATCGTCATCCGGGCTGCGACTGGAATACGCACTGTCTTTTGATCGTTGCGCCAAGTAAGACTGCCAAACGTGTAGTCCCCCTGTAACCTCCAGAGAGGTGATAGCTTCACCTGAAATGTGATAGCCTTGTTTGCAGCATTGAACACAAGAACAGATGGCTCAACTTCCATCTTGACTCCGGGCGGGCTCTGGATTTCAACGTGGTAAACTGCATTTACCTCGCCCACATTTGTGACCGTTCTTGGTATGGTAACCGGAGACCTCAGGTTTGGAACCGAGATGGAGGGCAGGTTCATGTTGTACCCAGGCACCGAAGTTCCATTGCAGCTTGCCGAAATATTCGTGATTGTGCAACCAAAGAAGGAGTTGTAATCTCTCGGATGGATGTCATAAATCAGGCCAGGATCAGCTGCTCTGTTAGGATCGATGTGCCCACCTCCGTAGTCAAATGGATCAGCAATCTTCCGAGGCAGTCCTTCAGCCAGTATAGGCATGCCATGCTCGTCAGTCACAGACGCTTCGTCATGCAAAACGAGTCACTAGGTTAGATATGTTGTAATAGTGCCTACTAGTGAATCAGTCTTGAATTTGGATGTTAAGCTTCTGAAGTTACCAGTGGTGACGATGGCGGATTTCAGGGCAGCGGGAGACCAGTTTGGATGTAGAGCTTTCAGCAGTGCGACGATGCCAGATACATGCGGTGCAGCCATTGACGTTCCTGACATAATCTCATAGGAGCTTCCTTTGCTGCTAAGATGTTGGCTCCAGGTGCAGCTATATCAGGCTGTTGAGAAAGGAAGAGCGCCATGAGATGGTGACATACTAGAGAACAGGCACGATGCCAACCGTTGCGTTAATCACTACATATAATTCTAGATAGGTACCTTGATGACATCAGCGTAGTCGGGCGAAGGACCTCTCGAGGAAAACGATGCCACTTTGGGTGCCAAAGTTTCCTGACCTACCATGCTGCGCGTTGGTTCAATCTTTGCCTCGGGAGAGCTGCTCAAAACAACCAAATAAGTGTTTATCTGAGAAAGAGTTCTCATTCCAGAGCACCGTTGAGAGGATTAGGAAGTGGTGTACCTGTCGGCATTAATGTATTTCTTGATCTTTTTACCAGTGTCAATGTCCACAAGAACACAAGGCCGGCCGTTGCAATCTGTCGAACTTATAATGTCGATCGTATATTGAACGAAAATTAGACCAGCGCCCCCTGCATCGAAGACGTTTTGCTGCGCGTCTCCGATGATTCCGAACGGGCCAACCGCTAATGGTGACTTTGGTGGTGTGCAAAGGACAAATTTCCCTCTCAAATCGGTACCGTTCAGAATTGTTGCCGAGCATCTAGTAACCACGGAAATTAAGGCAAAGTTCAATTACGGCCAGCCTTAGAATTTCGTGTAATATTAACCGAAAAAAAGGTGTAAAAGATGGCTTTACGTACATGCCTCCATCGACAAGACTTCTGAAACTGCTCCTGGATGAGTTCTTCCCTTCGTAGTAGAGAGATTGTCCCTGAAAAATGGACAGAAAATTGATAAATTAAGTACTACGTTCATCCAAAATTAAAGAAACATGGCTGGCAGGTTTGTGATTCTTAAGAACAGGTATGTGTGCTCCGTACCACTATCCGCTGTTTGTTTCCCAGCGTGATCATCGTCGGGAAAGACCGATCAGTCTTGCTCGCGGCGACGGTGATGACCCAGGGAGCCGTGTTCCCAACAGTCTGCGGGCTAGGCCCGTCGTTTCCGGCCGCGTACACGACGGTGATCCCCCTCTGAACCGCGTGCAGGGCGGCGATGGAGTGAACGTCGCTGCCACCGAGGGACAGCGAGAGCACGTCCACGCCGTCGTGGATGGCGTCGTCAATAGCCGCGAGGATGTTGGCCGAGTCGCCTGCATTGCTGCCGTCGGCAATCTTCCAGAGAACCTTGTACGCGGCAATGCGTGCGTGGGGCGCGCCGCCACGCGCGACGCCGGCGGCGAGGCCGTGGAAGCTGGCCGCCTCCACGACCGAGCCGGCCGCGGTGGAGGCCGTGTGCGTGCCGTGGCCGTCGGCGTCCCGGGCCGAGAAGAACTCGGTCTTGTGGACTTGATCCTCCATTCCGGCGCTGTAGAACCGCGCGCCGATGATCTTGCGGCTGCAGTTGTTGCGGTCCCAGACCTCGCCGGCTTGGCACACGCCTTTCCACCGTGACGGCACCGGTCCGTACCCTTCGTCGCTGAAGCTTCTCGACTCCGGCCAGATACCTGCAACAGGCACACCACCGTCGGATCAAAACTGACGGCCGGGGAAAAACCGATCGAGTGTCCCGTTTCACCACACCGTTCAGTTTCGTAAACTACATTGGGTAGTACTAACCGGTGTCGACGACACCGATGATGACGTCCTCTCCATATCTGCCTTTATGGAGCAGATCACTGGGCATCTGGTAGCTCAGACCAAGGAAGTCCCAGCTTCGAGTGGTTGTCGCCGTGTGCCATCGGCTAGGTTGCACACTAATGACTTCTGGAAACTCTGTAGAGTTAGCACAAAGCGTGGTTAGTTTAGAGTACAGCTGTGGAAATCGGAATCAAAGCCATAGCAAAACTGAGGAACATGCATGTGAGGCAGCGAAGAATGAAGGGCCTGACCTGCAACCTGTTCAGCTTCGTCTTCAGTAAGCATTGCTGCAAAACCTGAGAAGCCATGCTTGTAGTTGTGGACCATGCGGGCCGTAGAATCCTCCTTGCTGAAAATTTTTACAAGTTCACAACTTTGGTAAAAATCAAAATAAAAATGCATCCACTAGTGGTTAATCACTTGTAATTCATCAAGTATGTTCTGTGGAAACTTAAAGCAAACGAGCTAACTGGAGTAGTAAATGATCGAAGAGGCTTGGTACGTACCTTCCAAGAACACTGCTGAGTATATCATGGTGCGAAGCGATAACATCATTCGGATGTCCATGTTTCACATCGCCTAGGTATACGATGTAAAGCTGTATAAACATAGCCGATCAGAGCTCAGAAATATTCTGAAGCTACTCATATCATACCTCTAGCTATCTGCTGATCTATTAGCGGGCATGCTTACCGTGCGAGACCCTCCATGTACTCCCAATAGCAACATGCAAAAACAAAGTAGTAGCGACGACACTAGAGCAGAACGGAAGGAAGAGTAGAATGCCATGTTTACGAGAGCTGTGTTTACAGAACTAGCTGTCTTGTTATTAGGTGCCATGAATGGGTCTGTATTTATAAGAAGGATCCGCTCTCTTGGTCAATATAAAAGATAAATCAAAAGGACTCTTTCCTTTCCGCGTTCCAAAAGGACGGAGGACGCAGTTGTATATCTGGAATATCAAGTTGTGGCCTTTTCCATGTGTGAGCGCGCGCCGCATGCAAGAGAAGATTTCAAAAGAGAGTAGGTACGCAGTTCTTGTCATTTCTTTTTCTTCACAATTATTAGAAGCCTGTGAACCGCACAGACCCGCGCCTGACCACAAGAGCGATTTGTCATCTTGCATTATCTCCAGCCTGTCTCATGCAGTTTTTTTAAGGCAAGAACACGTACGGCATCAACGACTTGGCTACTAATTTCCTTTTCATCGGAGCAGTTTATGCCATTTGTATAATACAAGATGGTAAACCTAACCGATAAAATCATGTTGACTTGTTTTGGCCATTGAACATGTCAACAGGTTAATTTATGCGATGTTCTTGTCCATGACTTCTCGCATACCTGCCCCCCGAGAAATGTAAACCCATGTAAACCCATTTTCTGTCCTTACTCTTCCTAAGATTTAAAGTTTCTTTTTATACCACTTTACGGAAACTTATTTCCACTGGTAAGAAAATTTAAATCTTAGGAAACCCATTTCAGGTAAACCAGTGGAAACTTACAAGCAGTACCTGCCAATAGAAGTACCTTCAAATTGCACTTCTTTGAGGCATGATTGCACTTTTTTTTTATGCGAGGAAGGCATGATTGTACTTGCAAAAGGTCGAGGCTAGAAACGAAAAGGTGCTTGATTTCTTCGTCCAATTCTTAAAACATTTGATTCAGTCATATGATGATTCTTCGTCCCAGCATCATTTGATGATGCATCTTACGCGCTATAAACAGACCTGGTCGCCAAATTAACATCGTCCAGGCCTTTCAAGAGATGGACTTAGCCCAGTTTCTGGGGACAAACACACCTTCGTCTAATTAATTCATCCCGATAACGGGCCGAATGGCCCAGCTAACTTAGAGAAACTGAATTAGCTGAAGGCCCACAGGCGGGCTCGAATGGCCGAATGGCCCGAATCCACCTTCCGTTGGCTGTTCGCCCTCCTTTATATGCGATGGAGCTGAAATGGAAGGACCCAGAAACAGAGAGCGCACCCGAGGTCGTCCCATCGCCTTTCCCCTCCTCCGCTCGCCTCGCCGTTCGCCGTACGGCGCCACCCACCGAGGTGACCTCCTGCCCCCTGCCTCTTCGTCCTCGTTTGCTCCGTGCTTCTGTGCTTAGATTTGTGGATCCTTCAGTGATGAGCTCCCCCTCGTGATTGATTTGCGCTTAGATCGTGTGATCATCCCCCCGCTCCGAACCGAGTGGATATATTACTTTGTAGTATGGCTGCTCGCACATTTGCGTGGCTAGACTTACTATACTATCTATTATATATATATATATATATTTGACGACGAAAAGGAGCCATCACGTTCGCTCTAAGATGCTATAAATTCCCACATTAATCCGAGAAAAATAAGAAGACAAAATTACCCACCTCTGCCATTATGAAATAATTAGGCAGAGAACCCCCTAAAAATATTTATAAAATAGTTAAATTTGGAATAATGAAAAATAGCCAAAAATACCCCTCGCACCTATTTCTAAATTACCCACTATGCCATTATGAGTAAAAAACAGCATTCAGAATAATGAAAAATAATCAAAAATACCCTTCACATCTATTTCTAAATTACCCTCCATACCATTACAAGTCCCAAAAAAATAAATTCACATCTATTTTTATAAACATTGGGAACAAGTACGGAATAACTTATTGTGTGCTAAATTGATAACTAAATAGATATGTAACAACATTCGTCCATAAGATTATGCTTGCTTGGTTGGATAAGTTCTTACATTTTGAATGTTAGGTTGCAATGTACGTGCCCCCGTTATCATGTCCATGATTATCATGCCCAAACTGTATACGTCAAACTTTCGTGTAATTTCTCCATTGTTTATGTACTCTGGTGGCATGTATCCTCTGCATGACAACACGGCAGATAGTTTATGCAATGGCATTCATAATGTCAAATGTAGCTGAAATATATGAGTTTGAGCAAACCCATGAATCTTTGTATTGGTTTATATATTTATCTTGGGTTGACATATAGTGTATGGCTGCCCGCGTATTTGCGCGGCTAGACTTACTATACTATTTAAAATATTTTTATATTATTACATTAGTTTAATATAATTTATTGTTATTGCTTATTTTATACTGTATATTTATAAAATAGTATAAGATAGATTGGAGAATTTCTAACAACGTATTTGATTTTATTTTAGAAGTGAGGTCGGTTCAAACGTGGCATGCTAAACAACTAACATATGTCATGGTTGCTACAAATAAATCTTTCGAAGGAAATGTGTCATGCTAAAAATAAGATAATGTGCCATGCTAGCTAGAATGTCATGATGTATTTTTATAACTGTGTATTTAGAAATCAAGATGAAGTATTTATTGGATATTTATATTATTCCAAAATTCAGCTATTTTGGGCTCATAATGGTATGTTTGGTAAATTAAAAATAAGAATTAAGGATGTTTTTTAGCTATTTTGTATAATCCGAATTTAGTCTTTTTTGTCTTGTAATGGCATGGATGGTAATTTAGAAATATGTGTGAGGGATACTTTTGGCTATTTTTTATTATTCCAAATTTTGCTATTTTATAAATATTATTAGGGGGTTCTCGGACTAATTGTTTCATAATGGAAATGGTGGATAATTTTCTCCTCGTACTTTCTCAGATTAGCGTGGGAATTTCTAGCATTTTAGAGCGAACGTGGAGATGTGAAGAGTATTTTGGTTATTTTTTATTATTCCGAATTTAGCTTTTTTTACTCATAATGGTATGGTGGGTAATTTAGAAATAGGTGGGGGGTATTTTTGACTATTTTTATTATTCTGAATTTAGCTATTTTTAAATATTTTTGGGGGCTTCTCTAACCAATTGTTTCAAAATGGTAGTGGTGGGTAATTTTTTCTTCTTATATTCTCGAATTAACGTGGGAATTTACAGCATTTTAGAGCGAACGTGGTTACGTGATGACTCTTTTTCGTCGTTAAATATATATATAATAGATAATAGATAGATCACACAACCACTGCAATGGCCAGTTGGAACAGCTGGTCAACAGGATTGCACACATACAGTACATTCCAGAACGAATGATACTGATTGCACACATGCATTCAAGAACGAAAACACAAATTTGGCACTCGATACATACTTCGGTAGGAATACCAGCCCATCAAGTTCATGTTCGAAAGAAAAAGCTTCCAATTCACAGTGCACATATTGAAACACTGTAACTGACATGACCACCGCGACGACTGATGAATTCTACAAACATGCATGCAAACAAACAAAAGGTTGCCCTTCAATCAAGAGGCCGAGACAAGCATCTCATCTCAAGAGGAAGCGCTCTGTTTCGCGCATAGGAAGACGTCGGTGAGCACCGTCTGCGACTGCAGCGACGCCTTCAGCAACGCCAGACCCTACATACGCATGCATCGACAGGAAAATAAGCGTCAGAATGAAACAAGCTTCACCATGCAGCACACACCTCTTTCTGGCCGATCTCCACGGTCCTCGCCTGCAGCCCGCTGATGTCGGTGACGCCTAGGGCGACGAGCGCGGTGACGGCGTAAATGGTGGACATGGGCGCCACCGAGAGATCGTCCATCACGGTGTACGTCACCATGTCGCGCACAAACCCACTGCTGCTGCTACTCCCATCGTCCGCCGCCGCCGCCGCCTTCTCGCAGCCGGACTTGCTGTCCGGCACGACGAGCTGCACCGGCGTCGTCATCTTGCCCTTGCACACCGGGCACGGCGTGCCGCTCACCTTGGTGGCGTAGTTGTAGCAGCTCGCCGAGCAGCTGCAGCCTTTGCACCGGTAGAGGCCGTCGGACGGCGCCGGGGCGGCGGACTCCGGCGGCGCGGCGACCAGCTGCAGGACGGAGACCTCGGGCAGCGCGTTCTTGGCGTCGCGGCGGCTGACGTAGCCGGCGTCGAGCTTCTCAAGGCTGCCGTAGAGGTTGCCGACGGAGCCGGCCATGCCGCCCGTGGTCAGGAGCTTGGTGACCGCGCCAAGCGGGAAGGCGAGGAGGGAGAAGAGGAAATCCACGACGTCTTTTCCTGCTTCGGCGTACAGCACGCGCCCAGACTTGGTGTCGACGAGCAGCTTCATGGTGAGAACGGCGGTAGGTTTTGCTGCCATCTTTTCCACTTTTTTGGAGAAAAAAAGCGGTAGAGAGAGAGAGACACGATCACAAAATGGATTTTGATCGACATGGGGTGTTTTATATATTGATCCGTTGGAATGCGTAGCGATTGGACGATGTTTAATGAGTTTGTGGGAAGACGATGAGATCTGTATATGCACATTGATTAGCATTTCGCGTGTGCGCATGCACGCGTGGTGTCGTCGCAACGAACCGGCCGCGCGCGGACGCTTCGGCTGCGTTCCCGGGTGGACTGCAAATCGCTCGACATGGGCAAGCAGAACCTCGGTCCAGAGAAAACTAGGAAACGCGGCGATGGAAAAGAAGCCCACGGACCCATTTCAAAAACCATCAGTAACATTTTTCTTTGAACTTGATCAACAATATATATTTAAAGAATTAGTTACCGAAAGTGAAATGAGTATCAATAGATACATCACAAAATCACTTTTAATCTTAACTCATATATTTATCTATTTTATAAATATATTTACAGAAAAAACAAATAGTCAAACTAATGAAACAAATCAACGATGTCATATATTTTAATGGAGTGAGTATTCCATTCGTTTCAAAAAGGTTGTTGTTTCTGATAGTATGTCATAAATCAAGCTTTTCAATGTTCCACGAAAAATTTATATAAATTCATATAGATTGACAACATAATACTTATAAGTTTAGATTCGTCATGAGAAACACTTTTATAATAGTTAAAATACATAATACGTACATGTTATTAAACCATATAAATTATTGGTCGAAGATACAAAAGTCTGACTCGAAACAAATCTAAAACAATAACCTTTTTAAAAAGAGGGTAGTATCATGCTAGAAAACTCCCCAAGTGTTATGACAACTATCATTCACACTTTATTTAGTAGCTATTAATTTCTAGTCAATAAAATATGCAAAGAGTATTTCGTTGATGATCTTAGTATAATGCATGCTCTCTAGGAGGCCTTAGTGTCACCGTCGGTGCGCGCTCTCTTGTTCTTAGAGAGGAAGACGTCAGTCAGCACGGTCTTGGAGTGCAACGCCGCCTTGAGAATCTCCAGACCCTGCAAGCGTTTGCGAAGACTAATAAAAAACTTAAAGCTACAAATAGAACAAAGAAAAGCACTGCAAGCATCCAAAATTAAGCAAATCTTTGTCATCGATCTTAATTAACCTCTTTGCTGCCAATGTTGACTGTCCTCTCCTCGAGCCCGGTGAGGTCCTTGACGCCTAGCTTGCTGAGCAACATGCTGGACGCCGGCGCGACGGTGAGGTCGTCCATGATGGTGTACATCGACACGCCCTTGACGTACCCTCTCTTGGTCTCATACCCGCGGCAGCAAGGGCAGGCTGGGTAGCAAATGTATCCGGGTGGCGATAGCAAGTCCGTCACCGAGTTCGGCGGCCGCGGGCTAGAGTACGAGCCGTAGGAGTCAGGGCGCGCCGGCGCGGCGGGGTTCGGGAGCAGTGCGCTCCGGGCCCTCGGGCACGTCATGTGCGTGTCGCCCAACTTCTCAACGCTGGCGTAGACGTTGCCGACGCTGCCGAGCGCGTCGGCGTCGGCGAGCAGCTTGACGACGCTGCCGATCGGCATCGCGAGGAAGCCGAAGATGAAGTCGACCACGTCCTTGCCCGCCTCGGCGTAGAGGACGCGCTGGGCTCCCGTGTCGATGAGCACCTTCATGGTAGCGGTCACGCGCGGCGTGGCGGCGCGGCTCATGTTCAACGAACGATTGCGACTTCTTTTTTCTAGGTTAAGTTATGATGATAGGTAGCGCTCTGTGAACCTCTCGTCCCAGCGGATCGTCCAATATTTATACATGCGTAGTAATTCACATGGGCCTTGACCTGCGAATTTATGTTCTGTGGGCATATGAGACGGAAAGCTTTGGACCCATCATACCAAAGATCCGGAAATTAGGAAATGGGGCCAGTAAACACCACGCAGCCCGTATCCGAAAGACCTGCTCATGAAAAAAATTGGGAAAGGTGGGCTAGTAAACACCACGCAGCCCATCCTCACGCGTGACGCGTTTACTACACGCGGCGGCGGCGGCGGCGAGGGTTACACAAGACGCGGCGGCCATTGCTCTTAAACCTTTGTTTCTTCACGATCAACGCGATCGAACCACTCCGCGGCCATCGTCCTCGGTCGCCTTCCACCGTGCCAGACCCAGCGGCTATCAACAACGGCAAAATATCGTGAGCGAATTCCTCTCTATCCACCCGCACCCTCTCCACCTCTTCCTTTAGCTTACCTTTTGTTGTTTCTTTGTATTGAAAACTTTTTATTCTTTTTGTAATGGCATGAATCATACCCTACCTGGTTTCTCATTGATCTTCATGTGCGAATGTCAGTTCTCCTGTTTTATCACGTTATATAAACATGTCAGTTTCACATGTTGTTCAGGCTCCGATTGTATCAGATAGGATCGATAGGGGGTTGGGGAGTGGGTTTTGAGGAGTTCAGCGTGGGATCGGTTTGGATGTGGGTGAGGATTTTGGTGGACTTCGGACTGTCTTGCTGTGTTGGTGGTTTACTGATCATGGCTCTAGCTCATGAGTAGGACTCGTGTTATATATATATATATTTTAATATAGATCAATTTTGGCAAATCTGCTCAATTCGAGCAATGTCATCTTCTTGCATAGATATTAATCTAATAAAACAAGAAGAACAGGGTACAATTTTTCTATTGCAATTGAGTGTTTTAGCTTGATAATTTATCATTATTGATTGACAGGATTCTAGTGCTTAAACTGAAATTGTTTGCTGGAAGGTTTCAGAATATTTAACAATAGAACCTTTCAGGATTTGACACTCATATCATGTTGCTCTGTGACTGCTTACTGTTTTTGGACATATGAACTGTCATTCTCCTCTGCAACCAAAGTTCTTGTATCAGCCTCCATGGAGATCTTTCTCTATTACAACCTGCAAAATTATGTCTCCATCTCCTTCAAACATCTCAGAAACTTAACTGTCCACGAGAAATAGTTGTTACATATTTTCCCCCAAGTGTTGCTTGTTTGTAACTGTCTTTATCTGGTGGCAGGCAGGTGGCTCCCAAGTAAATTTGTTTACAAGAATTTAATAAAGAAGTTTGAGCATGGCCTCTAATGAATTGTCGATCAAGCTCTTGATCGACACCAAAGCTCAGAAAGTCTGCTTTGCTGAGGCTGGCAATGACGTCTTCCAGTTCATCTCCAGCCTCCTGTGTCTCCCGCTGAGCACGGTTGTCAACCTGCTTACCAAGGAGCGCATGGTTGGCAGCATTGGTAATGTGCTTGACAGCGTGCAGAAACTCGACGCCCATTTTGTAACCTCAAGCAAGGGCAGGGGACCCTACCTCGGCCCTAATACCATAATGCCCACCGCGCTGTATCGTTTTCAACAGCTGTTAAATGCCAGGGGCAAGTTCTTCAAATGTCCAGGGACAGGGAGTTGGGACTACTCCGGGAATCACATTGACTGTGGATACATTTCTTCTATAGAAAACAGCCGATGCCCGTCTTGCTCCAAGGCAATGGACAAGGAAATGCCACGTGCCAAATCCTGCGGGTTTGTTACTGGGGCAGCAACCTACACTATCATGGATGATCTCTCCATGACCCCATCATCCAGCATGTCCAGCATCACCCTGCTTGCGAAGTTTGGTGTCAAGGACCTGAGCACGCTGCAACAGAAGACCGTGACGATCGGCAGGGATGAGGTTGTTTACAATTTTAATTTACTTCTCATTCTGCCGAGGTCCAGGAACCTGGCACTTTTTTTTTTTTTTACTTGATGCTTGACGATTTTTTGTTCTTCGAATGTAGGCGCTGGAGATACTTCTTGCTTCCCTGAAGTCCAAGACCGTCCTGACCGATGTCTTTCTCGGGGGAGGAAAGGGTTAGTTTGAAGAAGGAAGCATGAGGAGTTTTATCATGCAATCTTATGTGGACGCCTAGGTAGTTTTATTCAGATTGATTCTCAGAAGGCCAGAAAGCCTTGGCGTAGGTTCGAAGTGAGTCACAATTAATCCTGGGCATTCTCTTAATTCCTTGTGTAACTATCCCCGTAGCTTTGGTTAAACAGTAATTAATTGTAGGGAGGAGGTCAGTCCAATATTCAGATAGTGTTAGTATCATCTTTGTTTGGATGGGGGTTACTATTTGGCTATGGCTAGTACCATTTGGAACTAAGCTAGATCCAGCCAAATCGTCGTCGGCGAAGCAAACTACAAACACATTAAGTACACTGAACATAAGCATGGGTTTACTTATGCCACAACTCGCAGTGTATCCCAGAACATGCATTTCTGTGGCCACTAAAATGTTTATGTCATACCCTGTTGTTAACAAGACAGTCGGCGTACATCATTGACCCTCCTAGTGTAAGGCGCAACTATGCATGAAGAAAATATATATAGGCACATCACTGCACCGCCACTGTCTGTCTCACTACAGTTGCGGTGCGACGCTCTGATGCACGAACCGCTTCAAGATCCGGACCAGCTCCTGGTTCGCCTCGCTCCACCCCCTGACGGAGAAGCCGTGCTCCTCCTCCTCGAACTCGGCGAGCTCCACGGTCTTCCCTATCTCCTTCAGCCTCGCCGCGTAGCGCAGCACGCGGCCGCAGAGCACGTCGTGCCCGGGCGCCACGACGAGCGCCGGCGGCAGCGGCAGCGCCTCCAGGCTGGGGCTGTCCGGACCGAACGGGTTGGCCAGCGGGTGGTCCCTGGTGGCCCCCACAGGCAGCGCCATGCGCCAGAGCTGGTCGATCGAGGCCGTCACGGACGCGTCGGCGGCCTCCGTCGCCGTGCGCTCGACGCCGCCGAAGAAGGCGGAGAAGAGGACGTACCCGGCGAGGCGCACCGCCGGGCCGAGCGCGATCTGCCCGGAGGCGATCCGGACCACGACGTGGTGGGCCAGGTTGGCGCCGGCCGACACGCCGGACACGAACGTCCGGGCGAAGTCGGCTGAGTCCGCGAGCCATGGGTCTGCGCCGGCGCCGAGCTCAGCCTGCACCCTCAGCCAGGAGAGGAACGTCGCGCCGTCATCGATGGCCGCCGGGAGGCGGTGCTCCGGGGCGAGGCGGTACTGGACGGAGAGCACGACGACGGGGAGCTCGGCGGCGAAGCGCTGGCAGCAGGAGTGGAACATGGGATTGTCGTAGGCGCCGACGAGGTAGCCGCCACCGTGGAAATACACCAGCACCGGGAGCTTGTTATTATTATTACCTCCTTCGCCGGAGGCCCCCGGCGGCCTGTACAGGCGAACCCTGAGGCCGCGCCTTGCGTCGTACACGACGTCCTTCCACTGAACACCGGGGACGTCGGGGAACGGCCCCGCCGGCATGAGGACGGACTCGTCGCCGCGGACGACGGAGCCGTCGCTGAGAAGCCTGACGACGCCGAAAAAGTCCTCCACGACTTGTGGCGTCGCGGTGTCGCCGGACATGGTGGTAGGTCGATGGATCGACGACGTGAGACCGTGAGAGAGGCTAGTTCGCAGATTATTGAAGGACTCACCGATCACTGCAGTGCTATGTGGTCAAATCTTCGAGCTAGCTGCTTTCTGCTGGTCTTGTCAATGGAGGACTCAACTCAAATGAGACACGCCATCCATGAAGCTTCTTAGTTAGTGCGCGCTCACGTCACACTCTACCATTGGACGTGATTGGGCGTGCCGAACTTACAAGACATATCGGAAGTGTGTGAGGCAGCCACTAAAACAAACAGGAGCTGTCTATAATTGACTAATGACAGAAAAGTACGGCAGGTGTGAGTTTTTACCCTTTTTTTTTGGAAAATTGCAAAAAGTCCACTTGCATCTCAAGGGAGTTTTCGTAGACCCACACACAAGAAATTTGTTTCAATTTCTCCACTGCAAATATCCATGTATTTTCATATTCCCTCTTGATACTTTTGACAGGAAGACGAGACTCTTGTCAGACGCAATTGTTGACTATCGTAGCAAAGTAAAATCACATTTTTCTAGAGTAACACTTTCGTACTGGATTTACAAATATACCAACTCCATAGTACTAGTTTCTAACGAATAGAAGTGTCTAAAATTTTATCTTTATTAGTTGGCCCGTGCACGGCAAGCGACGGGAGGTAGAACACAACTCGACGATATTTTGAAGTTTAAAATGCGGAGGATCCGCCTTTTGTCACCTGGCTATATAATGACAACTTAAATTGTAGAGAACACAAGATGGATGAATTAACGACTGAAACCAAACAAGCACCAGGCCACAGCAACAAGTACCGGACCATGGCATGGTAACCGATAAACGCCACCGCTTCACTTCACTTGTTGCACAAACCGCTTCAAGATTCGGATCAACTCCACGTTTGCCTCACCCCACTGTGTGACGGAGAAGCCATGCTTCTGTCCCTTGAACTCGGCGAGCTCCACGGCCTTCCCCGTCTCCTGCAGCCTCGTCGCGTAGCGCCGTACGTGACTGTAGAGCACGTCTATCTCAGGCGCCACGACGAGCACCGGCGGCAGCGCCACCGCCTCAAGGCTTGGGCTGTCCGGGCCGAACGGGTTGGCCAGCGGGTGATCCCTTGTAGCACCCACAGGCAGCGCCATGCGCCAGAGCTGGTCGGACATCTCCACCGTCAAGGACACGCCCTCCGGAGGATCCGACTCGGTCGCCGAGCGCTCGACGCTGCCGAAGAACGCGGAGAAGAGGACGTACCCGGCGAGGCGTACCGGGCCGAGCGCGATCTGCCCCGAGGCGACTTGGACGACGACGTGGTGGGCCAGGTTAGCGCCGGCCGACACGCCGGACACGAACGCCCGGGCGAAGTCGGCCGATTCCGCGAGCCACGGGTCGGCGCCAGCGCCGAGCGCCGCCTGCTCACTCAGCCAGGAGACGAACGTCGCGCCGTCCTCGATGGCCGCGGGGAGGCGGTGCTCCGGAGCGAGACGGTACTGGACGGAGAGAACGAGGGCGGGGAGCCCGGCGGCGAAACGCTGGCAGCAGGTGTGGTACGGGGGCTGGTCATAGGCGCCAATGCAGTAGCCTCCTCCGTGGAAGTACACCAGCACCGGGAGCTTCTTGTCACCTCCTTCGCCGGCAGCCAACGGCGGCCTGTAAAGGCGAACCTTGAGGCGGCGCGTCGCGTCGTAGATGACGTCCTTCCATTCAACACCGGGGACGTCTGGGAACGGCCCTGCCGGCATCAGGATGGATTCGTCGCCGCGAACGACGGATCCGTCGCTGAAGAGCCGGACAACGCCAAACAAGTCCTCAACGACTTGCGGCGGTGATGTGTCGCCGGACATGGTGTGGCCGGCCGGCAGATCGATCGTCGACGCGTGAGGCAGGTTCTCACGTTCAATAACTCACGATTGAAGTGTTATTGCAGGAGGCTCCTTCCGGTTGGTTGTTCTGTCGACAGAAGCCTCAAATATTGCTCACGAAGTCGCCATCCGTGAAGGTTCGTCGCGGGCTCGCACGTCACACTCCCATTGAAAATGACAGACTGAGCGCGCCAGCGAACAAAATGCATTCTAGAGTCCAAGGTTGAACAATGACTTGTCAGCAGCACTCTCGTGTGGCTGCAAAAATTCGGGCCAGCCGCTTAAGACTTGTCAGCTAGGAGCAGGCAATTTGGTTTTTCCAAGCATCAACCCGGCAATGTGTGCGCACCGATCCATCACCTTTTTCCAAGCATCAAACCGGTAATGTTGATGTAATATTTTGTTATCGTATACATAACTACCAGTCAGCTACCTCTGAAACTTTATCATATACAAAAAATAGCGAATTTGTCCGCGCATATCGCGCGGCTAGATTAATTACACATTGTTGTTCATTTGGCATCAACATTTGATCATAAAAAATTACATCAACATGGAAAAAATTGCAAAGCATCTTGATACAGAATAAATCTTGCGAACCGATCGTGAGTTAAATATCAGACAAACATATATTCAACTGTAATTCGTTCATTGACTAATCGCCTCACGATTCCACAGTTCTTATGCCGCTCTTAAAGAGTGTTATTTGCAACTGTTGCATTTGTCATACGTGTTGCATAAACGGCAAAGGCTACTTATTAATTTTAATTTGGAATTTTCATTTTCCTTAAATATAGGGATGTGTGCAATAGTTCGGGCAACTGAAAAAAAGCTGGTCTCAGAAGATTTATGTCAGCCGTTCATTCACTATCCAATGGCCCTCCAGCACCATTTGGATATACAGTTAGTTTCTCTCTATCTCCTTGATGCAAATTAAGTTGGCGTGACGCCCCCGCCTCCTGCCCTCCTGTCGCCGCCGGATCCGCAGCTGCTGCCTCTGCCACTCTAACCCGTCCAAATCGAGCTTCCCCGCCCTTGCCCCGCCCAGGCGACGTCTCCATTGCCTTGTTGCCCGCCATCTTTGCCCCCGCCTCCGCCTATCCGGCCTGCCTTCTCTCGATTTTCTTCTTCTAAGTTCGACAGAGAAGTCAAACCCAAATTAACCCACACCTCATAAAACTTCCGGCTATTTGGAGGTCACCGGTACGGATTCAGCCCGCAAATTATGGCATGGCTCATTTTCATCAAGGGTTAAACTAACCAAAACTTTGACCAGCCAAGAACTGTGCTAGGTAGCAAAATTGCACCAGTTGATCTCTAACCCTCCTCTGTTGACCATTATAGCTTGCCCTCGGCTTTGTTGACCTCACAGCTTGCCCTCGGCTTCGTTGATCATCATAGAGTGGCATCATGCCCTGTTGTGTTAGAAAAGCTGGGAGCAAGGTGTTCTTCCTTGTCGTGGTGTTCACCTTCACGGGCTTGTTCTTGGGACGACTTCTTTTGTCATTCTAGCCTGTTGTGTTAGAAAAATCTGGAATTTGAACTGCCCAAATAAAATCAAACACTTCTTGTGGAGAATGTCGCATAATAGCCATGCCCTGCGGGTGAATCTTATTCACCGTAAGATGAAAGTGGACACAAAATGTGTGGTGTATCAGAGGAAAGATGAAGATGGAGCTCATCTATTTTTTAAATGTAAATTTGTCAAACAAGTTTGGACTGGCTTGAACTTGGAGGAGCACAGAATCAGGCTTGCAGAATTTCCGTCAGCAATGGAGGCTGTGCATTATATTCTGAAGCTGAAGGAAAACATCAGAATAAGAGTGCTTGTTGCTTTGTGGTCGTGGTGGAAGGAACGAAACAGAAACAGAGAAGGAGAGCAGAGGAGACATGCAAACTATCTTGTTCGTGGGATCCAAATATATTCGAATGAGATTGACGAAGTCTTTGGGCAGAAGTGTAAGACTAGGATGAATAATTCTGTGTGGAAAAAGCCAGAGCCAGGATACCTGAAGGTAAATTATGATGCTGCTTTTAAAGATAATTCAACGTCGGGCGCATGGGGATATATTATAAGAGACTCTGATGGGGACGTTATTTCTGCCGGGAGAGGTAAACTTGAACATCTACATGGTGCTTTTCATGCGGAGGTTATAGCATGCTTGCAAGGCATCCAGGCGGCGGTGGATTTGGGTATGGGCCATGTAATCCTAGAAAATGATGCACTTCTGGTCAAACAGGCGATTACGACTGACGCTTATGATTTATCTGTGGCGGGAGGTCTGATTTCTGAAATTCGTGAGCTGGCTCACTTAACTTCATAGAGTTTAGAGTTAATTTTGTTCCTAGAAATTGTAATAAAGTAGCACATGTTATGGCTTCTTTAGGGTGTGATGTGAGTTAGGAGATAATCCTATCTTGGATGTTCTCTCAGATTGTATTCTGAAACTGGTTGCCGATGATTTGGCAGCGGTTGAGTAATGGAATTTATATTCCCAGTCAAAAAAAAAGATAATAGATAGATTCTAGAATGTAAACAAAAGCAAAAACTTTATAAACACCAATTCTTGCAATATTATAGAAGGATAATAAATCGTGATATTTGTAAGGATATTTTCAAAAGGTATTGTGACTTTATAGCAGTGAAAGAGGATTATACAGCAGTGCATACCATGACTAACTCTGAATTTTATATAGTTCTTCGCGAGATATTGTGACTTTTCACAGTACACCCATTATCGTGTAAGTTTTGAAGACTCGAGTACTAAGCCCATTAGACACGCTCCTCTCCTCCCATGAGGTCACTTGAGCGATCCACACAAGTTGTATACAAGTTGCAATCCTCCAAGGGGCCAATGTATAAAGATATGTGCACTGCGTTCCAAGCATGCATGGCAGCATTATGATTATTGGAAGTTTGCAATGGCAGTTTGGTGGATGATCCACTGATTGTTCTCTTGCCTATATTTGTTGTGAAGTTGAGTAACTTTGAGCCTAATTAGTAAAATATACTATTTTTTAAAGTTGATTGGCCCCTTTGTTTGTGTGTACCTCTAGCCCGGCATAATTAGGTGGTGTGTATAAAGATGACATGTATCTAGGAACAAAATTCATCTATATATATTTTGTACTCCCATAAATAGAAATCTAGTATTGCCACTACTCCTGGAACAAAATCGTCTCCCATGATTGTTAAAATCGCACAGACGTGCCGTTTTCACTTACGATGCACCTGGACTCTCTCTCACACCCAAGGGCCCTTAATTAGGCCCATTAGAATTGGTAATTTGGCTGACGGCGATTAAAGCGTAAGATGAATTTACTTTCGAGCTGTATAGAACATCGGCAATTCATGTTGTTCCGAAGATTAATTCATGCAATCTGAGATAATGTCCAATACATGAAAGCCGAGAGTATCCCAAGCCTCAAGCATTGGCGATGTTCCTTTACGCTCGTCGTTGGTGTGCTCGTGTATATGTCCCCCCCCCCCCCCCCCCCCCCCCCCCCCCCCCTCTCCTGTTCCTTCGCTCATCGCTGGTGCGCTCGTCGGCGATGTTCCTTCACGCTCTCTTGCTAAGGCGCACGCCATGGTGCATGCTTTGTGGTGCTGGAGGAACCAAATGGAACGAAGAAATCACCGAGAACTAAACAAAAGCGAGCTTTAGAGGTATAAAGGCATGTGCTGCCGGTGGAAAGATCATACGCTTAGGAGTTGAACTGATTGTTGTTGTTCTGGCGTGGTGAATTGGTGATAGATATGAGTGAAGAAGACGATGGTGATAGTAACAACGACGCCTTTGCTTATTGGGCCTAACTGGGCTAGAGAAAGCCTGGAAAAAAAATGAGTAATGTGGCTTGTTGTTCTAATAGATAAATCACCATCGTCAAAGCTGAAAACACCGGCTCGGATGAAGGACGGCACGGCCGTGCCGTTTTAATAGACAAGGCAGACGATTTCATTCTGAATTTGGGAGGATGTTTTTGTGGACGCATGTTGCGAGGTGCAGTACATTGTGACAACTTCAATAGAAGAGTGCAGAAGTACTCCTAGATGAATTAGCAATTTAAGCCAAACGAGCGCCTACACTGGAGCACACCAACACAAAACCGACCACGGCCGACCGGCCATGGTGAGGCATTCATTCACTTCAGTTGGTCCACAAACCGCTTCAAGATTCGGATCAACTCCGGGTTCGCCTCACCCCACTGTGTGACGGAGAAAGCATGTTTCTCCCCCTTGAACTCGGCGAGCTCCACAGCCTTCCCCATCTCCTCCAGCCCCTTCGCGTAGCGCAGCACGTGACCATGGAGCACGTCTATCTCGGGCGCCACGACGAGCACCGGCGGCGGCGCCATCGGCTTAAGGCTGGGGCTGTCCGGACCAAACGGGTTCGTCAGCGGGTGCCACCATGCGCTAGACCTGGTCGGAAACCTCCACGCCGTCCAGGAAACCCCGGCCGGAGGATCGCTCTCCGACGCCGTGCGCTCGACGCCGCCAAAGAACGCCGAGAAAAGGACGTACCCGACGACGCGCACCGGTCCGAGCTTGTCACACCCCAAAATTTCAAATTTTGGAATGTGACTTAAATTTCACTAAATGTTAAAATTTTTTTGCAATAGATTAAAATTTCTCCTTAATTAATTAGGGTGTTATCATTTTCCTAGGCAAAAGAGCTATTTTCTAAACTAAATAAATTAATTTAGGCTATATTATAGTTGTTTGTTGCATTCATGCTGGAGTATTGCAGTAGGTATTTTATTGTGTGGAAAATGTATTTAAATTGCGAGTAGAAATCGTTTTCGTTTAGTATAGAAAATAGAAGAGGAAATAGAAATAGAAAAGAAGAAAGAAAACCGCAGCCGGCTTCTGGGCCAAACTCTCTTGGCCCAGATCTCTTTATCTTTTTCTCTTCTCTTTTCTTCACTTTCCTGGGCCGGCCTCATTCTCTCTCTCGGCCCAGCTCCAGCTCGCCCCGCGGAAGCCCAGCAGCCCGCCGACCCGCGTCCAGCCCCACAGGCCCGTGCCGCCGCCCGTACGCCACTGCTGCGCCGCCCTCGGCGTCCGAGCCGGTTTCCCCTCGGTCTCCGCGCTATAAAACGGCTGTGGACCCGCCCCGACTCCCCTGTCGCCCTTTTCGCCGCCACGCGTCGTTTCCCCGAACCCGAACTCGCCGCATCGCCGTCGTCTTTCTGGGCTCCGGTGGCCGCCGTCGCCGCGAGTCGTCCCGCCGCCTCACGACGCCCCGGACGACGACGACTCGACGCCGCCCTCGCCCTTGACGCGCCGCCCCTTCTCCGACTGCTCACAAACCGCTCCGACGACCCGACGCCCTCCCGCGACACCGCCGAACGCTCGCCGCCTCCTCCCTCCGACGAACAGCCTTTTGCATCCTTTTTCCCGCCGCCGCGACTCCACGGTGAGGATTCCCTCACTCTCCTCTCTCTCTCCGTGCCCTCGAAGTCTCAAACTGTGGCCGGGAGCTCGATTTGGCCGAGCTCCGTTGATGCGCCGCCGCGCCGACGTCGTCGTCGGCATCCCGGTCCACAAAGGTCCACCGTGGACCGGAGGTATCGCCGGTGCATGGCTCTATGGACCAAGTTCACCGTGTTTTCAAATTAATTTAAATCCTTTTCGAGTTACTGCATCAGCGTTGCGTCAGGCTTGCACAGTAAATCGGTTTTTCCTATAGAAGAATAATTCCAGAAACGCTATCTTACTGTTTAAACCCTCTAAGTTCAAATGCTTATAATGTTTTGATCTTAACTCCGTTTTAAGCGATTCTTGCGCTCACGCGATCGTAGGAAGGAGTTCTAGCTTTTGGTACTGTTTTTGTATCAGTTTGATACTGTTTGCTGTACTGTTTCTTATTGTTTGTGTATGTGTGCTTTGCATGTTACCGTTATTAGAAGAGGAGCCGTTTGAGAACTTCCAAGACCAAGAGTTTGAGCAAACAGCAGCAGAGGATACAGGCAAGTGTCCTTGACCATTCTGAACCTATGTTTTAAATGTGTCGTTTATAAACATGCATGCTTGTTTAATATTGAATCCTATATGTCTACTTTACCTGTTCCATATCATTCCTTGTCACCCTAGCTTATGGTGGTTGTCTTTGGGTAACTTTTGCTTAGCTTTGCTGGAGTCAATCACCTTATCATGTTAATCTTGACTAATGGTATACTTTAACTAAGTGTTAACCTGCTAATCCGTTTAGCAACTTGGAAAGCTAGGGTCTGAGTAAGGGGAAGGTTTGGATGGTTCTCTGTGAACATTTGGTTTGTGATTAGTTCTTGCTCAGATCAGCTAAGGACCGGTTCGTGGAGCATGTAACCATGACAACAGTGCCATCACAAGACTGATAATGGGTAGGCTAGCCAAATAATTAGGATGTTCTTAATTTTGTGCTCGGTGTTGGGAGAGTGGGGAATGGATGCTTTGTGATTCTAGGAAACGCCTGGCATCAGAAGGGGCAGCTGGGGTGTTGGCTCTTGAGTTATGGTCCTGTGTGAACTGTGGATTTTCTGTGAACCAACATTTATGTACCGCTGTTGAACCTTAATGAGCGAGTTACATTATTGGGAGCATTCTTTGTAAAGGCTAGTGGAGAAACCCCGGTCATCTACCTCGGAAATGGAATGGCTCTACGGGAATCTCTAACTTGTGGGTAAAGCGATGCCACCTCTGCAGACTGTAAAATTTTCATGAAAGCCGTGCTCACGGTTATGAGCGGCATGGCCATCACACATGATTAGTGGGTGCTGGTTAGTTAGGTGGTTTCTGGGTGAAACACATGAATCTTAATGATCTTTTCCCTCACAGTCCTGTGTGAACTGTAGTCCTGTGTGGACGTTGTTCTTTGTGGACTTTGTTTTAATTTACTTAATTTAATTTGATGGGTAGTCTCAACACACCTAGTAATATAGGTTGCTTTATAAAATGTGTCTTATGTATAGTTGGCATTTATGCAAATGAACCATGTTGTAGCCTTTTTTCTATTAAGCTTGCATGTCATCTTTTTGCTCTACTTGCGGAGTACGACATGTACTCACACTTGCTATTCCCCATTCTACATTGAAATGCTGCTCAGAAGATGAAGGCACTATGGAGTGCTTCGATGAGGAATACTAGGCGTGCTGTCTCCCAGTCGACTGCCTGTGCGTTTAGGTGTCTTCCGCTGTCGAGTTATTTAGTCTTATGAGACATTTATATTCGGATATTTGTAATAATGCTACTTTGAGACGATGTAATAATGACACTGGTTATATTGTTTATTTCACCTTTGTCTCTATATGTGTAGAACTTGATCCTGATACAGATATAATTATGCATTCAGTTTTGTCCTTAAAACTAGGTGTGACAGAGCTTGATCTGCCCAGAAGCGACCTGAACCACGACATGGTGGGCGAGGTTGGAGCCCGCCGACACGCCCGACACGAACGTCCTGGCGAAATCGGCTGATTCCGCGAGCCACGGGTCGGCGCCGGCGCCGAGCTCCGCCTGCGTGCGCAGACACGAGAGGAACATCACGCCGTCCTCGATGACCGCCGGGAGGTGGTGCTCCGGGGCGAGACGGTACTGGACGGAGACCACTATGGCGGCGAAACGCTGGTAGGCCGCGTGGAACATGGGTTGGTCGTAGGCGCCGAAGCAGTAGCCACCTCCGTGGAAGTACACCAGCACCGGGAGCTTCTTGTTACCTTCTTCGCCGGCGGCCAACGGCGGCCTGTACACGCGAAGCTTGAGGTGGCGCTTCGTGTCGTACACGACGTCCTTCCACTGGACGCCGGGGACGTCTGGGAACGGCCCTGCCGGCATCAGGACGGATTCGTCGCCGCGGACGACGGAGCCATCGCTGAGTAGCCGAATGAAGCCAAAGAAGTCCTCCATGACTTGTGGCGGCGCGGTGTCGTTGGACATGGTGTGGCCGACAGATCGATCGTCGACGCGTCAGGGGAGTTCGCAGGTTCAAGAACGCACGATTGAAGTGTTATTGCAGCAGGCTCCTTCCTGTTTGTTCTGTCGACATGGACTTAAATGAAACAATTAGACAAGTTTAAGAACGTCAATATAAGTATAAAGACCTAAGTGACACAACAAAACAAGTTTAAAGATACCAAATCAGCATTTTCTAAGTACATGGACCTAATCTAAGTGACACAGCTAGACCAAGGACCGGTTGTGCACTTTACTCTAGATAGATATTCGCGAGATATTGTGACTTTTCACAATAAACCCTCTCCTTCATGAACGTTAAAGTTTTGAAGACTCGAGTACTAAGCCCATTAGCGACTCCTCTTCTCCCATGAGGTCACTTGAGCGACCTGCACTAGTTGTATACACGTTGCAATCCTCCAAGGGGGCAATGTTTATCTGCATTCCAAGAATGCATGGCAGGATTAAGATGCCACCGATTGTTCTCCTCTTACGTATATTTATTGAGAAGCTGAGTAACTTTGAGCCTAATTAGTAAAATATACTAATTCATTAAGTTGATTAGCCCCTTTGTTTGTGTGTATAAAGATGACTTGTATTTAGGAACAAAACTAGAAAACTTGTGGAGCGTTGCCGCACATACATTTCACTTATGTTGGGAGCCTTATTGATACTTTTGTTTTCAAAGTGAGGAAGAAAATAAATTATAAACCGTTGTATGACTACTACAATCTGGATCATCAGAAGTAAATCTTTGAAAAGATTGAAATATTGGTTGAATTCAATAAGACCATTGATATGGTTTGGGATAAAATTAGAATATAAGCTATCTATCAAGAAGATTGGAGAGTAGAGTTTATCTTTGCTGCCCATGAACATAGGAGTTAGTTTTTTTCTTCAGTTAGTATTGCACTAAGAAAACCACATTAAATCTAAATAATGAAGTGTAGAATGATGCACAATATCAAGTTTGACGCCAAATGATGAACATACATATAGTGAATCAAGATTGTAGGCGGCGGGCATAATATCAAGTATAGAATGATACAAAATCAATTGCTGACAATCATGACCAACATAATACATATACACAAGTTAGAGGCAGCATAGTCAAAAACATTATATGAGCTATGTGGGAAATCTCATATAGATTGACCCAAAATAACAGAGAATTTTTCAGGCAAATACGCTGAGAAATAGGATCAGTTATGTGCAGCACCATGGCCAAGATAGGGAATTTCATAATAGGCGATGTTGGGCCGAATTTGTTACAGAACATTCCTGTTCGATATATTATACAAATTGTAAATTTATCTGTTATCTAGGGGCATATGTTAATGGCATGGAAAAGATATGCTAATCTTGTTGTTCTTTATACTTGTACAATAAGTACCTCAGCAAGGATGTAATGTACAACTTGTGAGCTCCATGTGTGATGAAAGGTGACTATACGCAATTATAGTGATATGAGTATTGACCAATCAATCAGGCTCGGTCGACGGCTCGGCTCTCCAAGAGCACGGAGTCGGGCTCCTTGGTGTTGGGTCATGTTGTTTCGGAGGCGGAGGGAGGAGAGGAATGTTGGTAATTGCACAGTACTAATAGACATTGGATCAGGATGGGCTAACGAATGCCTTAAATAGAGTATGCACCTGTGCATGCATGATGCACTGCGCTGAGCGCCAAAGGCCCTGCGACCACTGCGACAGCATGCTGGTCTGCACGACCGGGGGCGTCGAGGTTGGAGAGGGCGCGAAGGAGGACGTCGGTTGACAGATTCACGTACGCACACCCTACCTCTAGGAGGGTAAAAAAAAATTATTGGGTTGGCTGATCTTGAGATTCGCGAAGTCACTAGAGGCGTCTCGCTGTCGACAGAGATGTCGCCTATCACCTAATAACTAGACGTAAATACAACGCCCATGCCGTCAAGTCTAGGACTTGGAATCCGAGTGGGATAGTTCTATCACGAGAAACCTAATTAGATGCGATTAGTTTGCAATCAGCTGCTGAATCCCACTTCTCTTTTCTCTAAAAATTTCAACTCTCTATAGTCGCCACCAATAAATACTACAATTTCATGGAAATAAATATTTTAAAAATAGGAGTGTTACACTAATAAATTCTTCTTTTATCTTAAGCATAGCAAAAATAAGACAATCAGAATGCATGTTGTTTAGAAGTGTCTAAACACTAGGAATAAATGAACTGCTGTTGCTATTTATTATTCTTCATAAGATGAAATAGGTGACTTTGTTTTTAGTCTTCGTAACATATCTAGCATGTTTCGTTGGAGTCATATGGAACAAGTGAAAATGCATAAACACAAAGTTTCCTCTTTTCTCACCATCAGTACACAAATATTCTAATTTTAGTAGTACTGAGTGAAGACCTGAATTTGGGAGGTTGTGTTGTGTTTTGTGGATGCCTGTTGCGTCACCTGCAGTACATAATGACAACTTCAAGAGCAGAGTACAGAAGTACTCCTAGATGAATTAGCGATTTAAACCGTACGAGAACCCACTGGAGCACACTAACACAAACCGATCACGGCCAATCGGCCATGGTGAGGCACAAGGTTCACTTCAATTGGTCCACAAACCGCTTCAATATTCGAATCAACTCCAGGTTCGCCTCACCCCACTATGTGACGGAGAAAGCATGTTTCTCCCCCTTGAACTCGGCGAGCTCCACGGCCTTCCCCATCTCGTGCAGCCTCTTCGCGTAGCACAGTACGTGAGCGCGGAGCACATCTATCTCGGGCGCCACGACGAGCACCGGCGGCAGCTCCATCGGCTTAAGGCTGGGGCTGTCTGGACCGAACGGGTTCGCCAGCGGGTGGTCCCTGGTCGCGCCCACCGGCAGCGCCATGCGCCAGAGCTGGTCGGACACCTCCACCGTCCAGGACACGCCGGCTGGAGGATCGGTCTCCGACGCCGTGCGCTCGACGCTGCCGAAGAACGCTGAAAAAAGGACGTACGTACCCGACGACGCGCACCGGTCCGAGCTTGATCCGCCCAGAAGCGACCTGAACCACGACGTGGTGGGCGAGGTTGGCGCCCGCCGACACGCCCGACACGAACGTCCTGGCGAAGTCGGCCGATTCCGCGAGCCACAGCCCACAGGTCGGCGCCGGCGCCGAGCGCGGCCTGGTAACTCAGCCATGAGAGGAACGTCGCGCCGTTCTCATGGCAAAACACAGCTGGCAGGCCGCGTGGAACACGGGATGGTAGTAGGTGCCGAAGCAGTAGCAACCTCCGTGGAAGTAAACCAGCACCGGGAGCTTACCCTGTTCGCCGGCCCACTGGCGGCCAGTACACGCGAACCTTGAGAGGTGGCGCTTCGTGTCGTATACGACGTCCTTCCACTGGACGCCGAGACGTCAGGGAACGATCCTGCCGGAATGAGGACGGATTCATCGCCGCGGACGACGGAGCCGTCGCTTAGGAGCCGTACGATGCCGCGAAGAAGTCCTTCACGACAGGACATGGTGTTTCGGCCGGTCGATCGTCGACGCGTGAGGCTAGTTCGCGGGTTCAAGAACACACGATGGCAGTGTTGAGTCCCGAGTCCTGACTCTCCTTCACGATGGTTCTGTATAGAAGCCTCAAATGATACTCTCCAGTCATTATCCGTGATGGTTCGTTTTGGGCTCACACGTCACCCTCCTTTTGTACATGACAGTTTGAGCGTGCGAGATTTCGAGGCAGCCACTTTGAGATAAGGGTCATGCAAAATTTCATATCTTGTTCTCGCTGAATTTTAAGTCTCCCTCACTAGTACAATAGGGGCCTACAGTGGCGGTCATTTTCAACCTGCAGTGGCGGGTGTAGCGGCCGCCACTGCGCTTCCGCCACTGGAAGTGACAAATTGCAGTGGCGGTCGGTTCTGCCCGCCACTGGGTCCGATTAAACAAGTAAAAAAAAAGAGGGACCCCACGGCCGCTGCGCGCCCTGCTGGGCCCACGGCTGCTGCGCCGTCAATGCGCCGCCGTGGATCCTGCCGTCGCCGCGCCACCGTGGATCCCGCTGTGCGGCCGCGTCGTCGCCGCGCCGCCGTGGTGGAACCGCCCGTCAGCCTCGCCGCCGTGCTGCCTGCCTCTGCATCGGCTTCCCCGACGTTGTCCGCCGCCCAGATGTGCGAAGATGAGAGAACAGTGAGGGAGGGAGAGAGGACTAACCTGGCGTCAGGGAGTGGAGGCGGCGGCTACAACGAGATAGAGAGGGCAAGGAGGCACCACGGAGGAGCCCCTCGACGGAGCCGCGCGCAACCACGTCGCACGTGCGCGTCGGCGAGAGGTACCTCCATTGTAAGGATCGTGTGACGTAGAGGGGGGTGAATCGGTGCACTCTAGAATCTATTTCTAAACACTAACACCCAAGCAACTCCTAGCGAGTAGTTCTACTAACAAGGTAAAGCACACTAAGGAGTATCCTTAACCTATATAGCTAGTGGATATAGATAACACAAGCACACCACACTAGCAACCTAGCACAAGATATATATATAGCGGAAGACTTAATCTAGGCAAGGCAAGGCAACTAGATAACTAGAGAACAAGGCAACCAAGATACTAGGCACACTAAGTAGAGTCCTTAAAGCTACTAGATAGGCTACAACAAGTAAGCACACGAGCAAAGCAAACAAGCAAACCTAGTGAAGCTAGTAGGTACCAAGGCAAACACACAAGCAAGATAAGAACACAACTCAAGTACTACAATCAATCATATATAGAGCGATAAGTAAATGCAAGTAGTAAAGTAGAAGGGATAGAGAATGCTCATGATGTTTTTCCGTGGTCTCGGAAGGATGGCGCCTTCCCCTACTCCACGTTGGGTCACTCCCGCCGGAGTCTCGACCCCGTCCCTCCGATCGATGACGATCCCTCCTAGAGCACACTTCACCCTCCTAGTGAAGTCGCGGGCACGTCCGACCGGGCTCTCTCCCGGGTACTCTTCCGGAGGTAAGGCTCCGCACTTGATGCGTGCCAAATGGCGCTCCACTAATGATGCTTCTTTAGCACGCGAAGCTCCAAGACCGTATACAAACTTGTGTCGGCTTCCACAATCCTTGGACAGCTCACCACTGACGCCTAACCGGTCTAGGCCTGCCATAGACCAAGAGTAACAGCCCTAAATGACTCTCTCAAGCCCACACTAGCCTAGAGATCAAAGGATGCAACTTGTTACTCTCTCAAGCACTAGGATCACTTCAAATCCTTCTCAAGTGCTTCACACTTCTCCTTCTTGGCTTCTTGGCAGCACCTCCCCTCTTTCCTGGGTCTAAGAGCACCTCAAAGAGGTAAACAACCGACTATATATAGGCCACCAACCTCAAACTAGCCGTTGTCCAAAAGTGCCCAGTCTGCGTGTTGACCGTACAATAGACCGTACTGTCCGGTCTCCATTACACCGTATTGTCCTGTCTTCACCAGACCGGCGTCCAGGGAGTGCTGCTCCTCATCTCAAAGTAGACCGTACTGTCCGGTCTCTAGGACCGTACTGTCCGGTCTCCACTTCTTCTTCAGCCAACAGAAACTTCTCCTTCTCTGTCTCTTCGCCTGTAAGACCGTACCGTCCGGTCCCTGACCGTACCGTCCGGTCAACTGTCCGGTCTTTATTCTTCAACTTTCAGTAACTTCAGCTTCTTTGTCTGGAAAACTCAATAGAGACCGTACTGTCCGGTCCATAGGACCGTACTGTCCGGTCAACTGTCTGGTCTCCATTTCTCCACTTCCAGAAACTTCAGCCTTTCTGTCTGGATTTCCTCTGTAGACCGTATTGTACGGTCTCCATGACCGTACTGTCCGGTCTCTTCTGACTTCGCAGCTTCGATCTTCTTCTTGATCTTCTTCTTCCAAACTTGAACTTCTTGGTTCCTTCAATCCTCTTCTGCCCCCTAGCCTCTGAGAGACTCACCATGCATCCAATGATCTCTATAACTAGTGTGCATTAAGAGAACCACCTCGAACCCTCTTGCTAGTCCGGTTTTTCCTATGGACTCAAGCTAACATCTAACCAAGCAACACTCGCTTGGATCTAGCATGTCCTTAGCCTTGATCCATATCTTCTCCGCGACTCCATCAAGTCCGTTCTTGTGTCGATGAAGGCAACTAATCATCCTTTTCATTAAGTTCATGGTGTGTTGGCGTTCACCACCAACGGACGAAGCTTTCTTTCTATGTGACCTATAAGATCTCACAAGAGTGTTAGTCACATTCATGGTTCTCATCCTATCACCAAAACATTCATACCTTGGGGCTTCCCTAGCTCCAATGATCATGAAGCTTACAATCTTCTCCTTTTTGGTGATGGATGACAACCATGATAAAAATGATCGAGAACATAAAAGATGTAATGACAAAAGCCAAGATAAAAACGCAACTCGATCAAGGCTCTGAACAACAAGTATAAGATAGAGAGATAGTTACCTTGTTGATTAGGTCGAGGTAAGTCATAGCTCAAAAGAAGTCACAAGTTAGAGCAAAAAACTCATTTCACAAGTGAAATAAAGCACAAGGAGCTATGACAAGCGATGGTTTCAAGGGGTTTACCTTCATACTTACTTTGTGGAATTCCGCTCCCCCTTAACAAATGCACCAATCTCAAGATTGTGTGAAGATCGATCATCTTGATCACTTGATCTTCATTCGCGCAAACTCCCCCTTGAGATGGCATTGCTTCTTCTTCGTCACTTCAAAATTGTGTGAAGATCGATCATCTTCCACTTGATCTTCTCTTGTACAAACTCCCCCTTGAGGTGACATCTTCCAACTCATCGTAAGCCCGAACTCTTCTCCCCCCAAACTCTTCTCCATCATTTGAGCCCGAACTCTTCTCCTCCTTTGGCATCTATCACTCAAAAAGAGTCTACCAAGGAAGAAAAGTTAGTGTAAATGTATGAGACGAGTGGGAAATTGAATTACTTGATTTGACGTGAAGCTCCCCCTTAATCCGTGAGTCAACAATTTTCCCTACACACAATCTTCAAAAAGCATATTGTCTTGAAGTACATAGGGGTTAGTTGATGATGATGGAAATGTATGAACCTTTAGACTTTGAGCCGCGCAAGTGGATTTAACCTTGGAGCTCAAAAATCATGGTTCAATGGGCATGAAGCTCATATAGCATTGCTATGTATTCATCATAGGAGGTCATATACTCATATTGTGAATAAGCAACTCCCCCTAGATGGGAGCTTGGCGCCGAGACACTTATGCATGATGCATGATGCCAATGCAAAGAATGATAAGTGTACAATGCATGATGCTATAAGGGTAAAACGAAGAGAAAGCTAGGAGCCAAGTTACCAACAACAAGTGTGAGCCCTTCTTGAGCTTGATCACAATGAGCCTTTTCTTCAAAGCCTCGGGAGCCATAGTGCCACCAATCCCAAGCTTAACCCATGCTCATTGCTATCTCAACAAGGTTAGTTGCCGGTCCTACAAAAACAAGAAGAACACACAAAAACAACAACACAAACAAAAACAAGCAAGGTATATGTACATATATACAAATGTAAGTTCTAGGATATCAAGTGAAGTCGGAGAGGTCGAGAACATTAAGTTCTCCCCGGAGCTTACAAAAGATCTTCTTGTCAAGTGGCTTGGTGAAGATGTCTGCCAATTGTTCATGAGTCCGAACACCAATCAATTCAATATCCTTCTTAGCCACATGATCTCGGATGAAGTGATGCTTGACTTCAATGCGCTTTGTATGGCCGTGATCACCCTTGTTGAGAGCCATATTGATAGCACTTTCGCTATCACAATAGAGAGGTACTTGCCCATAAGATAATCCATAGTCCAAAAGGGTTTGCTTCATGTATAAGAGTTGAGCGCAACAAGCACCGGCCGCCAAATATTCCGCCTCCGCCGTAGAGATAGCCACACAATTTTGTTTCTTGGAACTCCATGAGATGAGTGATTGTCCAAGAAATTGGCATCCACCGGAGGTACTCTTTCTACTCACTTTGCAACCGGCGAAGTCCGAGTTCGCATAGCCAACAAGTCCAAAGTCCGAGCCTTTTGGATACCAAAGACCCATTGTAGGAGTGTTCTTGACATACCTAAGAATTCCCTTCACGAAACTCATATGGGACTCCTTAGGGTTAGCTTGATATCGAGCACAAAGGCACACACTAAGCATGATATCCGGTCTAGACGCGGTAAGGTAAAGAAGCGAACCAATCATAGAACGATAGAGTTTAGGGTCCACCGGTATACCTTTAACATCCACATCAAGAGGGACACTTGTAGCCATAGGTGTGTCATAGGGCTTGGAGTCTTCCATGCCGAACCTCTCAAGAAGATCCCGAGTGTACTTCTCTTGGTAGATGAACGTGCCCTCCTTCATTTGCTTGACTTTGAAAACCGAGGAAGACATGAAGTTCACCTATCATAGACATCTCAAACTCTTTCTTCATAAGAGCACGGAACTCATCATTATAGATTTCGTTAGTTGAGCCGTAGATGATATCATCAACATAGATTTGACAAACAAAGAGATCATCACCAATATGCTTAGTAAAGAGAGTGTTGTCGATACTACCGATCTTGTAGCCTTTGGTGGTGAGATGATCTCGAAGTCGTTCATACCATGCTCTTGGTGCTTGTTTGAGTCCGTAGAGAGCCTTCTTAAGCTTGTACACATAGTCCGGATGCTCGGGCTCCTCGAAGCCGGGAGGTTGCTCTACATAAACTTCTTCATTTGTTAGTCCATTGAGAAATGCACTTTTCACATCCATTTAGTGAAGTTTAGAATCAAAATGAGAAGCATAAGCAAGAAGAGTTCTTATAGCCTCAAGACGAGCGACGGGGGCCAAAGTCTCGTCAAAATCGACGCCTTCAACTTGAGAGTAGCCTTTCGCCACTAGTCTTACCTTGTTCCTTACGATTGCTCCCTTCTCATCTTGCTTGTTCTTGAAGACCCATTTAGCACCAATGACATTGGATCGCTTGGGCCACTTCACCAACTTCCAAACATCATTTCTCTTGATTTGTTGAGCTCCTCTTGCATGGATAGCACCCACTTGTGATCTTTCAAGGCTTCCTCGATCGTCTTCGGCTCTAGGGTAGAGACAAAAGAGAAGTTCTCAACAATGTTAGCTTCATCAACATAATTTGGCTTATATTGACTTCTCCTAGTCTTTATCCCTTGAGAAGGACTCCCAATGATGAGATCACGTGAATGATCCCTAGCAATGGGTTTGTGCTTCCTTGAAGGTTCTTGTCAAGGAGGAGGTGGAGCCGGCGAAGTGTCTTGCGCATCTCTTGCGGCTTGCTCCTTGGAGATGTGGGTGTCTTGTTGTCGAAGAGGTGAACCCGAGCCATCATCTTGAGTTGAAGTAGATTGTGCTTGTTCTTGATTGCTCGGTGAAGCTTGACTCGTAGATGCATGAGGTAGATCACTTGATGGCGCTTGTTGCGGTTCACTTGAAGTAGCATGACCCGAAGATGCTTGTTGCGGTTCGCTTGAAGTAGCTTGACCCGAAGATGCTTGTTGCGGTTCACTTGAAGGAGCATGATGTTAATCACTTGAGGGAGAGCTTGGATTCTCTTGAAATGTACTCGTAGAGGGTCCGCTTGATGAAGTTGATGGAGGAGGTGTCGGAGGTTCTTCTCGAGGAATAACTTCACCAATGGGCATGTCCCTCAAAGCTTCCTCCACGGGTTCATCACCTACAATATGAGAAGATGGAGGGTCTTCTTAAGACCCGTGAGATTCATCAAATTGCACATCATAGGTTTCTTCAACAAAGCCGGTAGAGGTGTTGTAAACCCGATAAGCCTTGGCCGAGCCCGAGTAGCCGACGAGAATACCCACGTCGGTCCTCTTCTCGAACTTGCCAAGTCTTTCACTCTTCTTGTAGATGTAGCACTTGCAACCAAGCACCCGAAAGTATGCAACATTCGGTCTTCTCCCAACAAGCACTTCATATGGAGTCTTGTTTAGCAACTTGTGAGGATAGATCCGGTTGGAGGTGTAGCATGCGGTGTTGATAGCCTCCGCCCAAAACTTATCCGGAGTGTTGTACTCCTCAAGCATAGCACGAGCAAGAGTGATAAGGGTCTTGTTCTTCCTCTCAACAACACCATTTTGTTGAGGAGTGTATGTAGCCGAGAACTCATGCTTGATGCCAATCTCATCACAATAGTCCTCAATGATAAAGTTTTTAAACTCCATCCCATTGTCACTCCGAATCTTCTTGATGTGATGCCCATACTCATTTTGAACTCTTCTAGCAAACTTCTTGAATATCCCAATTGCTTGTGCCTTGTTCTCAAGAAAGAACACCCAAGTATATCTTGAGTGATCGTCCACTACCACCAAGCAATAGAGATTTCCACCAATGCTCACATAAGTTGTAGGCCCGAAGAGATCAATGTGTAAGAGCCCGAGAGGTCTTGACGTTGACATGAAATTCTTGGACGGATGAGGTGAAGCCACTTGCTTTCCGGCTTGGCATGCACTACATAGCTTGTCCTTCTCAAAGGTGACTTCCTTGACTCCTCTCACTAGCTTGTTCTTCATTACATGCTTGAGTTGACCCATACCAATGTGAGCTAGCCTCCGATGCCATAGCCAACCACCTCATCAAAGGGAATGTTCACAAACTCATCCACTCGAGCAAAAGCGAGAAGGCCAAACCGTGCAGTGGTAGAGATCGAATAAACTTCTTCACAACATGCTTGTGCATAATAGAAGGATATCCCCTTGTCATGAGTTTCCTAGCAAGAACATAGAAGCGAGAGGCAAAGTTGGTGATATCCTCATTATCATCCAAGACAAGCTTATCATACTCATCGCGCACATCATAGTAGGAAAAGCCATTAAGCACACAATCATAAGGCTCAATCAAAGTAGAGGCGATGGAAGTGTTAGAAACGTCATCATGAGTGGACTTTATTTTTCCACACGCAATACCGGTCACGACTCAAGGCGGTAAAGCCCTAATAATGAGCACTTGGCTCTGATACCACTTGTAAGGATCGTGTGACCGAGAGTGAATCGGTGCACTCTAAAATCTATTTCCAAACACTAACACCCAAGCAACTCCTAGCGAGTAGTTCTACTAACAAGGTAAAGCGCACTAAGGAGTATCCTTAACCTATATAGCTAGTGGATATAGATAACACAAGCACACCACACTAGCAACCTAGCATAAGATATATATATAGCGGAAGACTTAAGCTAGGCAAGGCAAGGCAACTAGATAACTAGAGAACAAGGCAACCAAGATACTAGGTACACTAAGTAGAGTCCTTAGAGCTACTAGATAGGCTACAACAAGTAAACACACGAGCAAAGCAAACAAGCAAACCTAGTGAAACTAGTAGGTACCAAGGCAAACATACAAGCAAGATAAGAACACAACTCAAGTACTACAAGCAATCATATATAGAGCGATAAGTAAATGCGAGTAGCAAAAGGAGAAGGGATAGAGAATGCTCATGATGTTTTCCCGTGGTCTCGGAAGGATGGCGCCTTCCCCTACTCCACGTTGGGTCACTCCCGCCGGAGTCTCGACCCCGTCCCTCCGCTCGATGGCGATCCCTCCTAGAGCACACTTCACCCTCCGAGTGAAGTCGCGGGCACGTCCGGCCGGGCTCTCTCCCGGGTACTCTTCCGGAGGTAAGGCTCCGCACTTGATGCGTGCCAAATGGCGCTCCACTAGTGATGCTTCTTTCGCACAGGAAGCTCCAAGACCGTGTACAAACTTGTGTCGGCTTCCACAATCCTTGGACAGCTCAACACCGACACCTAACCGGTCTAGGCCTTGCCATAGACCAAGAGTAACAGCTCTAGATGACTCTCTCAAGCCCATACTAGCCTAGAGATCAAAGGATGCAACTTATTAGTCTCTCAAGCACTAGGATCACTCCAAATCCTTCTCAAGTGCTTCACACTTCTCCTTCTTGGCTTCTTGGCAACACCTCCCCTCCTTTCTAGATCCAAGAGCACCTCAAAGAGGTAAACAACCAACTATATATAGGCCACCAACCTCAAACTAGCCGTTGTCCAAAAGTGCCCAGTCTGCGCGTTGACCGTACAATAGACCATACTGTCCGGTCTCCATTAGACCGTATTATCCGGTCTTCACCAGACCGGCGTCCAGGGAGTGCTGCTCCTCATCTCAAAGTAGACCGTACTGTCCGGTCTCTAGGACCGTACTGTCCGGTCTCCACTTCTTCTTCAGCCAACAGAAACTTCTCCTTCTCTGTTGCTCTTCGCCTGTAAGACCGTACCGTCCGGTCCCTGACCGTACCATCCGGTCAACTGTCCGGTCTTCATTCTTCAACTTTCAGTAACTTCAGCTTCTCTGTCTGGAAAACTCAATAGAGACCGTACTGTCCGGTCCCTAGGACCGTACTGTTCGGTCAAATGTCCGGTCTCCATTTCTCCACTTCCAGAAACTTCAGCCTTTCTGACTGGATTTCCTCTGTGGACCGTAATGTACGGTCTCCATGACCGTACTGTCCGGTCTCTTCTGACTTCGCAGCTTCGATCTTCTTCTTGATCTTCTTCTTCCAAACTTGAACTTCTTGGTTCCTTCAATCCTCTTCCGCCACCCTAGCCCCTGAGAGACTCACCATGCATCCAATGATCTCTATAACTAGTGTGCACTAAGAGAACCACCTCGAACCCTCTTGATAGTCTGGTTTTTCCTATGGACTCAAGCTAACATCTAACCAAGCAACACTCGCTTGGATCTAGCATGTCCTTAGCCTTGATCCATATCTTCTCCGCGACTCCATCAAGTCCGTTCTTGTGTTGATGAAGGCAACCAATCATCCTTTTTATTAAGTTCATGGTGTGTTGGCGTTCACCACCAACTGACGGAGCTTTCTTTCAATGTGACCTATAAGATCTCACAAGAGTGTTAGTCACATTCATGGTTCTCATCCTATCACCAAAACATTCATACCTTGGGGTTTCCCTAGCTCCAATGGTCATGAAGCTTACAGCCATGGTTGCCGATGACTGCTCGAGGAGAACGGTGCCTGTTGACGGTCGTTAAATCATAAAATGACCGTCAACTTATCGGCGAATAATAGGTATACACCAATTTTTCTTGCATTAAACTAATAAAGTTCCACAAGTTTTGGATGAGATCTTGTTTTGCAAGGTACATAGGAATATTGGTGTAATTGTGCTTACAATCATTGAGAAATAGCAAATATCCAAACGCACATGTTAAAGCAAGACTATGCTCCGACATCTCGACGACATTCGACGCAAGAAATAAGGAATAACTTGGACATCAAGAAATCATTATTCAAATGAGAAATTTGATCCCTCCATGTCAAAGGCCTCGTCAAGATAGTCGAAATGGGCTTTTGGATCACCCAATTCGGAGTTCGGGAGCAGGAGTTATGCCTCGCGGAAGATTGCAGAAAATCCAGGAAAAAGTTGGCCGGCCGGCCCAGACACCTGGCCGGCCGGCCCGAGCCAAACTCCAACCGCCTCAATCTTCCTCCAGTCGGTTCCAGAGGCGGTCACAAGCCACTTGACGCACCGGCCAAGCCAAGGGGACGTCGGCAAGAAGGAATATTCCACGAAATGCTCCAAGACCTTCTCCACTCTCCCAAGGCAACTCCACTATAAATAGAGGACCCCTCCCCTCACTCCAACCTGCACCTCACACTTGAGAAGAGAAGACCCCAAGTAGGGTCACGCTCTTTCTCATGGAAGATCATTCCACTTGTGTAGTTTAGAATAGGATTAGTATTTTAGTCATGGGAGTTAGAGTAGAAGTGAGAGCTTCGCTCGGAGCTCCGGAGTTCTCTTCGGAGTTTGGGTAAAGTTCTCGTGTATCTTTTCTTTCATACTTTCTTTAATATTATTTTTTCTTATTTATTTATTTTCTTATTTATTTAATTTAGTTTTCCTTTTAGTTTATAATTATTTATTTAAGTAATTGTTATAGAGAAATTCCTGTGTTGGTTCCACGTCTGTGTACGATAGGTCCGAATGAATTGTTGAGCTAGGCAGTAGGGACAATATAATCGCCTTATTGTTACGACCTCGCACAGTTTGTTTGGATTTATTATGCATGGTTGGCTTGCCCTTAACGTGAGGGTAAGTTATTTAGGATAGTTGCTTGTATGGTTCAAGGAATTATTCTAGACGTGAGTTTGCTCTACACCCCACGGAGGATGGTAGCCGCGAGTACGTGTGACAGCCGTACCGGTTTCTGTAATCCACCACGTCCGGGTGATGGTTTTAGTAGGGAGGTCAATAGCAAGCGGATTCCCAAAGTAGTTGAACCTAGTTCTCGGGTTGCTGCTTTGGCACGTTTGTGCCCCGATATGCAGGAACGTATCTGTAGTGAAAGCTTAAGTAAATAGTTGTACACTATCAGGAAATACTAAATGCTAACCTCTAGGCTGACTGATACCCTTCTTCTCGTTGTTCTCCCAGACTAAATGCTAACTCCTTGTTATCTATATCGATGGATGTTCTCCTGAGTGCCACGCACATATCATATATGTATCCCTGCTTTGGTCTAGTTTGCAAGTTATAAATAATAGATGTTTCCTTGTTAATTCATGATGTTCTTAGCCCTGCTTCCCTGAGGAAAATATAAATATGATACCCTTGGAATACTCCTGGGTGAAATGCTACAACGGTGTTCCGTGCGCTTGCGGAGTTGATATTTATCTCTGTGCGTAAGAAACGCCAACAGTGCCACACCAGCGTCGCGGAACCCTAGACTCCTCAGCCGCGCCAACTTGACTTGTAAGGGAGAGGAGAGGCGGCGGCCGCCGCCACGGCCAGATCTGCAGAGGAGTAAGAGAAGCAGGGATGGAGACGAGTGTTGGCGGTTCTTATGCGATAAAATTAAATTCATTAATTCCGCAAGCTCACGGATCACCATTGTAGCATTTCACCTTGGAATATTCCAGGGTTATCGTATTTATATTTCCGCAGGGAAGTAGAGCAAAAGGGAGCTGAATATTAGCAATGCATTGAATAATTTGGAGAAAGAATAATGTATCAAACTATACTTGAGACGGGGGTAAGATAGGCATGATAGATATGGGTGTCACACACATCCTCAAATCCAAAGTGATAAAAGAAAACTGTAGTATACATTTGGGAGAGCAACGAGATAGAGCTAAGGCTACCTGTATGTTTATCTATTATTTACTCTTTCTAGCAGTCAAGTCTACAAAGATTATCTACTCTTAGCTAAGCTCATACACATACAAGTCATGTCGTTTCGGGGCACGGAAGTGCTAGGGCAACCGATGCTGCTAGTTCACCCTGGGGATCCATCCGCTATAATTAAGACCCTGCTGAGTCCAACCCGGACGTGGTGGATTACAGAGACCGGTGCAGCTATCACATACACTCGCGGCTACCATCCTCCGTGGGGTTGGGTGCCAAACGTGCATAGGCCAAGCTCTAAGCGCCATGCTTACAACCCGCCTAGAGGAACTACTCTTGATCAACGGAGCAGTCCTATCTAAGAATAAACAAGCACAGATTTCACCCGACGTCATCACGACGAAGGCACTCTCTCGTACCTGCCTACTCCAACAATCACGAATCCCACAACAAGACTTCTACGAGCACTTACTTAACAGAATAAATAAACTAAATAGAAAAGAACTATTAAAAGAAATAAATAAAGATAAAACTAAATATAATTATATTAAATAAAATAATATTTCAAGAGTAAGGATACAAAGAACTATACCAAGACTCCGAGAAGACTCCGGAAGCCCGAGAGAGCTCTCACTCTACTCTACTCTACTCTAACTCCCAAAGCTACTACTAAAGAAAATGTACACACTTGGATGAAGTGTGAGGTGCGAGTTGCTTCTGAGGCCGGGGGGTCCTATTTATAGCTTCTTCATGGCGGTGGGAGCCCGCTGGCCAAAGCTGAGAGGCGGTGGCGCAAAGTAGGCGCGGCCGGCCTAGGGGGGTGGCCGGCCGGCCGTCCCCTGGGTCGGTTTTCGCCACACGATTCTTACTCGACGCTCCAGATCACTCCCTGAAGGCTGCGTCTGCAGGTCGGCTGTCATTCGTGGGGTCGTGCAGCCAATTGCAGTTGGCCAAGTTAAGGCCCTTCTAGCCCACTTCTAGAATGGCGCAAATCTGACTAGTATCTTTGGATCTTGAATTATGCGTTGTGGATCAGTTTTCAGCCTACTGGGGAGCCCGGGGCCACGGCCACTAGGTGGGGCGCGGCCTACCCTAGGGTTTCCCTTCCGGCCAGGGAAATTCCCTGCTGGGGCCCACTTTCCTCCATATTCACTCCTGCATCCAAATATTCACCAAAACTTATGGAGTAGCATTATTCCTATCTACTATGCACCGAAATCTTGGTGTTATGCTTTTATTTACCGGTAGGGTGGCGGTCAAAACACGGTTTAACGACCGCCAACAACCTCCCCAAGCTTAAAGTTTGCTCATCCCGAGCAAACTCAACTCAGGGTACCGGCGGATCAGGAGTTACAAAGAAGCGCCCCATGGGTAATAAAGATGCAACAACATACTCTCTAAACAGTGGTAAGTTTACGAGAGCACAAAATATTCATGAATGTTGCATAAATCGTGGGGCTTATATGTTACACCTTGTCATGCAGCATCGAAGACTAGAACGGCACTTTTGGACAAGTAAAACAATTCTAGTAGGTATGCATCCAGAGTTTTTATGTGCTGCAAGGTAAGGTGCAAAAATTTTCCTTCGTTTTGGGTGGCACTTCTCTTACCACTCCGATGTGAGTTTTATTCCTACAAGCTTCACTCATCCTACCTTCTACCAAATGAGGCTTTGTATGTGGAGCTTGGTAAGGAATGCACAAGTACCATGCATATATTGTAAAGTTAAAGAATGAGTCTCAATCAACATAGCAGCTCCTTGTATTTTGGTCATAGGAAATGATGTGATGGAGGGGGAGAAAATGAACTCACACTTGTGGAAGGAGGTTTTGAAAACATTGGTCCTTTATTTTGCTCAAGATGTTTATGATAAGAACCATATAGCCATTGACTTTTATCATGCAACCATGGAGTTTTTTTTTTTTACTACTCCATGGTGCAAGGGGCTATAACTTGCATGGTTCAACGAAACATTTTGAAATATTCTTGAGCTTTTTGGATGGACTAAAAGTTTTACAAATTCTGAAAAAATGTTTGATTGATTTATCCAAACATGCCCCTTTTTATTTGGTGGAGAGAAATTTTCAAAAACACACGCGAAGGAATTATGACCAAAATTAGGAATGCTTAGTTTCAAGAGCACATCAAACCTTAACAAAACTCAATACATAAACAAATGGCTATGAGTGGGGCTGTTTCGAATGTCATGATATGGCTCTGGTAGGTAAATAAACCCTCACACTAAGAGAAGTGTGCCAAAACAGAAGGGTTTTAGTTACTTGCAGCAATTCAAGAAAAACATCTCTGGATGAAACCACACTAAGAAATTGCAACAAGTCCTAATCATGCTATATCATAATCCACAATGCTCAGACTTGGTGTGACAAATGCAACCCACGGAAATAAGCAAGACTCATGATGTGATCATGCTCAAATAAAAATATCACATATGTTAGGAGTAGAGGTTGCATCTATGCGACACATGGGAAGCTAATTTGTAACTCGATCATCATTTCCCTTATGCATAGCATAACACCAAAATTCTAGCATTTATTCGAAACAGGGAGTTTATTTATTTATTAAGAAAGTTAGAAATACTTACCTGGGGGTCCTCCCCAAGCTTGAGTCTTTGCAAGACTCGAGCTAGTGTTGAACTCCTTCTTACCTGAGGGCCCTCCCCAAGCTTGAGTCTTTGCAAGACTTAAACTTGATTCAGACTCTTCCTCCTCCTTCTGCAAAAAAGAGTGAGGACGATACAAGTGGCTGGCCCCTAATGGGCATCGCCGGGAATCCTATTATTTTTGTTGTTTTTAAATTTTCTACTTTTTTTGTTTTGTTTTTATGGTTTATGAAAGAAAAACAAGCGCTAGGCCTAGCTAGGATAACGATTGGGATGGCCTCCCCAATCGGAGGGCTCTCATTTTTACGTCTTTGAGCTAGACGTTCTCCATGTCGCTTTAACTTGCTTGGACCTCACCCGCTGGAGAATTTGGCGGGGCTGAGGTTCCTTCTTTCTTTCGCCACACTTTGATTGTCTTCTTTGTGTTGGTGGCGGCGACCTTTTCTTTACTAGGCGCCTTTGTTGTGCTCTCCTCGGTCCATACCGTAGCTGCCTTCTTCTTCCTTGAGCGCCTAGCTCTCCTCTTCTTAGGCGATTGTGACTCGCCCACTACTTCTTGTGGTGGAGGAGCAAGAGGGGCTTGCGGTACGTTTAGCGGCTGAGGCATTCTCCTTGGATTCCTCCAATAATTAGCTGGCCTTCTTGCATTCTCTCTTGCCAGATAGTTTCTCATGTATGCAATGAGCTTGTCTGGCTGCGGCATGGGTGGTGTAATCTCAATCTTCTCCACTTCCCTTAGGTCCTTTCCATATATGACCCGTACTTGCTTGCATTGCTCAACCTTGGGCTTGAAGTTGAACTTCTCTTCCCTGCCGTTGAAGTCCAAGTGGATCTCTCCTGCCCCTACGTCGATGTTGCAATTGGTGGTGCTCAAGAAAGGCCTCCCAAGAATGAGAGGGTCTTGGCATCCACTTCCATAACTAGCACAACAAAATCGACGGGGACGAAGAGATTTCTGATCTGCATGGGAACTTCTTTAACAATCCCCAAGGGCAGGCGTAGTGATCCATCTGCAAGCTGGAGCTTCATGGTCGTTGGGGACAATGGATGGTTTAACCCATCGTACATCGCCTTCGGCATGATGCTCACACTTGCTCCTAAGTCACATAGTGCCCGAGCAAAGCACCGGTCGTTGACCAAACACGGGATGGTCGGACATCCGGGATCCCTCCTGATCACATCCTTGGGGAGTGCGGCATCCAAGTCGCTTTCTTCACACCTGATGGTTATTGCATTTACACTCTCTTTGGGATTAACTTCTGGTTGCCTAGGAAGTTTACCCTCACGAGGAGACTGAACAGCTGAAGCTATATGCGCAATTTGCGTTTCTAGCATCTTGTTGTGGCTTAGCTGATTTTGCAGAGCAGTGCTGAACGACTCTAGCTTGGCATCTATGCTCTCTAAAGCCTTGTCCGTAGTAAGAAACTTCTTACTAATGCTGTCATTGATCTTGACCTGGCCGAGAACTAGATCCTTAATAGAGGGCTCATAACGGGAAAGATTACCATTGTTACCTCCCTGATTCTTGTTGAAGGAGAGGTCGGGCCTGGAATTCCAGCCGTAGTTGTTCTGGAAGCGGTACCCACTGCCATTGTTGAGGAAATTGCATTCCTCTCTTGCGTTTGGGCAATTGCTGCCCATATGCCCTGTGTTGCCGCACTCTTCACAAGTCATGCGGGAGTCCGCGACTTGCAGATCCTGTGGAGAGTCCACCTTGCGGAGGAGCTGGTCGAGCTTGATGGCGAGCATGTCCATCGTCTCCACTTGGTGCACTCCATGGGCTTTGGTGCTCGCCGCTTGGCGTTCACCATGAGTCTGGTTGGCCGCCACCTTCTCAGTCAACTTCTTAGCGTTCTTCACGCTAAGAGAGAAGAAGGAGCCGCCTGCTGCGGCGTCGAGGTGCTCTCGAGCGGACGGCCTCAAACCGTGGTAGAAACTCTGTATAAGGAGCCATTCCTCCATGCCATGGTGTGGGCATGATAGAACGTACTCCTGCATCCTGTCCCAGGCTTCCGCCGTCGACTCATCTGCGAGCTGTTGGAAGCCCGATATCTTATTCCGCAGGGCAGTCATCTTACCCGGCGGGAAGAACTTGGCGAGGAAGGCATTGGAGCATGCCGTCCACGTGTCGAGGGACTCTTGGTTCGCGTAGAACCACTGGAGAGCCTTCCCCAACAGAGAGAATGGGAAGAGCTGCAATCGGATGGCGCCCTAGGTGCATCTTTTATGCCGAAGGTGTTGCACGTCATCAGGAACCTTTGGAGGTGAGCGTTCGCATCCTCCGACGGCTTCCCACAGAAGGGGCCAAGATCATGTTGATCAAGGCTGGCTTGAGCTCGTAGTCCCTATTGGTGATGCGCGGGTTGGGTCCCACGCGGATGTTCTTCGTAGTTGGCGCGGAGAAGTCATTGATCGTCTTCTTAACAACGGGGTCGGCCATGTTGTTCGATGAGGAGGCCCTGACAACCGGTGGAGGAGACGATTCAAGAGTCAGAGCGTTCTTGCGGATCTGTTTGGTGAGTTTCGCTCGAACTTTCCTCAAGAACTGCTCTGGATCTGAGTGGAAGTTTTCTGGTAGGTCGAAACCAGTCATGCACTGTCCTGTTTCAAATTTCCACAACAAAGAAAGACAGGACAAGGGTAAGCCCGCAAAGTAAGTGATAATTATTCTTCTCACAAACTTCAATGCATTTATTCAGTTTCCTAGCTGCTACTTCCCCGGCAACAGCGCCAGAAATGCTTGTTGGCGGTTCTTATGCGATAAAATTAAATTCATTAATTCCGCAAGCGCACGGATCACCATTGTAGCATTTCACCTTGGAGTATTCCAGGGTTATCGTATTTATATTTTCGCAGGGAAGTAGAGCAAAAGGGAGCTGAATAGTAGCAATGCATTGAATAATTTGGAGAAAGAATAATGTATCAAACTATACTTGAGACGGGGGTAAGATAGGCATGATAGATATGGGTGGCACACACATCCTCAAATCCAAAGTGATAAAAGAAAATTGTAGTATACATTTGGGAGAGCAACGAGATAGAGCTAAGGCTACCTGTATGTTTATCTATTATTTACTCTTTCTAGCAGTCAAGTCTACAAAGATTATCTACTCTTAGCTAAGCTCATACACATACAAGTCATGTCGTTTCAGGGCACGGAAGTGCCAGGGCAACCGATGCTGCTAGTTCACCCTGGGGATCCATCCGCTATAATTAAGACCCTGCTGAGTCCAACCCGGACGTGGTGGATTACAGAGACCGGTGCAGCTGTCACATACACTCGCGGCTACCATCCTCCGTGGGGTTGGGTGCCAAACGTGCATAGACCAAGCTCTAAGCGCCATGCTTACAACCCGCCTAGAGGAACTACTCTTGATCAACGGAGCAGTCCTATCTAAGAATAAACAAGCACAGATTTCACCCGACGTCATCACGACGAAGGCACTCTCTCGTACCTGCCTACTCCAACAATCACGAATCCCACAACAAGACTTCTACGAGCACTTACTTAACAGAATAAATAAACTAAATAGAAAAGAACTATTAAAAGAAATAAATAAAGATAAAACTAAATATAATTATATTAAATAAAATAATATTTCAAGAGTAAGGATACAAAGAACTATACTAAGACTACGAGAAGACTCCGGAAGCCCGAGAGAGCTCTCACTCTACTCTACTCTACTCTAACTCCCAAAGCTACTACTAAACAAGAAAATGTAAACACTTGGATTAAGTGTGAGGTGCGAGTTGCTTCTGAGGCCGGGGGGTCCTATTTATAGCTTCTTCATGGCGGTGGGAGCCCGCTGGCCGAAGCTGGAGAGGCGGTGGCGCCAAAGTAGGCCGGCCGGCCTAGGGGGGTGGCCGGCTGGCCGTCTCCTGTGTCGGTTCGCCACCGACTTCTGCCTCGACGCTCCAGATCACTCCCTGAAGGCGGTCTGAAGGTTGGCTTCTTCGTGGGGTCGGCAGAATTGCAGTGGAGGCCAAGTTAAGGCCCAAATGGCTCACCTTCTAGAATAGCGGTGCAAATCTGCTGGGCTGGTCTTGAATTATGCGTTGTGGATCAGTTTCCAGCCCACTGGAGGAAGTCCGGGCCTACGGCCACCAGGTGGGGCCGGCCGGCCTAGGGTGGGGCCAGCCGGCCAGGGAAATTCCCTGGCTGTGCCCACTTTCCTCCATTATTCACTCCTGCATCCAAATATTCACCAAAACTTGTGGAGTAGCATTATTCCTATCTACTATGCACAAAATCTTGGTGTTATGCTTTTATTTACCGGTAGGGTGGCGGTCAAAACACGGTTTAACGACCGCCAACAACGAGCGCGAGGAAGAAGGATCTGACGCTGGATGCGCCGACGCGTGAGAAAGGCCGCGAACACACGCCGCTGCCCGCGGCGTCGCCGGCTCGGAGAGATTGCCTCCGCTTGACGGCGAGAGAGAGAGAGAGAGAGAGAGAGAGAGAGAGAGGAGTCAGAAGAGAATGGTGCGCGTGAGAGAGAGAGATTGAGGGATAAGGCTGAGGCCATAAGGTTGAGAAAGAGGAGGCAGGAGGCGACAAGGTTTGGTGGGCGGTGGAATTTTTTTCATTTTTTTTTAGCCAGTGGCAGCTGATAGCAATGATGGATGCGCCACATGACGTCAGCAACAGCGCCACCAAAACTCAAATTAGCAGTGACAGACAAATATGACCTCAACAAGCCCGCCACCACTAGAAGGACTTCTTGATGATGTCAGCATACCCGCCACTGCTAACTGTAACTCGCACTAAGCCTGCAGTGACGGATGAAAGTGCGCCCGCCACTGCTACTTTTGAGGTTGCGTAACTGCAGGCTTCAATTGTACTAGTGCCTCTCACCCCTGCAGGGGTGGATTTATCAAGGGTCGTGGCTGCTCAATTGAACAAAGCAATAAATAAAGAAAAACATTATACATTTGAATATAAATATGCCTATTGCTGGGAGCACTACGGCATCTCCATCTCCCGCTTTGAAATCGCCTTTATCACTGCTCCGAGCTTTTGGCTTCTTCGTGGCCTTCACATACCAAACAAACTACTCATATGGTTTCATAAATTCATGCGCCATATTGAACATACAAGCATGCATACACTTATCAACTATTTTGATAAAATAATTTGCTGAAAGTACTACATAAAGCTCTTACAATATGATAACTGAAAGTAATAATTTTCACACCCTAGCAGAATTTTTTTCACCTCTAACTTGTATCTTCCCATCATGTCAACAATCTTTATCTTATTAAAAATTATCTAGAATAATGAATTCAATGCATTTTTAATGCTATAAATTTTGCAATGTTAGAGAAGAAACATAATTCTTGATCTTTTATTCTAAAAGATATTTATGTGAAAAAAGTTGATGTTACTATTATTATATATAGGTGTGATGTAGTCACTAACTTTGAACTCTGTATCTCTTAGCAAGACAGTATTGTGACTTTTCACAATACACATAGAGAATTACTTGTGACTGATCGTGTTAACTAGCTTTGGATAATGCAAACCTCCCCAAGCACACACACAAGACAAAATAAAAAAATAACAAGACCCAGGTGCCAAGAACACTAGCAATTCTCCCAACCTCCCATGAGCTCACTCGAGCGACCTTGTATGTACAGTGCATGTGTGCAGTCATACAAGAAGCCAATACATATCGATCTAAGTTCCAACCATGCGCGGCGGGACTATGATTGAAAGTTTACAATGGTAGTTTGGTAGCAAATGTGCACGATTCATTGTTTATTATCTTATCCATCTTTGTTGAGAACCTAAGTAAATTTAGCCTAATTGGTAAAAAGACCTATTCCCCCTTTTGTCAAATTTTGTGTCTATCATTGCCACTACAAACTAGGATGTTATATGTAAGAACGACATATATTTAGGAACAAAATTCATATGCTAAAAATTTTGTACACCTATTATAAAATAGAGAACCCATCACGTTGGCCCTCAATATTGCCTCTTACAATTACTTTTAATATTGTTGTATACTAGCTTACCCAATTATTATATTGCAAAATAATTGTAGCTAAAAAAGTACAACTTATTGATTTGTACATAGAACTAAGATGACTCTTAGAAGCCTCTTGAACTAATATGAATGGAACTAGATTTTAATTAAACTTTTATCTTTTGACATCTATTTTGCTTCGTTCTGATTTTCATCCAAAACTTCCTAAATAAAATAGTCATATGACTTTGTACCAAAGGTACCTAAGGTTTAAATCTTGAATTACTTACTGAAGATTTGACCTATCAAAACATTTGATATATTTGTAGTTCATAGTATTTGGTATGGCATTATGAATATTTTGAAATACTATGCCCGAATTTTCAATCTAGTTTCCAAATTAGAATTGTACGATGACCTGAATAAATCTAATTTTTATGAGAAAAGGAGGAAAGTATTTGGTAGTTCATATCATGATCGTGCCTGTTGTGAGATCAGGACACTACAACAACTTAAATCATAGAGTACATAAACAATTGTAAATGAGAGTCATCAACGAGTATAAAATAAACCAGGAGCACACAACATGAACTTAATTAACGGTACCGGTTCACTGTGTTCCGTGTACAAATTGCTTTAACATTCGAATAAACTTTTCGTTCGCCTCGCCCCAACGCCGGACCAAGAAACCGTGCTTCTCTCCCTTGAACTCGGCGAGGTCCACGGCCTTCCCCATCTCCTTCAGCCTTGTCGCGTAGCTCAGAACGTGGCCGTGGAGCACGTCGAGCTCGGGCCGACACGACGAGCACAGACGGCAGCGCCAACCGTTGCAGGGCAGGGCTGTCCGGGCCGAACGGGTTGGTCAGCGGTAGTCTCTCGTGGCCCCGGCAGGCAGCGCCATGCGCCAGAGCTGGTCGGACTTCTCCACCGTCAAGAACACGGCGGCCGGAGGCTCTGACTCAGTCGCCGTGCGCCCGACACTGCCGAAGAACGGGGATATCAGGACGTACCCGGCGATGCGGACCGCGTCGAGCACGATCTGCCCCGACGAGGCCTGCACCACGACGTGGTGAGCCAGGTTGCCACCAGCGGACCCGCCGGAGACGAACGTCCGGGCGAAGTCGGCCGATTCCGCGAGCCACGGGTCGGCGCTGGCGCCGAGAGCGGCCTGCCCGCTCAGCCAGGAGAGGAACGTCGCGCCGTCCTCGATGGCTGCCGGGAGGCGGTGTTCAGGAGCGAGGCGGTACTGGACGGAGAGCACGACGGCGGGGAGGTCGGCCGCGATGCGTTGGAGGAACATGTCGCATAGTCCAGGCTTTTTGTATGAGCCTACACAATAGCCGCCTCCGTGGAAATACACCAGCACTGGGAGCTTACCTCTTTCGCCGGCGGCCACCGACGGCCTGTACACGCGAGCCTTGAGGCCGCGCTCCGCGTCGTACACGACGTCCCTCCACTGAACGCCGGGGACGGCGGGGACTGTCTGTTCCGGCATAATGACGGATTCGTCGCCGCGGATGACGGAACCGTCGATGAAGAGCCGGACGACGCCGAAGAAGTCGTCGACAACGTGCGGCGCCGTGTTGCCCGACATGGTTGGTGATCGTCGACCGATGGAGGCGGGGATAGCAACTTTACGCGATTGCAGGGATGGATGGATCTGAGCTCCTACTATTTGGTTTTCTGAATGGAGTGAAGATGTGTTGCCGGCGCGTTGACTCTTGGAGAGACATCAAGGGGAGCAAGGAAAGGTCAAAGAAACATAGGGGGTGTTCGGCAATTTAGGCCTAAAGGTCACGTCAAAACTAATCTTGCTATTTAGGCGTTTTAAATAAGTTTAATTACAAAACCTTTTTACAGATGTGGGCTAATTTACGAGACGAATCTAATGTGCCTAATTAATCTATGTTTCGCTACAGTGACGCTACAGTAACTATCGTCTAATCACGGCTTAATTACCCTCATTAGATTCGTCTTGCAAATTAGTACAAGGTTCTGTAGTTAGTTTTATAATTAGACTTATTTAAGACGCCTAAATAACAAGATTAGTTTTGATGTGACCTTTAGGCCTAGAGAAACGAACACACCCATAGCAACATGGGTGGGGGCTTTAATGTTCATACGAGGCTCATTTTACTTTGGCTCGGTCTTGCGGGACCTTCAAGGGCGTCATATGGTTAACTACTGGTAGCTGGTAGGTCGGCTAACTAATGTCAGTATGAGCCGGCCTACAAATTATGTATTTTTTTTAATTTCATTTTATATTTTAATCACGACAAGTAGTTTACAACTTGATTGCATTAATATTTTTTTCATATAGATTCAACATTTTGAAATAACTGTATCAATATTTTTCTAAATATGCTTCAACATTTTTAAGAAAATATGTCAACATTTTTTGAGCTTTGGAACCACCGCAATCGTTGCGTGCTTGAGGGTGCTCAATCTAGTTTGCCTTTGGGTGATGGTTGTGGCTGGGACTAGAGGGATGTCCCTCTTGGCTATGCCAATCCCCGAAGTTTAGAGGTAGTTTCATTGGTCGTTTTTAAATCTCAGCATGGGCATCAATGTAACTTAAGAAGGTGTTAACGGGTGACTTGTACTGTTGGCTTAAGAAACTCAGGTGTTAACTGGTGACATGAAGGGCATTATGTTTCATACCCAAAAGTGTCATAGAAAAATTACCTTCACCTCTAACTTGTATCTTCCATCATTTCAACAATCTTTATCTTATTAAAAATTCTCTAGAATAATCAATTCAATACATTTTTAATGGAATAAAATTTTGCAATATTAGAGAGGAAACATAATTTTTGATATTTTATTATAAAAGATACTCCTTTCGTTTTTAATTATATGACGCCGTTGACTTTTTTGTTGAACTTTGACCAACAATATAGATTTAAATAATTACTTTTCGAATGTGAAATGAATATTATTGGATTTATCATCAAAAGCACTTTAAGGTTAACTTGTACACTTAGCTATTTACAGAAATATTTTGAATAAGACTCAAACATAACAAAAAAAGTCAACGGCGTCATATATTAAAAAACGGATGGAGTATTTATGTGAAAAAGTCAATGTGATCATTATTATATATAGATGTAATGTAATCGCTGACTTGAACTTTGTAGCTCTTAGGACGATATTAATGTGACTTTTCTCAATACACATAGAGAAAATATAATTACTTTGCAACTGGTTGTGTTAACTAGCTTTGGATAATGCAAACCCCCCCAAGCACACAAACAAAAGACAAAAAAAAAAAGTCCCAGGTGCCAAGAACACTTGAGCGACCTCGTATGTACAGCACATGCATGTTGCAGTCATACAAAAAGCCAATACATATCGATCAAAGTTCCAATCATGTGCGGCAGGACTATGATTGAAAGTTTACAGTGGTAGTTTGGTAGCAAATGTGCATGATCTTATCCATCTTGGTTGGGAACCTAAGTAAAATTTTGCCTAATTGGTAAAAAGACCTATTCCCTTAAGGTTTTTTTTTTTTGGCCCTCTTCCCCCTTTTGTCAAATTTTTTGTCTATCTTTAATTGCCACTGCAAAGTAGGATGTTATCTATAACTATAAGGATGACATGTAGTTAGGAATAAAATTCATATGCTAGAAATTTTGTACACCCATTATCAAATAAAGAACCCGCCACACCATCCTTCTTTGATGCACTCATACAATTTCTTTTAATGTTGTTGACTTTACTGGCTTACCCATTTATTATCTTGCGCAACAATTGTATCTAACAAAGAAAAACTTATTGATTTGTACACTAGACCTAAGATGACTCCTATAAGTGTCTTGACCTAAGATGAACCAACTTGATTTATAATTAAAATTTTATCTTTCAACTTATATTTGCTTACCTCCAATTTGCATCCAAAACTTTATAAATAAAATACTGATATGACTTTTTACCAAAGGAACATAAGGTTTAAATTTTGATTTACTTACTTAAGATTTGGCCTATCAAAACATTTGATATATTTGTAGTTCATAGTATTTGATATTCATTATGAATATTTGAAATATTGTGCCCAAATTTTCAATCTAGTTTCAAAACTAGAATTGCACGATGACCTGAATAAATCTAATTTTTATGAGAATAGGAGGAAAGTATTTGGGAGTTCATATCCTGAACATGCCAGTTGTGAGACCAGGACATTACAACAACTTGAATCATAGGGTACATAAGCCAATCATAAATGAGAGTCATCAACGAGTATAAAATAGAACAGGGGAGCACTTCAACATGAACTTAACGGTACATGAGCAGATCGTTTATTTCTTTTCGCATTCAGTTTGTAGTAAGGCGTGAAGCTAATTCTGCAGCACATTGTTGCGCGAAGAAGCCGAGCGCTGATAGTAGGATGTGGTCGGGTGTTGGGTACACCCCGGACTGGCTAATGGGGATTATATCCAAGGATTGTAACTCTGCCGTAAGTTAATAAAGCTCTTGTGACTTGCTCTAAAAAAAAAACATGAACTTAACGGTACCGGTTCACTTCGCTTGGTGTACAAAACGCTTCAAGATTCGGAGCAACCCCTCGTTCGCCTCGCCCCACTGCCGGACGGGAAAACCGTGCTCCTCTCCCTTGAACTCGGCCAGCTCCACAGCCTTTCCCATCTCCTTCAGCCTCGTCGCGTAGCCCAGCACGTGGCCGAGGAGCACGTCGGGCTCGGTCACGACGACCAGCACCGGCGGCAGCGCCAATGGTTCCAGCACAGGGCTGTCCGGGCCGAACGGGTTCGCCAAAGGGTGATCTCTCGTGGCCCCAACAGGCAGCGCCATGCGCCAGAGCTGGTCGGACATCTCGACCGTGAAGGACACGTTTGCCGGAGGATCTGACTCGGTCGCCGTGCGCTCGATACTGCCGAAGAACGGGGATATCAAGACGTACCCGGCGATGCGGACTGGGTCGAGCACGATCTGCCCCGAGGAGGCCTGAACCACGACGTGGTGGGCGAGGTTGGCGCCGGCGGACCCGCCGGAGAAGAACGTCCGGGAGAAGTCGGCCGATTCCGCGAGCCACGGCTCGGCGCCGGCGACGAGCGCGGCCTGTCCGCCCAGCCAGGAGAGGAACGTCGCGCCGTCCTCGATGGCCGCCGGGAGGCGGTGCTCGGGGGCCAGGCGGTACTGGACGGAGAGAACAACGGCGGGGACATCGGCGGCGACCCGTTGGAGGAACATGTCGGGTAGTCCAGCCATGTTGTACGAGCATAAGCAGTAGCCGCCTCCGTGGAAATATACCAGCACAGGGAGCTTACCTGCTTCGCCGACGGCAACCGACGGCCTGTACACGCGAACCTTGAGGCCGCGCGTCGCGTCATACACGACGTCTCTCCACTGAACGCCGGGGACAGCAGGGACTGGCTGTACCGGCATGATGACGGATTCGTCGCCGCGGACGACGGAGCCGTCGCTGAAGAGCCGGACGACGCCGAAGAAGTCCTCCACAACGTGCGGCGCCGTGTTGCCGGACATGGTTGCTGATCGTCGATCGATGGATCCTAGGGGATATATAGCAGCTTGACGCGGTTGTGGAGCCGGATGGATCTGAGCTCCTACTACCTACTCGTTGGTTTTATGAATATGGAGGAGTGAAGATGTGTTGCCGGGCGCGTTGACTCGTTGAGACAAATATGAAGGGAAGCTAAGGAAATGATCAAAAAGAAACGTATCAAAAAAGATGGGCTTAAATGTTCATACGAGGTTCCTTTCACTTTGGCGTCTTGTGGGACCTTCAAGGGCGTCATATGGTTAACGACTGGTGGTAGGTCAGCTAACTACAACGTGAATGTTCATCTACCAGTCAATGGTTAACGGCTGGTGGTAGGTTAACGACTGGCGGTAGGATTAGGATCTACCGGTCATGTGGGCCAATGTGAATGTGAGACTAGCATGTTGTTGAATCTGCGAGTGGGAAAAGATGGTGAGCTTGAGATTCTACAGCTTGGCCCATTTCAGTAAGACTGCATGAAGATCGAAATAAATCTGATTCTTTATGACAAAATTTGAGAGTTCTTGTTCTGACCTGCCAGTTGTCTAAAGTGCAGGACATTATGAAAACTTTAATAAGGCCCCGTTCGGATGAGGGCTATAAAGTGCCCTCTAAAGTTCTACCCTCTAAAGTAAAAAGAATCTTCCTATTTAAGGGTACTAAATAAAATTTAATTACAAAACCTTTTTGCAGACGGGCGTTATTTTTCGAGACGAATCTAACGAGCCTAATTAATCAATGTTTTGACACAGTGATGCTACAGTAACCATCGTCTAATCGCCGCTTAATTACCCTCATTGCGTTCGTCTCGCGAAATAGAGGGGGGGTCCTGGACTTAGTTTTGTGATTTGACTTTGTTTAGTACACATAAATCGTGCCGGAAGTATTGATGTGACATCTACAGTAAATAGAGGGGCCTCTTATTTGCATCCGAACGCCACCTAAGAAGAGTGCAACAACAAACTACAAATGAGAGTCAACGATCATAAAGCAAAACCCGACCAACACAACTTAACACAACTGGTTCACTTTCTTCCGTGCACAAACCGCTTCAAGATTCGAATCAACTCCTCGTTCGCCTCGCCCCAGCGCCGGACGGAGAAACCATGCTGCTCTCCCTTGAAGTCGGCGAGCTCCACGGCCTTACCCATCTCCTTCAGCCTCGCCGCGTAGCTCAGAACGTGACTGCGGAGCACGTCGAGCTCGGGTGACACGACGAGCACTGGCGGCAGCGCCAACGATTCCAGGGCAGGGCTGCCCGGAGCGAACGGATTCGTCAGCGGGTGGTCCCTAGTGGCCCCAACAGGCAGCGCCATGCGCCACAGCTGGTCGGACATCTCCACGGTTAGCGACACGCCGGCCGGCGGCTCTGACTCCGTCGCGGTGCGCTCGACGCCGCCGAAGAACGCGGAGAAGAGGACGTACCCGGCGATGTGGACCGGACCGGGCACGATCTGCCCCGAGGAGACCTGAACCACGATGTGGTGGGCCAGGTTGGCACCGGCCGACACGCCGGAGACGAACGTCCGGGCGAAGTCGGCCGATTGCGCGAGCCACGGGTCGGCGCCGGCGCCGAGCGCGGCCTGCTCGCTCAGCCAGGAAAGAAACGCCGCGCCGTCCTCGATGGCCGCCGGGAGACGGTGCTCGGGGGCGAGGCGGTACTGGACGGAGAGAACAACGGCCGGGAGGTCGGCGGCGATGCGTTGCCGGAACATGTCGGATATTCCAGGCTGGTTGTACGAGCCTAAGCAGTAGCCGCCTCCGTGGAAGTACACCAGGACAGGGAGCTTACCTCCTTCGCCGGCGGCTCCCGTCGGCCTGTAAACGCGAACCTTGAGGCCGCGCGTCGCGTCGTACACGACGTCTCTCCACTCAATGCCGGGGACAGCAGGGACTGTCTGTGCCGGCATGAGGACGGATTCGTCGCCGCGGACGACGGAGCCGTCGCTGAAGAGCCGGACGACGCCGAAGAAGTCCTCCACAACGTGCGGTGCAGTGTTGCCGGACATGGTTGGTGAGCGTCGATCGATGGAGGCTGGGGATAGCAGCTTTGCGCGATTGCTGGGATGGATGGATCTGAGCTCCTACGATTTTGGTTTTCTGAATGGAGGAGTGAAGATGTGTTGCCGGCGCGTTGACTCCTGGAGTGATATCAGGGCAGAAAAGGAAAGGTCAAAGAAACATAGCAAGAACGATGGGCTCAAATGTTCATTTCACTTTGTAATATGGGCCCGAATGATGACGTTAATACTAAGTCCGGGTCCTGTGGCCCAATATCAATGTGACACTAGCCTGTGTTTTGAGATTCTGCATCCCCTGCCCATTTAATTTTGATCGTCATTCTGCCTATTTTTCTGTGGCCATAAGCTTTGCAAGGATAACACCAAGATTCTTCGATTTTTTTAAAAAAGGAAATATGTATTAATATTTTAGCGTTTGTATCAATTGATACATGTAGCTAAACCGGTTTATCAACCTTTTGATAAGACAATTATTTAAATATTTTTAGATAAGGCTGCCTATACTCATGAGTGAAGTCATAATTTCAAAGAGTTCATCAAACGATTAATAGTATAATTTTCTTACCTCTAAAATTTTATCTGCCATTATTCCAATTGTTATCTTTGAAGCCTTTATCTTATAAAAAAACTCTATAGATAATAAAATCAATGTTTTTAATTCTAAATATTTTGCACTAATATAGAAGATACAAATTATTGATATTTCCTAAAGATATTTATGTGAAATGCCGATGTTACTAATATGATATAGTGGTGATGTATACTTTGTAGTTATTCACAATATATTGCTGAGACTTTTCACAATACACACAAAGAAAACCAAATTACTTGTGATGGATTGTGGTAAGTAGCGTTGGAGGAGGCTGGCCTCTCGACCTACCCTCCTAGCACGAAATAGACCAAAAATCATAAAATCCGGGTGCCACGCGCACTAGTCGAGCTCCCCGCCTCCCGCGAGGCCATGAGCTCACTTGAGCGACCTATACAACATGTGCCACGCATAATGATGTCATCCAAGGGGCCATTACAAGCATGTGCGGTGGGACTACGATTGGAAGTTTACAATGGTAGTTTGGTAGCAAATATATGATTCATTGACTATTTCACCTAGTAAAATCTTTACTTCTCTTAAAAACGCGAGTTGGTGAGCCGGGGGCATGGTCGTCGTCGTGGGCGTGCGCCGACAGGTAGGTCCCACGCTCCCTCCCGTCACCGCCCACAAGTTCCTCTTCCTCCCAATTCCAGAGCGTTCCTTCTCCTCCACATCTCTGGAGAAACTATCGTCCCTCCTCGATTCATGGCGGCCTTCTAAATCGGACACAGGAGAGGTGACAGCCACACCATGCCGCTACCCGTCTGCTCCGCCGTGCCTGACTGCTCCCTCACGCCGATCCGCTCCTCGAGCAGTTGCCTGTCCGCTCGGTGCTTGCAATCCTCCATCTTCTTCCGTTACCGCGCGGCGCAGCTGTCGTGCTTGCTTCTCCTGCTGCCTCGGGCTCATCTCGATGTCCTCTCGCTACATTAGGGGTAGTTGCCGTCTGCACCCGCACTCAGGCCGCGGCTCGCTGGGCACCGGCAGCGCAGCCGCAGGGGCTACGGTAAGGGGGCGGACGGCTCCCCGTGCTCCCTTCCTGCCACCGCTCGACCAGGTGTGAAGCTCCACAAATATGGATAGATGGATAAGAACGAATGAACTTGAAAAGAAGGCACCGCAGGAAGATGATTCCGTGAAATCGATTCTTCACTGACGAGTGATATCGTTTAGCTGGTTATCTCTACAACTATAATCAGCACGAGGATGCAAACCATTGGTTGAATGTTCGTTTGTTTGCCAGTTGTGATGCAAAGTAGGAGTACTAACATAAACTGAGTTCTTCATGATGATGACCATTAACATTAGCCTTTGTTTTAGGTTAGTTTTACCGTAGCAAAGCACGGGTATTGTGCTAGTGTTTCCTAATTACTGAAAGATCTATTTCCAAAAGTGTATCGCCTATCTTCGCCCTCATGTTCTGTGTTGATTTGTCGCTACAAGTTAGGATGATATATATTTAGGAACAAAATTCAAATGCTAGAAATTTTGTAGAGCCATTATCAAATACATGATCCATTAATATAGACCCTAATCTAATATTGTCTTCGATGCTACAAATATAGACTTTATGAAACTACCACGTTATAACTGACCCAATGCCGACCTTTACTACCTGCAACTGAAAAATATCTTATTACTACGTGATCAGTCGATCAGTTCTCTCATAGATGACTACTACAAGTTCTCAGCCACACAACCATGGGTTCTAAAAAAATAAAGCTGTATCATCTTGATTTATAAATATATTTTATTATAATTAATTCATTGATTTATATTTGCTTCCCTCTAATTTGTAATAAAAATGTTCTAAAAACGAAAGAGTTAGATCACTTTCTATCAATGACTTAACTTTTCGATTCAGATTTCTAACTTTAAATTTGACATGTAAACATATTTGATATTTTTTAATTCATAATGTTCTGGATGGGATTATGGGAATTTTTTAGTACTATGTTAAATTGTCGATCTATGTTCTGAAGTATCAAAGTTGGGTAGTTTTATATAATTAGCACTGAATTTTTGGTTTTGGGGTCATGAGTAAATCTAATTCTTTACGGAGGAAAAAAAAAGGAATCCGTGATTTGAGAGTTTTTTTCTGTGACGTGCTAGTTGTCTGAGCTGCATGACATTTCGACAATTTTAACAAGAGTAGAAAAGCAAACTACAAATGAGAGTCAACGAACATAGAGTAAAACACAAACAACACAACTTAACGGCACCGGTTTATTTTGTTTCTTGAACAAATCGCTTCAAGATTCGGATCAACTCCTCGTTTGCCTCGCCCCACCGCAGGACGGAGAAACCGTGCTGCTCTCCTTTGAACTCGGCGAGCTGCACTGTCTTACCCATCTCCTTCAGCCTCGTCGCGTAGCGCAGCACGTGGTCGCGGAGCACGTCGACCTGAGGCGCCACGACGAGCACCGACGGCAGCGCCAACGGTTGCAGGTCAGGGCTGTCGGGGCCGAACGGGTTCACCAGCGGGTGGTCTCTCGTGGCCCCGACAGGCAGCGCCATGCGCCAGAGCTGGTCAGACAGCTCCACCGTCAAGGACACGCCGGCGGGCGGCTCTGACTCGGTCGCCATGCGCGCCTCGCTACCGAAGAACGCGGAGAGCAGGACGTAGCCGGCGATTCGGACCGGGCCAGGCACGACCTGCCCCGAGGAGGCCTGAACCACGACGTGGTGGGCCAGGTTGGCGCCGGCGGACTCGCCGGACACGAACGTCCGGGAGAAGTCGGCCGACTCCACGAGCCACGGCTCGGCGCCGGCGCGGAGCGCGGCCTGTCCGCCCAGCCAGGAGAGGAACGTCGCGCCGTCCTCGATGGCAGCCGGGAGGCGGTGCTCGGGGGCGAGGCGGTACTGGACGGAGAGTACGAGGGCCGGGATCTCGGCGGCGACGCGTTGGACGAACTTGTCGGAGATTCCAACCTGTTTGTAAGACCCGATGCAGTAGCCGCCCCCGTGGAAGTACACCAGCACCGGGAGCTTATTACCTCCTCCCTCGCCGGCGGCTACTGGCGGCCTGTACACGCGGACCTTGAGGCCGCGCGTCGCGTCGTACACGACGTCCCTCCACTGGACGCCGGGGACTCCCGGGAATGTCTCCTTCGGCATGAGGACGGAGTCGTCGGCGCGGACGACAGAGCCGTCGCTGAGGAGCTGGATGACGCCGCCTAAGAATAACTCCACGACGTGCGGAGCTGCTTTGCCGGACATGGTTGGTGATCGTCGATCGATGGAGCTTTGGGCTTGCAGCTTGACACGATTGTAGAGCTCTGTTGAAAGCTATTACCCTATGACTCTTTTGTTTCGTGTATGGAGTAGGCCACGCGTTTGATAATCGGTAAACGCCTCCCTTCCTTGCTTTTATCAAATCACATTCTGAAGAGGGCCGCTCCATTACATTTTATTTGCTTTGCTTTGGATGAAACGAACATTTGTTCATGTTGGTATTGCCGAAACCGAGGATTCTTCTGTCTGCTACTACTACTAGTTGGTTTTCTAAAGTGGATGTGTGGCCGGCGCGTTGACTCGTTGAGAGAAACAGCAAAGGGAGCAAGGAAATGGTCAAAGAAACAGAGCAACAAGGATGGGCTTAAGTGTTCATAGGCTAAAACTTGGGCTGGATCGTGTGGGCCAATATGAATGGGAGCATGTGGTTTTGCGATTCAAACCTGAGTGCTCAGATGAATGTGATTCAATGATCTCCAAAAAAAAAAAGATGAATATGATTCAAACCAGAGCAACTAGAGATCACCTGAGTGCTCAGATTAGCTTAAAAAAAACTGAGTGCTCAGATGCAAAAAAGGCAGAGCCTCTTCAAATGGGCTATCCAAGTGGGTTGTGCAGTTCACTCGAAAAAAAAATGTGGGTTGTCAGTTAACATGACATACAGCCTAATAACAAATCGGTCCAAGTCCTATTTGAGCCCCTAACCATCTGACATGTAAACATGGTCATGTTGGCAAGCATACACAGCCTGGGCCTATTGGCGTTTGGGGTCAATTCATCAAAGATGGCACAGTTCATTACCTTCTGCAAGCATACATAGCCTGCATCATGATCATTCAACAAAATTTTCACTCCCCTCACGTTCATTACCTCCTCGCTTCGCACCAAGGACAAAGGTAATTAAGTTCATTCTATGAGAATGCAACCATATATAGCTCAAGATAATGGATGATTGGTGTCGCATCATATCTAAACTATCATACATATTCGGTTCAGGAAGGTCCGAGATCCACATCAATCGATCACAACACGACAAATTTAGGTTTGCAAAACTGCAAACAAATCCACGTCAATCCGATGTGGCTTTGAGGCTTTTAGACGTGGAATGATAAATGGCATATCTCCCTCATCCATGTATCAACAAAATACTAATAAGAAACGCACTAAAGCCACATAGTATGTTCTTCCAACAATCTAAAAGGATGCAAGAAATGTCCAAATCGACCATACACCACGTCGATCTCTAGCTTATCAAGTCTTCAACAACAATTTGTTAGGCAAAAGGCCAAAATCACTTTGGTATATAAATAGACCCCAAACCCATGGGCAATGCATCACCCATCTCATATACATAGCTTGAGAAAGTTGAACACTAGCACTTAAATCTTAGCTAGGAACAATGGCATCAAGCAAGATGCTTGTCCTGTTTTCTATTGTTGCTCTTTCTTGGAGCGCCGCTACAGCGACTGTGTTTCCACAGGTCATCCCGCCAATGGCGGGATGGGCGACCATCAACCACCCTTGCACGCAGTATTGCATGTTGCAACAGCCATTTGTGATGGCAGGCTTGCCCTTTGCATCCATGATTATGCAACAACCCTGGGCCTCGTTTCTTCTTCAGCAGCAGGCGTTCCCAATTGTGAGCTCGCCAGCCACATCCTGGCTGCAGCAACAATGCAACTGTGCTGTTGTGCCACAGATGATTCAACAGCAACAGATTGCGGCACAGATGTCGTACATTTTCAACCCGATGGCCGCGGCTATGCATCTGCCATACCTGACCAACCCGATGTCCGCGGCAATGCAATTGTCATACCTGACCAACCCGATGTCTGCTATGCAGCTGCCATACCTTTACAGCCCGATGGCCTCAACCATGCAACTATCATCCTTGTTTAACCCGATGTCTTCCATGTTCAACCCATTAGCCATGGCTAGCCCTGCCACCTACTTCCATCCCTGTGCTACCGGTGCGTGCTTCTAGATGGTCAATGTATTGTAATATGGTAATAAGGTTCACATGTCATCGCATGTGACTTGCCAGAATAATGACAAAGTATCAGAATATTATCTATATCCTATGCTTTTCTATCATCTGTATAGTTCGCATGACAAGCACACAAATTACAAAAGTTAGCGTATCTCACAAGTCGGAGCAACGTTTTTTTAAGAAAAAGAAATATGCATTAATATTTCAGCCTCTGCATCGATAGATGCATATAGCTGTCCATTATTACAAGCACACCAAAAAGATAAAAAACAAAAGGTGGAACAAACCATATAACATCGACACCCATAATTGATGTATCAAATAAAAAGAAGTGTATAAATAAAAAAAACAGCCATTGGAAGCAAAGAAGTCCATTCCTATGCTTTCAAAGACATGACACCCCCCTTCTGTCTCAGTGGGCAAAATTTTGTTTATCATCCACAACAAACAAATATGAGAGAATGTACTAGCTAGATAGAGAAAACATCCTGGCAGGCTTTTTAGATAAAGAGAATTTTATTTCATCAAGCAAATGAAAATATCCCGGCCTCTACATCACTTGATGTATTTAGCCGTTCATTATTACAAAACTCAACTATGTGTAGACTCCGTCTATCACATAGGACAAATGATGATCTGCCGAACAAATGGCAAGAAGATAGTAAAAAGTTCATTTCAACACAACCTATTACTAAACTTTCACCCATGCTTGGCGAAGATATCCATTGTCACTAGCTCCAAGAGTCGGCACGCCCTTATTAAAGACGTTCGCCCATCCTCCTTCTGGAAAAGTGACCATGTTCTCATCCAGTACGTTCCCCTTTAGATTACCTGCATAGGAGTTAGAATTGGTTTTTTGTCAAATACAATATCGTTTCGGCTTAACCATTGCCCAACAAATGGCACCGATTCCAACTAGCATTTGTCCCCTATCCTTGGGCTGGAGCCCACCAATCCAATTACCAAACATATTAGCAACACTAGTCGGTGGTTTAAACCCAAAAGACAACTCAATTAATCTCCAATTAATCTAGCAAGACTGCAACCGAAAAATAGATGTTGTATAGTTTCTAAATTACTTAAAAAACAACATTTGTGGTTTCCATTCCAGTTTCTTCTAGCTAGATTATCCTTGGTAAGTATAACCTCCTTATGCAAGAACCACAGAAAAATTTTAATCTTTAAAGGCCCTTTAATTTTCCACAGGTATCTATTGTTAGCAACAACATTTGTGTCTAAAATTGCTTCGTACATCGATTGCACCGTAAATTCCCGCTTTGGTTTAAAGACCACTTGAAAGAATCAGGCTCATCAATTAATTGTACATCGAGTAATTTATTCACAAGATTATGCCAAGCTTTGAGCTTGTCTCCCACCAAAGCTCTCCTAAAAGAGATGTTTAATGGGATTGAGCTCATAACATTAGACACCGTATCACTTCTCTTTCTGACTATATTGTAAAGAATAGGATACTGATCTCTTAAACTACTATCACCTAGCCACTTATCCTCCCAAAATCTGGTTTGAGTGCCATCTTTCACGATAAAAGAACTAAAATGCAAAAATGGTTCTTTAACACTCATCAGACCTGACCAGAAATGTGAATCACCAGGTTTAGAATGTACTTGAGACAACGTTTTATTATTTAGATATTTATTCTTTAACACTTGTTGCCATAGCCCCTCCTCATTAATGAGTTTATATAACCATTTGCTTAGTAAGCACTTGTTTTGTACCTCAAGATCAAGGATGCCTAAACCCCCTTGGTCCTTTGGCCTGCAAATTATATCCCATTTTGCAAGTCTATATTTCTTTTTGTGTCCATCTCCTTGCCAAAAAAAATCTAGATCTATAATAGCCTAGTTTCTTTAGGACCCCTTTTGGAATTTCAAAGAAAGAACACATAAATAGAGCAAGACTACTTAGATTTGTTTGAATGCGGCTATCAAAGTGCTCAGGTGATCCCGGAGTATTGCATCCGGGGTCACCTGAGCACTCTGTGATCAGAACAAATAACATGACAAGCTACCAGATTTGTTTGAATGCAGCTAATAAGCGGTCTGGTGATCCCCTTCGATTAGTCCATCATGTGCATAACACCAACACACGTTAGTTTCCTTATATAAAATGCAGTTCAACAAACTCACACGTATTGCATTTCAATAACTGCTGGCAGTTTATTTTTTTATTTTTTTTATTTTTTTGCGAGGATGACAGTTCACATTTTTTAAAAGCGGGAATATATTGATATTTCAGCCTCTGCATCGAAAAGATGCATATAGCCAAAAAAAATTACAAAGAACAAAAGCTCCATTTCAAATTGCACGCAATTCACATTTTATTTGGCTACAGAATGGGGGCTCCAGTCCAAAGTGCTGCCATCGGTATGTTGTAGAGGATCAAAGTGAAGCAAATAGCATGCCAAGCACAAAGCCACAAACCAAGACGACCAATCACGAATCATCTGTACCTAGTTGGACTCGACGCCGCCGCTCTTTCTGTGAACGAACATCCTCACGGCTCGGATGAGCTCGTTGGCTGCCTCGCCCCATGGCTGGCGGGAAAAGAACGCGTGTTGCGCCTCCTCTAAGACTTCAAGCTCCACAGCCTTCCCCATCTCCTTCATCCTCGCCGCGTAGCGCAGCACGCGGTCGTGGAGGATGTCGCGCCGGGCCGACACGACGAGGACCGGAGGCAAAGCCACCGGCTCCAGGCTGGGGCTCCCCGGGCCGAACGGGTTCGCCGCCGGGTGGTCCCTGGTCGCCCCCGCCGGAAGCGCCATGCGCCACATCTTGTCGGACATCTCCGGCATGAACCACCCGCCGGCCGGCGGCTCGGCCTCTGTCGCGGTGCGCTCAGCGCCGCCGAAGAACGGCGTCACCAGGACGTGCCCGGAGACGCGCAGCGGGGGGTCGAGGGCGAGCTGTCCCGACCCGCGCCTCACGGCGACGTGGTGAGCAATGTTCGCGCCGGACGACTCGCCGGCGACGAACACCTTGGTGAAGTCGGCGGATTCAGCGAGCCAGGGATGGGCGCCCGCGCCGAGCAGGGCCTGCCCGCGCAGCCAGGACAAGGCCGATGCGCCGTCGTCGATCGCGGCGGGGAGGCGGTGCTCCGGGCCGAGGCGGTAGTCGGCGGAGAGGACCACGGCGGGGAGCTCCGACGCGAGGCGGAGGCAGCCGGAGTGGAAGTTGGGCTGCTCGAACGTGCCGAAGCAGAAGCCGCCGCTGTGGAAGTACACGAGCACCGGCAGCTTCGCGGCGTCGGCGTCGCCGGCGGCGGCGGCTGGCCTGTACACGCGCAGCTTGAGGCCATGCTCAGAGGCGTACACGACGTCCTCCCACTGCACGCCGGGGACGTCCGGGAAGCTCTCCGGCGAGCCGAGAACGGCGGGGTCGGAACGGACGATGGTGCCGTCGCTGAGGATCTGGATGACGCCACGGTAGTCCTCGACGACGTGCGGCGCCGTGTCACCGGACATGGTGCTCGACTGCGAGCTTAGACAACAGTCAGCTCTGTTTTACTGATTGCTGCCTCAGTGACCGACCGCTTTGTCATTTATATAACAAACGAAATCGATCGTCTTGACCTTATCGAAAGCTGAAGCTTTTCGTGTGCACCAAGTCGGAAGAGCGGTTTGGCCGCTTGGGAAGTCAGTGGTTTGACTCTTGAACTTATTAATTTGGTGCTGGTGGAAACTTTGGAAGAAAGAACTTAAAAGATGTAGAATTTGGTGCTGGTGGAAACTTTGGAAGAAAGAACTTAAAATATGTAGACTTCCGCACGGTTGATCATAGACAAGGAAACTTCTTCATTCCATCATGACATTCAGAACCTGGCCTCTACAAATCAAAATTAACGAGCGTAAATAACGGTACAAACTGTCGACTTCATCTAGCGATTGACAAATACAACGCAGATAAACTGACAGAAAATACAGAAACAGATCAGCTGGAATTGGAGCCAACGTGTACAAACCGCCTCATGACTCGGATAAACTCTGTAGCTGCCTCGCCCCATGGCTGAAGGACAAAGAACCCGTGCTCCTCCCCAACAAAGTCGGCGAGCTCGACCGCCTTTCCCATCGCCTTGAGCCTCTCGACGTATCCCAGAACGCGGTCGCGGAGCAGGTCGCGCCCGGCTGCCACGACGAGCACCGGCGGCATCGCGACCGGCTCCAAGTTGGGGCTGTCTGGCCCAAACGGGTTCGCCGCCGGGTGGTCTCTGTTAGCACCGGCCGGCAGCGACAGGCGCCAGAACTGGTCAGACATCTCGATCGTAAATAGTACGCCGGCCGGAGGCTGGGACTCGGTCGCCGTGCGCTCATCTCCGCCGAAGAACGCCGTGAGAAGGATGCACCCCACGACGCGCACCGGCGCGAGGTTGAGACCCTCTGCTTGGTCGGAGCCGAAGCGGACGGCGAGGTGGTGGGCCACGTTGGCGCCGGCCGACTCCCCTGACACGAACACCCGGCCGAAGTCCGCCGATTCCGTGAGCCACGGTTCGGCGCCGACGGGCAGCGAGGCCGCCTGGCCGCGCAGCCAGGACATGACGGCGGCGCCGTCGTCGATGGCCGCCGGGAGGCGGTGCTCGGGGGCGAGGCGGTAGTCCGCGGAGAGCACGACTGCGGGGAGCTCGGCAGCGAGGCGCAGGCAGCAGGGGTGGATGTTGGGATCCTCGAAAGTCCCGAGGCAGAACCCGCCGCCGTGGAAGTAGACAAGCACCGGCAGCTTAGCCGCGGCCTCGACGGCCGGCCGGTACATGCGAAGCTTGAGGCCGTGCGCGGCGTCGTACATGACGTCCTTCCACTGCACGCCGGGGACGTCGGGGAAGGACTCCGTCGGGAGGACGGTGGCGTCTGAGCGGACGACCGTGCCGTCGCTGAGGAGCTGAATGACGCCACGGTAGTCCTCGACGACGTGCGGCGCCTTGTTGCCGGACATGGATGGTGATCTTCGATCGATGGAGGCCGGGGATGTATGCTTGACGCTATTGCAGAGATGGATGGATCTGAGCTCCTACTAGTTGGTTTTCTCAATGGAATGAAGATGTGTTGCCGGTGCGTTGACTCCTGGAGAAGTGGAGAGAGATCGAGGGGAGCGAGGAAATGGGTCAAAGAAACAGAGCAACAAGGAGGATGGTGTTCAAGTGTTCATAGGCCTTATCTCAAAAAAAAAAGTGTTCATAGGCCCAACGGATTAAGATAAAACTTGGGCTGGATCGTATGGGCCGATGAGAATGTGAGACTAGACCGTGGTTTGAATCCTCGAGTGGGCAAGATGGTAAGGTTTGAATCCTGGACCTTTTTCTTGAACGGCATTCTGGCCTATTTTCTGCTGGGATAAAGCAAAAGCTTTGCCTCGTTCAATATTCCTCAATAAAAGAATGAAATAAGTTGGGAAGTGCAAAAAAATGAAAAACAAAATGATATGCAACATTTAAGCCCTCTTTGCCGGTAGCTTTTTGGCATTTGGAAATCTCAAAAGCGAGCAAATGACATGCGACTGCGAGGTAGAATCGGTGAAAACCCCAGCTTCGCGAGCTTTTCGGGCTCAGGTTATGAACATCCCCTCCAAATTCCATTGTATTTACCCACCATTGTCGCTGCTATAAAAAATTAGTTCCTCCTCATCTTTCACCTCTCTCGTTCAGATTCAGATCGAGGCCGGCTCACGGGGCGGCTCCCCTCCTCCTCGCACGCTCGCCCACGCTCAGATCCCGCCACTGGGAGCTGAGCAGTCGGCCGACAGGCACTGCCGGAGCCGCGGCCTAACTGCCTCAAGCCCTCAACTCGAAGAACGTCAGCGTTGTGCTCCATCTTCAAATCGTGCTCCACGCATGCAGTTGACTGTTCCCAAATCCCTCAACGCGGAAATGAGCAGTTGGTCGACGAGCTCCTGCGGAGGACGGAGGACCAGTGAGCTGCGTCATGAGACGCTCTCCTATGGAAGACCACCAGCATACCTTAGCCACTCATCGCTTTTAACATCCTACGAGCTCGCCGGCGCAGAAGCTGAAGTAGGCTGAGTTGAAGTAGGTGGAGCCGCTTGGCGCCGCTAGGCGTGCCGGCGAACTGTTCGACGCCGTGCGCGATCATGTTGGGCTTGAGGCAGCTGATGCCGAGCGCCACCAGGTAGAGCGCCACGAAGAAGATGGCAGCCTTGATGCCCAGGCCTTCTCACAACTGTCTTCCATGGACGCCATGTTGCACGGCGGCGGCTTGAGCTGCGGTAGGTGCGCTTGCACTAACAGCAATATGAAGCCTTGGCGAAACATAGGAGTCAAAAAAATGATCCATCAAACACAAACAAATTGTTTTTTGGTTTTGGTTAATCAGAATTGCAAGGTTTTAAGGTCAATTGCGTAAGTAGTAGAATGTTAAAAACGATGAGAGACTACCAATAAATATCCAACGGCGACGAGGTGGACGCATCGGGCCGCGACGAGCAGGAGGTGGGCCGCCGGCCCAAGGCGCGGCCACGCCAGGAGGGACCAGACGCCTCCCCCTTCCATGGCTAGCCGTATCGGATTAGAAATTATAGATTAAGTTAGGAAGCATGAGTCAGATTAGGAAATTAAAGATAGAGTTAAGATTAGATCTAATTGAAGTCTTTCTCAGAGATTTAGTTAAAAGGTATGTAATCAGATTTTTTTTTAAGAAAAAAGTAATTCCCAACCACGCTCTCTCTCTAGCCCCCCCCCCCCCCCCCCCACTCCCCCCTGCCCTAGCCGCCGCGTGTGGCGTAGCCACGCCGCCGCCCCCTCCACCCTAGCGCGTCGCCGGGCAGCCGCGCTGCCGCCCTGTCGCCGGAGTAGAAAGACGGACCATAACAGTGGAAACTTCTTTATTCCATCATGAAATTGCCTTAACTTATTCGGACCTCCTGAACAGAAACTTACCTCTCAAAATTAACGCAACTGTCGAGTGTCGACTTTATTTAACGAACGACAAATACAACACAGATAAACTGACATAACATACAGAAGCAGATCAGTTGTAGTTGGAGCCAACGTAAACATACCGCCTCAGACTGACTCCAATAGGCGACATGCAAATGCAAAAATGCATTACGGCGGTGTACTGTAGATAGGAAACACACCTCCAACAGGGGAAGGCAAAAGCCAATGCAAAATGGATCGGAGGAGAGAGGGAAGCTAAATTTAGCTTCCCTCTCTCCTCCTCATGCATCCTCTCGACCAATCGCGAGCTCGGGCGCGGGGAGAGCTCTGGCGCGGCGCGGGACAGGGGAGACCTCGGGCGTGGCGGAGGCGAGCTCGGCCACACTATCGACGAAATCGCGGCGCGCGGCGGGGCGCGCGGTGTGCGGCGGCGGGCATGGCGAGCGGGGCGAGGCGCGCGATGTGCGGCGGCGCGCAGGGCGAGCGGGTGCGGCGCGCGGCGGGCGAGCTAGCGAGCGGGACGCGCGGCGTGAGTCCTTGGACTCGGCGGCTTGGCTGCCGGCGCTGGGCGAGCGGGGGCGCCGGGCGGGCGCGGCGGCGTGGGGCGAGGTGCGCGCGGGCTGGGGCGGCGAAGCGCTAGGAGCTCGGCGGGCTGCGGCGGCGCACACGGCTCGGGCGTCGCGGATGGTGTGGCGGAGCGACACCCCAGGAGCTCGGCGAGCTGCGGCGGCGCGCCGGGCGAGATGCGGCGCGGCGACGCAGGGCCAGCTACTGGGGCGAGCTGCGGCACTGCGGCGCGCGGGGAGCTCGATTCGCGGTTGAAGCTCCACAATCTCAAGATTCATGGAGAGGACCAGCTGCTGCCGCTGCTCGATTCGTGTGCTGCCGCTCAATTCGCGTGTTGCCTCTGCTGCTCGTGGCGCGCCTGCGAGGACCAGCTGCTGCTCGTGCGTGGCGGCGGCGGCAGGCGCAGGCGCGCGGCGGCGGCGGGGCGGGCGCGCGGGGGCAGGGCGCCGATCGCGCGGCGATGGGGCTAGCGCGCGTGGGCGCGGCGCGGCGGCGAGCGCGTCGGTCGGGGCGCGGGCGGCGGGCGGCGGGCGCGCGCGGGCGAGCTGCGCGCGGCGCACGGCGCGGCGCGCGTGCGATTTGCCTCTGCCTCTGCCTCTGCTGTTGGAGATACGAAGAAAAATTGCACTGTACGCATCATGCAAACGGAGCTTTGCCTCTTCAAAGTGCCTGTCCATTGTTGGAGTCAGTCTCATGACGCCAATCAACTCTGTCGCTGCCTCGCCCCATGGCTGCAGGACAAAGAACCCGTGCTCGTCTCCGACGAAGTCGGCGATCTCGACCGCCTTTCCCATCGCCTTGAGCCTCTCGGCGTATCCCAGAACGCGGTCGCGGAGCAGGTCGCGCCCGGCTGCCACGACGAGCACCGGCGGCATCTTGACTGGCTCCAAGCTGGGGCTGCCCGGGCCGAACGGGTTCGCCGCCGGGTGGTCTCTGTCAGCACCGGCCGGCAGCGAAAGGCGCCAGAACTGGTCAGACATCTCGATCGTCAGAAACACGCCGGCGGGGGGCTGGGATTCGGTCGCCGTGCGCTCAGCTCCGCCGAAGAACGCCGTGAGAAGGATGCACCCCACGACGCGCACTGGCGCGAGGCCGAGGCCGGCTGGTTGGTCGGAGCCGAAGCGGACGGCGAGGTGGTGGGCCATGTTGGCGCCGGCCGACTCGCCTGACACGAACACCCGGCCGAAGTCCGCCGATTCCGTGAGCCACGGTTCGGCGCCGACGGGCAGCGAGGCCTGGCCGCGCAGCCAGGACAGGACGGCCGCGCCGTCGTCGATGGCCGCCGGGAGGCGGTGCTCCGGGGCGAGGCGGTAGTCCGCGGAGAGCACGACGGCGGGGAGCTCCGCCGCGAGGCGCAGACAGCAGGCGTGGATGTTGGGCTGCTCGAAGGTCCCGAGGCAGAACCCGCCGCCGTGGAAGTAGACGAGCACCGGCAGCTTCGCCGCGGCCTCGACGGCCGGCCGGTACATGCGGAGCTTGAGGCCGCGCGCAGAGTCGTACACGGTGTCCTTCCACTGCACGCCGGGGACGTCGGGGAAGGACTCCGTCGTGAGGACGGCGGCGTCGGAGCGGACGACCGTGCCGTCGCTGAGGAGCTGGAGGACGCCGAGGCAGTCCTCGACGACGTGCGGCGCCGCGGCGCCGGACATGGTGATTGCTGTAGCGTAATCGTGCAGAGGATATCAGGATAGAGGACAACTGCGAAATGGTTGCAGTCAAGCAGAAGTGGACGAGGCCGGGCTTGCTTCAGATCTCAAAAGGACTTTTCGCTTCACTGCACATGGGGAGGAATCAAATCGTTCCCAAATCATTGACATGCTCTGTTTTAACTAACGCATTCCAAATTCCAATGCACTTATGAGTTCTGAGATTCAACTGCAAAATTGATATGGAAAATATCGAAGCGAGAAACATGTGCCATGCCTGCTGGTTTCTAACTGTGCAGCAGCAAACAGGCTCGAGCATTTTCATGTGCAATCGTGTTCCTTGCTTGCATGAATAAACTTTCAAGAAATCAATCTTTCGAAAAACTTTCAAGAAATCAGAAGGATAAGTCAACGAAGTGCTACAGAGTGTGCTGACCGGTGACAGATGAGTTCTTGAAAGCAAGCTGATACTTGACTATTTTTTTAGCCACATCATTGATTGATGGTAATAACACTTAAAAGGACCAAATTGCGCTAGAGGTTACTGCATCATAGACCAAGCTTATAATAAGTAATGTCACTAAGGAGTAGACTTGGGCACTTAGTCTATCCCCACAACGAAAAGGTCCCATAAGAACATAAACTACAAAAATGGAGCTGCAATAATTCATGCAAAATACCAATATCGCAGTGTTGACCTCGCATAAACAAAAAATAAATATGGCAAATTGCTCACTTGCCACAAAATCAGCTCAATGATGAGAGTAAACAACTGAATCTTCAAACTATTTTAATGGGTAACAAATATTACATGTCAATCGCATATATTTCTATTCATTCATAAGAAAAATCACAGTGAGGACCTCCTGTACTTGCCGACCATCAAGTAGATCCTTAAACAAAAGCTTATCTATGCAGTTCAGCAACTTAATAACCTTCAGAGGACATCATAAAGAAACAGGATTGGCGTAATTAACCAAGACAGGCGGCCAACAAGAACAAGAGGAAGTCAAGATCTCAAAGCAGCAAGGAATATATAAGTTTATCCGCCAAAAAAAAAGAGGAATAAATAAGTTATCGTCTCAACTAATTTCCTCTAGCGATAGCAGAGGAGCAACATAGAATAAATTTACATTTAGGGATTTATTGGCAATGGTGTCCATAAGCCAAATTTAAATTTGCAGGTCAAGTATGTATCAGATAGAGCCTGCAAATATAATACATTTATAACGCAAATCATGTATTTCTTTTATGCAAGTACTAGACATTGTGCTCCACTACTCAGCAAGGCAGTATATAATGGGGTATAGGAGGTTCAATTCTGTGCTGCGAGGCAGCAAGGAAGAAGATAAAGGAGAGCATGGCAAGGAAGGACAAGGCTCCGCGAGGGTACATACCGATCCTTATAGGGCAAGGGGAGGATAGGGAGAAGATTCTCGTGCATATGGAGCAGTTAAAGCAACCCTACTTCCTTGAGCTTCTTGATTTGGCGGTGCAGGAATTCGGTTACGACCAGCAGGGAATCCTCCATATCCCCTGCACAACCAAAGTCTTTCGGTCGATCATTGGTACCATCCAAAAGCCAAAGTCCTGACGATTGCTTTTCTCCTCTCTTATTTTTCTCCTTCATTTCCTTATGAATTCATTAGCTTAGCTCACAGAGTGAAAATGTAAGGAGACGACGAAAAGATATCCAGCAAAATCTTGTGCAGGGAGTCTTGTTTCTAGCGTCCTCTTGTACAAGTGCTGTAAGTCTGTGTCATGAATCATGAAGCAAGCAAGCACATCTATAAGCTGCTATTATTGATATTTTAGCCAAAATTATGGCTACTTCACCCATTCAATTAACAATGCAGAGATCCAAAAAGGGACATTAAGAGATCGGCCATTACTTTCTGTCCCTTCTACTTCTTGTAATCCTTGTACAAGTTAACTGATAGCGGTGTTCGTTTCATCTCAGCGCTTAGTCTCTCATTTTTCAGCACGTACTACAACTTGATTTTTCAGGCCTCCTTGATCTCATCTTCACCCAGCGACTAATCTCAATCTGCCTTCTGAGTTCTGAATTAAGGGATTCGATTTATATACTCCTTAGCCCTTACCTAGTCATTTCCTTTCTGAATGTACTTGTTGCTTATTAAGAAACGTAATTCATCATGCTCTTGTGATTCTGGACTCTGAATTACGGGAGACGGCCGATCGTGTGATGTGCATCAGCGACTTCAGTGTGGTAAGTTTAGTCAGACAGCGTAAAAGGAGCTTGTCCAGGCTCAGTTAAGTAGTATCATTTGCTTTATCACTTCATCTACAAAAGAAGCAAACTTTACATTGCAATTTGATTAAACCAAGTCTTCCACCACTTCTACACTGTGCTATTGTAAGAATTGGAAGTATCAAACCGTACCAGTATGGCTGTATCGCAGAGGAGCTATCGCTCCAGAGTCGTCGATTTCGCGTGCCAAACTGCCAATTGGTATCCTCCTCCCGACCTCGAACGCTTCAATGCCGCGGCGGACACCTTCCTCTTAGAGCGCGAGAGGAAGTGGATGCCCCCGATGCCGCAATGCCACTAGAGAAATCGATGATCTCGTCGTTTCGGCGGAGTGGAGCGGGGTCTAAGGGTCCGACGCCGGCGGAGTGGAGCGGGGGACTGCGGACCAGGAAGACGGCGAGCCGGCGGCGCCGAGGGGTCGTGGGTTCGCATGGGCTGCATTCTTTCGGGCCGGATCGTTATTGTGGAGAGATGGGCTGGCCGGCTCATACCGTGTTGGATACGTGGGCCACTTGCCATGACAAGACTGTCCTTTTGGGCTGAATATCTCTAGATCATGCATGGAAGCTGCAAAGCCCACACCGCGCACTATTGATTCTCAAAAAAAAAAAAAAAAAAAAAAACTGCTGCACGGTTGTTTTTCCAAACAAAAAAAAAAACACGATTGTTGAAGATAGAAATGCACACACAGGCACAACTATGAAGTGAAAGCAATATCTGTTCAGTTTAATCCAGTTTAGTATACTTATTACCACTTCAACCGAATCAGCAAATCTGCCACATAGTACTTACTCCCTCCGATTGTTTTTTCTTGAAGTTAGGACAAAGCAAGTGGTTTACATTTGAACTAATGAGCATATTGTAAAGTGAAGGTAAGGTTTCTGAATTCTGACCCGCCATTTTTTTTTTTCTGAACCAGTCTATGGTGGTAAAATTGAGCGGCAGGATGTATCAATTTACATACGACTGTACAGAGTGCAGAACTATCGGTCAACTAAAAAAGGACGCAAAACTTGTATTAGTAGAAAACAATTTTTTTCTAGATAAACCTGCACGAGCACATTCTAAACCGCTGGCCACGGCGATTGTGGCCGCCCAAAGATGGTCTCCAGAAACCTCGGCAGCGGCGGCATGTCGCGGTCCATCATACCTTCAAGTATCTGCACCACCTCGCCCATCGTCGGCCGGTCATCTTCATCGTCCTGGATGCACCAGCAGGCCACCTTGCAAGCTCTCTCCACCTCCTCAAAATCAGCGTCACCACACACCTTCTCATCAAGCAGAGTCCTCACGTCGCCCTTGAGCAGCTCCCTCGCAGCCCGCATCGGAAAATACACGACGCGACCGCCGCCATCATCATCACAGCTGGTCGTGTACTCCACGTCCGAGTTCCTCCGTCCCGACACGAGCTCGAGCAGCACCATGCCGTAGCTGTACACGTCGACCTTGGGCGTGATGGCCGTGCCGCTGATCCACTCAGGCGCGAGGTACCCTTTGGTCCCTCGCATGGTGGTCAGGACGCGGCTGAAGTCCCTCCCCACGAACTTGGCCATGCCGAAGTCGGCGATCTTGGGGAGGAACGCCGCGTCGAGCAGGATGTTCTGCGGCTTGACGTCGCAGTGGATGATGCACTCGCGGCAGCGCTCGTGGAGGTAGGAGAGGCCCCTGGCGACGCCGATGGCGATCTGGTAACGAGTGGCCCAGGGCAGGAACGTGCCGGTGCCGTGGCTCCTGAACAGGTGGATGTCGAGGGAGCGGTTGGGCATGTGCTCGTACACCAGGAACCGGGCGTCGCCGTCGCAGCAGAAGCCGACGAGCTTCACCAGGTTGACGTGCTGGACCACCCCGATCGAGCTCACCTCGGCTCGGAACTGCTTCTCCCCCTGGAAGCTGCCGTCCAGCCTCTTCACCGCGACCGCGGTGGCGTCGCCGCGCAGCTGGCCCTTGAACACGGAGCCGAAGCCGCCTTGCCCGAGCTTTTCGGAGAAGTTTTTGGTCGCGGAGCGCAGCTCTCTGTACGTGAAGGCCACGAGCCCACCGGCGGCGGCGCCGCCTTTCATGTTCTTGGTTCTGTTCCTCTTCCACCGGATGATTAGCACCGCTGCCAGCACTAGCAAGCCCAGAGCTCAAGAACCGGTGACGACGCCGATGAGTACGCCTCGCTTGTTGTTGCTTCCCGAACCCCGAAACTGGCTTGCGGCGAGACGGAGATGCAGAGTTCCTCCGCTCAGAGGATTATCAGTGCCGTTGCTCTTTGTGTCGAGTAATCCGTCCTGCCACACAAGGCATCCCCCCTGGGTGCTGTAGGAGTACGCAGAGCAGGAGCAGTTGTTCAGGCACGCCGTTGAACAATCCTCTGAACTCGTAACATTCTGAATGTATTGCGCTCTGTCAGGCAAGCCAATGTTCGGAATCGAGAAGAACGCATCGGTTGAAGACGCTGCTCTGTTATCAGCAGTAGCGGTACAATCCAGTGGGGCATCTCTGACGCATCCACCTCTCTGATAACCCTGATCCCAGTCCGCCTGCGACTTCACCGAGAACCCCGTCATGCAGCTGCAGACGGCCGGCTGCGAATTGTACCCGCAGACACTGAAAGGCCCACACGAAGCATACACATCACACTGCGATTTCGGGCTGGCGAAGAGCAAGAGCCATCCCTGCGACGCGCCGAGCCAGACCTGGTGCTTGTTCTGCCCGGTCACGTCGAGGAAGTTGCGCGTCACCGTGGCCTCCTCCGTCACGTTGTACTGGAGGTACTCCTCCTGGTTGTTGTCGACGAAGGCGAGCCGGAACGACGGCACGTTGCCGGACAGCTCCGGGATGTTGCTGAAGAACTTGCCGTTCCACGCTCCCGAGGACCAGTAGGGCGGGGAGGAGGAGGAGTCGCCGCAGAGCCTCATCACCAGCTGCGGGGCGGTGGGGTCCACCTCGTAGCAGTAGGGCCCTGGCGACGGCGTGGCGGCGCTCTTCCGGGAGACGAGGCGGCGGTTCAGGCCGGTGAGCTTGTCGCGGCCGAGCTTCGCGCTGGGCAGCAGCGTGTCCGTCGGGTGGTCGAAGCTCTGCCACAGCGTGCGCGGGGAGGAGCTGGAGTTGGAGGCGTCGAGGAGGACCAGGTTCCCGGTGTTCAGGAGCACCGCGGTGGCGTTCGTGTTGTTGGTTGTTGTTCCGTTGGCTGATCCGGATCGAGCGGACCAGGTTTGGGACCTGGTGGCTTGGTCCACGACGACGAGGTCGCCGGAGTCGACGGAGACGCTGAGCTCCGGCGAGCCCCTGGAGTCGGCGATTGGGTTCCCGCCGTCGGCCACCCACACCGTGGTGTGGTTGGGCACCGCGGTGAACCATATCCCGAGGTACCACCTGCTCGGCGGCGGCGCGGCGTTATTCGCGCCGGGGGAGGAGGGGGACGACGACTCGGCGGTCCCGTCGGGCGCTTGGAAGAAGCCGAGCGTGAACTTGCTGTTGTTGGAGACGAGCCTGCCGTCGACGGCGAGGACCTGGCCGGGCGACAGGGTGTCCGTCGCGGCGGCGGAACGTGTGGGAGCGCCGGCGCCGAGGAGAAGAAACAGGAGGAGGCCGAGTAGCGTGGGCGGCGCAGGCATGGTCGATGCTCGGGACAGCACAGGAAAATGAATAGTACAGCGGCGGAACGAAGGCGGTGCAGTTTTTACATGTGTGAGAAGCCCGGCCGCAGACGTCACGGCACGGCCAGCAGGAGTAATAAGGGGGCGAGTTGAAGTGCTGGTGGCTGGCTGACGGATGGCGGCGGCGGCGTGCAGTGCACCGGGGCTGGACACAAACTTTTACTAGTCGGCTGCTGCCGAGAAAACAGTGCCCGATCCGATGGCGACAGCGCTGGTTTGCACGATCCACCGGGGAACCTACGACGACGACGACTCATCATCTCGATCGATATGCCCTCTTTCAATTGGGTTGTGGAGTCTGAGGCGACCAAATTAAGCCACGACCTGTGATCGTTTCCTCCTCTCATCACAGCCGTGGAACCAGTCCAACGAGATGCTTCTGCGACTTGCACGGCCGTTCAGTTCAGACATGTGCTGTATTGGGCTGCGCCGTTTCGCCGAACGCTGTTTGGCGTCCGAGCTGAGCGGGGCGTGACGTCTGTCTTCGTCACGGCGGCGTCGATCTGCTGCTCCGTCGGTGGCGCCGGCGCCCCGCTCGCTCGGGCGGGACCGATCTTTCTGGGCCTTCAATTTTCATGGGCCGTCATGCGAGCCTGCGGTGTGCACGAGAAAGAAACTGGGCCGCTTCTCCTAGAAAAAACAAAGAAACTGGGCCGCTTCTCCTCGAAAAAACAAAGAAACTGGGCCGATCCCACCAATGAAAAGACGGAGCAGTTCGCAGCTTCTGACGTTCACGCGCGCCAGTACGAGCGGAGAGCGCAGCACGGGAGCGCACCTAACCCATTCGAGTGCTCCTCCAATGAGCAAGTGAGCAACTCCACAACACGACGCCACTAACCACTCAACAATCAAAGCCCTCAACGTGCCATCATCAGTCACTATATATAGAGAGGAGGACCTCATGGTTCAACTCAAACCATCACAGTCGCAGCTCAGAAAACAACAGTTGCATTGCAGCACACACCACTGTGTAAACCAAAATGGCGCTCTTCAAGAAACAGGCGACCGGCCTCGCGCCCCTTCTCCTCCTGCTCCTCCTCGCGTCCGGCGCCATGGCCGCGCGGCCGACCCGCCAGCTGACTGCTGACGACAGCGACGACGATGGCGCTGCTGCGCCGGTGGTTGCACCAGTCGCGGCGCCCGTGGCTGCGGACGCGCCAGTCGCTGCCGATGCCATCCCAGGTGCATCCGGTGCTGCGGCGTCCGGTGGCGCGGCGGCAGGAGCGGCCGGAGCTGGGGCGTCCGGTGGCGCTGTCGCTGGATCGTTCGGTGGCACGGCGGCAGCTCCGATCGGCGCCAGTACCATCCCGGAGGCGGCGGCAGCTCCGATCGGCGCCAGTGCCATCCCGGAGGCGGCGGGCGGCGAGCACCCGATGGTGTTCTTCATGCACGACATCCTGGGCGGCACGAACCCGTCGGCGCGCATCGTGGCCGGGATCGTCGACAACGCCGCGGTCACCGGGCAGCTCCCGTTCGCGCGGCCCAACGGCGCGGTGCTGCCGCTCAACGGCGGCGTCAACGTCAACTCCGGCGCGGCCGGCGCCGTCGACAACAACAACATCCCCTTCCTCACGGGCCTGGGCGGCGCCACCAACGCCCTCAAGGCCGGCAACGGCAACAACAACAACGGCAACATCCCGGTGTTCGCCGGCGGCAGCCTCCCGGAGGGCACGACGCTGCAGAAGCTCCTGTTCGGGACCATGACGGTGGTCGACGACGAGCTGACGGAGGCGCCGGCGCTGGGGTCCGCGGCGGTGGGCAGGGCGCAGGGCTTCTACATCGCCAGCTCCGAGGAGGGCGTCAGCCAGACGGTGGCGGTCACCGCCATGTTCAAGGAGGGCGGGTTCGCCGACACCATCAGCTTCTTCGGCGTGCACCGCACGGCGGACTCAGAGTCGCACCTCGCCATCGTCGGCGGCACGGGGAAGTTCGTCGGGGCCAAGGGGTTCGCCAAGGTGGCCGTGGTGAGGCCCGCGGGGGTGGTGGCGACCGGCGCCGTGCTCGAGACCGACGGCGTCGAGACCGTGCTCCAGTTCACCATGTTCCTCGCGTAAAAAAGTTCGGCGGCTCGAGCTAATTAAGCTGCATTTCGTGCGCGACTCTGCGCCTACCAATGCTGGTTAAGGAGCGGCGCAGACGGCACGAGTGTTGTTGATGTGTGGGTCTGAGTTGTTCGATGCTGCAAGGAAGGAGCACCAAGCATGGGAAACTTAATGTACTGCTTGTGAATCTAGGGTTAATATGTACCAATCTTTTTTTTTTCATTGTTCAAGACTTGTCGTGTTCTCTCTAAGCCGTACACAAATTGAAAATTCTTCTTATGTCTGAAGCATGCCCACCAGGTATTGTACACATTGCCTGTGTGCCTGGGACTCGCCTGGTGTATCCAGTAATACGCCTCCTTGGATTGTTACCGAAGCTACCGTTGCATGTTTCTTGCGTACAATATTGAACAGGGACGGATATTGAACAGGGCTTGCAGACTCATAAGGTGGATCAGAAGAAAGTTTGCAGCCGTGCGAAGCTCAGAAGATCAACACGCCTAAGCACAATGGCCTGCCTAAAGAAACCGTCCTCCGCATATGGATCCATGCTCCTTGGCACATCGTGTGGCTTCAACCAGCAGTTTCAAGTTTGAACAACTGCTCCTCCACGCGCGCGCCCGACCCCCCACCCAGGGCACGATCTCCACTTCTTCCATCCATCCACTCGCGCACGGTTGCGGGAGGAACGGCTCTCCATCTACAAATACTCTTTCGGTCGACCGACTCACTCTCTACCTTCACCGCACCAGATCAAGCCCCGGCCTCTTTCCGTCGACTCACTCTACCTTACCTTCGCCGCACCACCGCCCGAAACACAGCGCCGGCTCCTCCGCATACAAGATGGCGACGACGACGACGACCGCCGCCGCTGACGCGCTCACCTTGAAGCTGTTCGTCGACGCCAAGGCACAGCGCGTGCTGTTCGCGGAGGCAGGCAAGGAAGTCGTCGACATCCTCTTCTCGTTCCTCTCGCTGCCGTTCGCCACGGCGCCCAAGCTTTTCCGGAAGGAGTCCATGGCCGGCCTCGGCAACCTCCACGCCAGCGTCGAGGACTTCGACGGCGCCTCCGTCCAACCCGGCGTGGCCAAGGACGAGGTGCTCCAGCCCACGGTCGTCTCGCCGGTGAGCGCCAGCAGCGCCATCCTCCAGCCTCGTCCGAGCAGCCAACCTTGTACAGGTGCGCCAACAGTTGCAGGAGCAGCAGCAGTTGCCGTATCTACACCGCCGACGTCCACGGCATTGCGTGCCCGATCTGTGGCGGCCAGATGGCGACGCCGCTGCAGGATCCCGCATCTGCCGGGAAAGGGTTCGTGCGGGACGGGGAGACGTACGCGGTGAGGGACGACCTCACCATCACTCCCTTGTCCGCCCTCTCCGTCTCCGGCGTCACCATGACCGGCCATCTCCAGGTGAAGACGGTGCAGTTCGGCCGCGACGAGGTGGGTCATTCATCATCACGCGCCGCGTTCTGGATATTTTTCTTTGGTTTTCATGTGTTATGTATCAACAATGATGATCTGCTTGCTGCCAGGCGTTGGAGATCCTGAAGATCTCGATGCAGTCGTCCCAGACGGTCCTCTCGGACGTCTTCCTCGGCGGCGAGAAGGGTCGTGAAGATCGTGCATGAGGCGCACGCGCACGCACGTATTGGATCGATACGGATCCATACCATGAAATTAGACTGCTCAATTAGGGTCCTAGGCTCCTAGCGCGTACCGTACTAGTACGTTGCTAGGCTATCTTTAATTTGTTGCCATGTTTCGTTTGCCATCTAATCTTTAACTCGTTCCCTGAAATCATAGAACTGTTCATGTACTAGTCTCTTTCGGTTAATATGTATTAATCTCTTTCGGTGTTTCCAGACTTTGTCGTGTTCTCTCTCTCAAAGTCGTACACAAATTGTTACACTCGATCCCTGCGTTAACTTCACGAGTCAAGTGATACTACCAAACATAGGAGGTCGGTGCTGTCTCACCCATGAGACTTTACCAACTGCTCTACGAGCAGTTCCCATGCTAACTCCTTTCACCCAGTAGTTCATTGATTCTTTTCATACATCGTTCCCTCTCTGGGATATGGTGTTGAATCTGTTGATCGATGATACCGGCAAGACATTGCTTAACATTGGGATTCTACATGTGGTTTTGATTCGGAGATTCCGCACAAATAAGGCAGCATTTTATTTCACAATGCATGAAAAAAATTAACAGTTAACTGGCGTATTAGCAATTTCAAGAGACATGGAATTAATATTCCTTTAGATAGAGGCCAGTTTTGTTATAGTTTTACCGAAGCAACTACACTTGTGGCATGCCATGAATGAGTAGGCGATTTTCCCATTGTTCTTCCATAGAAAAGCTGAGCATAGAAAGTCGCGATTAGCGGTTCCGTACGTGCACGGCACCTGCAGGCCCGTCATGGCTCGAGTTGCATCAGCAGCACCAAGCGTGGAGTCCGCCGTGTCAAAGAAAAGAAAAAAGAGGGGCGTCCGCTTTGCAGTTGCAGATAGGCACCAGCCCGCACAGTGGCACGATCTTCCCACTCCGTCCGGGCGTCTAATTAGATTTTGAGGACCACCTAGTACGGGGGCTCAATCTGGATGGTTCATCCAACGCGTGTGTGGTGTAGATATGCTGTATCGCTACTACTAGTGGTACAACTGATATACACTACACATTTGTTAGATGAACGGTCCAGATAGAGCCCTCACCTTACGTGGTTGTGAGAAAAGCCATCCGCGTCGATTCTGGCCTGCTCCTTCTTCGCATGCACGTCGTGACTCCGCGCAGCGCGGCGTGACACGGGCTTGAACCAGCAGCAGCCAGCCACCCATCTCATCCTGCCCAAACCGTTTCGAAATCTCTGGCACGCGCTAATCCCGCATGAACAACCGCTAGCTCCTGCACACGCTACGATCTCCACTCGCTCGCGCGCGCACACCAAACCACACTACTGCGCATAACTTTCTTGGGTGAAGATGGCGATGACCACCGCCGCGGCGCTCAGCCTGAAGCTCTTCATCGACCCCAAGTCGCAGCGAGTGCTGTTCGCGGAGGCCGGCGTTGAGGTCGTCGACTTCCTCTTTTCCCTGCTCCCCCTCCCCTTCGCCACCATCGTCATTCTGGTCGGGAAGGACGCCATGGTCGGCAGCGTCGGCAACCTCTACGCCAGCGTCGAGAAGCTCGACGCCGCCCGCTTGCTGCCCGGCGCGGCGGACGCGCTGCTCCGCCCCTCCGTCGGCTGGCCGGGCGTGAGCGGCCTCCTCCTGCCGACGTCGACCGAGGAGAAGACAAAGACCTTGTACGGGTGCGCCAAATGTCGTTCCAGCAGCAGTTGCCGCATCTTCGTCCCGGACGTCTACAACAAGGCGTGCCGGACCTGTGGCAGTCCGATGGCGAAAGGGTTCGTGGAGGACATGTTCGCGGTGACGGACAACCTCACGATCACCCCTTTGTCCTCCGCCTCCAGCATGGCCATGACCGATGCATGGGGGATGCGGATCGGCGATCTATAGGTGAAGACGGTGCTGCTCGGCCACAACGAGGTGGGATCATTCATTCATCACACGCAGTTCTGGATTTTTTTTTCCTTTTTTTGTTGAGTTTTCATGTGTTATGTATATATCAACAATGACGAAGCTAGCGTTGATCTGGTTGCTGCCAGGCGTTGGAGATTCTCAAGGCCGCGCTGCACTCCAAGACGGTGCTGTCAGACGTGTTCCTCGGCAACAAGGCTCCTGATGGTGCATGAGGCGCACGTATCGAATACTCCATACAAGTAGAATAATCTTCTTATAATAATAATTAGGGTCGACTCTATATGTCGTTGGTGCCTGTACTATAGTCTAATATATGGTTAATATATATGTATTGATCTCTTTCGGTGTTTCAAGACTTTATCATGTTCCCTCCCTCTCTCTCTCTCTGTCACGAACCCACTCTCCAAGTATACAAATCAGACAATACCACAAGAGGAATTCCCAATCAAATCCGATACAATATTCAGGGATAGAGTGCGATAGCTAGAACATGGGTAGAGAGGAGCAACAGCAGGGGAAATCGGATCAGAGAAGTGGAATTTGGGGTAGGCAGCAGAGAATTCGGGGAAGGCAGCATAGAGGGACAAGAGCCGAAAGAAGAGCGCATAAGACTCATATGAAGCAATACAGTGCTCTTGAATAGTGCCGCCCGCCGCTCGGCTCCGGCGTCCGCCGTCGCCCGCTCCGTTCCGTCGAGGCGCCGGCGGCAGCCGCTGAGGCCGCGTCCGCGGCTGCGGCTGCGGCGCCGCGCCGCCGCCTCTTCCTCCTTCGGCACGGGGAGAGCGCCGCGGGTGGTCGCTCCACGAGAGGTGGACTACGCCGCAAGGATGGCTCGCGCTAGCGCTCTCGCCCCCGTCGCTCTCGCTTCAGTCCTCGCCCTCCACCACCGCACTCCTCTCCTCGCCGCCGGCAAGCTAGCCCACTCCTGAACCGCCGCAACTTCGCGATGCCTAGTGCAACTGGCACGGGCCCGGGCTTTCTGCTGGAGCTTCAGCAGGATAAGCAATTGGCAGATTTGGTCAAGAACTGGGATTTCTCTATTGGTCGTTCTTTCCAAGAGGATGTCGCCAAGAAATACAGGTCATCAGTTCACCACCCCTCTTCTTCTCCCCATGGCTCTTTCTTTCTTCTTGCAATCTTTCGGAGGTTCACCTTTCGTCTCACTGAGGATTCAGTTAGCATGGCTATTCATTCTTGCTTGGGTGGAACCCCAGCTGGTTTTCATGTCACCTATCTCAAGGATAGGCATTTTCGCTTCTCGGTTGCCACCAAGGATGTTGGCCTTGCAGTTTGTGATTTAAAGAGGATTATTGCGAAGCAATTTGATGTCTACTTCCATCTCTGGCGAGATGGCGGTGATAAGTGGGAAAGAGAAAGTAGAAGATGGGAGGAAGAAGAAGCAAACAGCTGGACTGTTGTCTCTCGAAGACGCCTGAAGAAGAAACTTCCTGCTAAGCATGTTTCATTCAAACAGAAGCTGATTGAGGATTCCCCCCCAAGGAAATCGATCCCGGGCGAGCTCGACAATGTAGTCAAGATTGGAAGGATTTATTGTCCAGTTAAGTCTCTCACAGAGAAGATGGTTTTTGGATACAATACTGCAACATTGTCTGGAGCTTCGTTGGATTCAGAAATCCCGTCTCAACATAATGTTCTTTCAAAAATTCATCCTCCGGCCATCAAACCAAGATTAAGTTCAGTTTCAACTCCAAATTCAAATTTTGGAATTGGGGTCGACAGGATTTTTGGAAAACTAAAAAGGGACTTGCATATTCACTCTCCGGTTGGTCATGCAGAGGCCATGCAAAATGACTTGATTGCTTCTCGCCATAACACAGGTTCAACTTCCAACCCCAAGGCTCACCCAACTGTGTGCAGTAATTGTCTTGCTGAGGGCCACTATGTCAGAGACTGTTTTAGCCCAGTCAGATGCCGTTTTTGCTTTGATTATGGACATCGGGCTAAACACTGCTTTAAGAAAAAGGCAAAAGAAAATTTTATTTGGGCTCCAAAGCCCAGAACTACTCATCAGCCGCATTTACCACTGGGCCTTGAGCAGCGCAATGGAGCTCGCAGCGGCACTAGATATTCCATACAAGAAAGCCCTTCAGCTTCTCGCAGCAAAACAGAATTAGCAAGGCTCTCCTCCTCCTTACCTCCATGTCGTAACCTGCACCCCATTCTTACCCTCTTGCTGGACGACCTACTCCAGCAGCAGCAATCGATGGCAAACTTCGCCATCAACCCGACGCGGTACTTCCCGTCGCTCACCAACAACGAAGATGGAGGCCCTCACCGCAGAGCGCGCCGTACTGTGGTCGTGTCTGGGGATGTAGAGAAGACTCATGAGGATCACGCCATCGCAATCTGCGATGAGGTACAGCCACTCTCTCCCGCCCAGACCTTTCACTTTTTGGAGCACATCAGGGACTATGTTGAAATTCAGGCTAGAAAACGTGTTATCAAGTTTGCTCCGCATCCTCATGGCATCGGTATTTTCCAATTTGGAAGTGCTTGTGAACGTGACACCCTCGTGGTTACGAATCCGCATTGGGTTGGACAGTACAAGGTTCAGTTTGTGAAGCATGACCAGGCTCCCATGAACTATAGACGTTCTACTTTCACCAGAACCTGCTGGGTGATGTTCCTTGGATACCCTTTGGATATGAAAGAACTTAGGTTCCTAGATCAAGTTTGTTCTTGCTTTGGTCAGCTTCTGCAGTGGAATTCTCATGACACAAACTTGGCTAGAGTTCTAGTTTATGTGATGGTAGATGATCCCCTAGAGGTCCCTAGGAGTATTGAAATTAAAACTGGAAGGGAGCTCGATGGTGAGGGAATATCATGGACAGTCCCAGTTTACATTCTGAACTCACAAATGGCAGATCAGGTCCCTGCTGATGGTGAAGACCCTCCTGATCACAATGGGAACCCACACCCATTTGAAGGTCCAATTCTACCTGGCATACCTGAGTTTGTGGTGAATGCTGCTGATCAGTTCATGGCTCAGCACAACAACAACCCCCAGGCCAACCAGAACTTCCAGCAAATGGATGAGGATGAGATTTCCAATGCATGCTCTGTTGTCGAACAGCATGTGTTCATCCCAGCTCCAGGAGAAGAAAGGCAAATGAATCTCGAAAGGGAAATTCAGAATGTAGCACTGATGAACAGGCAGCACACACAGCTCTTGATCCAGGAGACTCTACAGCAAGCTGCACATTTCTCCCAGAATATTCAGTTCCAGAATGTCACCAACAATGCTCTGCTGCTCTTGGCAGCTCAGTCTGAGAAACTTTATCAGTAAATACTCCAGGGTTAACAGAGGCCCCAACGATGACACTCTTACCATCACAATTTCTGCTCACTTTTTTGACAGACAGCTCTCCAGGCACCAAAGCAACAATGTGATGATTGAGATGCTGCCAGAAGCCACAAGCACCGCCTTGGCCTTACCAGCTCCTCCTACTCAGAACAATGACAATGACAACTCTACCAACAAACTGCCTTTCATCTTTGCTGCAAAACCTGTGATCAAAAAGCACTATGCAAGGAAAAGGCTTAAAACCACCTTCAACAGTACATCTCTGAGCAACAGTACCGATATCTCTGTCAAGATCACAAGTGTTCCTCCTCTCCCTGACAATGGCAATAGCAATGATAAGCATGATCTCCTGGAGTCCACCCTACCCAACACTGGTATTACCTCTCTTTCCCCCATGGCTGGCTTAAGGAAGAGGAAAATGAACTTCATTGACTCTCAAACTGAAAATGAGGCCACAGTTTTACCTGCACCCTTATCTCCCAAGCCAAGAAGAAGCAACAGGATCTCCAAGAAATACAATGGGCATAAGGTGTCAATTGTTCCTGACTCAATGCTGAAGAAACAGGCCAAGCCTATGAGCTGCAAGAAAAGAAAAATTGATGCTGGTGTTGACATCCCTTCTGATCCTGCAGTGGAATTTCCAGGTTTATCTGACCTTGATAATGCAACTGATGCTTTCCCATAAATCCCTATTACTGTGATACAGGAAATTGCTACAGAGAGGTGCAAGCTGTCCCCTTCAGAGATCACAGCTGAGTTGCTCATGGCTGCCAAGAAGACGAATGAACTGGGCGCCGGTTGCAGCTCCAAAGCTCCTGCTGATGTTGCTGATGGATAGTTCCATTTCTTATCTTAGTGTGGACAGGGTATGCCCCTGTATGTTTATGGGAACCTGTCCTTTATTTCGTTGGGTTTCGACCTTTATAGTTACTGCTTGCCATGCTGCTACCGTGAACCTTGGCAACAAGCACCTCCTGATGAGCCTCTACATAGGAAGCGTGACGCCTTTCAAATATACTTCTCATGCAACTGTCTATTACTATGATTGGAATGTGATGGCCTACGGTCTTTCACTAATTCTCTATCTCAAAGCCTTCTTTAATGGATAATAATACAAGAACTAAAGATTGGAAGATCCTCAACTGGAACATCAGGGGCTTAAATGCCGAAGCAAAATGTAATGCAGTCAGAGAAAAAATTGAGGAAAGCGCATGCGCTATCTATTGCATACAAGAAACGAAAAAAGAATTCATTGAACACTCTTTCATCAGGAAATTTGCTCCTAAAAGATACGACAAATATGCTTACTCACCATCGATGGGCAACTCTGGTGGTATTTTAATGGGATGGAACAGCACCTACTTTAAAGGGGAAGTCATACATATCAACAGATTTGCAATCACAGTCGAGTTTACAGCTACACATGACAGCAGCAAGTGGAAGCTCACAACTGTTTATGGACCATGTCAAGGAGAAGAAAGGCAAAATTTTATCAACTGGTTAAATGAGCTGGAAATTGACCCGGAAGAAGACTGGATGTTCATTGGTGACTTCAATTTCTACAGAGCCCTGGACGACAGAAACAAAACAGGGGGAAATATAAATGATATCTTGGTCTTCAACGAGATAATAAGCAATTTGGGTCTCCTTGAAATCCCTTTAAAAGGAAGAAAATATACATGGAGTAACATGCAGAGTGAACCTTTACTAGAGCAGATTGATTGGTGTTTCACCACACCTAGCTGGGCAACAAAATATCCTAACACTCTATGGCTTCCTCTGGCCAAACCTACTTCGGACCATGTGCCATGCAAGGTACAGATTGGCACATCAATTCCTAGAGCTCAAGTATTCAGGTTCGAAAACTATTGGGTGGACATGCCTGGCTTCTTTGATGTAGTGCAAACAATCTGGAATATTGAAGTTGATGCTACTAACAGCGCTACAAAAATTTCAGCCAAACTGAAATTGCTGAGGAAAGCTCTCAAGAAATGGAGTAAAGAAACTGAAAACCTCTCAAAACTGATCAAATCTTGTGATGAAGTCCTCGCCATCCTAGACAAACTTGAAGAGCAGAGACCTCTTTTCACTCAAGAATACAACTTCAGGGAAATTCTGAAAGCTCACATCCTCAAGCTTCTCAAGTATAAGAATGAATATTGGAAAAAAAGATACACTGTTAGATGGACAAAATTTGGGGATCAACCTACAAAGTTCTTCCATGCTGCTGCAACTGAACGCTACAGAATCAATACCATCACCTGTCTGGACACGTCAGATGGCAGAACTGTACATGATCATCATGAGAAGGCTACTGCTCTTTGGGAGGTATACAAAGAAAGAATGGGAACCACAACCTCCCCAGAAATGCTCTTTGATCTGGATGACTTAGTTCAGAGCCATGACAACCTCCAGAACCTCTCTCTACCATTCAGTCATGAGGAAATTGACAATATAGTGAAGCAAATGCCCAATGACAAAGCTCCAGGGCCAGATGGTTTTAATGGAATGTTCATTAAAAAATGCTGGCCTATTATCAAACATGACTTCTATCAACTGTGTGATGACTTCTTTAGTGGATCACTAAGCCTACAAGCAATTAACAACTCATTCATCACCTTGGTACCAAAGACACCCAACCCGACCACATGCAATGATTTCAGGCCTATCTCACTTCTAAACTCTGTGCTGAAACTTCTCACAAAACTATTGGCAGACAGATTACAAAGAGTTGTCATTCCTATCTTACACCAAAATCAATATGGGTTTATAAAGAATAGAACAATACAAGATTGTCTTGCGTGGGCATTTGAATACATTCATCAATGCCAACAGTCAAAGAGGCCTACTGTGATTCTAAAGCTGGATTTTGCTAAAGCCTTCGACACCATAGAGCACTCAACCATCATCTCCATGCTAAAGCACCTAGGCTTTGATGACATTTGGACAAATTGGACGTACAGAATTCTGAACTCAGGTTCCTCCTCCATCCTCCTCAATGGTGTCCCAGGAAGGCCATTTCAATGTAAAAGAGGAGTCCGGCAAGGTGATCCTTTATCCCCTCTTCTGTTTGTGTTGGCTGCTGAACTTCTGCAATGCATAATCAACAAAGCACATCAACGTGGCCTCCTATCAATGCCAATTCCTGCTCGAGCTGGACCTGATTTTCCTGTAGTTCAATACGCGGATGACACTATCATTATCATGAAGGCTTCACAAAGAGAACTTCACTGCCTGAAAGCTCTGCTACAGTCCTTCTCACAATCTTCAGGCCTACAAGTAAACTACAACAAATCATGCATGATTCCCCTCAATGTTGCAGATGAAGACATACCACTTCTGACAGGGGTTTTTGGATGTCAACTTGGAACACTTCCTTTCCCTTACCTTGGGCTTCCTCTAGGCACCACTAAACCTAGAGTGGATCATTATGCTCCACTTATGTCAAGAGCTGAAAGAAGAGTATCAGCCTTATCTGCTTTCTTAAACCATGCTGGAAGGGTAGAAATGGCTAACACAGGAGTAACTTCACTAGCCACATACACAATGTGTACAATGCTTGTGCCAGTTAAGGTTATGGACACCTTTGATATATCAAGAAAGAATTGTTTATGGAGGGGATCTGACATCAATGCCAAGTCAAAACCACTTGTGGCCTTCAAGAAGTGTACCAGGCCTAAAATGAAAGGGGGTCTTGGGCTCTCTGACCTAAGACGACAAAATGAAGCCCTCCTCATCAAACACCTGGACAAATTCTATAACAAAAAAGATGTACCATGGGTCAACCTCATCTGGAACACATATTATATTGATGGTAAAATCCCTCATGCTACAACCGAAAAAGGCTCATTTTGGTGGAAAGACATTCTAAGATTAAGTGACAAATTTAGAGCAATTGCTGCTTGCAAAATTGGAGATGGATCCACAGTATTGTTTTGGTCTGATGTTTGGAATAACCTGCACCTTGAGACAAAATTTCCCAGATTATTCTCATTTGCAAGGAATCAAAGAATCTCAGTGAAGGACTTTCTCTCAAATCAAGATATCCACACACCCTTTCACCAACCTCTCTCTGTTGAAGCTCAGCAAGAACTAACAGGACTGCAACAGATTATACAAGACATTCAAATACAACCTGGTACCAAGGATACAGGGTCATATATATGGGGCAGTCAGAAATATTCCTCCAAGAAATACTATGAGTTTCCTTACAGAAACTTTCATCCTCCCGCACCCTTTGGATGGATTTGGAAATCCAAATGTAGCAACAAGTTGAAGGTGTTTTCATGGCTCCTAATCATGGACAGATTAAACACAAAAATATCCTTAGGAGGAAAAGCACAAAATAGAAGGGAATAACTATAGATGTGTGCTATGCCAAGCCTGTGTCGAGGAAACTGCCATGCACCTCTTCTTCACATGTTCTTTCAGCAGAAGGTGTTGGGAAGCATTTGGAATCCAATGGAACCAGAACCTGTCATTCTTCAACATGATCATGGAAGCCCAGAGAAATTTCCAAAAAAGTTTTTTCATGGAAATATTAATAATTGCAGCTTGGAATATCTGGAAACAAAGAAATGGCAAAATCTTTGAAAATCAGACCCCCAGTGTCCATGCATGGAAAAGAAACTTCAAGAATGAATGCACCCTCCAGGGTCACCGTCTCAACGAGACTGATTTAGAAGCTTTTACTGCTTGGCTTGATCTCTCCTTGTAACTGTTCTGGCTTTGTACAGTCTGCTCTGTTCTTTTTTTTTTTCCCTGGTTTGTACAGTTTTCCTCACAAGTAATAAAATTTACACAGTAGGGGCCTCCCCTGCTGTAGTTCCGTTCAAAAAAAAAAAAGGGACAAGAGCCGAGGCAGCAGCCATCGTCTGATTCTTTTGTTCATCGACGCCGTGTCTTCTTGCTGCTTCCTTCTTGTACTCTCCTTCCGTGAGTAGCAGGGCCTGAACCAGCCCAATAGACGCGACCGTCCCTCGAGCCCAACAGCCCAATAACCCATGCCTCCAGGTATATGACACTCTCAAGTCGTACGACTCGTACACAAATTGATACATTCGATCCCTGCGTTAACTTCACAGGTCAAGTGATACTCCCAAATAAAAGGAGGTCGCTTCCACATTTTGTTTTGTTCGGACGCGACCAAATAAAAGATTTTACTATTACAGAATTGTCGTGACATGCTAATGGCTACAATGTTTGCTGGTCAAAATCCTTCATAATGATATTTTTGCACCTTATTAGGTTGAGTCATGTTAGTGTTTCATTGTTCAACCTATAACCACCAACCAATTGTCAAATTATTTTTAGCCAGCAATCCAGCTGAAATAACCTGAGTGTCCTCCGAGATCATTTGATTTATATTTAATTAAGTTCCAAAGTCCAATATGTGGGATTGTTTAAGTATCACACCATCCCTGTATATATGTGCATGACAAGAACAAACAAATAACTAATGCCTTGTCATTGTACAGCGCGCATCCCATGCGCATAGAACATCAATGGACATACCGAAAACAACTATGTACATTCAGTCACTCAACGTATGTACAATTTTTGAGCAACACCAGCAGACCGAAGCCGCGAACATGCATCGCATCAAGTACAGTTCATGTGGTTATTTTGGACTGCTTGATTTAGATATGTCTGCTCGCAGCTCCTCTTCAAGCTCATCGAAGTCCCAACCACTCGTCTCGTCAGGATTTTTGTTAACTTTCCCGAATTCTAATTCTAACTTTGCAAGTTCAGAATCAGGATCCAGGGTCTGCTCAGGTTTACTTGGAGATTCTGGAGTGTCTATAGACACATCTTTAGGTGAAGAGGGTGCCTGAACAGGTGATGGGCTCGACTCAGATCTCTCCTTGGTTGGCACCTTTGCTTTGCAAACTTCGATGTCCAGTGTTGGCCTTTCTACAGACTCAAATGCTTCTTTCAGCTTCTCTATCTCAGAAAACAAGTTCCTGATCTCCGCATCATCTCGCCTGAAAACATAGATGAAAAGTGATTGTCAAATTTGCAGGTATCACAAGGACAAGAATAAAGGTCAGCAAGTAAAGTGAGCACTTTGCCAATACCTAGAATTAGCCCCTTGCTCTGAATAAAACATCGTCTTCATGCGATCCACAATGCTAAGGGCAATTACGATCTGAAAATGAAGGAACATTGTCAGCCACCTGTCTTTTCATAGGTTGACTCCTACTGTAAATCGACCTCAATCCAATCAATAGGGATGTTTATTTCAAGAGAACGACACAATTAGAAGTTGAGTATAAAATCAATGCTAGATACTCAGATAAAACCTTCTTTTCAGTTTCCAAATACTCCTCCTCAAGGGATTTTTGTGGACTTGTCTTTTCAGAAATCTCATCGTCTCCATGCTCTGTTGACTCCTCCCTACAATATTTGGTCAAACGCACAAGATTGCAAACAAATTAGTTTTTTTGTTTGTCGGAAAGGGAGAGTACATCAAACACATTAACGGGAAAAATTAAAAGACCTTGAATTTAAGACTGCCAAATTATCCACGTATGTGCGGATCCGCTCAATTGATGGACTAAGAACTTCCTGCGATAAAAAAAGAGAGCATGAGAAATGAAACAAAGAAATACTCCAGTAGTACAATGTAATTCACGACTGTTTTGAACAGAATGTATCCAACCGTCAACCTTGAATTTCGAAAGGTGATATTTGGTCACTTTCAGAAAACTGCTAGTGCATCTCTCCAACTCATCACTGAACAAAAGGTTAAACCGAATTAAGTGAGCTGTGAGCATACTATTTAGTTGCAATACATAGTAACTTCACAAGAGAGGGAGGGAGGGGGGAATTGTAACAAGACAAATGGACTGGACTCGTAAAAGACATGTATGGCCACAATCACTACGTACTTGGTTTTATTTTCCTTCTGTTCATGGTATGATGACTTAAGTTGCCATGTATCCTCAAGGAAATTTACCCAGGTCTTGACAACACCAGCCTCCACGTTACATGACTCAATGGATTTCGAAAGTTCATTCTCCTGAGTTGAAGAACAAAAAACAAAAAATATCAAGCTGGTCGATATGTTGAAAACAAAGCAAGCATCAATCTCATCTAGTAACACAACATGATGAATACCAAAACTGAAAAATCAGAAACATATATGACCTTTGCTTGTAAACTAATAACCATCTGGTTGCTTGCTTCATGAAATTGGTCACTCTCTTCCCTTGTTTGCTTGAGCCGACCAACAGCAGCATTCAGTGAGATATTGACCTGATGATCATGATATCATTGGAGCTAACATCAATATTAAAAGTAAAGCTTGCCTTTCACAAAATATTTTTTTAAAAAAAGACTTCCTAAGATAGACCCTTGACGGGAATGAGTCCTCAGCCTGTTCCATATAAATATTAAAAAAAAAGATTGATGATGGTCAGTGTGGGGTTTCATTCTGAAGATGAATTTCCTGGTGCATCATTTATTCCTCAGCCATGCTCTCAAAGTCTTCAATAAGGGATTTTTAGATGGAACAAAGACAGGATTAAATTAATGGGAAGCATGTGCCCTTACAGATATTTTTTATTTAAATACAAAATTGAGGAATTCTATTGCAGCTTCGCTTTTGTGTAGCATCTTGTTTGATGCCTTGCTACTATGGATTTAGACCAAGGAAGATGAACTCATCAGTCCACCAGGTGACACATCAGTTGATCAAACACTTTATATCATAGCTAAAGACATAAAAAATTGATCAAATGCTCTCAAGGCTAGGGCTAGGAGAATCAAACAAGAAAATATTTTTTTGTGATCAGTTTAAGGTACCTTCTTCAACTGAGCTTCAAGTTCATCCCTTTGCTTCTCCAATTCTGAAATCTCAGCAGTTAATTCCTGAAAGAGGCACATTAGATTATGATGAGAATGTTGGTAGCACTAGTAGATTAAACAAAGCCGTACCTATCAGTGCATTCATTTTATTGTGTACATATACCGTATGCAATTTAATATGTGCAAATAATTATGCAGCAATGAAATAGGTATACATGTGCATGCAGAATGACTTCCATGCAGCAGTCAGGTGCCAAAAAATAATATTTTCACAAAAAAAGGTGCCAAAAAATAATCTGACTGATGCTATGCATAGCAACAATTATACGCTAAACTGGAACGACAATCCATTTTATATGTTCTGTGATGTGCGACTTATAGTATAAATGCTACAAACTTCTTCCACTACGCCGTGAACTAACCTTTTCAACTGCAGTCACTTCATTCTCCTTTTTAGCACGGAAGTTAAGAGCCTCTTCTTTCTGGCGTCTGACATAGTAAAATTTGAAAGGTCACCATGTAGTTTACTGTGCTAATGTAATAGTTCAAAAATGGACTAGGGAAAGTCCAGAAAACTGTAAACTTCAATAATGACAAGTTATCCACATGAGATGCGCACATGGTGCAGTCAACACTGAAAAGATTTCACATAGACAAGGAGTTACGTTACTAAAAACAGCAACTCAGTGACGCATAACATAGTTTTAAAATTTCTAAAAAAATACCCAACAATTCTGAGTTAACTATGTGGGCCTAGTGTAAGACTGTAAGTAGAATTGGTCTGCAAATATAAAGTACAGGACTACAGATCTTTACTGTCCTAGTGAATATCATCAAAGTGTGTATAGACATACACATTATAACGAAATTGGGATCTTTAATCTTTTCTTCTGTAGCTGTTCATACAAGTGTTAATGTTTTCAATTGACAAAAAAAGTACACCTTATATGCAAGGAAACCATACATGTCGGAAGACAGACTTCATGTGTCAGGAACACAAATTTCTGTAGAAGATTTAAGATCTAACAAGAAAGACAAAATGATACCAAAAAAGTCTTATAGAGGAATTTTGAAAGTTGCACCTGTGATCCAAAATACGCTTCTCTGCCTTGGAGGATGAATTAGCAAGGGAGGTCGCCAATACCTTTAATTTGTCAACCTGCAATGTTTTACTCCATAATATTAGTATAACAAACTGTATCTTTTCACCAACCATGCATGTATAAGCATGATTTACTCAAAGTAACTAGCAAGTCATTATCTGAGACTAAACTAATGAAGCAAAGGGAAACATGATGAAAGTTGACACAAGTACCAACACAGCATTGGTGATTGGTCACCTGAACCATGCAAAATTCAGAAGAAACTCGACATGTATGGTCATCACGCTGACCATAGTATATTTTGTGAGAACAGAGTCCCATAATTGATTCACCGCGTTCATGGATAAAGTCCAGGAATAAAGTTCCAAGAGTCGAATATTAAAAAAGTAATTAATAAACACTAGTATAATTGTTTCGCCTCTTCCATGATTATGAGCTTAATAATGAGCACTGAAGAGGTTCCTATGAACTATCACGTCAACATAAATCTGTCTGTGTACAAGATTTCATGAGTTCTGACATTTGGTAGAGACTGAATATTAAGTAGTTAAAAAGGAGTATCTACCCCCAAATGAAATAAATAAAGACCACAGATAAACATGCCTTTTGGGAATGGATCTCTAGGGAGTCACCAGTATTAATCGTTTTTTTCTTCAACAGAAGCTCCTCCATTCTAGAGCAAAATCGGACCTCAGCGAGTGCTTCTTTGAATGACTGGAGAAGGCGTATACACAGTTAGCTTGTGTAAAACTAAAGGCATTCAGGAGCCAAAAACATTACAATATGCAACAGTTTACATCAAATTTCAGCTGAAACTCAGATATTGAAAGTACTGATTAGTGAATTGACTAAACATGATCAGTGAACCAATGGTTGGCGTTATATCTACAGATTAGTTCCATGAACAAGCCAGCTGCTAAATGCACTTGCCGGCTTAATGTAGAATCATAAGAAATTTGAATAAAATCAATAAAGGTCTAATGCAGTCTTATATATGCATATTGAGTAATGACATAACGACATTGAGTCGTCTTACTGCTATATCCAGAATGCAATTCTGAACATGTAGCCAAGAATGTTACAAACAATATTGTAAAGTCAAGCAGAAGAAAAGTAATTACTTAATATACTTATTAGAACAGATATAATAGAGGCAACACCTCAACAAGAGCAATAGCGTTCTCTCCTGTAACTTTATCAGGTTCATCAATTGATTGAATTCGTGATGCCTCCTTTTCATTTAGTTTCTTCCATAACTCTACAGCTTCAGCATCTATCCTGAAGGGAAATGCAAAAGTTAGAGTAACAACAAATCATGAGCTAATAATAGCCCGAAAACAAAGGTAAAAGCACCAGGTTACTATTCCGGAATTTCTGTATTTTGCAGGTGTAGAAAATTGGAAAATTATAATTCAAAATTTCAAGTCCTCAATCGTTGGATTCAAAAAAAAAATTGATTTAATACTCAGCTTCATAGAATCTCTTTTCTGGCAATTGAGAGTCCAACAGTAAAACTGATGTCAAGTTATTACACATGAAATAAAGATGGCATTTACATACAGCTTAAAAATCAGAGTTCAAAAGCTAGTTTGTAGATGATGGTCACCTCACAATGTCAGCATTCTTCTTTAACCCTGAAATGGCACTCTGTGTAAATTGAAGGAGCTCTTCACGTTTCACCTAGAATATTAGTTAGGAAGAAAAGTCAGTTTATGCAAAGTTCAATGCTAAAAATAAAAATAATCTACATTCTACCCTTTTCTTCTTCAAAAAAAAAACAAGAAGAAGAAGAAGAAGAAGAAGAAAAGAGCCCTAGTCAAGTGGATGGTTTTGAAGGAAAGAAGAGAGGTAGGATAATTAACTACGCCTTTTCAGCAATAAGCAAGAATGTGGCAGAATTTCTTTTTAAAAAAAATATAATTCATCAGGATAGAAGAATATATAGATAAAGAAATATATAAATTATAATAGTAGTCTGTAGATTACCATGTACATAACAATTAGTGAATAATCAGGATGACAGCCTTTTGGTTTTTCCCATTTGCATGTCATAAGAACACTAGAGAACAGGCAAACATACCAGCACTTCATCATGGTAATTAGAGAACGACTTTGCCAAGTCCTGTATACTGCTCACTATTGCATTATTAACTTCTTTACCCCCTGTAAGACATATTCTGCAACAAACGACTGTCAGTTAAAATGGATTGCATACTCATGAACAAATGGAATGTGACTCAAGTTCATGAAACTGTAAATAGAATAATGCCTGAGCTGCACAAATGATATGATTCCTAAGAATACATAAAAAACCCCAGACTACTTATTACATATCTTAGTTAGATGAAATGCCGTCCGAAAGAATTTTTTCTCAACAAAGTTAACACATAGAATTATATGCTCATATGAACCTTCATAGAGCCCATAGTAAAATCTTTGCGGGAAATTTAGCACGCGCTATCTAAAGGAATTGATCATATAACGATATTATAGCCACATTTGGCAAAAAAAATCAGGCAGATGTGTCGTACTTGATGAATGAAATGTTAATACTATAGAATATGTACATTTCTTGACATCACAGTCAATTTTAAATGCTAGTATTTCATAAGGCAAAGTACCTTTTTTTTTATCTAGAGTAGTTAAATATAAGGCAAAGACTAAAATGTTGACCCTCTTTTCCCTGATCTATGTAATCGAAGTGCACTAAACACATATTTCTGTAATGTATAATGGAAACTGCAGGGTTAATAGCCAAGTTCAAATATTATTAAAGCCCAAAATAGATCAAATACTCAAGCTCAAACAATTTCCTAGTGTATTTAGCCATCCATTTAGTGTAATTGATGACTGAGATTACAATTTCTTGGACATTGCTGCAGAACATAGCTATTTTAACCACCAAACATACTGGAAGATCGTATAGGCAGAAGCTCACCCAAAAATTTCTAAAAGAAGGGAAACCTCTTCTTCCTTGGGAGCTTCAAGAATCTGGGCAGGAAAAAAAAATAGCCACTCTTTAACTTTTATTGCTGGTAAAATAACAGCAATATATTATAGGGAGCATTTTCTAGTTGTTAAAAATGATTAATTGCCATCTGAATTAGATGGTATCTAGACACCCAGGATAGCATGGTTAAACTAACTCACCATGGATAACGTAATACCCTCAAGCGCTTGGCTATAGAGGAACACATCTCTGAAGTTCATCGGAGCCCCTCCAAGATCAGCATCATAAAACAAAACCTGCACCGAAGTGTCAACGAAAGAGATGAAGCCAGAACAGAAGACAAATATCAAGTCAATAAATTGCCAAGAGAACGCCATAAGTGCCCAAAACGATAAGTCGAACACAATATGAAATCTGATAAGCAGATGCGCACTCTTGCCAGTGATGATTTTGAAGAGTTCGGCTCACTTGAAGAGACAGTCTGTACAGGTCTCGAATCCGAACCCCTGAGCTCGGCCTCAACCTCCTGCAGTGCCTTGAGCCAGCGCCTTAACATCTGAAGTCTCTCATCACCTCGTGACGAAACTGCTGCAGCTTCCAAGATCTTCACAGTTTTCTTGACGCTTTTGTAGTTCTGAGCGCTCTACGAATCCAATAAAACATATGGACAACTTCAGTAGGTCAAACCATCATGAGTGAACAGGGTATTTGCTATCTTAAGAACATTCAAAACTACATCACCAGGCATGAAGCCATGAACCCTAAGCCCAAATCCCCCTTTTGGCAGCCACTCCCTATCCCGGGACATGACAATGTGAGAGATAGATCACTAACCACACCATTTTTGCTTTAAATCATAAGCTCTCCTAAATTCATACAGGTGGAATTGATTGAACATCAGCTCTAATTGGGCGCAAACCAGCAACTGGTACCTAGAAATCTCACATTTGATTTATTTCCCAACTCGAGCCTCCCCGACACCGAAACAAAGTACGTTTGGGGGTCAATTGGAACTATTTTAGTGTGGGATGGAAGGGACACAGCTCACCATGCGGTCGTTAATGATCTTAGCGCCCTCGGCCACGGCCTGGCCGGCGTGGTGGGCGACGGCGTCGGCGTAGCCCAGGACGGTGCGGGCCACGCCGCTGCGGCCGCCCGCCTCGACGGCCTTGCTCACCGCGCTCCGCAGCCACGACGACATCGCGGGATCACGGCGACAGCGAGGGGGCAGGCAGGTGGAAGGTGGGAGCACGGCGGCCGCGACTTCCGCTTGGCGCTTCCGAGCACAGCGCCTCCAAGCCTCCACAGCGGGTCGCGTGCTTCCGGCCTTCTCCTTTTCCCCTTTTTCGCTTATTTGTATTTTTTGTCTAATTTTTATTTATTAATGAATTAAAGAACCTAAAAGTCAGTGTTCTTTTTTTTATAAACGTAAGTCAGTGTTCTTTATTGCAGTTCAATGGAAGCAAAGCAGTTCAGTTCTATTGTCTGTTTCGGATGGATGGGGTATTGCTTGGGACACACACGAAAGAGACCACCGGATCTTCAACAAGGTGGAAATTCTCAAAGTCATGTGATGTGAGTGAGCGTAGCTTTACTAATCAACTTCTTTAAAACAAGCTTTAGAAATCATCTTATGGTTTGCGAATCACATTATCGTCGTAGTTATTATTTAGCTGAAATATTTAGGAATGCAGTTATCTAAATAAAGAAGCTGAGGAATACGAAAATTGTACTATTTTAGTCTTAGAAAAATCCGTGTTTGTAGTGTGCTTAAAAAAAATACAATTGCAGCAATATTTCTTCTTAGGGCTTTCTTATGTTTTCACTATACTACAGTGCTTTTAAGCCAGGAGAAAAACCATTTCAACTTATATCTTTGATTAACAATATATTTTTTGTTATAGCTATAATACTTAAAAAATGTGTAAGCCGAAGAGACAAAAGCGACAACAACTCATGTCAGACCTCAAACGGCCTCTTATTAGCTTTTTTTTTTTTTTGAGGGGAACCTCTTACTACAAGTTTTTTTTTTTTTTTTTTTTTGAGATTACCTCTTACTACAAGTATTAGCTAAAATAAAAAGAAGAGAGTTGCAGCGAGATCCAGGGCTAAAGCCCAGCTATTTTGCTTGGACCAAATTCAAATTAGGGCTTTTGGGGTAACTTTTGTCCCTGAAATACTTTCGGCCCATAAGCCTGTTCCGGACAAATGGTGGTTTTCCAGCCTAGCACACAATTTATTTATTTATTGGTTGCTGTTGTTGCCTAAGCAATTTTTTTTTGGGCAAACGTGCAAATCCTCACTTTCAAGTGAGGGGGGTTTCTTTTCTTCTTCTTCTTCTTTTGCAATTTTTTTGGGGCAAACGTGCAAATCATCACTCATAAGAACTTTTATTTCAGTCTCACAATTGCAAGTCTTATGTGTTAGAAAAACATATTTTATAATTCTTTTAACTCGTACTACCTCCGTTCTTAAATTCACCGTTGACTTTTTGAATTACATTTGACCGTTCGTGTTATTCAAAATATTAATTCAAATTTAGAAATTTATAAGTTATGCTTAAATTTTTTAGTGATAAAACAAATCATAACAAAATATATGATGATTTTTAAATTTTTTTGAATAAGACGAATGGTCAAATGTAACTCAAAACGTCAACGGTGACATCAATTTAAGAACGAAAGGAGTATACCGGAAAACAAAAGTAACAAATCACAATAGAGGGTACATTGCATCAACGTGAATTATTGAGGAGAGTAAACTGAGTCAAGATAAACTGAAAAGGTAAATTGTACAAAGGAGTAAAATAGACTTTTCAAAATTGACTTCGATCAATTACCACGAAAATGGAGCAGGGGAACGCACACAATTTGCCTCTGGCAGCAGTGGGAAATTCGGGAATATTACGATCGCTTAAATATATGCCCGTGATCTGCATGGCCGAATGATATATGGCACTGGTTAAGCGAATGTTTCAAAGCATGCTCCAAAATATAGGCTGGAGAGAAATATTAGCAAATAAAATATCTTGGATGTCATAAATCTTATGCTAATATGGTATAATCTAGGTTGTCAAAATCCCATTGATTGCGGGCGACGGAGGCAGAAACGGGAAGGCGGTCAAGGGACAGATCTTGGCATTTTTTTAATGAAACGATAGCAGTCTGATTTCTTTCTGGTAACAGTGTCTTATATAATGCAAGTGTCCACCGAGAGAGAAACCATTATTTCTAACAGGTAGAGGACGGAGGTAACATCAGCAGACAAAATTGACCTCTACCCACAATGGCTTCAAGGATGGCGCCATCTCTGTTGGCTCTTGCAGTCGTAGCGCTCGTCGTTTCCTCCTCTTTTGCGTCAAATGATGCGCCAGGTAATGGTACGTCTCTGCTTTCTTCGATCATGTAAACGGATGAACTGCATCCTCTTATACCAGTGTACGTGCTTATTTGTGTGCAGCGTCCATGGCGCTCGGGAACGGTGCGGTGGCGGTGGCAGGGGAGGGCAAACCCTATTGCCACGTGCTGGCGAACGGGGACTGCAACGTAGCCAAGTGCACCACGTCCTGCATCAGCCTAGGGCTGGATTGGGGGGTGGGTTACTGCAACTTAATACCCTCCGACTACGAGATCCACTGCTGCTGCCCCGTCCCGTCCTCCGGAAACTCTTCTCCTCTTCTGGTCTAGGCATGTGCCTGCACCCACGAACTCAACTGCATTTGACGTGCAAAAGATCCTTAGGCCGGGCCGGGTTTCGGAACCGTATCGAAGTTCTAATAATTTTTTGGTTTGTGTTACCTATGTATCACGAATCATAGTGCAGTTCGTATGTATTGTTTTCTTCGGTTTTTTCTTTTTTGGCGAACAGAGTTAGTTTTCTATAGTTTCGTAATTTCGTCTAAGGCGTGTCATCACTGCACGTTGGCCAGTTTTATTGCAAGGCGTCGTTTGCGCCGTTGGGTCATGCCGCATGCTGCGCCGGAACGGAAGCTCCATACTCATTGTTTGATCTGGAAATGCATGATAAAACAAGAGGTTGTGCATTGCTTGACCAGACCAGAAACCCACACGTCATTGTTTGTGCCCGTCGAAGCTGGCATATAGATCTACCCGCATTGCCTCCTTCGCATATAGATCTACCCGGCGGGGAGCAAAGCAAAACAGTTTCGAACGTTTAAAGACCACGTAAGTCGTCATTATGGGTGGGTCCCATGTGCAGTGGTCATTAGCTATGCAACATCACGTAATGTCCACGGCCTCGTCACGCTGCTCCTGCGCGGGCCGTCAGGTGGAGCTTGGTGACGAGAGATAGAGAGAGAGAACAGAGACTTAAGAAAATCATTGTTTATTCTATACGGCAGCTTTTAGAGCGGAGTCAGCCGTAGGAGGTGAGATCCGCGAAACAGTGTCTCATTTATGCTAAGAGTGAGTTAATTCTTAAACAAGAGCTAGCAATACTAATATCTTTCCTCCATGTTTTCTATAAAATACAATTCCTGCTAACTCTTAAAGGTGCCATTGGGTACGCTCTTATGGCTAAGAGTGATTTTGCAGTAAATTATATAAAGACTGGTTTCTCAATGTATGTGGACCGGCATAGGAGTCATTTATTGCATAATGATCACTTTTTTGCCACATTGTGGTTGCTGTTACAGTGGGAAGACGCCAAACAAACGAGTCATGTTCTATGTTAGTTGCTCCGACGGAGCCTCCATCCAGAGCGGAGCCAGAAAATTAGTGTGAGAGGATTTGCATAACGATCTGTGGTGAAATTTCATCTATAGTAATCTTTATCAAGTATAAGGGTGCCTAATCCCCTCTCTCCGCCCCTGCCTCTAGTTCCAGCAATTTCATAGCCAAGAGAGCATCTAATCTAATTGAATGTGTGTAGAATGAATGGTGCACATTAGATGCGAAAACAACAGATTTTGCCGACAAGTTTTCTTTTCATGGGCCATCACATAGCGCCACTTTGTTCGATCTTCTCTTTGCAATGCACGCGCAGTGTCTTGCTGCTTTTAATTTTACCTCAATCTTCTATCAAGTCACGGTTGTGACGCAAATAGAGACATGGCCGTGTTTGGATGCTGTCTGAGTCAGCGATCTCAACCCCACGCACTCAAAAATGAGCATCTGGGATGGCTGCCTGGGGAGGCAGCTGTCTGCCAGAAGCAAACAAGCCAATAGTTAGACACGCGGTTCTTAACGTGAATTAAGGATTGATTTCTTTTTTACAAACTACAATATAGACGCATACACTCACATACACGTACAAGTACTCACCTCTATTAACACGCGCGCGCACACCCTACCTTACAAGTACTCACCCTTCTAAACACACAAGCACACACCCTATCCATATTAGCACCAACGAGCGATTGATCTTAAGATTAATTATGAAGACACCACAAACTCCTCACTTCACTGTCAACGGAGATGTCGTGTACTAATGAAAAATTAATTAACTGTAAATGCAACACCCACCACTAAAAACCTAACTAGTTATGTTACATAAGATTTGATTTGTTCATACGTGCATGCGCTAGTTTTCCACTGATTTTCTTCGATCTTGACCAACAAAATGGCAGTCAATTTCTCGGTGTGTAGGATGGAAGAGGGGAGCAGATTTTTAAGTCGGTCGCTTTTGATAAATATTTCACCTCGCACTCAATTTCTCGGAGTAGCTGCCTTTCTCTGACCGGTGTCGTGTTCTTCTCTGTAACCTATCGTAATAATCTGATAAAGCAGGACAACCATGCGCAAAACGGCACTGTAGCTCAAAAAAGAAGAATCCCGACTTCCCGAGAGGAGAAAACAGTCTCGATAGTAACGTGTGTGGAAGTGTTGCGTGCGTATATCCGATCCAGTCAGCTTGGAGGACTGGCAGCTGCTGACTTCGTTGGCTTTATCACCTCAGTCCTCGTTGTGCTATGTAAACCCAGAAAGATGTCATCAGCGAAACCTCCGTCTTTGTATCGCGTCTTTATAATGTCACTGAAGCCCTGCTATTTTCTGTCTCCTGTTGTGTACTAGCTGCTCTCGGAGAGTGGAACAGAGAGATTTGTGAATGAGCGGATGCCAGTTTCGGTTACGGGAATCTGATTGGGCTGGGCTGACCATCTGTATGTGTAATGCCTGAGATTTATACAATAGTGCATACGCTGAATCAGAAGCTTCTCAAGGTACGGCACCTCTATTTCTCGCGAACCATTCTGTAAGATTCATCATCTTTCAACTTCCCCTCTCCCATACCCCATTCCACCTCCACCAAGTCCCCTACAGTTGAGAGAGGAGGAGAAAAAGCGAGGGGTCTCCGCCGGTGAGTTTGCCGGTCTTCCTCGCCTCCGGCGGCCCTTGGGGCGCCGGGAGGCGGGGAAGACCGTGGATCTGTGGCCGGCTGGTAGTTTAGGTCTTAGTTTATCTAGGTTTCGTTTCTTATTCGCTCCCTTCGAGACGGTGGCGGCGGGTCGGCGTCAATGGAATAAGTCCTTCTGAGCTTTTCCCTGTATCGTCGGCGTGTGGCTCCGGCGTCGGCGACGGGCTTGTAGAGGTGGAGTCTGGCCAGCCCGGCTCCTGCACAGGGCTCTTTTGGTGCTGCTCGTCGCCGCTGCCTCCGGTGGTGGCGTCGACGGCGCGGATCTCAAGGATACAGAGGAAGCTCGGGGATTCACGAAAGATGGAGGAGTGGATCGACCTCGGGCATCTTTCGGCGGTTGTCGTCGTTGGTGGGGTCCGATCCATGGCCAGGAGAAACCGGGGCGCTGCCCAGGCCGACGAGCGACCGGCGACGGCCTCATCCCGTTCCTAGGGGCGGGTGTCTACTTCGGCCCAACTCAAAGCCATGGTGCGATGGGTTTCTCCTTGCTTTGGGTGGCTGAGGCGGGATTTGGTGACGACGGCGGCGCCGGCGGATGTCGTCGGTGTCCATGGATCTCGGCGGTCCTGGAGGAAGAAAGGTCTAGGGACCTAGTTGTTTTTTTCGTGTTTTCTAGGGGCCTTTCTGCAAAAGTGTTGGGACAGCTGTTTCTTCTGTATCCTTCTAGCATATACCTGCGTGTGTACGCATATATGTACGTTTTCCTTATATATTAATACAGGTATGCTTTCTCAAAAAAAAAAGGATTCATCATCTTTTTTTTAAAAAAAAGAGATTCATCATCTTTTGTTGCATGCTTTTACTCAAATCTGACTATCTGATTGTCAGCAATGAAGTCCTTAACGCCAATCTAGTTGTTCTTGATCAATCTCATCTGGATTTACTGCCTAAATCTAAACTCCATGATTTGATATTTAGGTGCTCCTGATCATCAAGCTTGCGACCGGACATTAAATCCGCCATGCTTAAGCTCCAGTTAGTTCTGAGCCTTGTGGTGGTCATCTCAGTGCTCTGCCACTGCAGCGCTGCAAACACCCCTGCGGACAACTACCTCATCAGCTGCGGCTCCGACGTGGACACGCCGGTCGGCCAGAGGGTCTTCGTCGGTGACAACTCCGGCTCGGTCACCCTGACCGCTTCTCACAGCGCCGCCGTCAGAGCCCCGCCCAACTCCGTGGTGTCAAGCTCCGACGACGCGGCTCTGTACCAGACGGCGAGGGTGTTCACGGCGCCGTCGTCCTACGCGTTCAAGATCAGCCACCGCGGCCGCCACTTCGTTCGCCTCCACTTCTTCCCCTTCGCGTCCCAGAGCCACGACCTCGCCGCCGCGAGCTTCAAGGTGTCAACGCAGGACGCCGTCCTGATCGACAGCTTCTCGCCGTCGCCGGCGAGGAACAACAACAGCGCGCCATCGCCGTCGCCGTCGCGCGAGGAGTTCTTGGTGGACGTCGACCGCGACACGCTCATCATCACGTTCGTGCCGCTGGCCGGCAGCCTCGCCTTCCTCAACGCCGTCGAGGTCGTCTCCGTCTCCGACGACCTCATGGACGACCCGGCAGAGACGCTGGTCCCGGCGGGGGTGCAGCGGCTCGTCGTCGCCGTGCCGCCGCTGCAAACGGCGTACCGGGTCAACGTCGGCGGCCCCGAGGTCGCCGCCGACGGCGACGCGCTATGGCGGGAGTGGACCACCGACCGGCGCTTCTTGATCGGCTCGGCGTGAGGTGGCCTACAACGGAAGCCTCAACTACAACCGCTTCGTCATCGAGTTCGACGACGCGCCGGACGTCGTGTACGCCACGGCCCGGGAGCTGGACATGTCCAACTGGGTGGACACGTCCAAGCAGATGACGTGGCAGTTCGACGTCGGTGAGCAGCCGCAGCCGCAGCCGGCGGCGGCGAGCTACCTGGTCAGGCTCCACCTGTGCGACATCGTGAGCAGGGCGCCGCACCTCCTCCTCCTCGACGTGTACGTGAACGGCCTCACGGCGGTGACTGGTTTTGACCTCTCTGCGCAACTGGGTGACGACGCCTTGGCCGTCCCGTACTTCATGGATTTCATCGTGGAGTCCAGCGATCCGGCCGGCAAGATCAGCATCAACGTCGGCTCGTCGTCGACGATGAAGAGGAACAGTACGTTGCCGGGGCCCATCCTGAACGGGATCGAGATCATGAAGATGAATTTCAGTTCCGGTTCCGTCGTCGTCGTCGAGCCAGTGACATGGTTAAAGAAACATCAATTGGCCATCGTTGTGGGCTCCCTCTGCGGAGCCTTCGCCGTCGTGTCCATTGCCGCTGTCCTTTACATTGTGCTTAGGAAGAAAGAGGGGAAGGTGTTGCCTGAACCGTCGCCGAGCCCGCCGCCGTCGAGGCCATGGATCCTGCTCGTCGACCGACTCAGCTTCCGCAGCGGACAGCGGCCGAGCGCCACCAGCGGAACAGGGTCAGGGTCAACCAGCTTCACCGTCCCCAGCAGCAACACGCCGGGAGGAGCGAGCCCCATGGCCGCATCCTCAGTCGCGAGCAGCTACCGCTTCCCGCTCACCACGGTGCGGGACGCGACCAACAACTTCGACGAGAGCCTCGTCGTCGGCGCCGGCGGCTTCGGGAGCGTGTACCGCGGCGCGCTCCCGGACGGCACCTTGGTCGCCGTGAAGCGCGCGAGCCCGGCGTCGCGGCAGGGCGCGCGGGAGTTCCGGACCGAGGTCGAGACGCTCTCCGCCCTGCGCCACCGCCACCTCGTCTCCCTCGTCGGCTACTGCGACGACGGCGACGAGATGATCCTGCTGTACGAGTACATGGCGCAGGGCTCGCTGCGGAGCCGGCTGTACGGCAGCGTCGCCTCGGAGCGCGGCGCGCTCAGCTGGGCGCAGCGGCTGGAGGCCTGCGTGGGCGCCGCCGCGGGGCTTCTCTACCTGCACACGGCCACGGCGAAGCCGGTGATCCACCGCGACGTGAAGTCGTCCAACATCCTGCTCGACGGCAACCTCGCCGCCAAGGTCGCCGACTTCGGCCTGTCCAGGGCGGGGCCGGAGCTGGACGAGACGCACGTCAGCACGGCGGTGAAGGGCAGCTTCGGGTACGTGGACCCGGAGTACATGCGCACGCGGAAGCTCACGGCCAAGTCCGACGTGTACTCCTTCGGCGTCGTGCTGCTGGAGGCGCTGTGCGGGCGCCCCATCGTCGACCCGCGGCTGCCCAAGCCGATGGCGAGCCTGGTGGAGTGGGGCCTGCACTGGCAGCGCAGGGGCGAGCTGAACAAGATCGTCGACCTGCACGTCGCCGGCGAGGTGAGGCCCGCGGCGCTGTGCAAGTACGGCGAGATGGTGGCCAGGTGCCTTGCGGAGCGCGGCTCTGACAGGCCGGCCATGGAAGACGTCGTGTGGAGTCTGAAGCTAGTTGTGCGGCTGCAGGACGGCGGCAGCGGCCTTGACTTCTCCGACGTGAACAGCTTGAATATGGTGACTCAACTGACGCCGGCTTCGTGTCCACCGCAGAGAAGCTCGCCTGAAAGTGGAAGTGACACCGGTGGTGGGGAAGAGGGAGATGACTTGTCCGATAGCAACTATATTTCCATGGGAGGTATCTTCAGGCAAATGATCAATGTACCCGGGAGGTGAAACTTTTGAGAATTTTTTGCTTCTGTATGTAACTATAGAAGCTCAACAAGGACCGGCGCGTGCACTCTACGAAATCTTTACAGACAAACATCACAGTCTAGTTCGCACATTTGACATTCAATACTGAACCACTTTCAGGTTGCTACAGCTGATATTATGAACTAAAATGTTCCAGAATCACAACTTTAAACATCCTACAATAGCGAAAATATATGACCAGTTAAGAGATAAAAGACAGCCTGCAATGAACATAGACAAGGCCCCACCCTTTGGACAATCAAATAGAGAACACAATAGAAGTTATACAGGCTTCAGCAATCCCGCATGTAATCAATTTTAACAAGATCTGCATCATGGAATACAGAGCAATTTCACTGTGCACTATAAAGTACAACAAATACTATGTTCTATACGAAACATCAGCACCAAATGTGTCCAATCAAACTCGAGTGATCAGTCTTTAATTAAAAGCATGTTCGGAATGGTTCATGAACATAGAAAACTCCATCCTCAAAACTCAATCAAGGAGATGCACTTCCTCTCGGAGAATCGCCCTGATTGCCATTTGCTTTGTAGTCCCCCGGGCTTGGGCTACGACCATTAGCAGCTGGACTGATGTCACGGCGTTCCTGATCTGCAGGACTACGGCTGTCAGCTCTCTTTGGGCTCATGCTACCCGAGTCATTGAGCTCCCTTGGCGCAGGGCTCCTGCTAACAATAGGGTTGGGGCTGCGGTTCCCCTCCTTGGATGGTGAAGGGCTCCTCCTACGGCTGCGACTGTCACGAGGGCTCCTCATAGGACTGCGGCTGTCACGAGGGCTCCTCCTAGGGCTGCGGCTGTCGCGAGGACTCATTGATCGCCTTCCTTCACGGCTATCCCTTCTTGGAGATCGTGAGCGGCTAATTGTGCAGGAAAGAACACACTATCAGTGCTTGGAACAAAAATGAGAGAGGACGAGAAAAACTGAAGCACATGATTATCTAATGAAGAACTGATAGTGTATATTCAAAAGTGACAACTCGAAATGCCAAATCAACTTGGTACTTTTACTTCCAATTAAATAACTCGAAATATTTTTGGAGCATTCTCAGCAGTTTAGCAGAAGGCAGTGGAGTCTACTGCAGTCATATGGGTATTGCATGCATACCAGAAATATTGTGCTACTACGATGGATCAAATATACAAGTTTTCACTGAGACAGATGCATCACTTAGGGTCCCATCCATCAGATTCCAAAGGACATTGGATATAACACATACTACAAAGGGCAACGATAGTAATAAATTTATCAAATAAATGAATGTATAACATACCTGTAGCTCCTACTGGGGCTCCTGCTGTAACTCCTGCCGCGGCTCCTTCCCCGACGAGGGGATGGGGATCTTGAGTAACTTCTTCCACGTCTGCTTTTGTGAAGACAACTTACATTCAGATATGATCCAACTACAAAGAAAAAACCTGATAAGAATTACCTGAGACTCTTGGGGCTGTTCTTGCAATCTCTTTCTATATGGCCGCTGTCTCCACATCGATAGCACCGGTTTTTCCAGTCACCAGCTTTGCAGTCACGAGCCCAGTGCCCATCAACCCCACAATTGAAGCAGCGCCCAGAACCAGGAGGAGGTCCCCTGCCCATGTATTCACGATCCCGGGATCCTCCTGAACCACGTGGAACCTAAATCAAATTGAGATGGAGTAAATTAGTAACATAGCAGAGTCAAATAAAGAAAAAGACACCGATACACAGGAAATTTGAGTAAAATAATGATGAAAATATAACAGATTACCCCTTTGGCAAACTCAACAATCATGCGGCTTCCATCAAACTCCCGACCGTCAAGGTTGTACCTTGCCTCATCAGCATCCCGAGGATCGCTAAACTCCTGTAACATTCAACAAAAAAGAAGGGGAAAAAAGGCAGCCTCGTATGTGAAAAATGTACAAGAGCTTAGACCAACATAAAAGCTCAAAGAAAGAAACAGGGCAAGAATAACTTACAACAAATGCAAACTCATGCTTCATGTCCACATAGCGCACTCTGCGGAAATGGTTTCCAGAAACAGTAATGCCATCAAGAAATGTAGAGAAATGTATCACCGTTCAGAAGGAATTAAACACCAGCCATGGCTGTGATTTCCATTAAAACAGGCAATAGAATATTTTTTTTCAAAAAGAATCGCCAAATTCTGCTAGAAACTTTGAGAGAACAGCCAGCAATTCCACCAAGGCCACCCTCCCACCATGGAGACCGAGGTTGGGTAAGCCCCCAAAACCTTCAACAAGATCATCCGAGTTAAAACATGAAGAGCGTGTGGATACCTAATGGAAACAGAAACAATGGGGGAAAACAGTGCTACGCATAACAGCACATTGCATGCTTGTACACATTGCCTTGGAAGTCAGTCAATGCCTCCAGAAGGTGTGGATGTCAATGTTGACAGGTAACAATGAAAAACTGAGATATATCTAAGGTTTGCCCCACATTTTCTGAAAGAGGGTAGGAAAGAACAAAATTATTGTATTGCATTTCAACTGATGCTATCCCAAGTTCCCAACTTAAAATTCATGTGGAAGGGGCGACGCCAGAAGAAAATGGAAGATAGTTCACCGTGCTGTAGACCATGTAATATACAAGTAAAAACATCTTTATTTAAAATCAACGATGAAGGAACATGTCTAAATTGATAATTGATATCAACTCAATCAGATGGGAAGGAGAAGTACTGCAATCAGAGTGTGCAATAAATTAATTCACTTCCCTCAATATCCTTCCCACATATTCCGCCTAGTCCTCTGAAGTTTCTACAATTCAAACTCGTACCTCCACTTTTTACTTTTAGGCAAAAAGTTTATGTATAACTTGTTCATCACAAGTGCATAAAAGATTAAACTACAACTACAAGGAACGTTTCATTCAACATCCAAATTACATGAGTAGTTCTGTAAATTGGTTGAACAAGAGAAACCAGTCTTCAGTCAATTCACATGAAGCATATTAAACACTTCAGGCTTGCTCACCTCCCATATCTGCCAAAAAGGTCTTCAAGGTCCCGTGTCCTTGTACAAGAGGAGAGACGACCCACGTATAGCCGTGCGTTTCCGCCGTAACGATCATCATAGCGAGGCATCTTGACTGCAAGACATAATTCAATATCTTAGAACCCTTAGGAACAGAGCAAGTATATGCCCATCTAACTGCACAGAGCATAGCTGCAACTAAGCAAGACTCGCATCCATCAGCGTCGAAACATCTCACAATGTATTCAAATTACAATCTCGGGTTCATACCCCGAGCTATTATGACATGGATAGACAGAGGCATGATACTAGTACTATATATAACCACGAAACCTGAAAAAGCAAGGATACCAGGAACTAGCTGCGACTCCAGATCCCCTTCCGGTATTACCAACACAAAAACTGCTTATCCAAATCAAGGAGACCTTCGCTACATCCTCGAATTCAAAATAACTTCAATTTTTTATCCAAACAAGCTAAACGTGTGAATTGAAGCAAATCACTCAGTAAATCCTAGTCGCCGACTCGCCTTACTGATTCTAGTGCATCCCAATTCACAACACACAGGGTGGGAATCCGAATGAAACCGAGAAAAATTTCAGAAAAACAAACAATAAGCCACCGATAAAATCGAACCCAGCGAGCGAATCGCGTTCGAATTCGACGGAAACAGGAACAGATCGGGATTTGGGCGCACCTTCGAGCGAGCGAAGCAGAGGGAACCCTAGCCACGAGAAGGGGACAACCAGACAACAAGACCGACTCGCGATGTCCGGACGCGCAACAATTTTATATAGGTGGGTGTTTGAGGTTGGAAGGCGCCGATTGTATCCGTTCTGCAATCGACGGCTGCGGGGGCACACGGAAAGGAGCGGCAAGTTGGTTTACTTTGACTTCGTCAATGTCTGGAAGCCCATTAGGACTCGTGAACACGGTCACTGTTTACATTGAGCCCATAGGCTCCAATTAGGATAACGACTAAGGAGGCCCATCAATATCGTTAGCCCAAATTAGGCTAATGACTAAGGAGGCCCATTAAACTCGTTACCCCAAATTAGGCTAATGACTAAGGCGGCCCATTATACTCGTTAGCCCAAATTAACGGAGACCCATTAAACTCGATAGCCTAAATTAGGCTAATGACTAAGGGAGGCCCATCAGAATGTGGTGAATAATGCGTCGACATACACACAGCGATCACGCGTGCCAGGTGTGCGGCTTTGGTGGTCGTGTCACATGTACAACATTTTAACCGCAAAAATGTGGCCAGCATCTCACCCTTTATTTTTGCGGCAAGAGAATTGGAATCCAATGCATTGATCTTATCTGCCTGAAGCTCCTGGAAGAATATTTGCATGGCTATGGTGTACTCCTACGTGTGCAGATTCGGCACACCTCGAAAGAGCCGGCCGGACGCGCAAACGCCGCTGCCGCGCGGGTATAAATAGGGGTCGAGACGCACACGGCATAGAGCAGCAGCAGAGATCGACAGCATCCCACGATCGTACACAACCAACCAACCTAGCTCTCGCAGTACTCGTAAGTACAATACCACACACACAGTCCTTGCAATGCTTTGTTGATTTTGGTTTTGTGTTACAATCAATAATCCACGCACGCATGTGTACCTTCTACTTTCTCAAGCGTGCATATGATAATTGTTGCCCTGCCATATGCACGAATATATACAAAAATCTGCCTAGCACTAGGAGCAGATTCTTCATCGACTGACTTATACTCTCCTCCTTTTCCCATGCATCGGCAGGCATAATCCTAACATCACTAGAACCAAGATGTACGGCGGCGGGCACGGCCAGAACGGCGGCATGAAGGGGTTGGTCTCCAACCTCGTCGGCGGCAACAAGGGCCACAGCGACGGCTACAACCACGGCTACGACCAAGGCTACGGCGGCCACGGCTACGACCAAGGCTACGGCGGCCACGGGTACCCGCCTCCCGCTCACGGAGGCTACCCGGGCCACGGCGGCTATGAGGCGGCCGCCTACCCTGCGCACGGCGCGCCACACGGTAATCAAGCACACACCACACAATTAAGCTACCCTTAATTTTGTAAATTAACGTTTGAAACGCAAAACGTTTTCTTATTTGTGTGCATGCCGCGACGCAGGGCACATGGGGGGGTCGTACCAGACCAGCCACGGCGGCGGCCACGGCGGACACTACGGCGGCAAGCACAAGGGCGGCATGTTCGGCGGCGGCAAGCACAGCAGCAAGTGGAAGTGAAGCGGCCGCGCGTACGATACCGCCTGCCTTAGCAAACCATGCCTGCACACTCCGTTTATGTACGTATAAATAAAGTGCAGCCGGCTAGGCAAGCATCAGCGCGACTAATATGTACGTGTTTCCCATACGAAATAAAGTGAGACTTGTGTGACTATAGACACCAGAATTTAGTACATGCATGCATGTGTGTTCATGAGAGTATCAGTGCTCGATCGATCGGCTTGTGTTTTCGGCGACGAAAGAATGAACTTTTCGTCGATCGATCAGTTCGTGGTAACAATTTCCTCTTGCGATGCTTGCTAGACCTGGATCTGACTTATCTCTTCTGTCTTCTTCTTCTGAATTTCCTTGGCCTCCTTTTGAGAGGAATCTAACGCGTAGCCCATTCCGGTACTGCAAATCTTTTCGCGACTGCTTTGACGCGCACCACTCCTACCTGATTGGGGAAGCGACAGCAGAGGAACATCCGAACTACAGTAGTATAGTGGTACCGTTTCAGCGGAAATCTCTCTTGCCGCGTGTTGCAGAGTGATACGGCACGTGTTGCACGCGGCAGAATGAGGCCAACTTCGCCGCACAATTCTACGCGTACCTTAATACGCAAGTTCTGTTCCAGCAGAAGAGACACTTGTCCCGTGCGCGATTCTCGTGGCCACAATAAACGCGTTGCACGGCTAGAAATTATGCTAACTTCACGGCGCAAATTTTACTCAAAGAATGTTACTCTGAATCAACACGAAAACTGTATTAGTAGTGGACCATCTGATACACGCTACAGGTAAGCCGTTTTACAAACAATCACCAATCCGTATATCGAGAAACCCAAAAGAATGATCAGTGCTATAGAAGAATATTGCTTTTAAAAAAAAAACGAATTATGTGTCAACCAGACAACCAGGCATCCATCTCGGTGTCTGACCATTTCTGTGCGTTTCAATAGTTTTGAGCCGTTCATCAGTGCGTTAAGCTGCAGTTTTTTTTTCAAACCAATCCTGTTTCCTGGTACGTGCTACAACTGCCCGGACAGCCCTTTTGTTGGATCATACCTCGACAGCAAACTTCTCTGTTGGAAGTCCAGAACAAACATTGGATTAGGACACGTGGTTTCAGTAGTTCCAGTTCAGAAAAAATACAGGGTGAAGAGACAGAGGAACCATCTACTTACGACAGGCTCGAACTGAGGAGCTGACAGGTTGGTCTCGAGGTTTCTTAGCACCAGCAAGATCTGCAAGAGGTAATCTCAGCATTGGGAGGAGAAGAATGTTGTGAATTAAAAGATGCTGCAAGGAACGATCTTGAAAGAGAAAAGATGCAAGAAGGAAGTTAGAACCCGATTATGACTACTTACTGTCTTGACGGTGATATCGTCCATGTCCTTCAGTTTGTGCAAATGCGCTTCCACTGGGCATGTCGTGTTTGGGTCGAACATGTCGCCGATGAACCTGTACACTTGCGCAAAGTGCAAATCATCTGCAGGGAAAAAAAAAGGAAGAAGATTCAAATTGTAGCTGGTTCGTAATTGATTGGTTTGCTTCATTTTCATCCTAAAAGAGTTCAAGGAAAGGAGTTAGTAACCTGGCGACAATGGAAGCTGAATGATTTCATCCTGCACATTGCGTGTTGCTGATGGTTCGCTTGATGAGCTGCCAGACCATTCCATGGTCGCACTGCTGAAGCTTGACGCCCCAATGAATGAACTGTCACCTGAATGGACGAAAAGAAGTTATTCTCGCGCCATTTTAACAGGAGGCCAGTAAGGAAAAAATTAAAAAGGGAGAAAATTACTTGGAAACGTTGCAGATGGTGCAATCTGGCTCTGTCCATCAGTGTTCAGCCACGCTGCAGTTCCTGACGGTACAGGCCAGTCCAAGTTCTGCATGTCTGAAAACATTCAGAAACAATATACGTAAGATCACTCACTGTTCAGAAACGAAATGGTTACGGCGCCACGTTGTGATCGAACAGAGCACAAGCAACTTTTGACATTTGGTGCTATCTGGTAGCAGAAGGTACTTGCCGGCGGATGCAGGGAGAATTCCAGGGCAGTCCCAATCGGTGGAGCCGTGGGAGGCACCGCCGGACGAACCCAGCATGGCGAGCGGCGCGCCATGAGGTTGCCCCAGCAGGACTGGGCCAGCGGCCGCCGCGCTGCTCCCGGCCTGCGAGCCCTGCAGCTCCTGCTGCTGCATGACGAGCCGGCGCCTCGGGTACTGCGGCGGCAGCCCGGCGGCCAGCCCGAGCTTCTGGACCTTGATGAAGTACTTCTGGGCATGGCTGCGAATCTGCACATTCACATTGTTGCGAATTGTTACCACGAGCCGACTCTGCATTTCAGTTCCTGCACTTGACGAATCCTCCAAAATGCAAGTAACAACAGTCAACAGGCACTCGTTGAGAACGATTGTGTTACCTGTATGGTGGTCTTGGTGCGGACATGCTCCTCGATCTTCTTCCAATCGCGGCCGAACCTGAAAAACTCACGGCGATCGATCAGTTCATCCCTCTCACAGCTACTGTAAATCAAAAGGCATTCAGATTTTCTTCAGAGGACAAGCCCCGAACAACATTCCCCTGTTCCAGACTTACATGAGCAGCGCGTCGAGGAAGCGCTCGTGCTCGTCGGTGCTCCACCGCTCCCGGGGCTTGGTGATGGTGTACGGCTTCCTCGCCTTCTTCCTCGCCGGCATCTCGTTGCTGCTGCCATCACCCCCGTCCATCGTCCACCTCGAGCTCTCCGAACCCCAGATGCCATCCCCGCAAACGCAGGCAGACACTATATAGCACGGCGCCATGGAACCGCGGAAGAAGAAGCGAGAAGAAGCAGGAGTGGAAGGATCCGAGATTTACAGCCGGCCGGGGACAGCTAGCTAGCTCCGCCACCCGTACACGGATCGGCGCGCGGCGATTTCAGCCATGAGCGGAAATTGACGGTGCGGTGCCGGAGAATTAGGCGCGGGCTAGATCGAGAGCGCGTGGTACAGTTGGCACTTGCATGGAATCGGCAAGACGACGGGTCGTTGGTGTGCGAGCGCCTCTTGTTGCGTCGGAGAGAGACGTGTCATGGTTGGGGTGGGAGAGGAACATGTGAGGGAAGAAGCTTATCGCTCGGGTTCTTTCCTGTTCGGGAAAGTCGGCAGGCTCTCGGCTCCCGGCAGGAGTGGCCTGCCTGCCACGTCGGAATGTCTCTGACAGTCCGAACTGAAAACTTAGATTTAGAACCGCTTAGATGTTTATAGGAATTTTATTAGTAGTACTTCGTGAAAAATAAACAAAATTTTAGGAAATTTATTCATTTGCATTACATTCGAACTTTCTCCCCGCTTGTACCAGTCAGAAAACATTAGTATACCAGTTATTTCTAATGATTTTCGCAAAAAAAAGGTTATTTATGATGATGAGGTAATTAAGCCTTTTATGTCCACGCGTTCGTTAGACCGTATTGTAACTCGGGATAATTAAGGCAAGGTACGGAAAAGGAACGTTTCGGCGACACAACGTCGAAGCTTGAAGTGATGCAGCATACACACGTTATTTGCGTAGTGGACAGGTCCTAATCGATCGACATTGATGAAACCGCACGTTATGTACGTGGGCCAAATTCGGCCAACGAAAGCGCATGTGTTCATCGTGAGAACCATGCATGGCTGAACGTTGGACACGAGTTTAGAACACGCTCCTTGTATCTTGGGGGGGGGAAAAAACATGTTCGGGAAGAGGACGATTGGAACCATGCACATATTTGGACGTTTTTAAGTCTGGTTTGAAGTTCATCAGCTCGGGAGAAGGCAGATCTAGTTTGGTACTACCCATTTTCCGGAGATATCGTATTCATTTAGCAGAATGACTAGTGCTTTTATTTCTTCCAATACATGCAGTAAGATCTAGTTTGGTACTACCATTTTCGTATCACGTTTACTTTATAGGCTAACAGAATTTAATGTGTCATCAGTTCCAGTAATAGTTATCAGGACAACAAAGTTAATTAGCTTAACATACACTAAGGATTACACGTTGATAGCTTATAAGAACAAGTAGTCAAAGTTCAAAAAACGAATAGTTTGAATTTGAGTAAGTTTTTTTTTTAGATAAGAATAAGTTTCACATATCTACTGATACTTTGACAAAAGGTGTACTTGGACTCCTGATCTACTTACCGCCGAGCCCATTTCAGTAGCCCAAGCTTAGTCTCTTCTTTGTTGTCGTTGATCTGCCATTGTCGATCCAAAAAGAGGCCCAAACAGGCGACCGATCAACTGAAGTCTCAATTAGCGATCAGAGAAGCACACGGCAACGCACCAACGGGGTGATGACCAGATTGCCAGATTCTCGCTCTCCAGCGCGACCGCCGGCGTGGCATCAAGGGTTGCCGCGGGCGGCGACGCGCTCGGTCTCCATGGAATCCGTCCACGCCACCGACAACGAGACCCGGGCGTGGTTCAGCAGGATGAAGGCTGCAAACAGGGGAGCCGTGGCACTGCACCACCGGAGTCGTTGCCGTCCGCGGCGAGACCGCTTGGGCGCTGGAGTACGAGCAAAGCGCGCCGCACGGTGGCCGCGACTGATCGAGCACATCGGATTGGCCGCGGCGGCGCCACGGAACGCTATCAGCTCCGCCGCTCGCCGTGGACGAGGCGGCGAGGGCGAGGTCGATGTACAATTGTACACGCCCGTGAGAGAACTCCAGGCACACACAGGTGTTCGACGGTTTGCTTCAGGATGGCATGGCGATTTGGCGGCGTGGCGTCGCAAGCGCAACCGGCGCGCTCTGAAATAGCCAGCCTGGAGGAAGTGGGCCCCACGGCCGTAACGAACTGTTTGCCGCGCGCCGAAGTGAAAAATGTGAAAATGTGTGAATAGCCCCACGGTGGAAATAGCACGGGAACCAGTTGTCAGTGAGATATTGAAGCGGTTAATTCGTGTGCAAGGCACTGTGCAATCCGCATTTCTCACCGGCCCAAGCTCGCCATATAAATCCCCTCCCCCTCCCTCGCCGTTGCCGTCTTCATCCACACCGCCTCACGCTACGAACCAGAGGCCTAGAGAGACGGAGACGGAGCGAGGCGTAGCAATGGCGGCGTGGAGGGATCTGGCGGAGGAGCAGCTGACCACCCTCATGCGCGTCGCCACCGGCGACACGGCCATCTTCCGCCATGAACTGCGCATCGCCCACGTGAAGCTCGCCAGGTGGATCACCATGGCGCACTGGGCCCTCGACGGCATCGCGGTCGCCGACGTCCCCGACCACCCGTTTCCCGGAGACTGCGCCACCCTGTTCATCGACCGTGCCCGCGATGAGCTCGCCCGGCTCGTCGCGGACCACGCCGCGTCTTCGTCCTCTGCGGCAGGCGGCTCGGCCTCATCCAGTCCGACCCGCTGTGGCCGGTCTGGGAAGCCCACCGCGGCGACTCGCTCCGCCACGCCGACTGGGCCCTGCGGTCGCTGCGCTCCGCCGCCGCGAACGCCAGGGCGGCCATCAACGCGAGCGTCATGCTCCGGCTGTCTCCTCTTGACTCCCGGGATTGGTACATGTGGTCTTGGGCGACGCTGGACCTCGCCGGCCGCGCCTTCCAGGCCGTCGACGCGGCGGCGGCAGCGGCGCGCGCGATGAGCCGCGCCGTCGCTTGGGAGTTCCTGTACGTCTACAAGGTCCTGAATCGCCGTGAGACGATGCCACGGTGCTTGATACAGGCCTTACAGACGTACCCGTTCGCACCTCGATATGAGTCCCTCTTCTTCATCCCTCCCTGCACGCAAAGATCGAGCGATGTGAGTTTTCACGGGATTCTTTCGACGAAGAATCTGTCTGTCGAGAAGAACATGCGAGGTGGTACGTAACGTACGTTGATCTGTCATAATGCTTTTTGCGGAATAACTGAGATCAAAGTACTATGATCAACTTGGGGCATGCCTGAATGACTGGGATCAAAGCATTATTGATCAATTTGGCCATGCCTGAATAACTGGGATCAAAGTACTATTGATCAATTTGGTGCATGCCTGATGTTCTTCTGTCACTTAATTTGCTTATTGATTGCATCGTGCGAAACTTCCAAGCAGCGATACTATCTGAAATGCCAAATATTGGTTGATGCGCTCTTTTGATCCGTTAATGATTTGCTGCATAAGGTTATTCTAATAGCAACAAGTATAGCGGTAATTGGATTGGAGCCTTGAATTTTGACCGAATCCAACGCGCATTTCATGTTTAGAGAGCATTCTGGGACTTGATCGATCCATCCCCTGTATTGACAACAGACAAAACAGGAACTGAACAGGTGAAACGTTGTTGACAGGTCAGGAGCATTCCGGAAACGTGTCAGTGACCGCGGCAACTAGAGTTCGTAATTCCATGCGTGCTGCAATCTCGGCAGCATGTCAGAATATATCTAGAGACTAGAATTATCCATATGTGCAGGTGAACAAGCAGTGGTGATGTGGTTTGATTCCCATGTGCACTACGTTCAGAAGTAAAAACGGTGTAACTACGACCCAGCATCGTAATTCTGAACTAGACAACGAACTACATCTCTCTAACTACAAATCCAGACCAATCAAACAAAATGATGCAAGCCTTTTCTGCTAGCCCTCGTTGTCATTTGTGTGTGTGTGTGTGTGTGTGTGTGTGTGTGTGTGGGGGGGGGTGTTGGGGGGGGGGGGGGGGGGTGGGGGGGGGGGGGGGGGGGGGGGGGGGGGGGGGGGGTTTGGGGGGGGGGGGGGTGCCGTGTGTGCCGAGGACGCCCGAAAAGGAATATAGTAGTATGTAGTAGCATTGGTCCAACCAGAAAAGGAATGTTAAACGCATTTACATGAAATTGATACCAACCTGCAACTACGGATGATGATGCGCTAAGGTAGTACTACCAAGACATCTCAGAGCAAACCAGATTAACCCAAACCAGATTAACCACACTGCTCGCACTTTGGAAATTTTCGAATTGAACTAAACAGAACTATTCTGGCATGATCAGTCAATATTTTGAATCTGCCATGGTACCTAAAAATGATCACAATGCAGCAAGTCTGAACCTCCCGGATTCTGTAATCTGCATACATTTGCACCTGAAATAACATGTGCTCCGATTGGAACAGCTCACATCAACGAACATAGACGCTTACGTATGCATCCACAAAGAGTCAATCGCAGGATCAAGAAACACAGCAGGAAAATCAATCGAAGGATCGTATTTTCAGCAGTCGTCCTTGAGACGAGGCACCGCAAGATTCCCAAGAACAGGCAAAAAGACAAGAACGAGAAAGAATTCAGAGCACGGTGTACGACTACAATGTATGGCAAATGCAAGCGACTGAGATGATGAACCATCTGGTGATCAAGCGGATAGAGCCATCAGAGGCCGGACTCCCAGTTGTCGGCGCCTAATTAATCACCAACGCGACGGCGGCGGCAGCGAGATCGACGCTCGACGCCGCTTGACCACCGCGCGGCCTCGATGAATCCACGGGCAGCGACGCGCTCGTCCTCGACGAGGCCGTACAGACCAGGGAGACCCGGGTGACCCAGCAGGTAGTAGGCCATGTGCACGTGGCCGTAGCACTGCTCCACGGAGTGGCACGCGCCGTCGACGCAAATCTTGGCGGTCTGGAGCATGCCCAGAGCGAGCCGCACGGAGTGGTGGTCGTCGGGGAGGTCCTCGATGGAGGGTAGAGGGTTCGACGGGTCCTCCGCACCAGCGCCCAGCGCTAAGATCTCGCACGCCGCCATCTCCGCCTCGGCGACGGCGAGGTCGAAGGACGCGGCTCTGAGGTCGAAATCTACGCGCTGGCGCTGGTGGTGCCAGCCCTGCGGGCCGGCGACCTGCGCCGGCGACTCGAGGAGCGCCGCCACGTCGGCGATCCTCCTGTGGGCGCGGGCGCAGCAGACTTCCGCCACCTTCGCCCACCATCGAACAAGCACCTTCCATGGCTCCGCCGCCATCTCTCGACTCCCGGTGGGGGTGTTCGACTGGTTGTTTTGTTTCTGCAAGGCGTCGCCGCAAAGCGCAGCGGCAGCGTGCTTTGTAATGGCCACCCTGGAAAGATGGGGCCCACGGCCGTAACGAACTATTTACCTTTTGAGCGGAAAGTGAAAATGGCGTGACGCGTGGTAGAAAAACAGTATGGTAAACATTTTCAGTGAGACAGCGGCGCGTCGTTCACCTCCTGCCCCGCGGCCTCTGCGCACGGAACAATTGAATTACGCTCTCAATCGATCTGATGATGAATTTACTGAATATTTTTTGACGGGTAAATGGCAGGCGTCCAGCCTTTTCATTATAGAGGGAGTGCATTTACAGTATGTGGTTTGTTCATTCCGTGTGATTTGGATCCTCTTTCGGTACTTCTTTCAGTTCATGCGTTGATTACGATTTGAACCTTTGGCTGAATGCCACGAATTTCATTTATTGATGAGCGTTTTTCATATCATCGTGATGACACCAAGTGGGCCCCAGCGACACTATAAGCTATACATCGCCGCGGTACAAATCTGTGACCGAACGACACGGCAAGTTCCTGCGGCTTCCTGTGGACGCAAACGCCATCATTCCCAATTCCCACGCCACACATACCCAACCGTCTTCTTCGCCTGCGCTTGGTTCCGCTTGGTTCCATGGCAGCAAGTCTAGATCGTCTAGATCAGATTCGGGCTGTGATCGCAGACCTGAGGAAGAGACGGAGGGAGAGATCGGCGGAGCAGTGGAGGGAGCTCGAGCGGACGATGCCGGGAACTCTCCTGCGTGTCGCCACCTCGGAGACGGCGTTCAAGTACGTCACGTTCACAGCCGTAAAGCTCCGACGCTACAAGGTCGCCGACCTGATCAAGGATTGCGCCGTCGCCGCAGACGGGAACGGACGCAGCCGACCTCCACCCCGCCAGATGGCAGAGTCCTCCCGCCGCGAGCTCGAGCGCCTCGCCGCGCTCCACGATGCGGTGGGCCACGTCTCCGCTCACTGCGCCGCGTACTTCGGGCTGACGACGGAGCGGGGGGACGACGGCGACGGCGACGGCGACGGTGACGGCGCCGAGGCGCGTGGCAGGCGTGGGACGGGCACCGCGCCGAGGCCACCAGCCATGCCGGCGAAGCGCTGCGGAGGCTGCGCTCCGCCATGGCGAACCTCGACGCGGCCGCGCGCGTCATCGGCGTCGTCTCCGGGATGCCGTACGTGTCCCCGCTGGCGTGGGTGTCGGAGGCCGAGCGGCTCCTGAGCCACGCCGAGCGCGAGGCCACCGCGGCGTTTAAGGCGGTGGTGCGGATGCGCCACGCCATGGTCCTCGAGTTCTTCGACGCCTCGATGCTTCTGAGACGCCTCGAAGCGCGCGGCGGCGCACAAGATGGCGAACAACCGACTTGATCTGTTCATCCCCGGGCTCCCGCGGTCATGCGTTTCCCCTGCACTGTCAATCGATTAGCGTTGCTGAACTCGGCGCTTGTGAAGGTTTCCGCCTGCTGATCGATGTACATTAGGTCCCGTTGATATGTGATTCTGCTGATGCACGATCGTTCAAATAATTGGAGCCAAACTCTTAGCTCCAGCATGATCCTTCATCTCATCTTGTTCTTGAACTATGCCTATCATTTGGTTGATTGGTTCCTTCGACCAAGCATTGTCTGTTTCGTCAGATTCTCTCCTGAAATGCTATGGTTGTTTGTAATGTCCTGTTCATGAACACAGGCCACCTTCTGGACAACATCGCATTGCAGAATTACAGGATTGTTTGATTCCTGAAAGCATTGTTTGATCAGTGTTTCACTCGGCACACGTGCTTTCTCCCCTGAATTTTGGTGTACCGACTTGTGAAATGCCTGGTCCTAAAGGTAAGACATTTTTTTCTTTCTGAATGTTACTGACCACTTCTTGTTTCTGCGTCGAAATTAAATCGAGTTGTGTGTTGTGTGACTTGTGTCCCTGGTTGGTGCGATGACTTTGTGCTGTCCATACGCGTCCTTCAGAATCCTGTATGGGGGTGTTGAATTTCTATTTCATCAAGAGCAGCTGAAGCCATCCATTTCTTTCCCTGATTCAGGTGGTGCTAAGCTTGAAGCTATAGATACTACTATTATTATGAAAGTTTCTGCTTTTTTATGAACATTTGAATGCATTATGTCAACGGTTATCCTTGGTTGCATTGCTAGCCTAACAGTTTGCTGATGCGGTGTCGTTTTAGCAAAAAGTATATGGCAGATTAGGATCTTAAATTATGGCTCAATGCCAGCCAATTCTTTTGCTTATCATTGAGAAACTTGACTGACCATTCCATGCGTTGGAAACAGTTAAAACCAGAAGTGATCATTCCATCACTTTGTGAGCATTTTGGAACTGCAAGAGTAATTCAAAACTTATCAAAGATGTGTATCTGTCATCCCGTATCACCTGAAAATCAACCAAATGGAGCACATAGCTCACGACTTTCTTTTAGGTCTGATCTATTCAGGGGCTAATCCTAGTAGCTGTGTTGCTTCTGAATGCAACAAACTCTGTGCACTCTGTTGATCACAGCAGCATGCCACCCCACCATATGCTAAATCAACACATATCTGGCCATGAAGGTGAACAATAAAGAGTTCTCTAGTAGTACATCTGATTACATGAAAAGCTCAGCAACAGATTCTAAAGGCTAAATCCAGATATGTACTCCTTGTCTGTCATCACACATCACCTCAAATCAACCAAACGGAGCACATCGTCCACAACTTTCTTTTAGGTTTGACTTATCCAAGTAGCTGTCTCGCTTCGGAATGCAACAAACTCTGTTCACTGTTCAGTCTGTTGCTCACAACAGCATGCCACCACATCATGCTAAATCCATGCATATCTAGCCATGAAGGTGAACAAGAAGAGTTCTCTGATCCATCTGATTACATGAAAAGGACAGCAACAGAACAGATTCTAACAGGCTAGTTCTGATCCAGTGTCCTCGTTCCGGAATAGGTGAACATGTCCTTGATTTTAAGATTTAACTGAAGAAAGAAGAAATGAAACGCTATTGTCTAGCTGACTTGGATCTTAGTTTTTTCATCCCCAAATAGGAAACATTTCAGTTTCTGCAGCTGCGAGTTATTGACCTAAGAACATCAACATGAAACTAACTCCATTCTGTAACTCATGCACGGAAGGATTGAAGTAGTACCAACTATCAAGGGCAAGTAAGAACACCTCAGATCAACTAGCACAGCACGAAATTGATCCACGTAAAAGTAGTTCAGAAGATCAAACATGGAGTAGTTCCAGAAGCGTTACTCATCTGATGAGTTCAACTGTTCAACACCTCAAGCGACCAATGACGAATTCGAACGCAGTACGAAACGAGCACTTCAGCAACGAACTCGCGACCAAGCAAACAGATTCCTACAGATCTTCAGAATCTGAATCAAGAGGCTCCTCGGGTTTCGCCGGGACCCCGAGGAACTGGCAGGCGGCGCGGACCAGCGTCTCGATCTCCACCGCCCGCTGCTCCGCGGCATCGACCTCGGTTTCGGCGGCTTCGCGCTCCGCTTCGATGCAGTCGTCCACGCCAGGAACGGCGGGGTGGTCCAGCAGCAGTATTGCGGCAGCGCCCAGGTGGCCGCGGCTCCGTTCCATGGCGCCGAACGCGTCCTCGGCTAGCGCCCGGGCCTTCTGGAGGTTGCCCATAGCGCGCCACAGCGCGGTCTTGTCGCGGTCGGCGAGGAGCAGGGCGTCGATGGAGCTCAGCGGCGACGCGGGCCTGTGCCCGCCGCTGCGGAGCGCGAGGATCTCTGCCGCATCCATCCCGGCCACGGCCTCCGCGAGGCTGCTGGACGCGTCGCCGACCTTCTCCTCCCCGAGCGCGAGCATGTCGGCGCCGAACTCCGCGTCGCTCGTGCGGATCATCCGTGGCTTGAAGAGGAGCTCGGGCACTTCGTAGAGCAGGAGGTCGTGGGCGCGGCAGCAGCAGGGGAACAGCTCGGCCACCCCCTCCCCGATCTGCTTCCCCCACGGGTCCGTCTCCTCCTCCATCTCGCTCCTCTCCGGCACCTCCTCCGTCCACGGCACGGCAGGTGTTCGACGATTTGTGCCCAAATGATTCGCTTCGTTTCGCGCCGTGCGCCTGAACTGAAAGAGCCAGCCGGGTGGGAGCACGCTGCCAGCGCCGCACGGGCCAGCTGGCGTTTGCCAAGGCGGTTGTCGCGGCGTCTGTTTGACATGTGGGGCCTCACCTGGAAATTTTTACGTCCTCCGCCACCAGAAGCTAGGCGTTTTTTTTAAAATAATAGTATTTTAATGATTAATTGCAGATCTGGGGTCCGATTAGCAAAAATTGTAGAAATGGGTGCCTGTCGGTAACTGGATGACCGACAGGCATGGTATCGGTAACTGGATGACCAATTGGTCACCGGATGACCGATAGGCGGCGTGGCAGCCGACGTGGCGGCGGGACGGGAACCTGTCGGTCACCCAAATACCGATAGGTCCTATCGGACCGACACCCAGCCCCGATAGGGGCCTATCGGTCATGGGCCGACCGATAGGAACCTATCGGTCACGGGCCGACCGATAGGAGCCTATCGGTCATGGGCCGACCGATAGGACCAGTCGGTCATTGGCCGACCGACAGGCACCTGTCGGCCATTGGCCACCCGATAGGCCCCTATGGTTTTTTTCCCCCTGCTCCCTCCTACAAAACCTTATCCTCTACCTTCTGTTTCTTTCACAGCACCCTCTCTTGCATCACAGCGATCCACTCTTCTTCCACTCTTCTTCCACTCTTCAACAACACCGTCCATGGCAGGACCATCTAGTGAAGGTTTTCCATGGACACCACAATACATCGAAAGAGCACTGGAAGCAATCTGGCGTGTAGTGCGTGAACACCGGGATGATCCTTTTAGGGAGAACAATCTCGCACAAGCTGTCTTGATGTTAAATGCAGCAATGGCGCCGCAACATCTCACCACAAATGACCTTAGGGCCCTCTTAGAAGATCAAAGGCATTTGTATCATAGGGTTTGCGAGCTGGCAAACCACCCGTCGGTGTTAGGTTTCTCTAGCACTAGATTCAAGATAATGATGCTCCCCGATAAATATGCCTCCCACATTCAGGTACACAATATTTTTTTTTATGTTATCGGTTTATATTTCGATGCTAATTCGACTGCTTTTCTTATGTTAGGCATTTCCGGAAGACAAAGAATTGATCGACAACCCTATCCCAAACTTTTTCTATCTATTTATGTTCTTCGGTGGAGGTTGCATGCCAGGTTCACGTAGAAGGCGACATACCTCAGCCAACAGTAGTGTTTCGGAGGCATCCAACACAGGAACATCCCGTCGAAGAAACACTGCAAGCAGACGCGCTCCGCCAACGCGTGTGCAACCAAACGCCAACGACGATGAAGACGACGATTTCATGCCCATGCCACCCTCAAGACCTCCGCCTCCACCCGAAGACCCTGACGACAAGGCATTTAGTGAATCTATTTTGCGAGAACGACCCTCCAATAGCGACTTCTCAGCGCCACCTCGCCCACAGCCATCATCCAACCCCTACAGTATGGACATTAACTTCAGTAATATGTCTCGGCGGTGGGATCGAAGATCGTAAGATTAGGTGGCAAATAATGAGTTGCATGTATTTATCATATGTACCAAATTTTTATTTCGTTTCATTGTGTTGACTGTTTGGTGAGGCATTGGATGCTCTGGTGGCTTGGAAAAGATGGTCGTGTAGAATGATGAAAAATTCATTGGATGCTCTGCCCGTCTGGTCGTTTGGCAGTGATGCAGTGGAGGCAGTGATGCAGTGGAGGCAGTGATTCAGTGATTCAGTGCACATCGAAATGATTAAAGGAAAAGTGAGACCTGCATGCATGTGGCTGCTTTATTGTTTTAATGTCATGGACAGTGAGAGGTAATTGTTGGTAGGGCCATTGCACTCCGCCATTCATAGCGACACAGAAAGGGTGCACATCAAAATGATGAAAACAAAAGAACCCGGATTTAAAGTTCATAGTAACATGCAACATACATAAACTGGAGGGAACAATGGCGTGTTCCATACACATAACGACTAACATACATAACCTGCTGCCCTAGCGCGGCGAGCTACTGAGTGCAACGGGGATATTTCCCCTTTCTGAAGGCATCAGGACCTGCTGCCCTAGCGCGGCGAGCTCTCTCGCGCATCCTCTCCCTTTCGGCCTCACGGGCCTCATGAGCAAGGCGTTCTTCCTCTTGTTTGCGCCTTCGTTCCGCCTCCTCTCTTTGCTTGCGTTCCGCTTCGTAGTTGCGTCGACGCTCTTCCTCCTCCTGGCGTTCTTCCTCAGCAAGCGTGAGGCATGTTTGTTGAACAAATAATTAAAGAGTGAAGATAGGCCATAATAGAAGAAAGGTCATGCATAACTTACGAATATTACAATAACGAAACAAATATAACAAGTCCATGATCTCTAAGTCATACAAATAACTGTAACTAATACACATAAACATATCCATGATCTCTAAGTCATCCTCCACGCCTACGCTTGCTGGGCTCGCCTTCAGCCCTCTTGCCCTGGCCCTTTCTCCCTCGTCGAATCTGATCGGTGGGGTACGTGAGGTGGTCCGGTGGGCGACTCACCCTGGGCTCTAGTGGTGTCGAGGGAAACTGCTGGGTGGGCTGTGTCGGTGGAGGAGCATCTGGCATCTGAGAGAAACCATGGACATCTGGGTGTCCATAAGAAGACCCATGCCCAAGGCTCCCAGAAGCAGAGTGCAAGGAGTACTCAGGCGCGGCGAACTGTACTGCTGGGCCTGTAAACAACAATGTAAGATTATAATAACATAAGGTTAGAAATACAAAAATGACATTTTATTATACCAGTGGGCCATCCAGGAGTAGGCATGAAAGGGGGGGCTGCAGGTAGCCCGACGACGAGTCCCCGGCGTGAAAACGAGACGAACTGGGTGCACTAGCAGGTGTAGAGAGAGGTGGGGACCTCTGTCGTGGCCTCGGCTGCACATCTGTGGTGCTGGTACAGGAAGCGCACCGGAGAGCATCCCTACATCGCCGCGCAAGACGGAGTAGTGCTGTCCCCAAGTCACGTGGGTCGAGTCGTGGAGGGTTGTTGTAGCATTGGGACCCCAACCCTCTAGCTCCGCAGCGACATCCTGGAACGTGTCAGTCTGCAAAAACAATAATATAACATTAATAATTAAAATGAAAGAATAAAGACAAAAAAATGTAACATTAATATCTTACCATCAAGTGAAAGGCCTGAGTCGGCTGAGTGGCGAAGGTGTCTGTAATTTCTGGCTCGTGGTCTACAGGTGGGCCAGCCGCAGCGAACAACCGCACACGCGTCGCGCTGTGGTACCACCGAAGGTACGCCGCGTAAGTCAACGGGTCGTACGGGCCCTGTGGAATGTGCACATCTGTCGCTGCACCAACCCACTGCTGTATCCACGACTCCATCTTTGTAGCCCACGTAGTGTCGTAAGCAACACCCTGACCTTTCCTGTTGTACCTGCAATGAAGATATTGTCAGAACGTCAATATCCCCACTAAAGGCAAGCACCGACTCCCTTTCAATACCCAATTATAAACTTCTGCCCCATTTGTGGTCATAATGTGATAGCGTGATCGATCCGTATCTGCAATCAATGCCCATTTCTCCATCGGCTCATCCTTTATCCAATCCGAGAAGCAGTTCACCCTTCGTCCACCCCTCCTGCGCCTAATTTTGTCCTGCGATTCATTAGGCAAAGGATCTAACCCCTTCGGCTCCTCATCACGTGGCATAGGAGGTTTTTTTTTAACATCATCCATGTAGTTGCCAGTGAGCTTGTCCAGCTCGCCCCATAATGTGTCAAATTTGTTCCTTCGGTTCTGTTTGCACAACTTCTTAAACATATCCATAAGTCGCTTGCTCTTAAACTGCCTGTAGAAGTTTGCCCCCAGATGCCTCATGCACCATCGACTATGCAGGTCGGGCCAAAATTCTTGATCATTATAGTCTGTCTGCAGCGTTTCAATTGCTGACAATAATCCCGCATGGCGATCATGTAAGATGCAGACATTGGGTCTCTGCATAACAACCGCTCGCTTCAACCACCTCAAAAACCACAACCAACTATCTGTATTCTCACTCTCCACAATTGCAAAAGCAATTGGCACAATCTGATTCTCCCCATCCACTCCAATAGATGTGAGGATCTGCCCCTTGTACTTACCAGTTAAGAAAGTGCCGTCCACAGCAATAACAGGTCGGCAATGCATGAATGCTTGTATCATACAACCAAATGACCAAAAAGCTCGGCGTAGGACCCTATCCCCATTTGTATTTTGAAACTCGTCCACTCCAACCACGGTTCCTATATTCCTAGCTTGCATAAGCTCAAGAAGACCAGGTAGGTTGTGGTACGAGTCCTCGTATGTCCCGAACCTTCTTTCCAGGGCCTTTTGTTTCGCTCTCCATGCCATATCATAGCTTATCTCATAGCCAAGTCGATTCTCAATTGCATGCATTATAGCAAAAGGGGACATACCGGTCTTCTGCACAATCTCCGGATACATGTACTCAGCTACAAACTGTGTAGTCATGTTCTTGTGTTTAAGAAGAGTCCTATCCAATGAACAGGAATGGCCTACCACAATAGACGCCACAAATGACGTCTCAGCTTTAGGCAGGAATCCGTGAACCCTCCATGTGCAATCAGGAGCCGTGCACTTGACGTCATACGTCCTCGGGTTCGAAATGACCACCGTGAACTCCTTCTTCTCTGAGAACGCCCACCTCTTCACGGCATGCTGAAAAGATATCTTATCAGGAAACATTTGCCCTTGACGAACCTCTACAGCATCATACTGCCAACATGAATTGTGTCCATCATTAACTGTTAAGTTCTCCATATTGATCCAGTCCTGCGGCTCTTCATATCCTAGGCCCCATCCCTGACCGGCCTTTCCATCAACGAAGGTACGATACTCGTCATCATCCCTATCCATTTCATCAACAATTGCCTCATTGACCTCCCCTGAATCTGCTTCTAGTGTGTTAACATTTATTTGCGGCTCATCCTCACTGGTTGCGTGAACCATAGGCTCTCCACTAACATACTGCTCCGCATCAACAATTTGGCCAACAACACCATCCTGCTCCACATTGACGACATTCTCATCAACCTCTTCATGGTGGGTGGTTACCCGATTACATTGCACCAGCAACAAGTGAGCAAAATGCCGTTGCAATCCCATACTCACAAATTGCTTCCAATGTTTAGTGCTTCTCACTTCTACAAGTTCCCATCTCCATGCGCCTCCATGCTTTCTAGGAATCATAGCTCTCACTACAAACCGATATTCTGAAGGATCAACATTCAACAGACTATGTAACCAGCCATACACTTCGCCCCGTTGCATCTCTATCGGATCATTCAAAGAACTATCCACATACTAGAAATTACTCAAATCTACCCCATAATCACGATGCTCAATTTGACCTTCTCCGTAAAAAACTCGGAAACTCACTACACCAGACATCCTGCTAAAAATATATTAATTACTATCGGCATTATATGTTTTACATAATTAATTTATCCATATACATAAATATTTTAACACTCATTAACAGATAACAATGCATCCTTTTTTTTACAAATTTAATTATGCATTTCATAATTTATTAACTACCTACCATTACACTTCACTAAAATACTACTCTACTACTTACACTAACTTCCCTACCGTTAACTAATCCATACACTAATATTATTTAACTAATCTAAAGATAATTTACTAATCCCTATACTACGCAGCCACTAATCAATACTAATTTACTAATCCACATAGTTAATCTAACTAAACAAATCAAAAAAAAAAAAGACAAACTCACCTCGCGGCGCGGGCGAGCGGGCTGTCGGTCACCGGACGACCGACAGCCAGCTCCTCTCCCTCCCCGCCCCTCCCGGTCCTCCTCCTCCTCCTGCCTCGCCCGTCGCCCTCTCTCTCTCTCTCGCCGTCGCTCGGGACGATTCGAATGGAGGAGAGAGAGAGGGGACGGCGCGGCAGCGGATAAGATTCCGCGGCCTGTCGGTCACCGGGAGACCGACAGGCACCTATCGGGCGCTGGGCGACCGACAGGCACCTATCGGGCGCTGGGTGACCGACAGGCACTTTCTGGACGACCGACAGGCCTGCTTGGACTACCCGATAGCCTACGTGGCAACCTGCCGAACACTAATCGGGCTCTGGATGACCGATTAGGGTCCTATCGGTATCCAGTTACCGATACCATGCCTGTCGGTCATCCAGTTACCGACAGGCACCCATTTCTGCAATTTTTGCTAATCGGACCCCAGATCTGCAATTAATCATTAAAATACTATTATTTTAAAAAAAAAGTCCCAGAAGCTACTCCCTTGCCGGCGGCCGTCACTGTAGAAACGAATTGCCTGTAAGACTCCAAAGGGACTGCCCGTAAAACGAATTGCCAGTAAATTCATGTGGCTTCCCGTGCAACGGTGCAAGGAGCCCGGCCACCATACAAATATCAAGCCATTTTTTGTGCGCATCGTTCCGTGAGGCTCAAAGCTCACACGCGCGTAAGAGAGGTTGGGACCAAGGTTTGCATAACCGAGCAAACCGCGGAAGCCGGTGGTCACCGCTTTCTCCGGTTTCACCGGAAACCGGAGAAACCGACCAGAAACTGTTACAAATTCGGATTCTCAAATTTTGAACTGAATTGCTCGATTGGAAATCAGTAACCGGACGGTTTCACCGGTTTGCCGTCCGGTTTGACCGGTTAACCGGATCAAAAAAAGGGAAACCGGAAAAATGTGACGAAAATTGGAAAAAAGGAATGAAAAAATCAGAAATTTTGACATGACCTTTGCTATAAATTTATTAATATGCTTAGCCACAATTTGACACTAGACTTTCCAATTACCATGCCAATCTCAAATTTCTAAGGAGCAATGACATGAAAATTTAAAACTTACATTACTTATCTATCATCACATGTGCGAACACTATTTCTATGCCTTCTGCAACTATCAACTTACAATTTTTCTATAGTTACTAAATTGATGATTTTTTCTATAGTTCATACATAATCTTACTAAACAAAATGTAACAACCATCAATGTTTGCTCGGATGATATAGGCATCGATTGAAATTCCAGCTTCTTTTCAGTCGATTGGTTACACAAGCAAATATGTTAAACTAATGTCAACTATCTACATACAAAATTAGACTATTAGAGAGGGCTACGAGCTAATTAAAAAAAAATTAGCAACAACGTGCTCACCACGTGGTCTGCACTGCCGGGTGCCGGCCAACCGGCCCCTCCCACCGATTAACCACGCAGATCAAGCGGTTAACCGGACCGCATTAGCGGTTAGCCGCGCCGGCCTCCACAAACTGACAAAGCTCGTCCCGGATCGAACAATTAACCGCCACAATCCATCGCTAAACCCGGAGCTTCGTCCGGTTAACCGGCTCCAAACTTCGATTAACCGGCGCGGAATGGGTGGGAGGCTGGCGGCAGGGTTCGGCGGCGGCGGCGCGGCGATTGGATCGGCGGCGGTGGTGGGGGAGCGCTCGAGCGAGAGAGGAAGAGAACAGAGGAGTCGGGGGACCAATAATTGGGCCCTGTTGGGTTTAAAGTGATTTTTTCCTTTTTTTCGTTTCCAACCTTGGATGAATTATTTGACCCACCAAACAATCTTATTTTCGTGAAATTCTTCCATCTTTGGGCCCAATATTACTCCTAGTTTTTTTTACAAATTTTTTATTTCAAAATTTTTCAAATTTTCTAAATCTTTTCAAATTCAAAATCGGTTTCCGACCGACTGGGCTAACCCGACCGGACCGGTTTGTCCGGTTTCCGCTCCGGTTAACCGCGGTTTTGCAAACCTTGGTTGGGACTGGGGGAGCTCGGAGCAGTGAGATCACGAGCACAGCCCGCACCTGACTCCTGAAAATCACATTGCGGAATGATGCCTCATATACGTCACAACTTGCGTGCTGTGGTTTGGTTAAGGACTGTTAAGTGGTTGCATTGCATAGGTTGTTACACCTGAACTTTCTGTAACTGTCTCATCTTGATTATGATTGTCAAATGGAATGTACTACTGCCAGCTGCGTACCGACTCGCTTGCTGCAATGTTGGTTCAAGTAAATTTGTGTAACCATACTCTTTAGCAGTACTAGCCCCATCTGTAAAATATACATCTTCGAGTGCTCAAATGCAATAAAAGAAAGAGAAGAAAAAGGGGACGGGTACTAGAAACTCATGGTAATTTCTCTAGTACAGTGAATATGGCAGATAGTAATTTTTTTCAGGACGGTTTGAATCTGACCATTGTGAGTGTGGAACTGTGGATAGTAATTTTCCAATTCCCATGAAGTTATGCCAGTACCTAATGGATCGGATCATGCAAAATTGCACTCATTCTTCGTTTCTGACAGACCTTTGCCAAGCCTCATCGAGAAAGTGCAATTCAACTGCCCAGTTGGGTCAATGATGAAGAGTACTAGTAGAGACTAAACTGCTCAACAAAGGTGATTCTGCTGACCCACCAGCCACCGTATCACTCTGATGGGAACATCGCAAATTCATTCGTTATCGCTGCAATACAACTAGGCACTAAAGAGATCAACAAAAAAAAAACATTTAACCACAAATCTGATGAACAATGCATTCGCTTAAAAGCAAGGAACGTGTTCGACTATTCATGATTCGAAGGATTAGATCAGCAGCATGCTAGAAAGTAGAACAACGCAAGTAGGGGACCAGATGAATCGAACGACCGACACCTGCAAACCTAAGAAGACCTCAGTCGAACGACCGAGTCCTGCAAACCCAAAGAGCCGTCTCTGAAGCCGAACGCCGCCTCGCTCGCTGCTGCGGTCGCCTCGACGAGGTCCACCGCCATGGACAGCGCCTCGCGGAGCTCCATTACGCCGTTGAGCCGCTCGGAGAGGCAGGGGCTCTGCTCCCACGGGGCCCCGCCGTCCTCGTCGTCCAGGACCAGGAGGAGCGCCGCCGCGCCCAGGTGGCCGCGGGCGCGCTCCACATTGTCGTGCGCGCCGGTGGCGAGCGCCGCTGCCTTCTCGAGCCGGTCCAGCGCGCACCACACGTCGGCGTCCCCGACGAGGTCGTCCGCGGACTCGAGCGGCGAGACCGGGGAGGGCGCCCCGCCCCGGAGCGCGATGTGGCGCGCCGCGCCCATGCTGGCGAGGGCGAGACCGAGCTCCATCGCTGCGCTCTCGAGCGCCTCCTCCGCGCAGGGCGGCTGCTGGTCACGGCCCCACTCCCCGGCGTCGGCGGTTACGACCTCGAGCATCCCGCGGAGGAGCCCGTGGACGGTGTGGCAGTGCGTGTCCGCCATGACCACCCGCCGCTGGAACAGCCCCTTCCAAGTGGACTCCACTTCTCCGATCACGATCTCCTCCGCCTCCGTCTCCATCTCAATCTCTCCGCCTCTTCGCTCGCTAGGTGCTCGTTTCTGAAGGAAGGGGGCGCCGGAGCGCGGCCTAAATAGCGGCACGCCAGCAACCCGCTCGCCGGGAATGGCCAGCCTGGCAAGCCTACCGCGTTTTATCGGGATCCACCTGGGCGTTTGTAACCATCTCACTGAAAATTGGGGTCACAAAACTTGGGCCCACAGTTCACAGAACAACGGGAGGGCGTAAATTGGCCTGTAAAGACGAGGATTTCTTTTCTTTTTTTTTCGACAAGACGAGGATTCTGTTAGTTACAGCGTCTGCACGGTAAATTTTCGGCGGCTTTCGGCGCAAGGCTCCCTGTAACAACAACCCGGTGGCCGGTGCCGTCGCTTCCGTATAAAAAACAGCCGCCGTCCTTCGTGCTCACGCCGCTCGTCCACCGCCATCACACACAGCAAGGATGGAGAGCGGGCGCGCCACGGCAATGGAGGCGCGGCGGCTGATGGACCTGGCGCGGGCGGTGCCCGAGACCCTCCTGCTCGTCGGCACCACGGAGAAGGTCTTCGCGAGCATCAAGCCGCCCGCGAGCTGCTCGGCGGGCACACGTGGAGCTACGACGACGCCGACGACCCCGACTCGCCGCTCTCCGGCAGCGCGGGAGGCGGCAGTCGCGGCGGCGACGACGGCGTGTCGCCGAACACCGCGGGCGGCGGCGGCCTCGCCGGCCTCCGGTGCCACCCCGGCCCCGACTTCTGCGCCGACCTCCTCGCCACCGCGTTCGCCCCCGACGGGTACCTCCCCGAGGCCTACTGCGAGATCACGCGCCTGGTCTCGCTCCACGGGGAGGCCGGCCGCGTCCTCGTCCTCTGCGCCGCGCGCCTCGGGATCCAACCAGGCGACGCGCACAATATCGGCGGCGACGAACCCGACGGCGGCGCGGCTCGCGTCGACCCCCAATCCAACGACGAGGCGCAAGCGCCCTGGAGGCGGTGGAAGGACCTCCGGGAGGCCGTCGTCCGCCACGCCCACGACGCGCTGCTGGCGCTGAGCGCCGCCGCGTCCGCCGTGGCCGCGGCCGAGGACTTCATGCGCTGGCGGTACGCCGGGTCCCCGCGCCGGAATGAGTGGTTGTCAGCGGTGAGGGAGCTCGTGCGAGACGCCAGGCGCAGCCTCGGCGAGGCCAGGGACTCCGTGAAACTGATGCGCGACGCTGTGGTGTGTGAGTACTTCGAGACCTGGATGATCCTGAATCGCGCGTAGCTTGGCTTCTGGAGGCGAATCGCTCATAGCCTAACTGCCTCTGTTCTTCCTGCTCGTGTGTTCTGCTTTCCGAGCTTACCCAACTTTGTTGCTGGTACAGAATTTTAGTTGGGATTTCGTTTGTTGCTGTGTGTGCAAATAACATGTGAATCATTGATTAGCCTTGGTGAAATTGGACTGATCAACATTTGTCACTAAGCTGATGAGATGGTTCAGTTAGCTGCATTGTGAGACAGTAGTAGTGTAAATAATCCCTCTCTCTGGTTTCAGAAATAATGCTTGATGGCTTGCATCTAGTACTGTTGTTTTCAGTAATAATGCAAGATGACATATGCATCAGGAAAATTGCTGGTAAAAGAATTTCCAGCCAACTGACATGTTCGGTTTTATCCTGTCAGTGTAGTACGATTCATGAATTGATTTTGATTGGACAAGTAGGCTCGTCAACTTCGTTGCATTTTTTACTGATGGTACATTGATCGATATTTCTGGATTACTGTCCATCGATTTGCTGCAAGCCTGCAACGAAGTTTCTGCCGTTTCTTGCTGTTCTAGTTTATCTGCAGGTAAAATGCACACTGGTCCGTATTTTTGCTATTTAATCCATAATCAAACCTCTCTTCTGCCTTGTTCTAATGATCGCATTGGTACAAGGATAATCCAAGGTAAATCCTTTTTGGCGCCCTGATTTGACAGAATAGGCCGGTGTTAGAGCAGGTCCAACGCTTTGGCTTGCAGCCGATTGCTGTCAGGAATCTGTGACGTGGAAGAAAGAGAAAGGGAGAAAGAGAGGCTGCTTGTCGCAGCAGCAGGCGACGAGCTCCAAGGCATTTGTTGTCAGAGTGATGGGGGAGAAGGCTCTGGTAAAGTGGACCTAAGAAAGATTTTTGCTTAGCGCTGGGTTGGACGGCAGAGACGCGTGCGTGGGCGCGTACTGAGCTGCATCGGCTCCACGCCGTCTTGCATTGGGCTTGCTCTTAGGAACTTAGGATGACACACGCATTGGCAGTGACCAATACAGTCCATTTTCTATGCTACAGAAATAGAAGCTCGATTTGGCAAATAATACTCCTTTGCATTGCTGCAACAATATGGGTGTGTTCGTGTTCGTTGCATGAGGTCTAAACTTTAAAGGGTTTTTGTAACGAATATTGTAATTACAAATAAAGTTTAATTACAAAACTAATTTCAGGACTCTGCTTGAATTCGCGAGACGAATCTAATAAGGATAATTAAGGTGTGATTAGAAGATAGTTACTGTAGCATCACTGTAGCAAAACATAGATTAATTAGGCTCATTAGATTCGTCTCGTGATTTAGAGGGGGGATCGTGACATAGGTTTTGTCATTAAATGAATAAAAATATTCTTAAATAGTAAGATTCTCTTTAATGTGACAGGTCTAAACTTTAGAGGAGGGTGCAACGAACGCGCCCTATGTGGCGCGCCGACACTGTGTTGACCCTGGAGGGTTGACATTCTGCAACTTTGTCAAAAGACAGTCGTGGCAGCCACGAGCCCATCTGCAGTCAACTGTATCAGCACCGAATCTCTCCACTCCTTGCCCTTGACTTGCTATATAAACTAAACTCTGAGCGTCTCGTCTCCATTCAAACAAACTTTATTCCACTGACTGTAGTTGTAATCTCCTGCTCCTACCGTATCGGTTCATCGAAGAGAGCTGAGAAGCATGGAATGCAGCAAGCAGCTGGGATTGGACACGGGAGAGAGGTCCAAGAAGAGGCTGCAACCATGGATCAAGGCCGCCGCGCACTTCTCCATCTGCTTCGCCGTCGGCGCCCTCGCCGCATTAGCGCCGCTCGTCACCACCGGCGCCCCGTCGGCTGCCACCATCCGCGCGTCGTTCCTTAGCTCGTGGAGCAACGCGCAGCGAGGAGCGGCGCCGGCTCCGCCTCCTCTCCCGGACACCGGGCTCCTGCTGATCGTCACCGTCACACGGCCGGACGGCGGCATGGAGCAGGACGCGTCGCTGGCGCGGCTCGCGCACACGCTGCGGCACGTCGCGCCGCCGCTGCTCTGGATCGTGGTCGGGGCGGAGAACCGCACGGCGACGGCGAGGGCGGTCCAGGTGCTGCGTGGCACCGGACTCATGTTCCGGCACCTCACGTACGACGCCAGGAACTTCACAGACGCCGGTGCTGGTGACGAGGCTGACCACCAGAGGAACGTGGCGCTGAGCCACATTGAGCGGCACCGGCTGAACGGGGTCGTCCACTTCGCCGACGCTTCCGGCGTCTATGACCTCCGGTTCTTTCAAGAACTCAGACGAACTCGGTGCGTATATTTCTTCCCCGTCTTGCAGATTTACAACCTTTTCCGCAGAAACTTATCCAGCAGATTAGACTAGTGGTATGAAGACGAAGCTCACATGCTAAAGATGCAGTATAATAACGTCCATTGTCCAATCTATGATCCAGAGGCTTGGCAGCATGGCCGGTAGCAGCAATCTCGCCAGCGGACCAAACGGTGACAATAGAGGGACCGACATGCAACTCATCACAAATCACAAGCTGGTACAGAGAGGATTCAAAAACTAATGCAACGCAGAGAACTCCCATGGCGGCGGCAGATAGCAGTGCAGGCAACAAGACCTCCAGCTCTGAACCTCCCGAAGTTAACATATCTGGATTTGGGTTCAGGAGCTCAATGCTGTGGGATTCAGAACGATCACCCATCAGGAGGAACTCATCAGCAAGCGCAACTCAGGTTTGTCACAAGAGGCGTCACTTAACAATCGCATTTACACTGGTTGAGACTTGAAACAAGAAGATGTCACCTGATGATTGGTTTTGGTGATTTCAGGACTTCACCCAGTTTATACAACAAATGACTACCACAAATGAAATCAAGCTCATGAGCTTCCAGTGTGACTGTTCGGAATCACAAATGATGCTATGGCACTTTGTAATGCCAAGATTTACTCAAATATTTGAAGAGCAGGCGACCCAACAAAAGTAAAATCTAACAGAGAGAGGATGATGACCTTGTGACATGAGACAGTTATCGAAGAAGCATGTAGCACTATATCCATTAAAATAGATTTCACGGATGACCATCATGTAAATAATCACTACATCACTACTGAACAAGGATGCACACTTGAGATTCAAAGTATTGAGTGTGAACATACGACCTACTCCAGAAAGGTCCAATGTCCTTTATCCAAAAATTTAGTGACATAACAAGGCTTTTGTCTTTTCTTCTAATGTTGAATCTGGAGGCACCAGACTATCATTTTGTTGGAAGAGCAGGTTCATGTTATCTAATCAAAAGGCCGACCCACTTCCTTTTGTTTTCCCCAGCATTACATCCTTTGCCTCGTTGATCTTTGAAGCAAGGTAATGACTTCCCCCTGCATCAGGGTGATTGGCAACCATGACCTTCTTATGTGCCTCTTTAACCTTCTCAGCATTGGCGCTTTCCCTGGCGGCATAAAAGAAAACAGAGGGGTTCAACAAAAGCAAAAAAATGTGAAATGTCCAATTACTCGAAATAATTTAATCACAAGTCATTGACACTTCCAAATAAGAATGATTGATCGGAAGTTTAAGGATACATCTCTATTCAAATCGTAAGAACAGTTTGTTTGTAAAGAGGGAAACAAAACAAAACAAAAAGTAGCTGCAAGGAGATTGAATATTTGCCAACAATCATTTTGTTAACAGCTATTTTTAACTGAAGTAGCAGTGTTGAAATACATTACAGGACACCGCAGCAGTCTCCCAAATATCAACAAAGTATGTTGACACCACAATAGACAACAGGTTGTGGTGGTGATGGAACGATGATGTGTCAACCTTGTCCAAGCATATCCAGTTATCGGCGGTGTCCTCAAGAGCTAAATAGACATGTCACGTGATTCTGTCTCTAAAATTTGTTGGCCAGCGTTCATGAGTATGCCATTACCCTAGATGTATTATTCTTATAGATCTTAAGAACCAGACCTTCACCCTGTAGATATATTTTCATCCCACATGCTACTTCAGCTGCAACTTTTATGTTCTATCACTCTGGGATTTTGTTCCTCTGGTCGAACTGAACTCTACTACTGACTGCTCCTAGAAAACCAGTGGATAACAGAGCCCTCTATTCTATAAGAATTCTAATTTCTAAATGATTGAATCTTGAATCTAAAATTGTAACTGTCTAAAGTGGCCATTGAAGACAGTGTATCCTGTGTTACCACCGGGTTATGTGTTACCGTGTTGCCAAACACAGTTACACCTTTAAATGTGCAACTAAAATTCTAATAAAAATATGAATGGATAGAGGATGCAGTCATCTACCATCGTGAAAAATTTGAGTTGCAACTAAAATTTATGCAAGGAGCAGCAAAAAAGAGAAATCAGCATCTGAATAGTAGTGGGTTGCGGGTCTGAGAAGAACAGTTGCAACCCGCCTTATTCATATACTGATTTCTCTTTTTTGTTGCATCTTGTACAAGTTTTCGTTGCACCTTAATTTTCGCATGATGGTAGAGGATGACGTAGCTTATCCATCTATATTTTTGTTGGAATTTTTCGAGCAATATAGATGTGCAAATTTGAAATGGTAACACGGTAACAACCTAAGGCCTCATAACACCTGATCTGTTCTTGGCCGTTGAAAACACTATTAGAATACTTTCCTATAAGAATTGTTCTATAATTGGAAGGGATAGAGTTCATCTGACTTGATTGCAATCTATTCATATGGAAAACAATGAAGTGCCATAAAAACATATATTTGACATATTTGTTATGGTACATTTGCAGCTATAACTCCTAAGTGTATTCTGGTAGTTCAATTTGCAGCATTAACTTTGTATTTTTAGTTACATATGGCCTATTAGTTATGACCACATGATGTCCGCGTGCAATCTCTGAATGGGTCAGATGGCGGGTAGCAAAGAGGTACAGATACCAAGAGGAATTTCCTAGCTGGTGTGTGTATGTTCCTTTTCTTTCATACACTAACATTCCTAACACAAGCGTCGGGTGCTATCAGCTTAACATATCTTATATGGCATGGAAGGAAGCAAGAAACAAATACGATAATGAGCAGTAGTAAATATATTATGCTTTTATTGCAATATGCACCTGACACCCAGGATTAAAGCAGCTTCTCTTCGAGTCATTGTAGGTTGAAAGCCACCTTCATAGAATTTGCGCATCCTTGGCACTACAGGCCTTGCCTTATAAGCATTCCAAGCTTGGATGCTATATCTGCCGGCCAGAGCAGCTGCTGCAACAGCAAGTCCTGCTATCAGTGGCGTAGCCTGTAGAAATGGATAGAAGTAAGAAGCAAGAACTGTAACATTGGAGTCCATCATATGAATCTTGGGCTTCTTTAGTACTTTCTTTATTGATGCATTAAAGCAAAATTGAACCATCGGATCGTCAAAACACCAGAAGCAAGATAAATAGAGATGAGACACATGAAAAAAAAGAGGCAACGGGAAACAGATTTGAGGTTACATAATAGCTCAACATAAAGGTTATAGGACTACTATTGCATTATATATGGTAAACATATCAAAGGAAGTTTGCATTTTAGTTAGGACATCAAGGAAAATGTACATGATCATAATCCCACTCTTAAATCACCACAACAGTAATCAGAGGACAGCTTGCCTTAGCCAAGGAATGAACAAAAGGAAATTCTGGAAATTTACTTGTGTAGTTCCAAAAGGGAGTGACAGATATTCTGTAATTAACATAGAGTGGATAATTAGACCCAAATTGCTCTACATAGGACTGGTTTGGACGACCAACACGTACGACCTGTGGAAAGCAAGCTCCTGCACCTGTTAGCTTGCGTCCTCTTGCACTGGTCGTACGGTATGTATAACACTTCTCGAATTAGACACTTGACCCAAAGAAATGTATATCGACGAATTTTGGTCACTCTATTTCGATGCTAATTGGGTTAATAAACCTGCACAGCGCATGCCATTACAATGATTCTTGATTCAAGCATCTCAAAAAAGGGGAGGAAACACATCTTGACTCAAGCACTCAGCAAACTTTATCAAAACAGCTACCAATTTTTTTACTGTTGAGATCGTTCCCCTACCAAACATCCAGCACTCTTCAATCCTCTAACTATGGAGAACCAAGTTTTGATCTTCCTACTCCTAGGGCCTCAAATACTAGATGAAGTTTCCACCTTGCTACTCTTCAGGATGACCACTACACTCCTCCCACAAAAATTTCACCCAACTTTGACATATGCAACCATAAACGCCCCGCAAAAGAGAGAATTTGAGTGCTTACCATCTCCAACCACCAGCTGGTACGGCGAAATGAGCTGAGAGGAAGAGGAGACGAGCCGCAAGGAGATACAAAGTGCCGGTAGCGTCGCCCGAGCTAGCTTCCGGGGATCGCCGGGAGGAGCTCGGCGCCGCGTCGGCGGTGAGAGCGAAGGCGGCGGAGGCTGAAACTTCTGGTCGCAGCAGAGGGAGGAACCCTACCTGGGCCGGGCCTCTTTCATCCTACGCCGAACATTGGTAAAGTATATGGTGGATGAGGGCTATGGTTAAGTTTTGATAGAATAGTATTTGATCGTGCAACGGCTCAGATTCGCGCAGGTGGAGAATGGATGGCTGAGAAGCTACCACGTGTCGTTCTCTGATTGGGACGGGTGGGAGGTGGGAGAAAAGAAACGGATTTTAAATTTTAAACGCATTTTTCTCCTAAACCGTAAGTCCGTTTTCGAATCCATTTGAACCTACGTGTTTGTTGTAATTAATTCTACAAAATGAGATCTAATATGAATATTTTTTGAATTTTTTAAAATTCGAAATTTTTGTCAACATTTTTGAATGTACTATGTCAATATTTTTTTTGCACTATGTCAACATTTTGTTTGCACTATGTCAACATTTTTTCAAAAAATGTTGATTTTATTTTAAAAATGTTGAAATAGAACTAAAAAAATGTTGATTCTTCTATTTTAAAATGTTGACACTCGAACTTAGGCTGGGCTGCTTAAATTTAATAGGCTATTGAGCCGATCTGTCAAATGTAAACCGTAGGACACCCTGCATACAGGCAGTCCCTAAAGTCTATAGCCTACATAACAAGCGTAGATCTATAGTTTACGTAAAGGCAGCAAGTAAACAGACACATGTCAACCGCTTTCAAAACAAGAACACGCTTTTCGGAACAAGTTCCCGTGAGTCCGTGACAGCCTGCCTGACAGGTCTCCTCGGCCGTCCTCGTCCTCGCGCCGCTCGCTTCACGGCGAAGGAAGAAGAAGCCATCTCGATCCCTCTTCTCGCTACAGTGAAGAGAGGCGAAGAGGAGGCGACTCAGCGCAGCGTTCTCCCGCCGGCGAGGGCGCCGTTCCCCTCCCCCTCCGGTGGCCTTCTGGGCCTCGGAGGAGAGGGCGAACGGCGGCTCTCCGCCCGGCGGTGTAGATTAGGTCTCCGGTGTTGGAGTTTGTGTCCCGGCGGCGTTCGTGTGGTGGACGCGGCGCTGCCACCGTGGAATAATGTCCTCCTGGCCTTCGTCCACCTCGCCGTCACGTGCTCCGGTGGCGGCGGCGGGCCTGTGGGGTCGGGGTCCGTCGGATTTGAAGACCTAGTTGGAGCTTCAGATCTGGAAGATCCCTGTACAGGAGTTGGCCGCCGTTTGGCGACGGCGGTGGTCCAGGTTCGTCCTTTTCTCAAGGGTGCGGTGGCTGTGGGTAAAGTGGTTGTTGGTTGGTGGCTGGATCTCGCTCGGCTTCTCCTCGGCGATGACGGTCGTCGACGGCGGGTGCGGATCCAGGGACTGGTGGTGCTGGGGCGCGGCCCCGGTCGTTGCGGTACCGCCGATGGCTTCTTCTACTACGACTCTGACAAAAGCCTGTGGGCGATAGGGCTCCTCCAGTCCGTGGCCTTCTTCCTCCATGGCGGCGACGGCCGGTGGCGACGAGGAAGAAGATTAGGGATTCATGAAGGATCTAAGGACCTCAACGTGTTTTTCTCTTTGTCTAGGGTCCTTTGTGAAGTTTGGCTGTATCAGTCTCTGTATCCTTTCGTACGTGTCTGTACGTGTACGAGTATGTACGTTTCCTTATCTCAGTAATACAGATACGTATTATCAAAAAAAAAAAAAAAAGAAGAAGCCATCGTCTCCAACTTGTCTTGACGCATCACGCGCTTCCTCCCCCTTATTTTTAGGTCACGCGCCTCCTCGTCCTCCTCCCCAGCTCCGTCTCCTTCCCCATCCTCTCGCCGACCTCGCTTTGGCCTTTTGGCATCTTCCTCCGCCCCCACATCTCCCACCCTGTCCCCGCCTCTCGCCATGGGCGCCGCCCCCAACCACGAGGAGGAGTCCAGCCCCCTCCTCCGCCCGGACGCCGCGGGCGAGAAGCTCCCGCCGGCTCCGGCTCCGGCTCCGGCTCCGGAGGCCGCCAAGTACTGCGCTGACGGGGTCCCCGTCGTGATGGGCGAGCCGGTTGCGTCCCGCACCGTTGCCGGCGTCCCGCGGGAGAGCTGGGACTCGGGGATCCTTTCCTGCCTCGGCCGCAACGACGAGTTCTGCAGCAGCGACCTCGAAGTGTGTACGTGCCCCTCCTCTACCGCAGATCTTCTTCGTTCTTATATTGCTCTTAATCTTATAAAGATGTGCGTGGTTTCGTGTTTGAAAATCTCGCGGAGGATTAGTTGCGCTTGTATTACTTCAACGGAGCTCGATTTTAGCGAAATGGTTAGATTAATTAAGATTTTTGGGTAATTGCGGCAATGAGGGGCCTATTTCACGCGCGTTTGTTACAACATCTGTTGACTTATTAGCTGAATTTCGGGCATAATTTTGTACAAATGAACACAACTTTGTCAACTTAGGATGTACGGGAACGTTTTGATCAAATTGAGATGCTATGAGCTACTGCCAAATTGTAGTGCCTCGGTTATAGATGGGAAGTATTGGAATCATGGCACTACAAATCTTTAAAATTATGAATTTGGATACATATCTATTTCATGATATACAGCTCAACAGCGGGACACCCTTTCTTGTTAAAATGGTCTCTCCTAGCTGTTGAATCCTGCAAAGGTGCTATGAGTACTAGACTGTACGATTCATTTCAGGATCGAGTAGGTTTTCCCTGACTTTGATGCACTTTGCATAATTTTTTAGGCACCTGCAAATAACTTCTCCCTACCTCAAATTTAGTCTTCTTAGAATGGCACTTCCAAATTGCGCTAGAGTGCTAGTCGAATTTCACTTCCTAGTTCTAACTTGACTTGTGCAAGTAAGGGGTGAGCTCACGTTTCTATTGACATTGCTGTCCTGATTCAATCAAGGGGCAAGATAACTTTTCTCTTGAAAGTGCTGTCCTAACCAGCAAGAACAATTGAATTACGTTGATTGTTTGTGACTGTTTTTTTTTCAATCCATGTCAAAGCAATGAAATTTCACCCTTTCAATTGCTTAACGTTGGTGCACATTAGTCAAGTTTGTATGCAGACTATATCCTGAAAGGCTGCCGACTAAAAATCGTCACACTTTCAGATTTACATATCGTATCTTATTGAAGATTGTGATCTGAATGAATTGTATTGATCACAAGTGTGCCACTGTGCCTATACATGTACAAACGGCATGTAGTGCTTATAACTAACTCTCTAAACACACATAAACTAAGCCACATTGGCCACAGGAGTAGGTAGAAGGGGGTGACATGGTCAGTGGCAGCATTATCGTCAACATTTGCTGTGGATTAATGACTTCTAACTTGTTCAGGAAGTTATCAGTTGAACCTTATGCTTCACAAAAATGACAACCTGTGAAATGCATAGTGTGGGTAGTATCTCCTTCGATATTTTTCACGGAGGAGCTTTTAGTCACATTTCCTTAGTTACTTTGGAACTTTAACCAAGAAGTACTAACTTAATTGTATTTGGATGATGTCAGGTCTTCTTGGAAGCATAGCGCCATGTGTGCTGTATGGTAGCAATGTTGAAAGGCTCGCGGCAGGACAAGGCACTTTTGTTAACAGCTGTTTGCCTTACACTGGTCTATATATGCTGGGGAACTCTCTCTTTGGGTGGAACTGCCTAGCCCCATGGTTCTCTCATCCCACTCGTACGGCTATTCGTCGACGTTATAATCTTGAGGCAAGTTCTTCTGGTTGCCTGTGTTGCTTTTGTACAATTTTCCCATTCATTAGTGTGTCAAGTATCAAAATATACTTTCTACGTATACTGAGACTTGCATTGTATACAATGGTGTTTTGGTTCTGTGTTAGTATGATTTTTCAGCTCATCAATGTTTAGGACTTCGTACCTTTTTCTAATTATATTTCAAGCGCTATGCTTACATGGTTCTTTGAATGCTTGTCTGTTCAGGGTAGCTTTGAGGCTTTCACCAGGCAATGTGGGTGCTGCCATGGTCTCGTTGAGGATGAGGAGAGGCGTGAGCACCTTGAGGTGGCCTGCGACCTTGCAACTCACTACCTCTGTCACCCTTGCGCCCTCTGCCAGGAGGGACGCGAGCTGCGCCGCAGGGTTCCCCACCCAGGCTTCAACAATGGGCGCTCTGTCTTCGTCATGATGCCACCCGTGGAGCAGACCATGGGACGTGGCATGTGAGCTGTTCCTGCTTAGCAGAGCTCCTGCATTAGCCTTGCTGGATTCTTCGATGTGTTGCAGTGTCTGTGTGCTGGGTGTGCTGCATTGCCCTTCATTTTCTTGTTCAACAGTAAATATGAGATTTGTGATACGAGACCATGTTGGAACTGTGGTGTATATGTGTTATCTACCCTTATGTGTTTGTTGTTTGCAATCCTCTTGGACTTGGCAGTGACAGTGATTTGGTGCATCCTTGCCTCTGTTGCTAACTTGTTATGCCATGGAGACATACATCCCAACACCTGCATTGTAAATGTTCGAATTTGCTAGTAGCAACACTAGGATTTGTGAATGCTTCAATTTTATAAATGGAGGATAGTTTAGTTCATTTACTGTGTACTCTTTTTTCTTGCGGTAGCATTTGCTATATAACTTTTTGAGTGCCGATTTTTGTTGGTAAATTGTTTTCACTTCTAGGAAACATATACATTACTTTTCTTTTTGTGAAAACATATACTCCCTCTGTTTTTTTAATATATGATGCCATTGACTTTTTATTACTTTGACCATTCATCTTATCTATAAATAGTTGTCTAAATAGCTAAGTGTATAAGTTAATCTTAAAATGCTTTAGGTGATGAATCCACTGATATTCATTTCATATTTAAAAAGTAATTATTTAAATTTATATTGTTAGTTAAAGTTAACAAAAAATCAACGATGTCATATAATTTAAAACGAAAGGAGTACATTAATTTCAGATTCTGAAAGTGGCATGATTGGATCCAAGAATCACAAAGCTATGCATAAGAGAAAAGTCTAATTTGCCTCCTAACTATTGGGGGTAGCGCAATTTTCACCTTCAACTATAAAACCGGGTATCCACAGTCCCTCAATTGTATGGGTGGGTGTAAATCGACTCCTCGGGCGGTTTGAGAGCGGTTTTGTCCTACGTGACACAGTGGGTCCCACATGTTAGGTGCCACGTCACTTTTTCTTTTCTTTTTCTTTTTTTTCTCTCATCTTCTCTTTCTACCGCCCTCTCCCTCGCCGCCCGGTCCTCTTTCTACCGCCCCTCTTCCTCCGTCGCCCTCTCCCTCGCCGCTCAGCCCTCTCACTGCGGCGCCAGCTTCCTCACCAGAGCCGACCAAGGGGCACGGCTCCGGCCTCCGTCCCCATCGCTGCCACCAACAAAGAAGAGTCCCACAAGTGCCGGCACAAGGAGAAAATCGGCTGCGAGGGCAAAGGCCGCCGCACGAGCTCGACGGCTGCGAGTGGCATGCCGTGCGGTGGCCGATTGCTCAGGCGAGGAGAGGAAGCCGGAGACGAAGGGGAGCGCGAGGAGCACGGAGGGTGAAGAAAAGATGCATACCGGGGATACAGCGAGGACGCGACGGCGCGATGGCCGGCGAAGCGCGCTGGCTAGCAGAGCGCTGGCGGAGTCCGCGGGGACGAGGAGGCCCGGTGAGGGTAGGATGCGGAGGACGACGAGCCAGAGGAGGAGGAAGAGCGTGATGACGAGCGCGGGGGGGAGGAGGGCAGGCAGCGCCGGGAACGGGTGGTGCGGAGGAGGAGCACGGCGGCGGAGGGGAGTGGGGGCAGCGCGAGCGCGTGGGCTAGCGAGGGGAGTGCGCGCGGCGGGCTCGAGGAGGAAGAGCGCGTGCAGCACGAGCAGGCGGAGCAAAGCGGCGGCGTACGGAGAGGAGGGGCCGCCACCCCGTGAAGCCTTGGACGGGTTGGGGAGAGGCGTGGATGGGAAGCGGAAGGAAGGATGTGCGGAGAGCCACGGCGGCACGGCTAGCCGGAGGTGCGGCACGTGGCGGCCGGCCATCGACAGCAGCGGCGGATCCGGGCTGGAGGTGCGGGGTGGTGGTGGTAGGGCGACGACGGTGGACTCGTCGGATGCGTGGCGTGGACTGTGGAGTGCGCATCAGAGGCTCGTGGTCGGCGATTGGCTGGTGGTTGGAAGTCGGCGCGCGGGGAGAGGACCGGGTGGCGAGGAAAGGGGTAGTAGAAATAGAAGATGAGAGAAAAAAAAGAAAAAGTGACGTGACTCCTGACATGTGAGACCCACTGTGCCACGTAGGACAAAACCGCTCTCAAAACCGCCCGAGGAGTCGATTTGCACCCACCCATAGAATTGAAGGACTGTGGATACCTGGTTTTATAGTTGGGAAGCCACTAATGGGCTACCGGTAGCTAGATAGCTTGATCTAGCTACCATACGTTGTATCTGGAATCAACACCCACCGGCGACTCACCCAACGAATCCTTCCCGACGAACGACAAATCGTTCTTCCCTGGTAAACTAACCAGCCACCGCCTCCGCTCTTTTTCGGGGAGCTACCGCCGTGCCACCCCGGGCGCTCCTCCTACGCGGCCAATGAGCAGCAGCCGTGCTGCCCACCTCCTCCGCGTCGCCCAGGTCTGCGCATCCCTGGCGAGCCGCCTCCCCGTCTAGTGCTCTGCCTCCGTCCTTTCCTGGCGAGCTGCCGCAGCGTCGCCTAGGTCGGGCGCTCCGCCTCCACGCTCCCACTGATAGCTACATCCAGCGACGTAGCTACTGGTAGTCAAGTAGACTTTTCCTTATAGTTGAGGATGAAAATTGCGCTACCCTCAATAGTTGAGGGAGGCAAATATAACTTTTCTCTATGCATAATGCAACGAACTTATATGGGCCTACTGGATCGCATATCCCCCGAACTGCCCGAATTAGACAAACAGGCCTAATTAGATCTCATACACCATCCGCGACCCAGATATATCGGCGGTGCTACTTCCCCGTTTTGCTGGCCCGCTTGACTCGTCACCAAGAACTCGAAGCAGCCGACGGAGAGACACAGGAGAAATACTCGGTAGACGCCGCCGTCGAGCTCCGCCGCCGGAGCTAAGAGATGGCCGACGGCAGCGCCTCCGCCTCGCCGTCCTCCGCTTCTCCGAGTCAGCACCACCACCGCGATGCCATCAAGTCCTCAGGTGCACCCTCGCGCTTCCCTCATCTTCACTTTCGCTGGCGTGGCTTTGTCATTCCGTCGAACACTCGTCGCGCACGGCGGTGGCACGAGTCCCAACTGCCCCAGTAAGCGCGCGAGGCCTTTAATTTTATCTTATTTGAGAAGAACCTTGTCTCCACCAAGTTTCGAGTCGCGCCCGTGCGGATTAGTACCGGAACTTCATGCCTGTTGCCTGCTGAGTTAGGCAGTATGGAACCAATTGAGGAGCTATTCTATAGTGTATGAAGCCTAGCGAATCCACATGACCCACAATTTATGTATCTGAAACTTATGCTGTGGCTAGTGGCTACCTCCTGTTGGCTAACTTGAACTGTGCTTATGCGTGTGATAGATAAGCTGCTTACTTGCTTAGTTCCTTGTAAGACTTGAACTATTACTACTATTTTTAAGGGTGAGTTTCAGCTCCGTTCAGCGATATGTCTCTTACCTATTAATATTGCTGTGGCGGTTTTGATTTATGCTCAAATTAAAACTGCAATTTTAATGAGATTAATCAAACCAAGGTATTGATTTCTCGACGTCAAGCAAAAGCATGCTGCCATATGTGGGTTATCTCCCCCCTCAAAAAAAAAAAATGTGGGTTATCTATGTGCCATCCTCATCTAGTCATTTGTGACAGAAATATGGAGTATGGATTACATCTTACATTAGAATAAAACATATGGCGGTGTATCCTACTTATAGTGGACCTTGCTGCTAGTCAGCAGTCATTATAGCCTCTGCCTCTCGTCCCTTAATTGGTTGGATGCGTGGTTGCAGTGCACAATTCAGCAGCTAGCCGGAGGCGGGAACAGGCTGTTGCAATAGGGAAGGAAAGAAGGGAAGCCCTGATGCGTGCAAAGCGTGTATGTCGAGTTCCTCTTTCTGGCAGTGACAATGCTGCAGTGGAAGAGGGTGATATGGTTATTGATGAGGAGAAATCAGATCTTGAGGCACGAACGGCACAAGTTGTTGAAGACTTGAAATCTGCTTTGTCAAGCCAGTATGTGCCCTCTGTTGACATTTCCTTTTTTGTTATTGATTTAAAATATAGCCCCTCGTTCTAGGTGCATTCTTTAATAGTCCGAATATAATAGAATACTCTCATTATGGCAATCTAATAAGAGCCACTGCCTTCACTATTTTTCCTGTTTGTTTGAGATCTCTTCCTGTATTCCACTACAGGATATCAAAGTTACATATAAATGTTTGGTTATAGTGCATGGGAAGAAGAATTTGTATAATCACTTAAAACATCCCATTCTATTGGAATCCAAAACCCTTCTGCCATTTTTTGACTTGCAGACATAAACCTAAGGGCTCCATATTTTTCGGGCATTCTTCTTTTATTTACTTGACACTTAGGAACTTCCACTTGGAATTTAGACATTTAGGTCACAAGGGCTAAAGCGCTTGGTTGGGACACTTTTAAAAATTATAACCCTAAGAGTATGAAAACACTTATTAAGTACTTACATACTGAAGTGCATTTGCTTCTGTTTGCTCTTAGGGGAAAAGGGGCTCAGAAGAAGAAGACGGAGGTGCTTCGTGCTTTGAGACGTTTGTTGTCACAATCCGAAGTACCTCCAGTTGAAGCAGCAATTAAAGCTGGAGCGGTTCCTCTTTTAGTGCAATATCTATCCTTTGGATCATCAGATGAACAGGTTGTGCACATTCCACATATTGCTCCATAGTTCTAATAGCACAATAAAACGGGCAAAATTCTTGTATTGCTACTATATAAAACCTAAACCCTCTGATATGCCACTTTCAGTGACTCTGGTAACTGAATAAAGCTTTCCATTTTGCCTTATAAAAAGGTGTAGTCTGTTTATAGTTGTAAAGTCAGATGTTCACATTGTATATTAAGATACTCATTTGATTGTTTCTCTTATAAAGATCATATGCTTTTACTGCAGTTGCTAGAAGCAGCTTGGTGCCTTACAAATATAGCAGCGGGGGAACCAGAAGACACTAAGTCCTTACTGCCTGCTCTACCGTTGCTCATTGCCCACCTTGGTGGTTAGTTATCTCTTTTGCTGGTTACATGTAATATTGTTCATTTTCCTTTCCATACAATGTTATTTATCTCTAGTCCTTGACAATGTAAATTTATCAAGAACAATGAAATTTTAATTTACTTATGTTGGTTAGAAAAGAGCTCCACACTTGTGGCCGAACAATGTGCATGGGCCATTGGAAATGTTGCTGGTGAGGGAGGAGAGCTCAGAAACAAATTGCTTGCTCAAGGAGCGTTGTTGCCTCTTGCCCGTTTAATGCTGTCGAACAAGGGTTCTACAGCAAGAACTGCTGCTTGGGCTTTGTCAAATCTCATCAAGGTTATTTCGGTTCATTCCCTTGATCTTTTATATGTGTTTAATCTTTTTGTGTCACAGATTTCCTTTTACCAAGTTCCTATTTTTTGGAATAAAGATGTTGTAAGCATTAGCTTGAAGTTAATATAAGCTTAAGATCCTACTGTAGTTTTTTTTTTTTTTGAGTCATGGTTTCCCTTGACAAGAGTACTAGCCATATCTGTATTAAAAAATGAGAAGCTTAAGACTCTCTCAGAAGCATGTGGTCTGTGGGAGCTAAATCCCTCCTGGTGGAGGATTTCCAGGTCCCAAAACTAACCACCTTACATCTCTTGACCAGGATCTGTCATGCTAGCTTGTTTTGTGATTTTATATTTTATTCAGAATAATTGAAGTAATGCTGTCTGAAGGTTTTGTGACATCAAAAGTTAAGAAAATACAAAGAAACGGAAGCAAATATGATATTCATAGTCCTGGAGTTGTCCAAAATCAAGATAACGAACCCTGCCAAACGGGTCTTAATTGCATGCCGTATATAAATGTAGCTATTGTCCTACTGGCCAATAATCAATTTTACTGAAATTTGTGTTCCTCTTATAACCCAGGGGCCTGATCCAAAGGCTGCAAATGAGCTGATCAGTGTTGACGGTGTGCTAAACTCAATCATACGGAACCTGGAGAAGGAGTATGTGTCTCCTTAAGATCATTTTTCATGTTGTATTGCTTCTCTATGAACAGAACTGGTTGTTTGTTGCTTGTTCTTACACTTACAGAACTTTGGCTCATGATCTGTATCTTCCCTTCAATTATATTCATACGTTCGGTACTTGCTCAAGCTTTTGTTACTTTCTGTAGTATAGGAATTGTGTACCATGTTGTATATGTTGGCCATCTTTTCTGTTGGCACTTGGCACAATGTTTTCTATGCAGTTGGTTTAATATAGGTCGTTGCATCATGTTCCAGCTATTTTGAAATGTATAAATGGCATGGTTGAACACCAAGTTACTAAAATATATAAGTTTGCTGTGCTTGCTTTGCCCATTACTGCTATTACTGAGTTGACTTTGGATACTTCAGGGACGAAGAGTTAGCAACTGAGGTGGCATGGGTGGTGGTTTATCTCTCAGCACTTTCAGAAAAAGCTATCAGCTCAATAGTTAGAAGTTCGGTGCCACAGTTGTTGATTGGACGCCTCCTAGCATCTGAGAACCTGCAGTTGCTTATTCCGGTATCATCTACTTTTCTCCATCACATATTGTTCCTGAATGGCGCACCTATTTTTCGGACGCTAGCAAATCGATCCATGTTCAAAATAAGGGCATCTTTTTGTTAGTATGCTGGTTGAACATGCCGACAGAGAGTTGCAGACAGTGTTGGTGTATATTGTATGGCTGTGGACATCCTTTTCTTCTAACGTGTAGTATATTGTATCCAGTAATGTGATTTCACTACATGACACATTGACGCTTCTGCCTCATATCAGGTACTTCGTGGTTTAGGAAATCTTGTAGCCGGTGATGGATACATGGTTGATTCAGTCTTAGTTGTTGGAAATAGCATCACAGGTAGCTTATAATCCCTTTCAGCTAATTGTATAAGAGCACCATATTTCGTTTGCAGTAATGTTTATCATCAGTTAAAATTTGTGATAGTTTCGAATGTGTGCATTAGTTTTCCATGTATTAACTGAATGTTGTTCTCAGATCAAGCCTTGTCAAGTCTCATTAAGTGTTTGAAGAGTGAAAATAGGGTTCTCAAAAAGGTCTGCTTTCTATTGCTGGTTAGATGTACCTTCGTCTTTTGGAACATATATATGATTGTTTGATTTATCTAATTAAAATTTTGGGCTGCTTATACAGGAGGCTTCATGGGCCATGTCAAATATAGCAGCAGGCAGTTTCGAGCACAAGAAATTGATTTTTGCTAGCGAGGCACCGCCTGTGCTGATACATCTTCTCACAACTGCACAATTTGACATTCGTAGGGAAGCAGCATACACCCTGGGCAATCTATGTGTTGTTCCGGCAGGAAATGCTGTTCCTCCAAACATAATTGTGGAACATTTAGTTGCTATCGTAAATAGTGGAGCTCTTCCAGGGTTTATACATTTGGTCAGATCTGCTGATATAGAGAGTGCAAGAATTGGGCTTCAGTTCCTGGAACTGGTGAGAAAATCTGAAATCTTAAAATCCTTTCACTTTAGCTTTCAGCAACTTGCACACAAATTTACCTTCAACCATATATATTTTGCAGGTGATGAGGGGATACCCCAATGGACAAGGTCCAAAGCTTGTGGAGAGAGAGGACGGCATCGAAGCTATGGAGAGATTTCAGTTCCATGAGAACGAGGTGATGAGGAATATGGCCAATGGGCTGGTCGACAAATATTTCGGCGAAGACTATGGCCTTGAATGAGATTATGGGAACTTAAAGCTGTTCATGGTTTCAAAATAGAAATGCATTTTTGCATTTCTCGAACAGAATGGTGCTCAAATTAGGACGGTTGCCATGTAATTTAGCCCTTGATACAGAAGAACATGTAAGTGTGAAATGAGTGTGAGCTATGGATAGTTCCGAGTAATCTGTCGATAAACTTTGACATGTTGTACCATATACAGGCACTGAATAAAATAGCGCTGTTGTTTGCCTCTTTCCCTTGTCTTGCAGGCATTTGGAACAAATTGTTGCATATAGCGAGCCGTTGTATCGCAGTTGTAACTATCAACTGACAATCGCCTTAACAATTTCTGTAAGATTTCTGAAAGACATATAACCAGGGTTACTATATCAGAGCAATTACTATCTTCCTAGTACAAAATTTATCTCAAGCCTTATGCTGACATAAAACAAAGCTAATCACACGCTAATTGGCAGTGGCACTCGTCTTGCTCTTCTCCCTCGCGCGCATTTCGTCGAGCACGTCCCTGGCCGGCGGCGAGATCCTTGTCTCCCACTCGGCGAAGTCCGCCTCCACCTCCGCCGCCTCCTCGTCGAGCCCCAGCCGCCTCATCCCTCTCGCCATCACCCTGTACACGTACTCGTCTACCTCGAGGCCTCCCGCCCTGACCGCCGCCTCGTACACCCTCCACGCGGCGCGGCCCCTGCCCTTGGCCACCAGCGCGCGCACCAGCCGGGTCAGCTTGTACACGTCCTCCTCCCCCTCCACGAACCCGCCGGCCCGCGCCTTCTCCTCCAGGAACGCCTCCACGAGCTCGTCCACGGCGGCGCCGGCTTCGTCGTCGGAGGCCGGCGCGGAGGAGACGAAGGTGGCGTAGAGCGCCGGGTCGGGGCGGTACCAGGGCTCGGCGCGCGCGACGTGGAGCGCGGCGAGCGCGAGGGACCAGTGGCCCTGCCGCTGGAGCTCCGCCATGGCCGCGACGAGGTCGGCTTTGAGGAGGCGGCCCAGCGCGGATGCCGCGGCCGCGGAGGCCGCCGCCGGGGAGCGGTCCGCGGAGGTGAGGCGCTTCAGGGACTGGATAGCGAGGATGGCCTCCGTCGAGAGGGAGCGGCCGCGCTGGAGCGGGCCCCGGTTGTCGCGTGGGCCGCAGGTGATGACGGTGCGCCCGGGCCGCGCGTTGGCCCCGAGCTTCGGGCGTCCGCTCGGAGTGACGCGCGGGACGAAGAGGAGAGACGCCATGGAGGAGTGGAGGGCGGAAGAAAGGCTGCCGCGCGCCGGGGTTAAAGCTTCTGATACGGATATGTCGACGGGTCGCAAGCCGTCTGATCTGTCTCAATATTCGCAATACGTGATCCACTGATCTACTGAGCTGCTGAGTTGACTCCACGGGATGCGGGCCGCACGATCCAGCTACTAGCAGTGGAAAGGTCAAGTGGCCACCTGGCCAGTCCATGCCTTGCACGCTTCCCCAATTCCGCAACTCCCGATTGCCCAAATCCATTCCATTCCATTGGCTGTCTCACTCCACACTGGAATCTCCGTGCTCTGCTCCAATCACTGCACCCCACCGACTCCTTCGGTCGCGCCAATGGCAGCCGCCGTGCTCCTGGCCGCCGTCATGGCGCTCTCCTGCTTCGCCTCGGCCGCCAACGCCGAAGCCACCGCGGCGGCGGAGGCGGACCGCATCGCCAGCCTGCCGGGCCAGCCGGCGGTCAACTTCAGCATGTACTCCGGCTACGTCACCGTCGACGCGGCCGCGGGGCGCGCGCTCTTCTACTGGCTCATCGAGGCAGCCAGCGTGCCCGCGGAGTCCGCGCCGCTCGTGCTCTGGCTCAACGGCGGGCCCGGCTGCTCCTCCGTCGGCTACGGCGCGTCCGAGGAGCTCGGGGCCTTCCGGATCAACGCCGACGGCAGGACGCTCTCCTTGAACCCCTACCCCTGGAACAAAGGTACGATTTTGGTCATTTTTCTTCTGTGCACGCTCACCTCGTGTGCTCACGAAAGGTGTTTGACTTGTTTGACACGGGGATGGATTGGTTTGCTGTTGCAGTGGCGAACATGCTGTTCCTGGACGCGCCGGCCGGCGTCGGGTACTCCTACTCGAACACCACGGCCGATCTGTTCACTGCCGGTGACAACAAGACAGGTGAATTGTGGGAGTATTTTAGCCACTTGCCTGATGCTACTAGTACATACAACATACATACTTGGGTTGCTGTTTTTGCTCTGACGGATGCCTCCTGCCGTTAATGCTCGAGCAGCTCATGATTCATACAATTTCTTGGTGAATTGGTTGGAGCGATTTCCTCAGTACAAGTATCGCGAATTCTACATTGCTGGAGAGAGCTATGGAGGTGAAGTGCTGTCAAAATTGATTGATTAATTCTAATCCTGAGATTCTGCAATCAGCATCACCCCCCTTTATGCTTCAGCCTAACTTTACGCTTGTTGCATTGACTGCTTTTTAGGTCACTATGTCCCTCAGCTGTCTCAGGTAGTCTACCTGAACAACAAAGGCATTGAGAAGCCTATCCTAAATTTCAAAGGCTTTATGGTCAGAACTTCTTGACTCTTGAGCGTGCATTTTTCAACGATTCTTAATTAATCTGGACATTTTCTGGTCAGAAATAATCGACTGTTCTGTCACTGCTGTAGGTAGGTAATGCGGTAATTGATGATTACCATGACTATGTTGGCACATTTGAGTACTGGTGGACGCATGGGCTTATCTCCGATGAAACCTATCAGAAATTGCGGTTGACCTGTGAGTTTGGATCTTCTGAGCACCCATCGAAGGACTGCGACAAGATTTATTCGACTGCTGAGGCTGAGCAAGGGTTGATTGACGCATACAGCATCTATACGCCTACCTGCAAGAAGACTTCATTTCGTAGGCGCAGGCTGATAAAGGGAAAAACGGTATGTTCACTTTGCTGTTGAAACCTGACATTATGCTCTTTTCTGACGGTGGTACTGTGTATTGGATTTTCCCTTGGTTCTTTTGATCACTATGCAACTCTTTACTATATTATTCTCGCACTTATAAATGTGCAACATCATAAAAAGCATAACAGTTCTTGTGCCTCTTTTTTATTGACACAATATTCAAATTCAGCTTTGGTTGCCTAGAGGATATGATCCCTGCACTGAACTGTACTCAACAAAGTACTACAACTCACCTGAGGTGCAGAAAGCATTACATGCCAATGTCACTGGAATACCATATGCCTGGACAGGCTGCAGGTGTGTTCTACAGGTTTCATCATGTTTTGGTCACAACAATTATCTCACTACCTTTTACCATTAAATTGCTTGTTCACGATAATTGTCTCTAAACATGACTAAATTTTTGTAGTGATCCCTTGTTTGAGAATTGGAAAGATTCACCAAGGTCCATGCTTCCTATTTACCGTGAACTTATTGCGGCAGGCATAAGGATATGGGTCTTCAGGTACCTTGAATTTCTGTTGATAACATGATTTGCACTGAATCCTAAATCTGATAGTGGCACATCACTGATGCAAATATTTGAGTCATGGTAACATAACATGTGTGGTACAGCAACTACTTGGTAAATCAGTGTGGATTTTAACTTGTTACGTTGAACAATTTGGCAGTGGTGATGCTGATTCTGTTGTCCCCCTCACTGCAACAAGATATTCCATTGATGCGCTCTATCTACCAACTCTCACAAACTGGTATCCTTGGTATGACGAAGAAGAGGTTAGTCAAACTACTACAGTGACACTCGTAGTTTAGTTTCATTACCTTCACTTTTTTCCAAAGCCACAATCATCATGTCCTAATAGTGTCTCGATTTTTCTTAGGTCGCTGGATGGTGTCAAGTCTATAAGGGTTTAACATTGGTGACAATCAGAGGGGCAGGCCATGAGGTTCCTCTTCATCGTCCACGGCAAGGCCTGAAGCTCTTCGAGCATTTCCTGCAAGATAAGCCCATGCCCAAGCCTGTGGATAGCATTCAATCATTTTAGAATTTCTTTCTTGCTATAACGTTGAAGACCATAGACCATGCAAGTCAAATTGGTGTACAATTCTGTAGTCCTTGCCACATTTTTCTGATGAACAGATATCGCCCGGTTCAATAGGTGTCGGTCAGTTCTTCATTATTTTGATGATCTGTACCACTATGGCAGTTTAAGAGATCATCAGGACCAAATGCCCATTTAAGCTAATTGGCGCTTTGCTTTTGGGGTCTCATGTATACTGCAACCAGTCAGATGGCAATGAAACTTGAAGTTTTGTGAACACGCTTGCTTCTGAAAACTCAAAAAACCAATGTTCATATAGTATGTGTAAAGTAATATGTCGCATATCATTCTTGATTCAGTTGACAACCATACCTGTGCAACCTGTATGGTTTTAGAAACAACATCAACAACAAAAAAAAAGCAGTAATATGAACAAGTTGGGAGGCACACTGGTTTTTCATAGCACAATCGACAATTTTCGGAAGATCTGAAGTTCATTCACAGCCCTTGCAATATGTAGAAACACTCAAGCACATGTTATTTTCCATTAACAGGCAAACCTCATCAGAAACAAGTAACCATACCGAGAAGGGGGCGTGGGGTACACAGATTTCTTTTTCATAGCACAAAAACATTCTACGGAAGCTCTGAAATTCACCACAACTCTTGACACATGTAGGAGCATACAGTATTCCATGTACCGCAAATCATAGAACACTTGACTGACAAAATCACTCTTTCGGGATAAAAAAAACTCGGCCGGCCAGGGGAAGACCCCCCCTGCGGTATTTCATTACTAGAAGAAGACCGGTTGCCCACGTCCGACCGAGAAAATCCCCGAACCCCCCTCCCACCCTTACACAGGGGCCACGAAACCCCGTGAGCGCTGGGCCGGCGCATGCACCGTAACCACAGCTGGGCCGGGCCTTTGACCTGTGCTTTGGGAATTAGGAGAGGCGAGGGGATTTTTTTACCCACAGGCCATAATTCGTCCCCACCGGGGCTCGAACCTGGGACCTGTGGGGTGCTACCGGGGCGTCTTAACCATTCAGCCAAGAGCCCTTTCGCCACTTTTTCGGGATAATTTTGATTGCCCTTGATGAGGAGGCCCTTTTTCCACTTCCTACCATACTCAAACAAGGAGATCTCCAGTTCTCCCTTCTGCCCCTGCTGTGCTTCCACCTCCCCAACCTTGAGCTGCAGCCACTGCCCTCTTGGTTTCTCCTTCAGTTTCTCTTTCCGCTCCTGAACTGTTCCGTTGGGGAACTTGAGCCGGAGGTTTACCGGTACTTTCCACCCGTATGCTTCCTCGGTAAGCATCACTTCAAAGACAACCTCGTAGGTGACTCCTGGTGTAAGGTGGGATAATTCAAGCTTCCATGGATCTCCAGCCAGCAGACGTTCTCTAGCGACACCGCCTCGATTTCAGTATCACTGCAGGTTTGACATGTTAGGTTCAGGACAGAACACATGAATAGCAGTCAATCAGTGGATAACCAAGAACCGAGAAGGCGAGCATGGCTAAGCCTACTTCCTTATTAGAGCAAGAAGAAGCCTGGAAATAGCAACTCCCTCCGTCCCAAAATACTTAGCATTCTAACTATGTCAAGTTTTCCCAAAATACTTGGCATTCTCGCTTCCCGAGACACTTTTCTCTCTTCCCAGTACACCTCTATCTATATATCTCTTCTTCTCGTTTTCTACGCACTTGCCTTATTCCTCTTCCTCTTAATCTCTGTGCCCATGGCTACAATGCCAACGATAGTGGGACAGAGGAAGTATGTAAAAAGAACCATGTAAGATAGTATTGTTTGCTGCAGTACCTTGTTTCTTTCAGGCGGTGCCAGCTCCAGTACCTGGGGTCCTCGCACCAGGTGATGGACAATGCTCTAGGGAAGAGTATGAAGCAGTTGGACCTGGTTTTCTCATGCACCCAGTACTTCTGCATCAATTGTGACATCAACAATTACAGTCAAGTAAAACTGCCACAAATACGTGTAGGAAAAATTTCAGTGCTCCGATTATTTAGTTATACTTACCTTTGTTTTACCAGCCAAGTAGATCCCGGTGTTCACCCGATCCTGAAGTTCAGTTGCAGTGGCAGTCTTCTCCTGGGCGATGATCTCATGGAACTTGTGAGGAGCGGGAGCCCTCTTTGACTGGGCCTGGTTGCTACCTGAAGTAGCACTGCCCGTCACTACCGGCACGGCATGACCGTCCCCGACGCGGGACGAGGGAGTAGACTCCTCGTGCCGTGATGGTGATGGCCCCATTTCTCTCTATCTGATGCTTGTTCTGTGCGAAAATTCAGAAGATTGTGGTATATATAGTTGTTGAAAGCTACTAGAAACGGGTAAGGCATTACGAACCCTGATAACGAAATGAAGAGGGAATTTATCCTTCTGACTTTTTTGGCGCCGTTCGGCACGGCATGGGAGCTGTCCAGAAGATCGATGTCAGCAGGGGAGATGGACAGATGGGTGCAGGGAATTGGCGGCGCAGAACAGCAGGGAGCGAAGCTTGTTCTTTCCCCCAACTTGGCTCGTGGAATCCAATTCAGCATGATGAATTTCATTCAAAAAAAACAGGGGAATCCACATTTTCTTCCGTCAGAGGAATCTGCTTTTGAATCTTTCAAGGATGGCCAGGAGGATTGCATGCTCCTGTTGTTGCACCGATGCTGTACGCCATTGTGATAAGTTTTTTTTTTTTTGAGCGAACGCCATTGTGATAAGTGAGGGAGACATACTCCAAAGAACTCCATCATCGAGAGAGGAGCAACGAGCTAGCGCCAGTTCGTCCCACCCCAAACATCTTGACTCTGGTGTTTCGGCTCGGCCACAGAAACGGCCCACATAAATTTGTACCGGGCTGTCCATCTTCAGGTACATTGAATTTCTGTTGATAACATGATTTGCACTGAATCCTAAATCTGATAGTGGCACCTCACTGTTGCAAATATTTGAGTCATGGTAACATACCATGTGTGGTACAGCAACTACTTGGTAAATCAGTGTGGATTTTAACGTTTTACGTTGAACAATTTGGCAGTGGTGATGCTGATTCTGTTGTCCCCCTCACTGCAACAAGATGTTCCATTGATGCGCTCTACCAACTCTCACAAACTGGTATCCTTGGTATGACGATGAAGAGGTTAGTCAAACTATTACTACAGTGACACTCGTAGTTTAGTTTCATTACCTTCACTTTTTTCCAAAGCCACAATCATCATGTCCTAATAGTGTCTCAATTTTTCTTAGGTCGCTGGATGGTGTCAAGTCTATAAGGGTTTAACATTGGTGACAATCTGAGGGGCAGGCGATGAGGTTCCTCTTCATCGTCCACGGCAAGGCCTGAAGCTCTTCGAGCATTTCCTGTAAGATAAGCCCATGCCCAAGCCTGTGGATAGCATTCAATCGTTTTAGAATTTCTTTCTTGCTATAAAGTTGAAGACCCTAGACCACGCAAGTCAAACTGGTGTACAATTCTGTTCTTTACCACATTTTCTGATGAACATATCACCGGTTCAATCGATGTTGGTCAGTTCTTCAGTATTTTGATGATCTGTACCACTATGACTATTTCAGAGATCAGGACCAAATATCCATTTAATTAAGCTAATTGGCGATTTGCTTTTGGGGTCTCATCTATACTGCAACCAGTCAGATGGCAATGAAACTTGAAGTTTTGTGAATATATATGCTTGCTTCTGACAACTCAAAGAATCAACGTTTATATAATATATGTAAAGTATATGTATTGCATTCATTCTTGATTCAGACCTGGCCGTTTCAGACCCTGCCTAACTACTATAATTAACACGCATGCCAAGAAGCATGCTTTGGCTCATTGCAACCTATATGGTTTTAGAAACAAAAAAAGAAAGAAAGAAAAGTAGTCATATGAACAAGTTGGGAGGCACACTGATTTTTCATAGCACAATCGACAATTTTCGGAAGATCTTAAGTTCATTCACAGCTCTTGCAATATGAAGAAACACTCAAGCACATGTTATTCCATTAACAGGCAAACATCATCAAAAACAAGTAACCATACCGAGAAGGGGGCGTGGGGTACACAGATTTCTGTTTCATAGCACAAACGACATTTTACGGATGCTCTGACAACTCTTGACACTTGTAGGAGCATACAGTATTCCATTTACCGCAAATCATAGAACACTTGACTGACAAAACCATATGATCATCATCAAAACAAAGTCACTCTTTCGGGATAATTTTGATGCCCTTGATGAGGAGGCCCTTTTTCCACTTCCCACCGTCATACTCAAACAAGGAGATCTCCAGTTCTCCCTTCTGCCCCTGCTGTGCTTTCACCTCCCCAACCTTAAGCTGCAGCCACTGCCCTCTTGGTTTCTCCTGCAGGTTCTCTTTCCGCTCCTGAACTGTTCCGTTGGGGAACTTGAGGCGGAGGTTTACCGGGACTGTCCACCCGTATGCTTCCTTTGTAATCATCACTTCAAAGACAACCTCGTAGGTGACTCCTGGTGTAAGATGGGATAATTCAAACTTCCCATGGATCTCCAGCCAGCAGACGTTCTCCAGCGATACCGCCTCGATTTCAGTATCACTGCAGGTTTGACATGTTAGATTCAGGACAGAACACACGAATAGCAGTCAATCAGTGGATAACGAAGAGGCGTGAAGGTGAGCATGGCTAAGCATACTTCCTTGTTAATTAGAGCAAGAAAAAGCCTGGAAATAGCTATGTAAAAAGAGCCATGTGAATATAGTATTGTTTGCTGCAGTACCTTGTTTCTTTCAGGGGGTGCCAGCTCCAGAACCTGGGGTCTTCGCACCAGGTGATGGACAACGCTCTAGGGAAGAGCATGAAGCAGTTGGACCTTGTTTTTTTATGCACCCAGTACTTCTGCATCAGTTGTGAAATCAACAATTACAGTCAAGTAACACTGCCACAAAGTATCTAACACTTAAATGGTCAAATTATTTGCTTACCTTTGTTTTGCCAGCCAGGTAGATCCCGGTGTTCACCCGATCCTGAAGTTCAGCTGCAGTAGCAGTCTTCTCCTGGGCAATGATCTCATGGAACTTGTGAGGAGCGGGAGCCCTCTTTGACTGGGCCTGGTTGCTACCTGGAGTAGCACTGCCCGTCACCGCCGGCACGGCATGACCGTCAGTCTTCTCCTGGGCGATGATCTCATGGACCTTGTGAGCAGCGGAAGCCCTCTTTGACTGGGCCTGGTTGCTACCACCTGAAGTAGTACTGCCCGGCACCACCGGCACGGCATGGCCGTCCCCGACGCGGGACGAGGCAGTAGACTCCTCCTCTTGCCGCGATGGTGATGCCCCCATTGTCTCTCTATCTGATGTTTGCTCTGTGAGAAAATTCAGAAGATTGTGGTATATATAGTTGTTGAAAGCTAGTAGAAACGCCTAGGGCTGGGCACAGCTGAAGCTCTTTTTGAGCTAAAGCATTACGAACCCTGATAATGAAATGAAGAGGGAATTTATCCTTCTGACTTTTTTGCTGCCATCGATGGCACGAGTGGTGTCCAGAAGATCAATGTCAGCAGACGAGATGGACAGATGGGTGCAGGGAATTAGCGGCGCAGAACAGCGGGGAACGAAGCCTTTTCTTTTCCCCCAACTTGGCTCGTGGAATCCGATTCGACATGATGAATTTCATGCAAAAAAACCAAGGGAATCCACATTTTCTGTCGTCAGAGTAATCTGCTTTTGAATCTTTCAAGGATGGCCAGGATTGCATGCTCCTGTGTTGCACCGATGCTGTACGCCATTGTGATGAGTGAGGGAGGCATATTCTACCCAACCACTCCAAAGAACTCCATTAGCTGGAGGAGCGTCGAGAGAGGAGGGAGAGGGAGCTACGAGCTAGCGCACATTCGGCCCACCCCAAATATCTTGGACTCTGGTGTTTCGGCTGGGCCACGGAAACGGCCCAGATAAATTTGGACCGGGCGCCGACCTTGCCGGCCGCCCCTTCGTTGATCCTCGGCCGGTGCGCTCTCCTCGGCGGTGGACTCTGAAGTACTCCACAGTCCACACGCTTGGCGCTCAAGTCAGTTTAGACCAAACTTGGATTCCAAGTTTCGTCGCGCGTTGAAGGCGGATCGGACGAACGAGAGCGCGTCTTCTTTACACCCCCACCCCCGCCTCCCCGTTGACTCGTCGACCAACACCAAAACTCACTCCGTCGTCATCTTCTATTTCCCCCTCTTTTTTTTGCTCGTGAGGTGAGATTGAGCTGGTGATTCGATTCGGAATCCAATTCAACCATCAGCTTCTGTTCCTGCTGCGGATTCGGTTGCTGCGTCCGGCGCCTGCAGCATTGCGCAGATCGAAGTCTGTCGGTACCACAGGGCGTCGCGCCGCCTTGCAGGTGCTGTTCATCTTCCCAAAATGCATGGGGGCGCGTCGAACCCTGCGCGGAACTGATTTTGTCTCTATTTTTTTTCTTATAATGATGTGGCTGTACAGATGGATCCTGTACGCTCGACGCTAGCTCCGGACGTAGGCAGCGACGCGGCGTCCACTTCGTGTCCTGCAGATTCCCAAATGCAGCATCAGGCGCCCGCAGCAGCCGTGAGTCCTGCGATTCCCATGTGCTCTGTTTCATATTATGAACGGTTTACTGCATGATCAGACGTATTGTAGTTCCCCCGCCAAAAAAAAAAAGACGTGTTGTAGTTGCGTTCGGCATAATTCAGCATTCGTGTGTGTTTGCTAGGCTGAACATGGAGTGGGAAGCGTCAAGCAACAGCTCAGCAGATTGGTTGCATCATCTCTGTCTGCAACCGCACTGGGCGTGGATGTGGAGCCAATGCTCGAGGTCTCAAAACCAGGGTTCGGCGACTACCAGTGGTATGTCTTTGGTTAATTGCGGTCTCTAGATAATCAATTGTTCAATTATCTGCATGAGTTTAAATCTAAGCAAGATAATAATTTGTTGACCGTACTCAGCAACAATGCAATGAGTTTATATGCAAGAATAAGAGGGACAGGCACACCCTACCAAAATCCCGTAGCAGTAGGACAGGTATCGACATGGCCTGACCTAATGTTTCCTCATTACATAGTTGCTTTTTTCGTTCCCCCTTTCAACCACAGAGTTTTGTATTTCCAGGAGATTGCGAACAACTTGCCTCCTTCTGGCATTGTTGAATCCACCTCTGTTGCTGGACCAGGATATGTTAATATAGTCATATCCAGTGACTGGATTGCAGAGGTTTGATTTGGATGTTGAATTCTTAACCACTGATAATAGTCCTAGTGATATAAACTCCTCAGTCCTCACACCGAAAATCCTCCGCAATTGCAGAGAATTCAGAACATGCTTATACATGGTATCAAAACATGGGCACCGAAGTTGCCTGTTAAGAGAGCATTGGTTGATTTTTCATCTCCTAATATTGCAAAGGAGATGCACGTTGGGCATATACGGTCAACTATAATTGGAGATACACTAGCCCGCATGTTTGAGTTCGCTAACGTTGAAGTTCTTCGACGTAACCATGTAGGAGACTGGGGTACACAGGTATTGATCTAGAATGTATTGAAATGGTAAATTTCAACCCATTTTATATATCTTTGTTTGAACTAATACAAATATCAATATGTCAGTTTGGTATGCTGATACAATTTTTGTTCGAGAAATTCCCAAACTGGGAGGAAGTTGGTAACCAGGCCATTGGAGATCTTCAGGTATGCGAAGGATATGAAATACCAAAGTTTAGTTGATTAAGTAGTTCCTTATTGGATAAAATATAATTAAAATAGGCACTTTTATGCACAGTTACAGGTCCATCCTTTCTAGCTGATATTTTTTTTATAAAAAAATAAAACCTTGTTTGAGTGGACAACCTGCTTCCTTTCCTCCAGATGGTAAAATATGACTATTAGTGCTATAGCTGATTTCCGTAACACCCAAGGATTGAGTTTAGGGAGACTATACGATGTTGCAGGGAGTAATGTGATTTTGAAGCTATGTATACTCTGCACACATATTTTGTGTTTGCTATGATGATTACTGCTGTGTACCCATGTTTTCAAACAATGTTCTTGACTTTCCAAAACTCTGAATGCTTAAAATATTCACATTGTATAAAAGAGCCTTTGTTCAAACGTCTTCCCATCTTTATTAATTATTTCAAAAACCAATTGTGTCTGCATATCTGCTACAGAGCTTCTACAAAGCATCTAAGACAAAATTTGATGAGGATAAAGATTTTAAGGGCAGGGCTCAGCAAGCAGTTGTTCAGCTGCAGGTTCGTGTTATTATGATAAGTGGCTTTTAATATAGCTATATGTGGTGACTCATCTCCAAGCAATACTTGAAGTGTAGCAAGGGAAAGACAAATACCGAGCTGCATGGAAGAACATATGTCAAATCAGTCGGAATGAGTTTGATTTGGTCTACAAGCGCCTTGGTGTGGAGCTTGAAGAAAAGGTAGTTTACTTTTTCTGGTTTCTTAGCACTGAGTAGTTGCAACTATATCAGCTAAAGCTGGAGGGTCTATACTCTGTATATCAAAATTTGTGGTGAAGATACGTAGTATGTAATTCTCATATTATAATTCCAATGTGCCTTTTTTATTTTCACCAAATATTTAATTGTTGCAATATTAAAGAAAATCATTTCATGGACATGTTTGGGTAATTTCAGTTACCCTGCAGCCCGTAATGTCCAATCAGATCTCCTATTTACTAGTATGAAATGATGTGGCCGTTGATGGAATACTGACAAATTACTGTTCATTCATGTTTTGGGAGGAGTTAATAAGTTCGTTCTACATTTTCTTCATCTTCGTTTTGTTGTCAACTTCACCTCACCGATAACATTGCTGACTAAAATTTAAATCTTCTCAGGGTGAGAGCTTTTACAATCCTTATATTCAGCCAGTTTTAGAGGAATTTACAGCCAAAGGTTTGATCACGGAAAATAAAGACGCTAGAGTTATATTCATTGAAGGCCAAAATGTCCCATTGATAGTGGTAAAAAAGGATGGTGGCTTCAACTATGCTTCCACAGACTTAGCTGCTCTTTGGTTAGTTGCTAAAACAACCAATTACATATTGTTCCTTTTGTACCTTCTGTCCGTGAGGACACATCCTTGTTACATGTTTACCTTTGATATGACATCAGTACTTTTTAATTCCTATAGCACATTCTTTCCAGTGCAATGGCTTTGGTAAACTCATCTCTGTTTTTTTTTAAAAAAAAATTCAAGGTATCGACTTAATGTGGAAAAGGCAGAATGGATAATATATGTGACGGACGTTGGTCAGCAGCAACACTTCCACAAGGTTTTCAGTGTGAGTACCTAGTACCCTCCTTATCTTTACAGATTACAATTGTCAGTTCTGGCACTCTTTTTTGAATGAACAGTAACAAAGGATTTCTATCTGACGTGTTAATGCTGAAATTAATTATAGGCTGCTAGCATGGCTGGCTGGCTCCCAGACCAAAATGGAAAGAAGTACCCAAAAACGAGCCATGTTGGCTTCGGCCTTGTTCTTGGGCCAGATGGCAAGCGTTTCCGAACTCGTGCGTCTGAAGTTGTTCGACTGGTAGATCTGCTTGATGAAGCTGAATCCCGGTGCAAAGCAGAGCTTATGGAACGCCTTACTGAAAACGGTATTTTATTTTCTGTCCCGTTTTAATCTTCAAAATTTCTCTTATAGCTTAACATGACACCATATTGATTTGCTCAGGTAAAATTGCTGACTGGACAGACGATGAGCTAGAGAGAACTTCACAGATTATAGGATTGGGTGCTGTTAAGTGAGTTTGAATTCTCTTCTTTATTAAATTCGACCTGCTAGCATATCTATATATCAATATCGTTACTTCAAACCCTTTGAAAGAGCAAAAAAAAAAAAAATCCATGTATTCCGAATACATATTTTTATTGTGGTCAGACTATCCAATATCTTATACACTATATCTGTCTGTGGGCTTTAAAATCAACTATCTCATTTTACTTATCATTCTATAGTTTGATTTTTGATTTCTCATGACTGAACAGTTTTCATGATGCTTTTTTCTTATGTTTGATAATTTATTGACGTTCAGGTACGCAGATCTTAAGAACAACCGGCTAACAGACTACATGTTTAGTTTCGAACAGATGCTAAGTGACAAGGTATACTACTCCATCTGATTGAATTCACCATCTTTATTGTCTCCATGTATTTTTGTTGAAGTCCTAAACTTTATAACATTTTATGATGATCACACAATGATTCTATAAGCAGGGAAATACCGCTGTCTACCTTCAGTACGCACATGCTCGTATCTGTTCCATCATCCGGAAAGCTGGCAAGGATATTGAAAAGCTAAAAATGGTAAGCTTATTAACTGCTATCATTGAAATCATCAATTCTTAGAAAAACAGAACATCAAGTGATTACTGATAGTTTTTGCTCTCCTTGTTTTGGTTATTATCAGAGTGGATCCATTACTTGTATACATTCTGACGAGCGAACCCTAGGATTACATCTTATCCGGTTTCAAGAGGTATGTCAGTATGTGTTAAGAGATTTTCGCAAAAAGAAAAAAAAGAGTATGTGTTCAGAGATGTTTAACCCAAGTTCGTTTCATAAGGTCTTGAATGTATACATTTTTTTACGCAAAATGAATGCATAATTTTATTGCGACTTGGAACTCTAACAGCAACCGAGACATTTCACTTATGAAGCAGTATAGCTGTATTTAGCTGTTTTCATAGACGCAAACCGTACATTTTTTGTTGACACGAACAGAGGCCATACCTATAGTGACGCACCAATCTTTCAAATCGTGTATTATATCAGTATGACACCAGCGTTACTGCAATATCCAGGTCGTCGAACAGGCCTGCACCGATCTGTTTCCCCATTATCTGTGCGATTACTTGTACAGCTTATCTGAAGCATTCTCAAAGTTTTACACCAACTGCCCGGTACAATTCTCGCCACACACACAATTTTTTCTTTCCATATCACCTTGTGTTTTTGGATTCTCCAGTATTGGTCCTTTTGAACTACATTTTGATTTATTTACACACGCACATGTTGATTCCAACAGGTGATCGGGTCGCCGGAAGAAACGAGCAGGATGTTGCTTTGCGAAGCAACCGCAGTCGTAATGAGACAGTGTTTCTACATGCTAGGCATAACACCTGTCTACAAGCTATAACAATCCTTGTTCGTGTTTCAAGTCAATTCTGTATGGTTCTTGGTCGCATAACAGTCGTAGAAAGATTTAGAAAGTTCAGTTAAGTATACACCGTATTCACAAATTGAACTCCACAGGTGTCGCTCGATGTAAATATTTGTAGATATTGCATTATCATTTTCTGCGTATTCTATTTCCTATGCTTGTTCTTAGGCCCCTTTGTGTGTCCCTTAATATTTCCACGACTGGAGCTCTTTTATTACACCGTCACTTGTTGACAAGCACCTCACTCTTCAATAGCCTGCATCCGTTAGTCCCCAAGGTGCAACGCGGACAGACTACAAAGGGGAAAAACTGTACCGACACTGGTAGATATGTGCACCGGTTACGCAGCTCAGTTAAGTACATGGGTTTCTCTTTTCACCCTTTTTATCTAATATAAGAGCATTAAAATTAAGGGCATCTGATTTTCAAATGCCGGGCCATAACTCATAAGTTTGTCTCATTTTCCCTCACATCAACACCACCATGGTAATGAGTAAGCGCAAGGTACAACAAAGATAGTAAGATAGGACTAATCTTCCAAATGAAGACTCAAATTCTGCTGCGGCAAACTTTGCAACACCGCCACTGCTGCGGACATCTGGGTTTTCTAAGGCCCCCAAGTTTTGCTACTGCCTAGCCCTCTTTGAGCAGCAACTCGGGCACTTGTAATGTTTTATGCTTTCTGCCTTCGCAGGAGTAATCTTGACGCACTTGCCGTGGTACCACCTTTCACAGATGTCGCACCCGATCCAGAATTCATCTGCACTATATATCCCGCCACAGGTTCCACAGAGGGTCTCACCATGATCACTGTCATCTTCTCCATATGCTTCATTAGTTGATTTGCCGTTATTTTCTACCTGATAATTATGTGATGGCTCTGAGTGTAAGAGCAGAGTGAACATAACAGGATAAGACAGCTGTAATCAATAAGATATGGTATTACCTTAATTGAGGGCTTGGCTCTACCACCATTGTCCATACTGGACCTCTCCTTAGATTGTCTCACACCGGAGACAACTTCAAAAACAGTTTGCAAATCATTAATCATACCAAATAAACGCTTCCTATTGGATGACAGGGAAAACAACAAAATATCAGCACAAAAGTCATATCACACAGAGCTAACAACATTGCAACATAGACTCTTTTCGAATATAAATCATGAGTATATTATTTCGCACAGAGAAATGTCATAGAAAAGAACTGCTAGCAGACTAAAAAATTCCACGTGCATGTGCATTCGTACGGTTACCACAATGTGTAAAAATAGTATGCAATCCAGATGGGTTACATATGTAAAGTCAATTATCATGCTGCAGGGTATCTACATGAATGAATTTAATGCTAAAGAAAGAACGACTGCAGCACTGCAAAAGGCAACTCCTGAACTGGAATCCGTAAAGAATCAAGAACAAGAAAAACACATAAGAAAACAGATCAAGGAGCCAGTGGCTCAGTTGGCCAGCAGCTCCAGGTGTGAGCGCAGCTACATGAGTTCGATCCTTGGGATTAACCCTCACTGAGGTTCATCCCCAAATAAAAAATCCCTGCCACGTATGTGATGGAATCAAAGGGAGTGCGATGAGAACGCTGCCTGTAAAGTCTGAGTGATTATTTTTTTTGTTAATATCTGTAAGGATGCATGGTGTGTAGGCGTGTAAATTAGAGAACCTTAGGGTTACCGCAAACCCTCTTTAGGATGCAAGTCTGGCATGGGCCTTAGGGTGTGGGTTAGGTACGCGTTAAAAATACAACAGCTTGTACTCCGGTGTTAAGGCCTCAAATAAAAATTATCATTAGTGTCAGATATGTGCTTCTCGTGTTATTAATACACAATCAACTCAGCAACGTAACCTTTCCTATTAAGTAAATATTATAAACTGCATCTTTGCCTCTGCATTTCACATCAGCATTACCATATACTCCCTCCATACTCACAATTCTGGGCGTTTAGGACATGGTTTAGCATACCAAGATGGAAGTAATATGGGTCTAATCTTCCATCCTTGCCCTTATTAAATAGGCCTCGGTGCTGTTACTGAGTAACTATCCCTTTTCTTGCAACTGGCTGGTGTCAGTGGGTTTCAGTGCCGACGTCGCGGGTTCGATTCTTCCATGGTGCTCGGGCACATCCTTATTTTTTTGACGATTTTTGCATACCGTTGTTTCACGTCCGAAAAATTCGCTTGACGTTGTGGTAGCCTGCATACCACCGTTTGAAGTCCGTAAAATTCGCGTAGCGCTGCGATGCCGCTTTTTTTCCGCTGGCGAGCGCACGGTGCTGTTACACTTCCGAATAGCGCTGGTTGGATGGACGACGGCGGCGCGCGAGCCATGCCGGTGAGCAAGCGAGCGACCAGGAGCGAGGTCCGCCATGCCGGCGAGCGCGGAGCAGTGCCGACGAGCGAGCCACGTAGGAGCTCCTTTGTGGCGCGCGAGCGAGGCTGTCCGGACACGAGAGGAGGCGGCCGACACGGGAGCGAGAGGCGTGCGAGTGATGCTTTGTGTTGGGAGCCGAGGACGTTTTAATTCTCTCTCGCGGAAGCCAAAGCGCAGCGCCGCTTTTTCCTCGGGAGCGTGCGACGCTAAGGGCAAAATCGGAAGGAGGCCACGCTCGGCGCGCACAACGCCCAGAATTGTGAAAACGCCTCTGACGCCCAGAACGCCCAGAAATATGAGTACGGAGGGAGTATAAAAAAAGGAGTTGGTGGTGAATGGTTGGTCCAACGATCCATCACCCACTCTCACCCTCTCCTGCTATTTGCGCTGACAGGTGTGCCGCATGCCCTCCAACCTAGTCTGTCCCGTCTCCAACTCCCTCCGAGGCCGCACGCGCACCAGCCGCCGATCCACCACTGCGCGCCCACCGCCGATCTGCCACCACATGCACTCCGCCAAGCCCCCTCTCCATGCTCGCTGTCGAGCCCCGTCTTTGTGCCCGCCGCAAAGCCGCCTCGCCAGTGGCTGGGTGGCACCTCTGCGGCACCTGTCAGCCTTCCACGCCGCCTCGCCAGCAGCTCGTGCCTGACTACCTGGTGTTGTGCTTGGGGGAGAGGATTAGAGAGGGAGTGCTACTGATTTTGCTTGCTGCGATTGGGAGAGAGGGGGCAGGGAGGATATTTGGATGGGCGAAAGAGATTGGATTGGGAAGGGATGTGCTACCGTTTGCTTGCTTGCTTCGATTGGAAGGGAGAATTGGGAAGCAGGGACTAGATTCCGATGAGATTTGTTCATGGGAGAGAGGATCGGAGTAAAAAATATTTGATATGAACTTCAGATTTCCATAGCAAAGCCTGATAGTTCAGTTACCATTGGATGCTTTTGACTAGGTACAAAATGCATTTATTTTGAAAGTTTTGCCACCTAAAATTGCTGGTTAAAGAAGATAGCTTTAAAATTTTACCGTATGAAATTATTCCAAAAGTTGATTGCCCTTCATATCAGATTATTTTTTCGATTTTATTGATGAATATAAAACTGTCAAAAATTGCAGTGTTGTGAGAAAAATAATACACAAAAGGGGTCATGAGATGGGGAGCTAAATCTGTTTAGAATTTCAAATAATAACATATATGCATAAAAAGGAATCAAAGTCCTTAGTGGCAATAAATAACCAAAACAGACTATGAGATCTAATATTATAGATGGCCTTAGAATGAGAGGGGAGTTTGCTTCCATGAGTCAAGTTCAATATAATAATAAAAAAACTTTTGCGCTGAAAATAAATTTAAGTCCTAAGTTGCAACAAATAACCAGAACTGACCGTGAGATGTACTAGTACTACTATAGGAGCCTCAGAGTGAGAACAGAGTTTGGTTACATGAGTTGGGTTTAGGAAAAGAGATACTGAAAAGATTGACAGAGGCAATATCTGAAAGCTACAAATGCAATAGCCACAAGTAGCACAAAAAAGTTCAGATTCTTCACATTCGTAGCAACAGGTTCAGGCTCTCAGCATGAAATACCTTCCAATTTCCATTAACAAAAGTAAGAAATTTACTAATAGTAGAGGAGAATCTTAAACTGATTGGGCTTAATCCATGACACCTCTTGACAAGTTAAGGCATAATTAAATGTTTTAATCAGCTAACAGATGCACGACTAATAAAAAAATTAGTAAGATACACAGTTTGCACCTAATATTATTTTTCTCCGAGCAAAGGGCCTTTTGAAAGTTGGCATGGATAAACATTCAAGTAAACTTCACGTATGTAAAACTGCCAACCTTCAAGTAACGCAAGTCCACACTGGGAGTCTGGGATGGGACCACTATTTACAGAGGTAGAAACATTGAAATGACTAATACTCCCCTATCCAGAAATATAGTGTACATCTAGTTTTGTCCTAAGTCAAATTTTTTGAACTTTGACCAACAATATCTAAAAATATATATTATTTCAAAGTAAGATAATTATATTATGAAAGTTCATTTGACGATGAATCTAGTAAAAGAATTTTCATGTTGTCAACTCTACGGTTTTCTAGATATTATTGGTCAAAGTTCAAAAAGTTTGACTTAGGACAAAACTAGATGTACACTATATTTCTGGACGGAGGGAGTATGTGGTATTGTTTGATAAAGCTAAAATGATTTCAGTACAAGCAAATGTCCACTAGAATTTGGAACACTACCACCATCATAAAGAACCATGAAAGCACCCACCTCTTCGCCATGTCATTGCTTTACGAGTTCATAACCACAACTTTCGCCAAATACTCACAGTAGTGAACTAAAATTCTCACACAAGTCTGCTTTGTGTGCCTGTGAGCCTCTGTAGAGTGTGCTTATTTAGAAAGCAGCATACCCAACTACCCACGACTTCCTACCTGACATTAACTATCACAGAGAACAAGCAGATTTTGCCCTTTGCGTCAAAACTAGTGTTTGGAGAGGCAATAGCCTTCGATCCAATTAACATCACCACAACGGGGAAAGAGATCTCCTTTTTCTTAAAACTATTGCTATATGAGATCCGCCACCTGATCATATACTTCAAAAACCTAAGTCCTTTGTGAAAATTTCGATCACTGAATCACAAGAGCACGAGCAAACAAGCATCAAATCCCAACAGCAACACCATGATGAGAGGAGGGGATCGATCAGGGCAGCCTACCGGTCGTTACGGTTAAGCCGGGCGGCGTAGTAAAATGCGACGGCGAGGAGCCAGGAGTCGGAGTGGACGGCGACGAGCGCGAGCCAGTCGCGGCGGTTCATGCCGTCGCGCGCGAAGTTGATCCCCAGCGCCGGCTCCGGCAGCTCCGTGGGCACCTCCTCCGCCGGCAGCGCCACCTCCCACGCCTCATTAGCGTACCCGTACAGGCACAGGTTCTCCTTCTCTGCTCAACCGCAAGCAAAAACAATCACACGCGCAGCTCGCAACGCGGCGGATCAAGCGGAACAAGGGGGATCGCATCGAGAAGGCGGCGCCGAAGCGCGACTCACCTGGATCGCACTGCGCGTAGAAGTCCTCGACGTCTGCGGCAGAGCAAAATCGGAGGATGTCAGGTCCCGCTCCACGAGGGTTAGGGTTCGGGGAACGAAGAGAGGGAGGAGAACCCGTTTCACTGACCGTGGGTGACGGCGCGGAGGATGGCGGAGCGGCGGGCGCGGTAGTCCTTGTAGATTTCCTCGACCGTGCGGGGCGGCGAGACGACGCGGCCGCGGCCGGCGGCGGCGTCACCCATGGCGGCGGCGAGGGGCGGTGTTCTCGTGATCTCCGGCGAGGCGGGTGCGGTGCGGCAGCGGTTCCCGGAAGATGAGTGTGCTGGTGTGGTGCGGCGCTGAGGCGAGAGCGGTCAGACGGGGGAAGAAAACCGGGCCCGACACACAAGAAGAAAATGTTGCCAATTTTTTATTTATTATTCTTCGATCGAATGAATTCAGCTTTTTATTTACACCCAACGCAGGCTGTTCATCTGATCCAGATCCGACGGGTATGGTTCTATCGTCTTCCTCCAGCCACCAGAGGGCGTTGACAGAGAAGAGAATGATGCTGTCAGACTGGAAGTTCCCAGGATTACGGTCGATTTGATCAATACAAAAATGTGCTAAAGTGTATTTCTAAGAGCTCTCCATGCGAATGCCACGAAACTTACGAAATTGCAAAGAGGACATCTCGGATCCCTGTGTTTACTGGAATGTTGGATGTAAGTAACGGCTGCCACTAATGACAGGAATAGAAATGCATCCTCCGGAGCTTCACTACTGCGAATTTTTATCAGTTCGTTATGTAACGGCAGCGCCGAAGCATGTCAAAAGCTATTTTCTTGTCTCAATGCACATCAAGTACAGAAATGCAGTCGTCTGCACAACAGATGGTAAGTAATTCAGTTGGAAAAAAAAAAACAACACACAGAAAAGGTACGTTAAGAAAAAAAATACTCTTATGAACAAATAGAAGCTACAAATAATATATTAATGTTATCGTTTGTTCATTTACAACAATACACGATACAAACAGAAGATATAAAGAATATAGTATATTAGTGATCGTATGATACAATGAATCATGATCCAAGTCCTAAAAAACTGAATCCCCAACGATTAATCGCTTTTTACTGATCCACATCTCATATACAGTTTATTGACGCAAACAAACTGTACACTCTTACAACATTGCAGCCCTCGGATGCCCCTGTCTTGCCCTCTGCTCTTCCATTTCGTTCATCCAATCAGAAATCCAGAATATACCCTTCCACGAGAGGTGCAATCCAGCAGCAACGGTTATTAGCAGCAAAATAATCAGCAGCACTCTCAACACGTAGGTTTTGACTTCCTGGAAAAGACAGAGGAAATAATTCAGTGGAGCAGCACCTTTGCATCATTATTTTTTTTCAGCAAATATACATTAGGGAAACCCCCACTATGGTAATATTATTAATGATATACACAAACAAACAAAAAGGAAGTAACACTGCACAAAGGGAAGAAGAAGAAAAAGCCTCTGTCTCAAGACAGATGAGAGAGCACTTTGTTATACATACCTGGAATTTGGATATTTCAACGGCTTCTTGTCCACGGTCACGCCGTTTCCTGCGTTTGGGCACATTTGCAACCTCCACAACCAGGTTCTGTGGAATGCACAGAAATGAGCACATTACTAACTAAAAATTTTGTTGCTTTAGGTAAAGATTAGCAAAGAACATGAGAAACAATTACACACAGAAAAATGAAGAAAGAGCCATGATATTAATATGTTGTACCTTGTTCTCCTGACTTTTCCGGAGATGCAACTCTGAATCTGGCACCTTGACCTTTTTAATGCAATCTCTACCACAAGCAAGCAAGCCAACTCCAAACTGATTTTTAGGTACTTCTTTTGGATCACGACCTGACTTACGATATTCCTTGAGGACATCTTGACATATCCACTCTTGTTTCAGAGTGTTGCATGAACAACGGACATTGACCTTAATTGGAAAAAATAATATTTAGTTAAAATATATGATATTCGTGTTTCAGCAGATATTGCAGTACCAAAGACCACACACTTGTGCTTAGTTTGGTTACCAATTGCACGTTACTACAAGTTATTCAACGCTGAACAATGTGAATTGAATGCATATGCTTAGAGCCCCAGCCATACCTTTTTCATGCATTGGTCAATGGACGGGCATTTACCAGGGTGGCATACTTCTGAGCAAAGATGGGAACAATTTGGTAATTTCCTGTTCAAATAAAATACTCAAATATTCAATATAAGTCATGTTGTAGAAGTTCGGTTACAGTTGAGGAAAAGACGAGAAGTTTGCCAACATTTAGAGCGGAAGCAATTAGGAGCCCAGGAGACATAGGAACTGACCTATGACATGGGCCGCCACAAGACCTGACTTTAAGTTGTTCCTTGGCATTTAAGTTGTTAAAATACACACATTCAAAAGCATGTACCATAGCACCACAATGGCATGGTCTTTTGACAAGGACTTTGCAAGGTGGACAATCGCTTAGATGGCATGGCAAAGGGCAAGGATGCGAACAAGGAGGCTCCCTAACCTGAAAGAAATATATGAGTAAATACTCTGCACAAAGCTTAAAAGAAATATACGATACCATGGTAGATTTATATTGAAGTAAACCAAACTTAAGTTTTTGAACAGGAAAAGACAAGGAAAACCACACCCTTTGACAAGGAAGATTGCATTCTTCACAAGGCTCGGCATGCACTTTCCCTCTGTTGACAGATCCGATGGTATCTCCTTCAGGCTGTTTCACTGGGGTTTCTAACACATGACAAGACTTTGTACAATAATGATTGCTGCAATTGAGAAGGTTTCCACATAAATTTTGACAGGGAAATGGCCTCCAATTGAAACAAAGCATCTGCAGAAAAATGAAATGAATTGTATGATTTCTCTAATCTGGTCTGCAAACCGGTGTCATCATGTGTGCAGTTGCATCACACACCAAAACCATTATCATCTTTTGAAAACTTACTGCACGTTCTTGGCCAAGATGTTGTCCCAAGCATGGCACCAAAACAACCTCCTGGCATGGTGGGCACGGTGTTCCAGGTGTACATTCTATGTGTTTTTCCATTTTCCTTTTTGTTGGTTTCAGAGTGAACTCAGGGTTTGGAGGAGAAATCGGGCCATGACACCTATGTATCGTGTGAACATTACATATCAGAGGAAGTTGCACTCCACGGTAAACTATCAAGTCCAAACACCGAGTCAATAGCACATTCAGTATAGTTAAAATACAAGACCTTTCTTTGCACTTGTGGCCACAAGAAAGTTCTTCTCCACAAGTCAGTTTGCAAGGTGGACAGGCTCCATAGTGGCATTTGTGCGGCTACAAGGAATTAGATATCAGGTATTAAAACGTTTGTAGTATAATAGAAAAAGCAACTGTGCCTACTATCACCAGGATAAAATTCTTATAATGAAATTAACAACTGAAAGATGTATTACAATAAACTAAATAAAGTCAATGTGCATATAATGGCTATAAACAATTAAGATTATTGTGTATTAATGGCTAATGACAGCATAAAAGAAAAAGGAAGAAAAAGATTACTCGACATTCAAGCTTGTGCCTGCAAAGGCGAGCTATATTGCATTTCTTTGAGCATTTGGGTGGTTTCTGATTCTTCTCAGTCCCACAAGGAACCTACAATAAGTTATGCATATCAATCTTGGAAATGAAAATTAGCAACAACAATACAATTATTTCACACACTAGCAAAATTACAGAGTTGATCAAGGAGACACTTTTTTTCCTTTTCCCTTTTTTGAGTGATGAGCAACACAATGTCATCTATAATAGAGCAAGGATAAATTTTCAAATGAATGGAGTCATTGGACAGGGAAAAAAAAAAGTACAGCCGCTCTGAGCTGATTATCTTTCTTAACCATCCTGTCTGATTAAGCATGCAGCATGAATATAAACCACAGAAAAATGAACTGAATTAAGAGTCTACCGAATCCCACCTCAAAATTTGTTTTCCCACAGGCACATGAAATGGTCTTCAACAAAGGACAAGGTGAACAAGCACCTCTGGCGAACAAGAAGGAAGATGTTATCACAAGAACCAAGAAAAGTTACTCGAATGTAGATAATGCATTTCTGTCCAAAAGCAAATGCAACTGTGCTTGTGAACAAAACTATTTTCTTTGGAGTTCTGTAGCTCTAATACATAGTCGTGACACATTTAATGTTTTGGCACATGTGTTGTAAACATATACATGGCAAGCCAAGGTGTATCTATGGTTCAAAGATTAGAAAACACCTGTGGCATGGCGAAAGGCATTTATGGTTGCCACATCTGAGTCTCCTGTCACAAATCTGTAAACAGATACATCTTTCTTTTAGTTCTTGCCATCAAACATTATGAGGAAAATGGGAACGAGTATACCTCTGAGCAGGGCAGGCAATCCCCAGCACAGCAACGCTTTTTACAAGCATGGCGGCCACAGTCTCGCAAACGCTGACATTTCCTTTCGCATGTCAATTCTTGGTAGCATGGCACCTGATGCATGCATTATTCATGAACCAAAAAAACTTAAGCATCTGCATCTGAATTAGTATACCTAAAAAGCTATAGAATTCAATATTACTTATAAGATGGTGTGCAAGTACTACTCATCCAAATTGATGAAAATTATAGTTATTCTGTTAGGTCATTTATCTAGAAAGGTCAAAGAGACAGAGACAATTAGGTCATTTCCTTTCACACATCAATTCTTGGTAGCATGGCACCTGATGCATGCATTATACATGAAACAAGAAAACTTAAGCATTTGCATCCTAATTAGGATACCTAAAAAGCTATAGAACTCAACCCTACTGGATGGCGCGCAGTTACTTCTCATCCAAATTGATGAAAATGGAAACAGCAGCATCACTAAGTATAGTTATTCTGTTAGGTCATTTGTCTTGAAGGGTCAAAAAGATAAATATCCAAAGCAATTTGAAGCAGAGATGCATCAAACATCCAATGTAGCTTGACACTGTTACAATGTTATTACATCTACAGATTACTCCATGTTGGCATTCTGAAAACTGATGCTAACAGTACGAGGGTCTCCAAATTTTTTTTTAGCATTTTGTTAAACTATCCGAATTCCTTTTTCAGTTTATCTGCTTTGATGGTTTGATCCATTAAAACTTTGTTGTATAGGATATGTACCTCCTTCTTTAGACCTCCACAACGGCAGGACTTGATGATCACAAGCCGGCAAGTCTCATCACAAGGACCACGATGGCACCGCTCAGGGCACCGATGTCGTCCACACCCGAGCACCTTCTCGCAAGTCGATCCGCATGTGGCAGCCTCCGCATCACACTCTAGCTTAGGATAATCTTTCTTTCCACAAGGACAAGTGCGGCGACCTCGGAGTGGGCATTCCCCGCATTTCCCCCCGTGGCACCCCCTCTCACACCTATGCTTCCCGCAATCCAACATCCCACCACACTCCTGCTTGCACTGGAAAACTCTTTCTGAACACAGCTTCTCCTCCATTGTCTCTCCACACTCACATTTGTGATTCCCTCGCACTGTGCAAGGCGGGCAGGGCCCGTCATGGCAATCCACCGGACACCGGTGTAGTCCACAGCTAAGACGTTTATTGCATTTCCCCCCACAAGAGTAGCGCTGATGGGCACAGCGCTGGGGCTCCCGGTGAGCCCCGCAAAAGCACCGTGCATTAAGAACAACAGCCGGGCATGGCGGGCACGGCCCTGGGTGGCACAGCAGAAGGCAGGTGTGCTCACAACCAGAGTCGGGGTTAGCATTGAGGCGGCGACCACAGACGTCGCCACAAGAGTGGGGTAGGATCCAGGGGTCTGGAGCCGGGTCTAAGGTCTTGGAGCAGAAGCACAGGTAGGAGGTGGGGGTCTGGGATTTGGGGTAAGGGAAGCGGCACTTGGGGCAGCCCCAGGTCGGGCTGGGCGCGCCGGTGGCCGACTGATGGGCCCACGACTGGATGCAGGAGAGGTGCAGGATGGCGAAGCACGAGGAGGAGCAGGACCAGACTGGGTCCGAGGGGCGGATGGGGTCGAAGCAGATCAGACACGGCGGCGATCGGCGGCGCGCGGCGGAGGAGAGGAAAATGCCGACTTTAGAGAGGTCGGCCCCGTCGCCGGCGACGGAGAGGTAGGCCGAGACGACGGACGCGGTCGCCGAGTCGCAGCCAGTGAGATCGGCCTCGTCCCCGGAGGAGGATGAGTAGGAAGAGGGGTCGGAGTCCGAGACGACGCTAGGTTTTGCCACCGTGGGCGCCGGCGCCGGCGCCGGTGGACGGGTGGTAGCTACTGTAGCTGTGGCGATGCGATTTGTCTTGCGGGAAGAGGATCCGGCAGCGGCCGCGGCGTAGGAGGACGGCATGGCCGGCAGCGCGGTGGTCGCCGGAGACGGCCGTGGAGATGCGCGCCGGGAGTATCTGAGAGGAGTGAGCTTTGCTGGCAGCTCCACGATAGTTGTCGGACTTTCTTGGGAGTATTTGGGCTTTTGGACTCTTCAGGTTATCAGCTAAATAGATGATTGACAGCCCACTATGTTTGCTGTGGTGTTGCGATTGGATCAAAATCATGGGCCAAGTTAGTTTATCCATTTTCCTTAGTTTGGGTCTGTTAGTCCGAATTTTCATTTTTATTTAACAAAGAATTCTCTCAAAAAAAGTTAACAAATAATTCAGTGATGGCTCGAACCTGCAGTGCGGATTAAACCGGTCAGCATGTGTACACGATTCCCTTAAGCACATTCCTATTTATCTAGCCACCTGCTCATGTATGTGCCAATTTGAAATGAAATGAAAAGGTGGGGATGCTCTCCCCTCGAATTCCTCAAAACAATCTAGCCACCTTCACGCAATTTTCGCCAGCGACTATCGTCCGACCAAAGCACATCTAACGTCTGGTCTCAATATTAAGCACATCTATTAGCAATGCACAAGCGCACAATTAACAAGCACAAAGCGAGCAGACCATGATACGAAAATACCCAGATATTAATAAAGTTACTAAATAAATATCAATATCTAAGGTCTTGTCTCAATACTATAAGACACTTCCTTGCACACACAATATACAAATCAGCCAGTGCTAGAGACGAACTGGTATACGACAAACGGAAACGGAACCAAACACGGCAAACAGTGCCTCGCTTACGAGCCACTCTGGAAGTCCAGTCCACACACACACACACACACACGACATGGCACGAGTGCACACCACACGCGCAAACGAAAAAACAAATGGTTCGAGCTTATCGCGACAGCTCTCCCTGACCAAACCAGAAACCCATAGGGCACTAGACGACGGGCGCGTCGTCATGGTCGAGCCGCACGGGTGACGCGCCGCGCGCGCTTGGATGACTGACTGAGCTCATGAGCGCGAGCGAGACCACACGGCGCGGCCGGCCACGAGCGCGCGCGCGCGCGTCACTGCGCCGGCGCCGACGGCGCGTGCCCGTCCTTGCGGCGGCCGAAGTGGTGCACGGCGAGGTGGAGCTCGGCGGCGGCGATGAGGAAGTGCACGGCCTGCGCGGGGCGGAGCAGCGCCACCACCTCCCTCATGGTGCGCAGGCGCAGCTTGTCCGCCTTCTCCAGCACCTGCTTCATCCCGTCCGCCTTCGTCTTCATCTCCACCTCCATCGCCTCCGCTTCGTTCCCGTCGCCGCCGGCGAGCTCCACCATCGTCACCGTCGCCAGTGCTTCCTACGAACACGCTCGAGAAATTAAGAAGATCAATTTTCGATGCTCACTTAATTATCACAGAAAAAAAAGGAGGAATATATTCTACTACAACACTACGACTGACCTGCGCGCTGGCGGCCGCGTTGTCGATCTCGCGCTCTTTCTTAATGGTGCGGCGCTGCAGCTTGTCGGCGGCGAGGAGCTGCTCGCCGCTGAGGTCGCCGAGGTCGGGCTGCAGGCTGCCGCCGTTGAGGAAGGCGGGGAGCTGGGTCTCCAGCTGCATGCCGGACTTGGTGTACAGCAGGTGGAGCGCGGCGGTGGGGCGCCACCCGCCGCACCAGAGGAAGAGGTTCTCGGTGGTGGAGGTCCACGACGGCGAGAACATGCGGAGGATGTCCTCCGCCGCCGCCGCCGACTTGGTCTCGTAGTAGTGCTCGTAGTGGGCGAGCACCTGGTCCACGAGGCGGCGGAGCTCGGCGTCGGGGGTGGCCGGGACGGCGGACGCGGCGGCGCGGAGCGCGGCGAGGTCGCGGGTCTGCTCGGAGATCCAGGACTCGAAGAACCCGGAGAAGGGATCGGGATGCCCGTTGCCGTTGCTCTGAGCGGCGGCGGCGGCGGCCATGGTGATGGATCGATTTGGTGGTGGCTGTCGTTGCTTCGGAGTTAACGAGGGGAGGGGTTTATAAAGGGGGTCCATGTCGGTCGGGCATGGCTTCGCCGGCTCCACTAGCTTTCCCTTTCCATATCTTCTCAGAAAAAATGCACGTTTTAGGGAAAAAGCTGGTGGTCCGCAACGTTCCATGTAGGCATGGGTACTGAGGATAGGGGACCCACGCAATCTTTAGCTTAGCCCGATGATTACAATAAAATATGGGGGTTTTATGGTAAAACAAATTAATTGTTTTGTAACCGGCTACAAAGCGTCTCAGCATACAGTATATGCTCGTCGCCACTACACATGCCCGTCAAGAATCATCAGGAGTGACAAGATTAACGATTCTCCAAGCCGTCCAACCGTGCCAAGCGATGCCGGTTAGCATGTGTTATGCATCCTTTCCTTCTTTCAAACACCTGCATTTGTTCTCAAAAAAAAACACCTGCATTTTTTTTCGAAAATACCAGTAGCCTAAGACAACGGTGGATCAACAGTAAGCATATTCTTGTTTATCAGTAAATTTCTTTGGGAAATATTTTAGCATGAAGAGGAGAAAACATTGATTTCGAGGCAATTTTGCGAAAAACCACCCACATGGCTAGCACAATAGTCGTTCCAACCCCAATTTCTCCCTGTGTCCCTTGTCTACACTATCCTTTCGCGATACTCAATCAAAAAGATGTATGTTTCACGTTATTTTGCGTTTCGTGGAAGTAAATATATAGTGTCTTTTATGGGAGTACAATTGACATACGTACACAAGACACACCTTACACTAGATGACACTCACACTGTGTTCTGTGTTTGCTACATTTCTTTTTGCGTCACTCAATTAACTAAAAGAGATGTGGTTCGTGTTAGTTCACATTTCGTGGAAGTATATGAAATCTTTTCTTGCAATACAACTCACACTCGCACACGCAACACACCACTTTACACGACACGGCACATCAACGTTTCATTCGCATATTAGCGTATTATTTAGAATTTTTGCATGCAATATACTCATCGCCTTTCTTCTTATAGGAATTGAGATATCCACACCACCCACAAATGAGTTGCTCAATTGAAAAACAGTGTGTTTTGTAAAAGTAAGTATATAATATCATTTTTCAGTACAACTGACATGCATACACACGACACCTACTCTAATTTCGCACGAAAGACATACCCGCACTAATTCTAATAATGTGAAATCCAATTGATTTTCATTCTTTTGAAGGATTGATCTGGTTCATGATTTATACTAGTAGGTATAAGTATCTTATTCATTTGTTCAAAAAGAAAACTAATGCACCAAGAAGTTATGTGATTTATATTTATATGATTTTATAATTCAATTTGTATGATTTGTCTAGAGTGTTTCTCATTTTCTTTCATGTTAGATGCTTATCTATCCGTTGCAATGATATCAAATTTCTTTTGCGTTACTCAATTCAACGGAGAGATAATTGATTCGGTCTAAAGTGTTCATGTCTTATTTAACGATTTGCGCAAGTATGTACACACCACCCATACTGACGTCCACACACGAAATTGTTTGTGTTCATGTCTTGTTTGCGTGAATTTTTGTGGGTGTGGACGTCAATAAACCGCCGATGCCACCGGTTTCGCAGACCAAGTGGTCACACTGGGCCGCTTCCCCATGCGGCGTCAAACCAAGTTCGAGGGCATCTCAAAAAAAAAAAAAGTTCGAGGGGGAGGAGGAGATGCACTTGCCGGAAAAGGTCTCCGTTGTTCCGGCACCTTATCCGCTCACGTGAGGGCTCGGAATGGGGCCGCCAGCAAGTGACGCTGCTGTTCCTCGTAGAAAATCACCAAGTGGGCTGCGGATAGCCCGGATCCCCAGCGGATAGGTGGTAGATTGTCACGTTCCGGATCAGCTCGCGCCTCTCTTTTTTATCATTTCCATTTATCAATAGCTGTTCCCCGGCAAAAGACAGCGTGAAAACAGCACACACCCGTCGCGGTTGACCGGACGGCACAACAGGATGGTCTGCGCACTGTACAGGACGGTCCCTCCCACAGGCTTGCGCTTGCAGGTACTCCCTCCGGTTTCGTATTAGTAGTCGTCCTACAGTTTTGCCGATGTTCAGATTAGAAGTCCTTCTACGTTGCCCAGCGTGAGAACGGACGTTTTTGCCCCCCACGCTCGTCTGTTCCCGAGAGCGGACGCTTTCGCTTCCACGGCTTTTACGTCGGCGCAACTCCCGCGGACGCAAGCTCTCGCACGCAGAATAAATCTTCCTCGCTCGCATCGCTCGCTTGCTCCACGCTGCATGGAGGCTACGCTCGGCCACGACGGCATGGAGGACGCGCACAGGCTACGCTCGGCCACGACGGCATGGAGGACGCGCACGTGAAGGTCGTCGTGCCAGCGTCGGCCGCCGAGGGCTCCATTGACGCGCGTGCGAAGCTCGTCGCGCCGGCGTCCGCGGACGAGAGACGCGCGCGCGAAGGTCGTCCCGCCGGCGTCCGTCGACGAGAGCTTCAAGGACGCGCGCCTTCTGTAAGAAAAATCAGAACCGAACGAGATGAACAAATTAACGTGCGAAGTGAACAAATGATTAGTAGAAAGAGTATCCGTACCCGCAAAGCATCATCTTGTGCCTCTATGTTACCATCTTATAGCAGTTCAAAAATTAGAAGAGGTGAAAAATGACGTGCAAAGATTGTTGCAAATGAGACGAAACGAAACAATCCATTGCCATCTTCCGCGGAAGCTCTATGTTAAGATCAAACTGCCGACTCATGTTGCTTGCGTTTTGGCTATCGTTGCTCCACAGCGGAAAATGCTAGTGATGCCAAGTCCTTAAGTAATGGCTGGAACGGTCAGGTAACGAGACGTCACAAGTTGGGCGCGAGCCAAAAAAAAATCGAACGCGAAGGCGCGAGAACGTTTTGGCGAGAGGGAAACGAACCAGCGAAAAACGAGCGAGCGAGCGAATTTTTCGAACAAAAACAGCGCCATGCGCGCGGCGGCCGAAATTCCCACGACGCAAAACAGTGTAGCATGAAAAACAACACGTCCCCGCAAAAAAATTGAGGGCGCTCGGCGTCGAACTCGCGAGCCTCCGCCTCGGGCCGAGCGACACAAACCAGTTCGAACGGGAGCCTTTAGTGTACGAGGAGGACCCGATGTACCATTTATTAGGGTAGCGGGGAAAATACCCCCCATTATCATGCTTGTAAGCTAAACACTGTCCAAAACGACTACTAATACGAAACCGGAGGGAGTACTTGGGAGCTGTTTGGTTGGGACATTTGTAACGTATTCCGATTACAGCGGTTTCTGATTACGTTAAAACGTGTTTGTTTCGGCACAAGAGTAATGGGATTACGCGTAATCGGATAACGGCTCTGTACAAATCTCAATCCGCTCGAGAATGGCTGTAATCGAATCGTTACCGGAGTCTCGTTGGTTCCGCCTAACCACCCACCTGCTCGCGATTCCCCTTTCTTCTTCCGCGCGGCGGCGGCTGCCTGGCGATCCGCCCCCCTCCCGCTCGACAAGCGTGGTGGTGTCGATCTGCCTACAGGCTAGCTACATCCGGCGAAGCTGCAGCGCGCGATGCGGCGTACCTCGCGCCCGGCTGGTCGGGGATCTTCAGCTGCGACGCCTCCATGGCCGTTCTTGTCTCCTTGAGCAATCCACGCCCGCAGCCCGTCGTCAGACAGGGCTGTCTTGTGGAGGAAGGAGCCAGGTCAAGGCCTCGTCGTCCTTACCGTCCCCGGTGTCTGCAGATCTCCGATTTTCCCTTCGATTCGGAGCTTCCATCTATTCTAGACTGCTGAGATTCGAGTTGATTTTTTTGCCATTTGTTTGAGGAAGCATGCGCCTTCTGTGCCAAATGATAAACGGGGATGGGAATTGTCCAATATTTTCCCTTCTTCCGGCCGGTCGCCCCCTGCTGTTCATACACCTCCTGCTCATTCTGTTACCGTTACCCCGAAGTCAACCAAACAAATTAAGTAATCGGCCAAACCGTTTGCGTTAGCACAGTTTTTTCATTCCCATTGCGTTTACGTTTACAAAGTCCAACCAAACACTACCTTGGTTCCTTGGGGACGAAGGAGTGAGACGCAGTGGTTCTGTGGTTGGAAGACAGAAGCATATGCCGCACGGGCTTCGTATCTTCGACAGAAAGCTTTGCGTTCACACGGGTCTCACACGGTTTTGCGCGAACCCCCCGGATCGATCCAAGAGCAGGGCCGTAGCAATGCAACCGAGCGCCTTCAGGGATGATGCTCCGACAGAGAAGGCCAACGGATTCAATCTGGGGGTGTTTTGGCCCGTCGCGCGCCCGGCTGCAAGCGCAGATGCACTGCGCCCACACGCGGGTCATGCCGGGGATGGAGAGGACGTGGCGCCGGCCAGGTTCCCACGTGCGCATTGCGCCTGCTCTGCGCGCGCGTCAGACTCAAGAGCGCGTCGTCACGGACGGACGCTGATGCGTACAAACGACACGGAATACAAATTCGTTGCATGAGCCGTACGTAGCCGTGCTCCGTGCGCCCAACTCATGCCACTGAACCAGCCGGCGATCCTTAGTCATCCGAAGGGGTTGGCCGGTGTGGCGGTGTCGAGGGCCAGCGCTAGCTGGCATACATCAAATCTCAAATTAATCGGCATTTTTACTGGGCTCTATTGGAAGAAGATGTATAAGAATTCACTCTAATAACCCCCCGCCAAAAAATATTACCCGCACATGTTATGTGTGCCAGCTAGCATATAAAAGACAAACCCGGCCCGCACATGCGTCTCGTTGCTTCGGAGAAGCGATCGGAAAACCGACGTTTACCGACCGGTAACTGCGGTAACCGGGCTTACCGGTCCGGACCGGTAAGCCCGGTATGCCGTTTTTTGATTTTAAATTTAAAATAAGTTTAAGAATTTGACGAATTGTGATCGGTTTTGACCGGTTTTGACCGGTTACCGACCGTAACCGACCTTACAGGTCCGGACCGGTTGGAACGGTTCGGTCGGTAGGGTTAACAGACTAGAGGGCCCGTCCACGGGACTCCTATACAACACTCGGGGGTAGTATCCATAAAAACACCCCGCTTTGAAATTAGTGTGATGAGTGATCGATCCAATGACTGAGATGCAAGTTCAAATATTTAAATAAGTTTGTCTCTCAAACCTTATATCCATATTGTCGAAACCATTTGAACTTTGGGGTGGTTAGAAATAATGCAACAACAAAAATCCAACATGGATATACTTTTGGCAAATTATTTTTGACTCAACAATTTAACATAATATGCAAACAATCATGTTAAACATATCGAACATAATGTTTCAACAATTCATGGTTTTTGAATTGTAAAGTTAAACTTTATTGGTGTTCTTCTAAACTAACTTTACCTCACATTGCTCTCTGATGAATTGTTCTAAAAGTTTTACCTCACATTGCTCTCTGATGGGCTTCAATTGAGATATTGTATTAAGTTGATTGGGCCTTTGATGGGTTGGGTGCTCACAGGTTAGAGGTCTCTGTTTGCCAAATTATTATTGTGTTTTTTTTTTTAAAAAGAAACTATTGTTGGTGATCGAGCTGCGACAAGGCGTCATCTACGTTCTAAAGTGGTAAACGTACTACAACGGCGGTTGCAAGAGGTATGCGAATCAGGAGTCAGGACTCAGGACAGGGAGAAGAGATCACGAAGCACATGGTGGGAGTTGAGGTGACGAGGATGGGATGCATGTTTGGGGACCTTTGGCAGCCGGGGGTGGATATGATTGGGGAGAGAAGATTCACTAGAAATTTGATTTTTGCGCAATAGCATACGTATAAGTTTTCAGTACGCTCGGCTCAACCGGAAACAATGTATCAAATGGAAGGGCCTGTCTAGAGCCCACCCGGCAAAAAAATGCCTCTCAATACCCGATTTTTTTAACCATTGGATCAAGATCCAACGCCTCCCCTCCTTTCTTCTACCTCCAGCCAGCCCTGCTCCAGCTCGAGACTCCCCACCGCCCAGTCGTGCCGTCGCCCGCCTCGGCGAGCTAGGGTCTCCGGCGGGCCGCCGGCGCGGAGCTCCGGCGAGACCCTAGCTCGCCGAGGCCGCCGCCTTCCTACCCCCTCCCTCCGCCGCCTCCCCTGCCGCCGTCGTCGTCCTCGCCCCCGCTCTACCCTGGCCCAACCGCCATCGGCCCCGCCCGCTCCGGCGGCCCGCCCGCCGCCTCCGCCTCCGCCGTCTCTCCCGCCACCACCGCCTGGCCGGCCTGCTCCCCCGGCCCCCCCTCCTCTATGTCCGGCGAACACCGGTGAGCCCAACAACCCCCAAACCCTAAGACGCTAACCCGTCGGAGTTCATGCCGGAGTAGTCAAACGCTGCAACAAAAATCGGGTGCGAGAGCTCTCTCAAACGCCTGGGTGGAGTTTAGCAATCCCCAAATGGAAACAAAATACGAAGAGAGAAAAATTAAAGTGCCCTTCATGACTGCAATATACACAACTCATATATTTATTTAGTAACATTACATAAAATGGGATGCCGACAATATTATTAAATCACATACTCCTATCAGCTGCAATGACGGTGAAGAAAATCAGAATCCAAAACGATCCAATATAACAACCGAAAGAAAAGAAGAAGAAGACTGACAACACCATCTGAAAGTGAACAAAAAGATGGCATGCGCGCTAGAGTAGTAGGGAGACTGATCACAACACTCCCACTGTCTGGATCGATCAAAGCCCCCACCACACGCCGGCCAACGCGAGCACCGCCGCCGCGACGCCGCCAGCCCCCGTCACCCTCGCCGGCGCACCTGACGTGGTCGCGTCCGGGGACGCGTCGTCGGCGCCGGCGGGCGCCTCCGCGACGGACGCCGGCGTCTTCCCCTTCTTCTTGGCCGGCGCGAGCGGCGCGGGCGCTGGCGCCGGCGCCCCGAACAGCGCCGCCGGAAGCAGCACCTTGTTCACCTGGTAGACCACGAGGTTGTCGCCGGAGTAGAGCGAGTTGTCGACGGTGGCGTTGACGACGCCCGTGGAGATGTTCACCTGCTGCCCCTCGGCGGTGATGTTGAGCGGGTACTGCCCCGGCGAGTTGTTCCCGGCCTGCGTGCGCAGCGGGTTGCTCACCGTGTCGAACTGCGACATGGGGATCAGCGTGGACAGCACGTGGAACTGCACCAGCGAGTTCTTCTGCTGGTCCGACAGCGAGTTGAGCGTGCCGGACGGCAGCGACGTGAACGCGTTGTCCGTGGGGGCGAAGATGGTGAGCCCGTTGCCGGAGCTGTTGAGCTGGTTGTCGATCTGCTGCGCCACGCCCGTGGACCGCAGCAGCCGGATGAACGTGTTGAACTGCCCGGCCTTGGCCAGCACGCCCGTGATGTTCGTCGTCCCGGCCGCCGGCGCCGGCGTGGCCGGGGTCGGCGTCGCCGTCGGCGTGGTCGGCGCCGCCGTCGGGGCCTGCGCCGACGCCGTGATGGCTGCCGACAGCACCAACAGCATAGACACAAGCTTCTGCATGGCGTGCATGGTGTCTTGCTTGTGAGTTGTGACAGAGGCTTTGCGCACGCAACGACCAAAGCAGTGTGACAGTGTTGGTTGAGGGATGCTCGCTTGTGATGTGCTGCCACTTATAACGAGGTGGTTGCGTCGGGGGAGAGGAGTGAGCTGTAAGAGATCGATCGATCGGGAGGTGGTGGGGAGCAGGTCTTACAGTTACAGGGCACCAAACGTTGGAGGTGAGGTGAGCTGCCAAGGTGCAACAGGCTAACAAACACAGCCGGGGTTGCTTCAAGCAGCAGCAAGTGCATGCAGATCGGGGGCCAATTTCCATTCACCATTCCTCCCCTTCCCTTTTTGACAATCAAGGGTGGCGATAATGGTGATCTCAATTGCAAGCGAGGGTCACTGCTAGCCTGTTATTTTGGCAGGACCGATTTGATAAAGAAATGATCTGCTGACTAACGAAACCTGGCACGGGACAAATTAACGTTCGGATCTTAGGATCGATATCAGGGACTCATCAGCCAACTCAAAACAAATGGTGGATTACAGACAGTTCTGAGAAAAATGGATGCAATGCTATCTAGTTGGAACTTCGTTGTTGAGACTACAGTGGAGGAACAACTAGTACAATGGTGTTTCATTCATGCCTTTGTCTAGAGAAGGAAGGGTATAGAGGATTTCCCAAGCGATTGATTGCCGTATCTGTTTAGCTAACTTGATATCGCGCCCCTATTTGGATGAGAGGACTACAGGTCCAAAAGCATCGTGGTTATGTTTTACCAATGTAAATGTAATTCAGGGAAGCAGGAATGGAATCACCAAACCAACATGAAAGTTCAGATGAGCAGGACAAAAGCAAACAGGTAGCTGCTGCATTTCTTTCAGAATGAAATTGGCTGTACATCCAACGACGATTCTGGGGACAAGGAACAGCCCTCTGATTCTTCCAGCCTGACAACAAACAAAAACGATCACGACGGACATGCATCATGCACGGGAGGTTCCGGTATGAGTTAGCCTGCTACGATGCTAACATCTGATCCAACCATCTCCATCAGAGTGGTGGTGCATCTGTGTACATGCACATAACCACATATCATGCTCAATAGCAATTAGAATTGCTTCTCTAAATTGCCAATGGCCAACAAAGTTGCTTTAAACATCTTAAGACCAAAGTGACACCAATACTACACCCTATGGAACTTCACCATCGAGTGTAGCTTGCGACTCCAGAATTCTGGAATCAGAAAGAGCAAAGGCTGGTAGATAAGCACCTCTCAACAACTACAGAGTGTTATACCTGGAGACATAAACATGTGAACTGCTTAATGGTTAAATGCTTGCAGAATTGGCTTGTTACAGTACAACAAAAGGATTTCGGATACTGTAACCGAAAAAATAATTTACCTTAAAGCATTTATTTACACGACTAGGAGCAAAAAGAATTACAATGATATAATTTTATCATCTTAATCTAAAATGAATCGAGAGGAACATAATTTCTGCTCCTCTGGTATCCTAAGCCGCGGCTGCTTTGCACACCGGGCATGAATTCTTCACCTGCAACCACTTTTTTATGCATTCCGCATGAAAGTCGTGACTGCATTTCAGCGTGCCCAGCAGATCCTTGTCTTTGTAACCCTCCTGAAAGGATTTTCATCCATGGGTCAAAATTCGGCGAACGCCTTCTAAATAATTTAACATGGAATTAACATCTCAACAGGAAGAAATTGAAGCAACGTACCAGGCAAACCACACAGGTTCCATCATCTTCATCATTTTGTGATGCATCAGAACTGCAACAGACTACTTCTCTCACACAGCCAGAAATCTTATCCTCAGCCACACCTGTATTGACATTACCAATATACTCTCCCAAGGCCAACAGGTCCTGTGGACAGAAAAAGAAAAAAGTTAAGGGTTAAGTATCAACTTTCCGAGGCAAGAGGAATGGAGACGTCAAATGCCGTTCGGTTTACCTCGTAACTCATGTTGTCAACGTCCAGCCTCATGTCCCTGTGGGGGTCAGCTGCTTCTCTTGATTCATAAAAGATCAGCTGGTCCAGCATCAACCCCTTCACAAATAGCAGATAGATCAGTTTCAAATACTGTATGAAAACTAACTTAATTTCATGCAAACGGGAAAGTTAAGGCCATCTACCTGTGCCTCCATCATCGAAGGGTGAAAAGCATAGTAAGCGCTCCTAGCCCTTCTATTCCTTCCGCTGTTAGCATGCCCTATGGTGACATGCCTGGCATGTCTAGAAGGTGCAGCACCTCTGGTAGGAAATGGCTGACCAATCCGGATAGATGCAGATGTAGCTGCAGCAAAACCAGGCGGGCAGCTCCGAACAACCGTCTCAAGGGGCACTGCTCTCGAGCCAGAAGGCCCTGTGGAAGAGGTAGCTGCAGAAAAACCAGGTGGGCAGCTCCGAACAACCGTCTCAAGGGGCACTGCTCTCGAGCCAGAAGGCCCTGTGAAAGAGGTAGCTGCAGAAAAACCAGGTGGACAGCTCCGAATCACTGTCTCAAGGGGCATTGCTCTAGAGCCTGCTCTTGAGCCAGAAGGCCCCTCTGAAGGTGGATGAGAGTAGACATTATTAACAGTTCTAGGAGCATAGCCACCATTAGCAAATGTTGCATTGCCTGATAAACCAGAGACAGTTGGGGCTGCAGCAACACTTGAGTTGCTGCTTCCTATAGCGGGATATTGGGTCCTCCCAATCAAAGCCCTGCCAGTTATTCCAGGTGCACCTACAAACCAGCAAAACACGTGTGCTGTAAGAACACATTATACAACATTGACTGCCAAATTCAGAGTTTTTAGTAAATCTGCAGCACAAGACTGAGATCAAGTTCTACATCAACCACAAAAGCAACTTGCAACCAAACTTAGAAGGTTGCAGTCATGCATGCTATCTGTTGTATAAGACATATTTAACTAAGCATGAAAAACTAACCTGAAGGTAGAGTACTTGGTGGCACGGAAATAGGTGGTTGATTCCTTGCAACTAATGTACTCAGAGAAGCACTTGCAGTTGAACGAAGTGGTGGCAGGTAAATGTTGTTTGTGTGAGTTGAAGCTGGTCTAGTTTCCATCGAAATATTATTACTGTGGCGTGCTCTCACGTTCCTCTGAAATCCTTCCTGCTGAAGTAACTGTTGGCCATCCCAACCACTTTGGCCAATGCTTAACGGCATTTGAGTTAAGGATTCAGTGAGAGGAATAGGATTTGGCTGCACATAGTTTGATAACTGAGCATTCGAAGAGCTTCCAACATAATAATCGCCAGTATTAGTCCCATCCACAGGATGAACAACAGGATTCTTTCTTTTCATTGCAGTCCTTCTGTTCTCCAGATGGGAACTCACTGGAGGAACACTTTCCTCAGATCTATGTGGATAACTCACACAAGGTTCTGGTAAATGGCTACTGGAACTCCCAGAAGGACAATGAACAAAGGAAGCATGTGAGTTCCCAGAACTCCCAACTCTGTAACTTAGAAATTGAGCAGCGCGACTTGAAGATGGAACATCATTTACTCTTGGAGCCATACTCCCATGATTTGATGGACCAATTCTAAGAGCTGCATCGTGTCCATAACGCAAAAGAAGCTTCTGACCTGAGTTCAGAATAGAGAGAATTATTAAATTTTGTAGCACAATCCTGATAAATGCACAAGTATAGAGCACTGAATTAAGTCCAGGTACCTAGATGCAGAGGTTCACTGTGTTGGCCATTCACAGGTTGAATATGATCCATCTCATGCAGCTGGAGCTGGTTATGATTATTTGTAGCCATAAAACAAGCAATCTGATCTGGCTGCCCTTAACCTGGAAATGACAGACGCAGGCACTATCAATAACTCTTCACCATATAACATTGAAGACCCAAATTAAACAATACATTATCATCGACTGCATAACAAACATTACTAGGTTCCCAATATGTGCTGTGTAAGAAAGATATCACAACATGACGTAAAGGGGTACTGAAATCATTCAAACTCATTCCAGATTTCACTGGTTGATTGAAAATCATTACTAACACAACAAATACAATTCCAAATGGATGTCAAGACAGGACCACACAACAGTGTATGAATCAGAATATCCATCAATTCGAGAAACAGCAGAAGCCACATGTGAAAAATATGGTAGAACCACATTGGTGAGAATTTCCTCAAAGAAATCACCAATTTTTAATCCAAATGATATTCAATTTGGACATCAGTTGACACTGATATAATGACATATATTGGCAGGATACGCTCTATGATGAATGGAAAATATAATTTCAAAACATCAAAGTGGTTTAAGAAAATCAGAAAATGCAACCATTTTGATGTCAGCTACCAATCTACTTTAATTTCCTTCTACAGAACTACAGGTAAATATGTAGTTTTGTTATCATAAAGAGTACAACAAATGACCAAATAAAAATACTAACATTTGCATGACTGATATATAGGCAGTCAGATATCAAATGAGCTTACAACCATACTGTATATCATATCATCCATTCCAATGTTTTTATACATTCTTAGTGAATATATAAATAAAATCATATTAGTTATAATTTACATAGCAGGAAACAGAGCAGAAAAGTGAATAGAAAAAGGAAGAATGAGATAAAGGATTCTAATTAGAATAAATGCTTCAAGAACTACATGCTCGAAGCCCAAAACTACGTCAGTTCCAAAAGCCTCTAGTGGATGTCCTTCTGTCCTGCATCTATCCATGGTAAATCCACTTCACTCCAACATCAACAGCAATCAAGCTTGTTGTTGAAACATGATTCATCTTGCAAAATGGCATCCTCAGCATGCACAACTGGAGACGAAATACATTTTTCTCCACTATATATCCTCTTGCCTTCCAGTTCTACATAAATCAACAATTAAAAAATTGCAGTGTGTGCCTTTCAGACCTGCCCCCTCTTTCTGATTAAATATGATAACCAAAACCAGTGAAGGATATACTAAATCGGCACTCCGACTAACCTAGAAGGCTAGGTTCACTACAACCTAACAACAATCTACAAATGACAATGTCAGATCAAAGGTTAACAGGGCTAATAAAGCACCAGATGACAAGGAATCAAAAGTAGAACACATTCTAAGTCCCCAAGATGACAATGTTAATCAACATATAATGTACCCAGCTGAATATGTGTCTACCAAATAACATGGCTCCATAAGATCATGGCCCGTCAAAGAAAAATCCTAGATACTGCATTTCCTTGCGGCAAGGACTGTGATGCTGTTAGAGTGTGCCTAAGGCAGGTCTTCAAAAATCACATCAATAGAGATTGGGGGAGCTCTTCCATATATCCTACTGTAGTACAGTCGTATCCTATTGGAGTAGCCTATATACGAAGCACCCACATTGATCAATTTGAAGTTAGTATGTTAAATCAAACTCTATAAAGTCTGAATACGATGTTTATAATGCAGTGTAATAATTTTTAGTGCTGAATTCTCATCGTAACAACAATATCAACAGAAAACAACCAGTTTTGTTAATGCAAACAAAGGAACTAAGTGGAAACCAATCACCAGAAGTGAAAACGATTATCTAGACAGCTGAAAAGAGCAACTTTGATTAGCTAAAGCATACTAGCAGAAAAAAGTACAAATCTATAGAGCTACTAGTCCCCTAAATGGAAAGAACATGTAAAGATTCTGCAACACAAGAACTTTCCCTGTTCAGTTTTTAACTTGGTCTAATACCGTAATGATGGCCGGTGGGAAAGGCAGCTGTACCTTTAAATTGGCACAGAGCCGCCCGGTCCACAAAACAAATCAAAATCCCAACCACACAGCATCTATCATGACGATTCCACGAGACTTTATCGCTAGTTCGCTACGGCTCAACATTTCTCCAAGCGCCAACAAGTAAACATCGCATTCCTCGACACGTCGCACCCAATCGCCGCTTCCCTATCTCTAGCACCACGCGCCAGCTCAAGCAAATATGGGCGCCCAGATACCGAATCCGGCTCGCAAGGAATCTAGCCGGAACAAACTACCGATCGTTCCGGGCCGGCGGTCAATCGCACGAAACCGAGACAAAAAGCAGCAGAATCACCGGAAACCAGCAGCGAATCGGAAGGGCCGTACCTCGGAGCAACCGATCCGGACGCCGAATCGGCGCCGATGAGCCCGGCTCCGGCGGAGGAAATTCGGGGGGCGGGCGGATATCCCGGTGCGGCGGCGGAAGCTTCGTGGGGCGGAGACGCAACCTCGCGGCGGCGTCGCTGTAAACAACGAAGAAAAGTTTTTGTCCGTGTGGGGAGGGAAAGAAAGAGTTGCGGACGGAGGGTGGTGGTGGTCAGGAGGGGGGCTGTGGGACGAAGCAGACGGGGTATTTATAGGGAACGCGACGGGCAGGCAGGCAGGCACAGGCGGAGAAGGGGAAGAGAGGAGGAGGCGAGCGGCGGGCCCACACGCCCAGTGGGCCTCGGTTCGCGACGACCGGGGATAAAAGGCGCCTTTTCGATTCGTCCGGGCCCGCGCGTCAGCGATGGAACACGTGTTCGTACAGGGAGGTGTGGTGTGAACTCGACTCGTCGCGTTTGCGTTGTGTGTGAGGTTGGAGTTGGAGCAAGAGGTGACGTAAACCTTTTGTTGGGCTCGCAGTATAGAGTGAAGAAGAAATGTTTGTTTGACTCACGCGGACGACGACGGGCTGGCTCGCGGCACGGCAGGCGTGAGGCAGGTGGTAAAACTTGCGTTCTCGGCGTGCGAGAACGAGCCGTGCATTATTTATTTATTTATTGTATTATCCCGTGGCCGTGCTAGGGGATATTTTGCCGCTGTTTCCAAGCATTTCTTTCAGAGAGAAAAAAAATATGGTACAAGGAAAATACGGCCGCTTCTGCTTCTATTCATGATGGTAAATAAAGATATTCGTCCAATTAAAAAAGAAATACGCGGGCAACTTTGGATTCCAACCCAACGCGCGAGAGAGAGAAAAGAAGGGGCAACGCAAAGGCTCGGTTTTTGTTGATGGGACCGGGAATCCTTTTTTCTTGTGGGTTGCTGCTGAGAGGCGCGGCAGCAGAGCTGCAGAGCTGGCTGGCTGCATGCAGGCTGCCATGTTGACTTTCACCGCGGCCCTCCCTACCGATCCCTTGCATGCAGGCTGCCATGTTGACTTTCACCGCGGCCCTCCCTACCGATCCCTCCCATCCAACTCTGCAGATGATAGGCTTTTCGCTACACTATCCTCGAAACAAGGCGAAAAAAACCTTTTCCCTGTCCACGGATCATTGGCCCCCTCCGCAAGCCTTCACGGTAACTTGTACGCGGACTCCTCCTGCAGGTGGGACCCGCCCTGGGCCCGGGGAGGGGAGGGAGTAGACTCACTTTTTTTGAGTCGTGGTGAAAGTGGAGGGAAGCGGTGGTAGGAGTATCTTTGAACGGTAATCGTGGAAGCGGTATCGGAAGTCCTTTTTCTCCCGTCCGGCGGTAAGGCTGGCCTGGCACGGGAGCCGTGACGTGCCGTGCGGCGAGGACGCGGAAGGCCGCTTGACCGCTTCAGGATTGCCAAATGGAACTGTGACAACGGTTGGTTGCAGGAGGGGGAAAGGTTGGCTTTGGCTTGGACCGCCGCGCCAGAGAGCGGTGCGGCGTTACCAAAGAGGCGAGAGCCGTGAGCGCCAGAGGAAGAAAGCAAAGGAAAGGAAAAGAAACGTGCGTGGGTGGCCGCCGCGGCCAGCCGGGCCCTCGATCGAGCGCGCGCGGCACCGGCACGTGACGACCCGCCGCACCGGCACGACACGAGGCCGACGCGTCGCGGGCCCGCACGCCAGCGACCCCGCGCCGTAGCTAGCTATCGCGCTCGCGCCGAGCCAACCAACGAACCGGGCGAGAGGCGCGCCAGCTGACCGCGCGAGGAGGAGCGGCACGTCGTCGTCGACCACGGGCTGGCGAAGCTCCCTCCACATGCGTTTTTCTACTTTGGTCGCGTGCGCCCATCCGCCCCTCTCGACCCGTCGGAGCGCAACACGTCGCGCCTGCTCACGCCGGCGCGCGTTGATTTGAGCGAGAGGTCCCCACAAGGGCACGGATCAGCTCGAGCGTCCGCCACCAATAATAGGTGAATCTTTATTCTGCTCCGGGCGCCTGGCAGCTGGGGGCTTGTTGGATGCTTGCGTTGCCTTGCGTGGGTAGCTGGAGCCTGGGATGACGCATCTTCCCGCGCCAATGCAAAAGCGCAGCTTGCTTTGCCAATTATCAACAGCTCAACACCGGGTCGGACGGATATTATCCTTTGCGATAAGAAACGGAGAGACAGACGCTCAAGTCATCGCCGCCTCGCCTCCTCCGGTTTGCAATTTGCACGCCTGGCGCCTCGTAAAAGTAATCACCTACTTGCACCCAAACGGGGATCGGCGCTGTCTGTGAGGTCACTCTCTCGCCAACGTTAGCCGAAGCACGCATTATCATCTAGCCAGAGATAGAATGAGAGCCGAGATATGGACATCCATTCTATCCTCCTCCTACCTATATTTGGCCTTTATTAATGCTCACCACAGAGTACACAACGACGACGAGCACACGGAAGTGGTCTCTTGGGAGACCTTTCCTTTCACTCCCGCCTACCACGGGCCCGGGAGGGAATCGCTGCGCATTTTTGGCGGCTCCACCGTACACAACATTCACGATGCAGTCCGCTGCTGCTCCTCTCGATCTAGTGGAGTACATACATCAAAAGCAGCCACCATTGACCGGCAGTTTCCAGGCACGTTCAAGGATACTAGTCTTGTTGGTCGGCATAAGTTTTGAGGCCTGTGGCCTTATTTATGTACTCCTTGTACCTTTGGAAAAAAAAATCACAACCTCGCTTTAGCTACTGCAGCAGGCTTGAAGCTTGCGACCCCGGTGATCTCTCGACCAGTCACCAGGCTGTTGATGTCGTACGTGCCTTCGTACGAGTAAATCGGCTCCAGGTCGCAGAATGCCTATATAAAGATCATTGCAATCACGAACATAATTAAATGGTCCCATGAATGGTTTGAGGTAGTATAGGGCACCACAAACAACTACACAATGATTCAATATCAGGTGCACCTACCTTGGCAACCAGAAAATCAGCCAGAATTCCATTTCCACCCAGCAATTCTCGACCAAGAGAAACGACCTCACGAGCCGTTCTTGAGGTCCAGGCCTAAAAGGGACAGCGATGAAAGAAGTGTTAAACTACTGAGTTATCAAAGCAACGGATAATTATAGTGGGCGAGCACATTTTGCTAGCTGAGTCACAGACCTTTCCTAGACTAGCATGGCCTGGTGTCATTTTCCCCGACTCGTAAAGCTTGCATAGACGCCAGCCAACAAGAAACATCGATTGGATGTTACCAAGCATCCGGACTAGTTTTTCTTGATTCAGCTGAAAAGCTGCCAAAGGAACTCCAAACTGTTTCCTTTCTTTCAAGTACCTATTTTCGTTAATGCAAAAGGTGATATACCAATCCAAGTGACAAAAAAGAAGCACAAGATTATATGGTGTTTCTTACCTATGGCACACATCAAAGACGCCCATAGATATGCCTATAGGCTGCCATGCCACCATAATACGTGAAATAGCAAGAACCTGGTTGGATATTTACAAACTAGTAAGAAATCTGAATTTCTCTAACTTATAACATACTAGTAATTTAGCATAAAAGAAGCAAAACCAGAAAATGGCATCAATACCTTGCTTATATCCTGAAATGAACTCACACCTGGCAAACGGTCTTCCTCAGGCACAAACACTTTATCGAAAATTATATCGCCATTTTGAACCATTCTAAGACCAATCTTGTTCTCAATCTTTGTAGCTTTCAAACCAGGAGCCCCTTTCCTCACAATGAATCTAGAAGAAACCAAATGGATTGAGAGAAAAAAGAAAAGATAATGTATTATTCATCGACGTAAATAATTTTTTTACATGCAAAAGGATTAAAGAAAGACAACATACTGTATAACAATACTAAGCTTATTCATGAACAGTTTAATGCTTCAAGGGAAAGCTCATTAATGGTCAAAATGACTTACCCATTTAGTTGTTTTGTATCTGCATTCCTAGCTAATACCACAAGCACATCCGCAAAAGTGCTGTTACCTATCCAGCGCTTTTGACCATCTATGTGCCATCCACCAGGTGCCTGTTACACATTGAGGCAACATTTAGAGCCTGCTAGATTTGTATAACTGAGGGTCCATGATGAGAAACTTATCATCTAGTTTCACAGATGGATAAGCTTTTTCAAGTTCAAGAAGGAAATTTTTTATATGATCCATGCATGCAGAAATATAAGTGGCCGCTTGCCAAAAGTAGTCTTGAGCTTTAATATTGACTGGGAGAAACATAAATTTATATTAAATAGGATTGACCTCTATAATCTCAGTTTTCTGTTACTTCAGGCGAGAAATATCCAACAACATAGGAAAGAATCAATATGTGAAGATGTTGCAATGACCAGATTCCAGATCAGGGTGGGCACAGGACAAATATACTGACGCATCCTGTGAAATGGTTTTCATGCACCATCAATCCTTTTTTGTATATTATTCGAAAAGAAAAATCATTATACCTTTGCCGCTGTTGTCCTCAAAGAACTTGCATCACTTCCATAATCTGGCTCTGTCAATGCCTACAGAAACAAAAAATGATAAAAAGAAAATTTTGTCATTCAGTCATTTACGATATGTTCTGAAAGGACACCATTTAGGAATTGAGGAGCATCCAAATGCACATTTGGATTAGCTTACCCAACAACCAACGGTAGTAAATTGAGCAAGGGATGGCAAATACTTCTGTTTCTGAGCCTCAGATCCACAAAGAGCTGTTCTTCAGAAAAGACAAGAGTACAGCAAGATCGGTCAGCTGTAGCAGCTCTTGGTATGGTTTGGTAAAGCTTAATTAACAAAATATAGCATAAATTAGAGAAAAGAAATCAAGGTTTTGACCTATTGTGACCATTGCAAGAGAGGAGTGCACCAGTACAAATGTGGAGCAGCTTGCGTCTACCCGTGCAATTTCTGCCATAGTAACAGCGCTTGCTGTAATTGAAAGTCCCGGGCACCCATAGCCCTGCAGTAAGGAAGACTCACTATGAGCTTGAGACTGGAGCAGTTAAACTCGAAAGAAACACAACCAGAAGAAATGCAACCAATCGCGTAACTGAATAAGTTTGGAAACCATGTTACATAATGTGAGCACAAATTAGTGATAACATGCAGGCCTATAAATTTCTATCTTTGAATCTTCTTTACTAAGGCAAATATATTTACACTGTTGCTAATTTCAGCTGAACAGCAGAAAAGGAAAACCATCGTTCCAATGATGATCCGAGCTTAAATTGAACATCATAACTATTTATCCCGAGCTTAAACTGATTTGAACCCAAAGATCCCAATGATAACCACCAATAAGGGGAAAGAGCAAATTTAGCTACAATGTAGAGAAATAATAACCTTTATTGTGCCCCCAGCAACACCAAGGCTTGCAAGTTTAGGAATGGCATGAAAGGGAAATTCCGCCTTCTCCCAGTACTGCAGTAGCAAATTAACAAAAAGACTCAGCTATCTTCCTGAAAAGGATGACCAAGATACCAAGCACATGACATTGTCTATTCACTACAAACCAGTAGTATGGATCTGTTTCACCAGCTAAATATGCTGGAACACACACTCTAACGTGATAAGACATTCCAGAAAGAAAGGCATCTTGATCTAAGAGAAAGGGATATTTGAAAATAAAAATGTGATAGGCAAGTCACAGATAAGTGGATTACTCTGACATGGGGGTGCATCCATTGCATATTAATCCTTCAGAATTTACATACCTCTGTCATGATGGGGGCAATTTCTTTCTCCATAATAGCCCTGACCTTCCTCCTGATAGATTGCTCTTCATTGTTTAGCAAATCATCAAACTGGTAATAGTCAGATACTGCAAATGAGGGTGGAGATAAGCAGAAGCCAACAACGCAACATACTCTTAGTAGTTTGTAATTGGCAATTACTATACTAGAAATAAAGGGTCGTGAAAGAAGAGGACATGATTATTTAGGTATGGCTGCACATTTAAGCCATGAAAGCAACCCCATCCAAGAATGAGCATACCGAAAACAGAAAATTCATCATGTCAACTTGATGTTTACGAAATTTACTTCCCAAGTCATCAAATTCTAGAACGCTTTGTATTTTCAGGATTGCCCTACAACACCAACAATATGTGAACTGGCTCACCGGCAAAGTTTTGAGTTTAAAACCATGGACAGAAGTTCGACAGCAAGTACAATTCCTACCGGCGTCACATGTGACAATTAAAGAAAGCAACCTGGAGCTGCAATAAAACCACCAAACGGTACTACCAAAACTAGACAACGGTACTAGTTGCTAAAAAAAAGTTATAGACAATACTAGTTGATAAAAATGAGCAGGAAATAGAACAGTAGCTAATTACGCTACAATCTTACAAGAAACTTAGAAATAACAAAGATATGCTATATTTTTCGCCTGCCAATCTCCAACAGTCTGGACAGATAAAAAAACTCGAGAACTCCGGCAACACATCGATCCAAAATTTAGCAGGCAACCACCTCTGTACAATCCTAACAAGACAACCGTTCCATTTGACTACGTGTATCAAACTCAATTCCATTGCCATCAAACTCGATCCGCTTGGTACTCATTCAGCAAAATCGATGGAAATCTCACCGGAAGGTGGGAAGACGGAGGCCGGCGTCGCCTGCGGGAACGCCAGGGGGAGTTCCAGCGCCGGGAGCCCTACCTTGGCGCCATCCTCCTCCCGCCCATCGCCACCAGTAACTGCACTCCAGAGACAAACCAATCAACGGCACTGAATCGGGATAAAAAGAGAGATCACGCACCACGGCACTGATTCGAGCCGCTTCACAGAGCAGAGGCCGACCCACCTCGCTTCCCCACCATCCAGGCGGCGCGGAGGAACGATCCGGGGTGGCCCGCGGGCGATAGGTTTCTGGGGACCTCGGAGCTCGTCGGAATGAGACGAGAGGCGGGAGCCGGAGGAGATGGAGAGCGAGGTGGAGAGTAGTAGTAACTGGGCTCTGCTCTGGGCTCGAGTCTTGATTTGGAGCTTTCCGTCACGTTGAGACAGGTGAGTACGGCACGGCGGTCGAGTTAGCTCGGCCCCATACGTCAGTGGCGGTTGCCGAGGAAACGTGCCACCCCAATTAATGTCCAAAAAATCCGAGCACCGCTGCAAGTACAACTCTTTTTGAGTTGCGAAATAAGCTGAAACACACCGAGCAAGTGGCGTGAGATTACAAGGAGAATTCTCTTCAGTTTCTAGAACGCCGATACAGTATGTAACAATTGTCCTCGGTTACTCAAGACTAGCTTTGCTCCTCTGCGGCTAGTTAAGCTTGACCTTTGTTTTCTTATCAAATGCACTTGTGCGATGCCGCTGATTACATGAACTAGCGCTTCGACGGTTGGCAAACTCCTGTCACTTCTGTATTACCGACAATTTTAAGGGTACCACATTAGCCTCGGACCTCATGCCCATTTTGTAAGAACATAGTACTAGTCTCTTTTGTTCCTTTTTGTTTCCAAAGTTCTTTTTTTCTGATTAAAAAGTAAATGGAAAACCCCGGGCATTTCGTAGTAACAAGCAAACTGCTACCGCTCCCAAAATGAACGTTTCCTCCTAAGCATAATTGTGGCCATGAACAGAACACGTCTCATCCACCCTTTTTATTAGACAAACCTCCTTCTATAAACTGCCCGTTCCTCCTCCCTCGCAAATCGGAGAGAGTCATCTCATCTCAAGGGAATCGAAAGCCAACCAATAAATAAAACACCTCTCCACATATTTGCTTCTCCTGTTCATCGACCCCGTCGTGATGGCGAAGGTGCAGGCCGTGGTTGTGGTGGTGCTGGGCCTGCTACTGCTGGCGGGGCTCCACGAGGAGGCGGACGCCCAGGGGTTGTCGATCCCGATGTCCCTGGACAGCAACAGCGCCGGCGTCGGTGCCGGCATCGGCTGCAAGGCCCTCGGCAACTGCGAGAAGAAGGAAGCCGACCGCGCGCCGGTCCAGGCCCACGAGTAAACCTGCGGATGCAGCTCCATCCACCGGTGCCGCGGCGAGTGAGAGCTGATACGCATGTGCCTGGTTGTGGATCGTTGTTGTTGCTGATTTCCGAGTGCCTTGTTGTTGCCATCAGCGGCGTGACCAATATGCTACTAATAACATGTAGATGTACACATTTCTGAATGTAATACATCAGTATTCCCATCCGCCTACACACGATTCCTGACCGATTGGTACGATTGAGCATTTAAACGAGCAGGGACACAAGAGATCAGGAAAATAAATTAAGGTCACATGTTAATTATATGATTTGTCACACATTCAATATACGGGAAAGTCACCGTTTCTTACCGCACGAGATTACAACCTTGTCTTAAACCCATTTTTCATTTTTTAGGGATCTTAAATCATTTTCTTCGTATAAAGGAAAACAAAAGGAGTATGACGCAAACCGATATACACGGGAGTTCAAGGCTATAACCACGATGATACGACGGCATCCCTACAACAGACATGTACACCATGCTTATGTATGGAAACGTGGATACAACGGCTCAGAGGCACCAAACTTTTGTGGCCAGTGGCAGGTGCTAGCTTTTCAGCATATCCTACCATAGCACAACCCCCACGTCGAGTATTACAACCTTGTGGTAAATCCTTGTCTTAAACTTCAAAAAAAGAAAAAATACAACAACAACAACAAATGGGCTGCCTTAGTAAGATCTTGATGGGTCCCCCGGCCTCATCTTTTCATTGGCCGGCCCACTTGTTTGGTACAGATCTTAAAGTTTGTCTTTTTAGCTTGACACTGGCCTTTCAATCCGTGCACCACACAGGCTAGAAATTAGAGAGACATATTAAAAATAGACTTCTTGGCAAAGTGGGTAATATAGAAATAGTAATGTAATTAGGTATATTTTTGCTATTTTTATTATTTTAAATTTAGCTATTATTCACTCATAATAGTATAGGTGTGAGAGGTATTTTTGTTATTTCTTATCATTCCAATTTAGCTATTTTTTGGACTCATAGCGTGGTGGATTTTTTAATATTATTTTGAATTTAGCATTTTTTAACTCATAATGGCGTGGTGTATAAATTAGAGATAGGTTTGAGGGTTTTTTTTGTTTTTTAATTATTATTTCGAATTTAGCATTTTTTACTCATAATGGCATGGTGGGTATTTTAAAAATATGTGTGACTGGTACTTTTGACAAATATTTTTATAAATAGCAAAGGTGGGTAATTTATTGTTACATCTAAAGGCTATCATTTATCTACTTTAGTTTGTAAGGTCGGATGTTTTGCTTTTTTGTGAGATTTTTTAGGATTTTTTCCTATTAACGTGGAGGCCTCAAAAAAGTCTCCAATTAGTAAATATAAGATGTGTCTGTTTTCTCTTCGCACCGTTAAAGTGCATACATAAGCGTACTCACCATCATCTTTAAAATTGTGTGCACATACATCTGTCGATGTTACCATAGATGTTGACAAGCTTGTGTAACCTATCATTGAAACAATAATCAACTCTTAAACACGAACTTCAGTAAGAGATTCAAACCGAGATGGACAGGTCCCACAGTTCTTTTTTTGTTCCTTTTTTGTTCTGACGATGTTACCCGAGGTTTTCCACAGTTTTTTTATGTTCTGATTATATAAAAATTAAATAGGAAACCTCAGGTATTTCATTCCGTAATTACAAGCAAACTGCTACCACAAATGGGCGTTTTTTCTCTCCTTAACATAATGTGGTCATGAACAAAACACGTTTCATCCACCCTTTTATTAGACAAACCTCCTATAAACTGCTCGTTCTTCCTGCCTCCCAAATCGGAGAGAGTCATCTCATCTCAAGGGAATCGAAATTCAACCAATAAATAAAACACCTCTGCACGTATTTGCTTCTCCTGTTCATCGACCCCGTCACGTCGTGATGGCGAAGGTGCAGACGGCAGTGGTTGTGGTGCTGGGCCTGCTGCTGCTAGTGGGGCTCCACCAGGAGGCGGACGCCCAAGGGTTGTCCATCCCGATGTCCCTGGACAGCAACAGCGTCGGCATCAGCTGCAAGGCCCTCGGCAACTGCGAGAAGAAGGAAGCCAACCGCGCGCCGGACCAGGCCAACGAGTACACCCGCGGATGCAGCTCCATCCACCAGTGCCGCGGCGAGTGAGCTGATGATATACGCGTGTGCCGGTTGCGGATCGTTGTTGCTACTTATTTCTGTGTGCCTTGTTGTGGCCATCTACCGCGTGACCAATATGCTATGTAAATGTACACATTTCTGAATGTATACATCGGTATTCCCATTCGCCTACACGCGCTGCCTGACTGATTGGTACGATTGAGCATTTGAGCGAGCAGGGACACGACAGATCAGGAAAAGAAACCTGCATGTTAATTATTGTGACGTGTCACATATTCGATATGAGGGCAGATATAAGGGCAAGTCACCATTTCTTACCGCAGGACATAACCGAACCAGAATTATTACAACCTTGTCGTAAATCCATGTACTTCGTATAGTAAACAAAAATAGAGGGAGTATAATACAAACCGACACTTTATATACACGGGATACGACGGCTCAGAGGAACCAAACTTCTGTGGCCAGATGCAGGTGCTAGCTTTTCATCCTATCCTTCCATACAAAAGGTCCTAAACTTATAAAAAAACAAAAGCGTAAATACAACAACTAATGGGCTGCCTTAGTGGTGTGTCCCTCGGCCTCGTCTTTTCATAGGCCGGCCCACTTGATTGGTCACCCAGTTCAAACCTAGAGCTTGAAGTTTGCCTCTTTTTTTTGAATTTTTTATTTTTAATCGAATTTTTTAATATATTTTTATTAATAACCGCCCGTTTCCGAAATTTGCAGAACTAGTCGCCTAGTCGCCCGACGAATAGGCGATTAGGCCTTGCGCCCCATCAGCGGGCGATTTACGCCGTAATCTCCCTTGCTAAGCGCGATTAGGTGTCGGTGGGGCCTAATCGCCCAGACAGCAGGCGACAAGGGCCTAGTCGCCCGTGCAAAGGGCTACAAGGCTACTGTAGCAATTTTTTCATTTTTTTTTTCTGCGTTAACAACTAAGCTTCCCAAAGTAAATTAAAAATACTTTTACACATCTAAAGTCAATGGTGATTTTAATGGTGGTGAATAATATGTTGATGCAACCATTTTAACACAGAACAGCCCAAAAGTTGTTGGTAGTTTTAAACTAAAAATCTCTGAATCAGGCTAGCTGTTAAGCGATAATTGAAGTTTTAGACCATCTTAATCTTCTCTAAAATTTTAAAAAAATTATCTAAATGCATTGCATCCTTAGTAGTACCAATATAATTTTTTTTAGCGTTAGGTTCCATATAAAATATTTGAATTATCTGAATTTAATTCGAAATTTGAATTTGAATTTGAAGTTACAAATGACCATAATTTAAAATCTAATTTCAAACTATAACTTTCAGTTTGAGTTAAGAGGAGTCAGATTTTGAAATTAGATTTTAAATTATGGTCATTTGTACTTCAAATTCAAATTCAAATTCGAATTAAATTCAGATAATTCAAATATTTTATATGGAACCTAACGCTAAAAAAAATTATATTGGTACTACTAAGGATACAATGCATTTAGGTAATTTTTTCTTAATTTTTAGAGAAGATTAAGATGGTCTAAAAATTCAATTAGCGCTTAACAGCTAGCCTGATTCAGAGATTTTTAGTTTAAAACTACCAACAACTTTTGGGCTGTTCTGTGTTAAAATGGTTGCATCAACATATTATTCACCACCATTAAAATCACCATTGACTTTAGATGTGTAAAAGTATTTTTAATTTAGACTTTGGGAGGCTTAGTTGTTAACACAGAAAAATTCGAAAAATAAAAAATTCGCTACAGTAGCCTTGTCGCCCATTCCACGGGCGACTAGGCCCTTGTCGCCTGCTGTCTGGGCGATTAGGCCCCACCGACACCTAATCGCGCTTAGCAAGGGAGATTACGGCATAAATCGCCCGCTGACGGGGCGACAAGGCCTAATCGCCCATTCGTCGGGCGACTAGGCGACTAGTTCTGCAAATTTCGGAAACGGGCGGTTATTAATAAAAATATAATAAAAAATTCGATTAAAAATAAAAAAAATTCCTTTTTTTCTAAAATAATACTTTTTAACAAAAAATTACAGTTATGGGGCACGTTTTTGAAAAATGCAAGAATATGTGCATGTCGGTCACTGGAAAGCCGATTGGTGGAAATCGGTCCTCCAAAACCTCACAAGCATGCCATGTCAGCTATCGGGTCACCCGGCACCTTACTAGGACCTATCGATCACCGATAGGTATCTATCCCCCCCCCCCCCCCCCCCCCCGCCCCCCCCTTGACAGATAGGCCTTGAGCCATCCATGCTCACCCGCACGCACCAAGCCTCGCATTGGTACCTATCGGTCATTGCGTGACCAATAGGCCTTGAGCCTCGTCCACCCCGCACGAATTAGTACCTATCAGTCATGCATGGGTGACCGATTAGCCCCATGTCATAGACCTATCGGTCATCTGATGACCATTGGTCACGGGATAACCGACAGGCACCTATTCTTGCAATTTTTCGAAAACGGGTCCAAAACTGCAATTTTTCATTTAAATAGTATTATTTTAGGAAAAATTTAAAAGTGCATTATATATAAGCGTATGCACCATCTTTAAAATTGTGTGCACAATGTTATCATAGATGTTAATACGTTGACAAGCTTGTAACCTATCATTGTAACAATAATCAACTCTTAAACACGAAGTTCAGAAGAGATTCAAACCAAGTTGGACAGGTCCATATCGCAAAGAACCTAACTCTTCCTTTCTTTTTGATAAATGAAATATTTTATTATGAGGTGAAATAACATTCCACCTTTGCATGTTGCAGGTACATTTGATCATTACAAAAAAAAAAACATCAAGGTGAACTGACACAAATCGGTTTTACAAACACCTAGTAAAGAAGACAAAAAGAGATTGCAAAAATAACGGTTTTGCATGATTAATATACAGCACAAAATAAATTAAAAAGGTAGTCAGGAGGAGTAGGCGAGTTTGGGTCATTGTTGCGAATATGGTGTGCTACCATACCAGCGTCTATCAAAGTTTGTGTCAAGTAGTAAATAAGGTGAGCCAACAGCGTTCACAAAATTGTCAAAAAGGAAAAGTCATTCTAGCTAGCACGTCGAGAAGGCAGCAGTTTTCCTCGTCACATGATGTGAAAAGATCCCAAAGATATCATGGATCAGAGATTACATGGACCCCTCTTTGAACTTAAGAAACAAAGGTTACAAGAAGCCAAAGATGTGTGACTAGATGCACATGTAACTTATATCACGCGTCCTATCTCCATCAGCTTAACTTTGGCTCTATGTTTTACGATGACCACCACTTTTGTATACTAGCCTTTCAATCCGTGCATCGCACGGGCTAGAAATTAGAGAGACATAAATAGATATATTTAAAAAAATTACTTTGCAAGCATAACTAATCGAGTTAATTGAATATTTTTTATTATTAAATCTATACTTTAAACTATGAACTTTTAAATCACATCTCAGTTATGTTATTCATAATGAGTTTGTGTTAGACTATATTTCACATTAAATGTAATCTCAATGTCATATGACTTTGAAAATGGTTTTAGTTCATTAGTAGCATCCGTTAGATTAGAACATATTTTATACCCAATATAATAGTTATTTTCTTGGTTTTATTTTTCTCCACATGAAATTGCATTAATGTCTTAATGTAAATTTTTAAAGGTGTCACACTCTGTATGTTAGGCGACCGTATACAATGGGGTTTGACCATCAACCACGGGATTCAACCGGGTCAATAGCTCCAATCAAAGTGAATCCTACGCTTATCTTTGATGACCACTTCGTTGAACCGACGACCTCCGGCAACTCTCGCAATTTCTGCTCCAAGCATCCATTTGTTTTTTCCAGTTGTCTCGCTGCCTAATGCTTCTTGAGGCCCGAGCTCATCATCTATTGCCCTTGCCCAGATGACGAACATCATGCCTCCGCCATGACATACATAGGTAGGTTAATTATTTTTCTCATGCTTGTGTAAAAATAGACGTCTATTATTTTTGGACACGTGAGACATTCGTCAAGATTGATCTATTTGACCTTTTTACTTTTATTTTCAAAACCAAAATCTATATTGTGTGCTATGTATGGAAGTATCATTGTAATCTTGGAGTTTGCATGTTTGTATCATATTCCAGATTAAAGTATTTCTATTTTGTATCTAGGTGCCTCCTCTATTTATATTTAGTTATTTTACATGAATTTTAGTAACTTATTATTTATGAGCTTCTTTTCTAAGGTGTGTTTCCCTAATGATTGAAAGAGAAATTATATTTTACTTTCATATGGCTCTTATTTCTAATTTCACTTATTTTCAATGGAGTTTCAAATAGACTCTTGTATTTACTATTTTTAATTCGAATTTTACTATTTTTTTCTCATAATGGCATGGTGGGTAATTTAGAAATAGAATTAGGGGTATTTTGGCTATTTTTATAATTCCGAATTTATTTATTTTCGGAATATAGTTATTCTTTGCTCATTTTGGCGTGGTGGGTACTTTAGATATAGGAAATTAGGGGTATTTTGGGCTATTTTTTTATAAATCCGAATTTAATTTTTTTTGGACCATAATAGCATGGTGGGTAATTTGGAGATAGGTGTTAGGGGTCCTTTTGACTAAAATTTGTGTAATGGCATAGGTGGGTAATTTAGATCATGTTAGATCTAAAGGCTACTTTTCATCTTAATTAATTTGTACGGCCGGATGTTTTGCTTTTGAAAGAATTTCTAGCATTTTTTTCTGATTAACGTGGAGGCTTCAAAAAGAGCCTCCAATTAGTAAATATAAGATACTCGAAACCGTATGTTCAGAGGTGTGATGAAAATCCCTTCCAAAGCATATCTAGAAGTTTTGAATATCTCCAAGAAAAACACACCCTTTTTTTTTGCGAGGCAAAAAACACACACATATAGCGCAGGTAACGGGTCATCTTTCAACGTCAAAATCTGTCTGAAGATATTTTCGCCAAAAAAAAAATCCGTCTGAAGATATAGAATTGAGAAATCACAGGAAAAAATAGGACATGGTTTCTGCCAGAGACACAAGAGGACAAACAAATCGTACCGGAGATACGTCATTTCTGGATCGTAAACAGCGTTCTCCGCGGTTTCTTGGGCAGCTTGTCTACCTGGTGCCCTTGCAGGTTCACATGCAGCACAACTGAAGCACGAAACGGAGGGAAGGAGCCCGAGAGAACCGTCCGGAGGGAAGGAGCCCGAGAGAACCGTCTCTCTGTTTATAAGCTTATTAAATCCTGCATAGTTTAGATGTCAGCTCTATCCTTGTTCATGGGTCAAAGGAGGAAACCATTTCAGTTGTGCCGTGTCAGATCTTTAAATACTCTTAACGAAATGCTCTGCAAGTAGGCACAATGCTGTAGCTCTGATCTCACTTAAATCACATGTTCCATGGAAAAATGAAATAGTACTACTATCAGGCAGCGCAAGACGACAAAGATTAGTGTCTATCAGAGGATAAGTTCGAGTAAACAGTGAGTTCACTGTCCGAATGAGTAGATGGCAAAACTTGTGCGTTCGGATGAGAGCGTTGATGGATGAGAGCGTTGATGGTTGAAACTGAATTATATGCAGGAACAAGAAGACCTGTCAGTAGGATCCAGAGGCCGGCGTGCGGGAAGTTGCTTGTTAAGGAGTGTGAAAACGGAGTGCGGCTGCAGCTAAAAAGGCCAACTCTGAAACTGTTATGGCATACGGTTCATGAGAATTCATTTAATCATGTCTCTATCTCATGAGGCGATGCATGGAACATTAGTCAATGGATTCCAAAGACTACTTCTATTCGTGGACTCGTGCCCATCCAATTCCACAAGAGGAATCTTGTGGTCACTTTCTGAAGGTTTTGGCAGGCACGATGTCACAAGATTCAAGATCGTTCTTGAACTTTACTTATGCGATTCTAGAGAATACAGGAATACTACCGATAAATTGCTACAAACCATCTTAACTTATCTCTGCTCCTGTTAGGTTAGGTAGTACATTTCTTCCCAAGCACATAAGCAAACTTCAGCTCACCTAATAGCAGTAAGAAACAGGTTAAAAAAACACACATAAGCACATTTCAGCTCACAGCAGTAAGAAAAACTTAACTCGAGTTAGTACCAATCATATGATGGTCACAGTCTGAACTCGTCATCTGAATCCTTGTCAGAACAGAAACGTGCTGCGCAGCTATTGAAGTTCTCCATTTGGCAGGCTTTTGCAGCATATCCTACTCATGGCACACTCATGGACGCCACCTCATCTGCTGGCCCCAGAGCACACATCCGTCCTGCCGATTCGAAGAAACTCCTCCTGGTGGGAACACATGTGGAGAAAGAAAAATGCATATATAGGGTGGTTGGCCGGTAAAAAGTAGAGTACACTGCATCAGGGATATCATACATATCTTAAGATGATCACGTCTCACACACAAGCATATCACTCGTCCTAGATAGGCGATGAGATGCCATTACGCTGTTGCACCACTTATTGTAAGCAGCATGAGTACCTTTCTTCCTGCTTGCTTGCTTGCTTCGTCCCACCTCCTCTTGTTTTATTCAGCACCATTTCTTGCAATCTGCTGTCGCTGTTGATGCTGTTCAAATTCGGGTAGCTGCTTCTTTATCTGGCTCTATCAGCACATTCACCTTTCTTGTGCAGTGACGACGAGAACCCGTACGCGAGGCGAGTAGGATGCTTGGTTGAATGGCTGCATGCCAACCTCTGCAAGAAGGGAAGGAGCTGCAGCCGTATGATGGCTGTGATCCTTCAGCGTACAGAGGCCCGGCGCTGCTGCCCCGGCAGACGAGCTCGGCCCCTCCTCCGGCCGTGCCGGTAGGGCCGCCGGAGATGTCGTCGTCGTCGGGGTCCGGGTCCGGGAAAAGTGCGACGGAGGCGAGGGCTTTGAAGATCCACAGCGAGGCCGAGCGGCGGCGCCGGGAGAGGATCAATGCCCACTTGGCTACGCTGAGGAGGATGATCCCCGATACTAAGCAGGTCTGTGCAAAACTCCGTCGTATAGGAGCTTTGCCTTGTATTTGAAACATTTTGGTTGAAGTTTGTTTTAGTATTGTTATTATATCAGCGACTGGTCGATAAACCTCATATCTGAAATTCTTGGTCCTAACTCATATCAACCTTCTTTACCATCCTGGGTTACAGTTCAAGATGTCGACAAATAATCGAGTGATCAAACTTTATACAGTGCACAGAGAACCATTGAAGTTTTGCAATGTTTAGAAAGAACTTTGAAATCTGCAAGAAAGTCGTATGAAGGGAACCTTTAGGCTCACATTTTTTCACACTTCGTGTCACATCCAATCTGGAATTCTCTATAGGACAAAGGACAATGTTATGGCTCCTAACCAAAGATTTTCGTTTCCTGCAGATGGACAAGGCGACCTTGTTAGCCAGGGTGGTAGAGCAAGTGAAGGCCATGAAGAGGAAAGCAAGCGATGCCACACAAAGCATGCCTCTTCCACCGGAGACCAACGACGTCTCCATTGAGTGCCACACCGGCGACGCCGCCGGCATCGCCGGCACCGACAAGATCATCTACATAAAGGCCTCCATCAGCTGCGACGACCGGCCGGACCTCATCGCCGGGTTCATCCAGGCGTTCCATGGCCTGAGGCTGAGGGCAGTGAGAGCGGACATGACGTCCCTCGGAGGCAGGGTGCAACACGTGTTCATACTGTGCAAGGAGGAGGGAAGTCAAGGTGCAAGCCTCCGGTCTCTGAAGGAGGCTGTGAGGCAGGCAGTATCCAAGGTTGCTTCTCCAGAAACGGTATATGGGAACAGCTCCTTTCAGACCAAGAGGCAGAGGATCCTGAAGTCACATTACTCAATTATGTCCATATAGAAAATTTAAGGTTCTGTTAGGACCTGAAAATTATGTAAGAGATGGTGGAGAGATCTACTGAGGAGTGCTAATTGTGTTCATGTGTTGTGTATGCGAGATGGATTTTTTTTTACTGGAAATCAGAACTGTGGTTATAGTGGTGTAAACTTTAAAGATTGCCGTCCCAATTCCCACATGGTAATGGCCCAGTTGTGTGCTGTTGTATGACTATGGATGCAGAAATGTCCCTGGGCAAAGTCACAAGATTGGCTTGACATTTGTGAAAAGACAGTGACACCTTTTGAATTTTGATTGGTTCCTGACAGAATATAAACTATCTTGGCCGTACTCTCTTTAGCTTTCCTGTCACCTGTATGGAACTTGTACACGCCAGCTTCCAGGTTTTCTCTACGCTAATTATGTGTAGCAAAATCACGGTCAGCAGGAAAATACAGGATAAGCATATTCAGATGTACTTCTATGCTGATTATGTGAAATCGTGGGCAACGGGCAACGGCCCATATGTTCAGAAGATTTGCTTTCTTCCAAGAAACAGACTTTGCTCTCTTATCTGCAACTTTTGCTTTTCATAGGATTCAAAAACTAATTATATGTCCACTGTCGGGAAGGGATACTGCTCATTCAGTCGTACTGGTAGGAGGAAGCAGAGTAGCTGAACAATATGCAAAGCGCTCTCCTTGCAATTTTCATTTTCAAACTACCGTGGGAAGCAATCTTCTTCGCAGAAACAAATTTCTCCATTTATAACAAGATTTCCATAGCAATGCAAAAATTACATTTGGATAGAAAAATAACGCTCCTGTAACCAGACTTGAGGCTAGCTTGAAACTCAAGCTTACTCGAGGACATGAGCCCCGACTAAATAAACTTCAATAAGTTTGGTTAAAGAGCGAATCGATTTCAGATTTATTGGTAATAAGTACAACTATACAAGCATCAGTTTCTGAAATCATCTCAATGCAGTAACCATGATACCCTTTCATTATTTTTTCTATAAAACCAAATACTAAACCAAATACGAAGCCAAATCAACGGCTACAATTAATTAGCCAAAAAGTACCGGCTGGTACCGGGTGGTACCTTCCAACCATTGTAAAACAGCTCAAAGAAAGAACTTTGAAATCTGCAAGAAAGTCGTATGAAGGGAACCTTTAGGCTCACATTTTTTCACACTTCGTGTCACATCCAATCTGGAATTCTCTAATAGGACAAAGGACAATGTTATGACTCCTAACGAAAGATTTTCCTTTCCCGCAGATGGACAAGGCGACCTTGTTAGCCAGGGTGGTAGAGCAAGTGAAGGCCATGAAGAGGAAAGCAAGCGAGGCCAGACAAAGCATGCCTCTTCCACCGGAGACCAACGAGGTCTCCATTGAGTGCCACACCGGCGACGCCGCTGGCATCGCCGGCACCGACAAGATCATCTACATAAAGGCCTCCATCAGCTGCGACGACCGGCCGGACCTCATCGCCGGGCTGATCCAGGCGTTCCATGGCCTGAGGCTGAGGGCAGTGAGAGCGGACATGACTTCCCTCGGAGGCAGGGTGCAACACGTGTTCATACTGTGCAAGGAGGAGGGCAGTCAAGGTGCAAGCCTCCGGTCTCTGAAGGAGGCTGTGAGGCAGGCAGTATCCAAGGTTGCTTCTCCAGAAACGGTATATGGGAACAGCTCCTTTCAGAGCAAGAGGCAGAGGATCCTGGAGTCACATTACTCAATTATGTCCATATAGAAAAATTAAGGTTCTGTTAGGACCTGAAAAATATGTAAGAGATGGTGGAGAGATCTACTGAGGAGTGCTAATTGTGTTCATGTGTTGTGTATGCGAGATAGATTTTTTTTAACTGGAAATCAGAACTGTGGCTATAGTGGTGTAAACTTTAAAGATTGCCGTCCCAATTCCCACATGGTAATGGCCCAGTTGTGTGCTGTTGTATGACTATGGATGCAGAAATGTCCCTGGGCAGTCACAAGATTGGCTTGACATTTGTGAAAAGACATTGACACCTTTTGAATTTTGATTGGTTGCTGAAACTATCTTGGCTGTACTCTCCTTAGCTTTCCTGTCACCTGTGTGGAATTTGTACGCGCCAGCTTCCAGGTTTTATCTACTCTAATTATGTGTAGCGTCAGCAGGAAAATACAGGGTTAAGCATATTCAGATGTACTTCTATGCTGATTATGTGAAATCGTGGGCACCGGCGCATATGTTCAGAAGATTTGCTTTCTTCCAAGAAACAGACTTTGCTCTCTTATCCGCGATTTTTGCTTTTCATAGGAAAAACTAATTATATGCCCACTGTCGGAAAGGGATACTGCTCATTCAGTCGTACTGATACGAGGAAGCAGAGTAGCTGAACAATATACAAAGCGCTCTCCTTGCAATTTTCATTACCGTGGGAAGCAATCTTCTTCGCAGAAACAAATTTCTCCATTTATGACATGATTTCCATAGCAATGCAAAATTTACATTTTGGTAGAAAAATAACGCTCCTGTAATCAAACTTGAGGCTAGCTTGAAACTCAAGCTTACTCGAGGACATCAGCGAGGTATGGAAACAACAACACATGGTCAACTGCTAAATAAATTTCTATAAGTTTGGTTAGAGAGCGAATCGATTTCAGATTTATTGATCATAAGTACAACTATACAAGCATCAGTTTCTGAAATCATCTCAATGCAGTAACCATGAGGACTTGCAGCATCATCCAATTACATGGATGATTATTCAGAGATCAAGGATTAAACTACTGCGAGGATCGATTTTTCCGGGGCAACTGAGAAGACTTCATGCAATCACTGAGGATTTGGTGGGCGGCTATTTGCCACAGAAACTCTAGATCCCCATTCGAGCAGCTCTTTACTAGTGTCATCCTTGTGTACAATGACCTCTATGAAGCACAGACAATCCTTCTTAGGACCCAAAGCTGCTTCAATAGCCTCTTTCAGCTCCTCCTCAGTTCGAACCTGCAAACATAATGCAAAATGTTATTGCCATGCTGGATTTGTTCCAGGGCTATGCAGCATACAGTTGCCAACCTTTGCTGTGTAGCACTTGCCCTCGCCATTGTGGAATGCTTCCACGACACCAGTGTAGTTCCAATTCTTGATTATATTGTAAGGACCGTCGTGGATCTCCACCTCAATGGTGTACCCTCCATTGTTTATCAGAAAGATAATGCTGTTCTGGCCCCATCGGATCATTGTTGACACTTCTTGTGCCGTCACCTGAATTCAGTCAAATTACTTTCTAGTTTGCTGCATGTTTTGATAGAGATCCAATTCGAGAATGAAACAAATATGATTGTTTTGTACCTGAAAGCTGCCATCTCCAATGAAGGCAAGGACACGTTTATCCTTAGCAGCCTGTGCGTATCCCAGAGTTGCACCTACTGACCAGCCAATTGATCCATATTGCATCTGAAATTCATAACTGGTGAAAGCAAACAATGTTTAGTCAAGAATACACTGCACAGGGCATCTCAACACATTGATACAGTCATGCAAAGATATATGTCACTACTAGTCTTTACGGGAAACCGCTAACCATACTAATACTAATTTTTTTATTTTATCAGGCAAGCAGAACAAGATTACTCAAGTTTTGATCCCTGAAACGGTATCAAAATAGCCATTTGTGTTACTAATTCACTTGTCACTCGCAAAACTAAGGATTTTAGAAGAAATTGAAACTCAATAAATATTGAGTCACCTCATGAAAAAAACCCAATTTTTATTTATTTCAAAGGAGCTTACCCACAGCCTTCAGGTAGCTTCAGCTTCTGGCAGTTAAACCACGAGTCCCCAGTCTCTGCAATGACAGCTGAGTTGGCAGACAACAGTCCCTGTATATGCTTGAAGAGTATGTTCACTCTCAGTGGCTCTCCAGGTTCAGATGCAGGAGGTTCGCCTTGAGGCACGAAAATTCGATGATAGTTCTCATATGCAGCGGTGTTCTTCTTCAGGCGTGTTGCAAGTGCATGAAGAAAGTCCTTCATCAGAACACACCCAAACGCAGGGCCATGTCCAATCACCACCCGATCTGGTTGGACTATGATGGCCTTCTCCTTCTTTAGGAGTAGTGAGTATCCAACCGAGCTATAATCGTTAAATATGGGACCAGCAAATAGATAGGCATCAGCAGACTCGACGATTTCAGCGCAGAAGGGAGTGCTCACAGCACCCCAGTATGTGCCAATAAACCTAGTGTGGTGCTCTGGAACAAGTCCCTTCGCAGAAGGCATCACAGCAACAGGATAACCGCAGGCATCCGCCAGCTCTACAAAGGTCTTGGATGCTTTGGCCACCCTCATCTTTGGTCCACCAACGAGCACTGGCTTGAGTGCTTTGTTCAAGAAAGACGCAGCAGCTTCCACTGCTGCCTCCAAGCTTTTCTGGTTCGAAAGTCTGCAAAATGAAACATTTATCCACGTGACCTACACTAAACTGAATGTCGCTTCATGTTCCTTGTGCATATATAAGATCTTGCCATGTTTGCAGCATACCTTGGGGAGAGGAAGAATGGGACAGGATGGTGGCTAAAGGTGGGATGCGGGATGGAAGCAAGGTTGCAGCTGATGCTGATGTAAACAGGCTTGCTCTCCTTCAGTGCCGTAGAGATGGCATTGTCAATCTGTTCATGTGCATCTTCCAAGTTGTTCACCACTGCCTGTGATTTAAAAAAGGTAGCACATATATCAGCAAAATCTTGTAGCTCGTGGGATAGAACATCTTGCCAGAGGTTAAAGTGTTATGGTTATAATCGGTTAAACCTGTAGTGGCTTCAGTGTGCCTATTTTTACTTATAACTCACTCATAAGTCTCCATTCCACATATAGTTAGCAGTCCAAAACAAACAATTCATCAAAGGAAAGACCAAGCACTGCAAAAGTTCTACTTGAAGTCGCTAGACTAAGATGATACCTACTCAAATTTACGCAAGATTCCATTTTGGCACCAAAGAGCGTCAGAGACGAAAGCAGCAAGCATTTACCAGTTGCTACATTTACTGAGAAAGCCTATTTGAAGTTTGATACCGAGGACTTGGCCTGAAACGCGCCAGGTCATATCCAATCCGAGAATTTGACTAATTATTAAACTAGCTTCTTGACATAAACACAATCGAACTTTTTTGCTTCCTAACTAAACTCCTGACATCGGCAGATAATCAAGTACTAACATTCTGTAGCTATCCAGCTCCTCAAGTCACCAGTACCACTACCAGGAAAGCGATGATTGCTACATATCCAAACAAAACAAACGGAATTTTGACAGTAATCACACAATTGAACTTACTTCCTAACTCATCATCTCCTGATACCCCCAGCTGATCAAGCGCTAATATTCTGTAGCAATCCAACTCCTAAAGTGACTTATTTTGGGGTGGAAAAACACCAAAAAGTCACCAGTACTAAAATCAGGAAACGATGATTGTGCAACACATCCAATCAAAATTAATAAATTTTGATAGTAATGACGCAATCTTTGACCGCCAAAATATGCAGACATTCAGGAGGGGAAAAAAAGACAAGTATCATCGGTGAACCCGTACGAACTCAATCCTTCAGGATTACAAATACAAATTTTGGGGGAAAAAGAGAGAGGAAAAGTAGAATATTAGCAGTACCTGATAGCATGTGACAGTCTGGAAGCACCTGAGCTCCTGCGTGAAATCGGGGAGGCCGATGGTGTGGTGCAGGATCCTGTTGCTCCCGTAGTCGTTGCTGTTGGGTCCCCCCACGATGCAGACAACGGGGAGGTTCTCGCTGAACGCCCCCGCGACGGCGTTGATAGCGCTGAGCCCGCCGACGGTGAAGGTGACGGCGCAGGCGCCCACCCCGCCGCCGCGCGCCCGGGCGTACCCGTCGGCGGCGTAGGCGGCGTTGAGCTCGTTGCAGCAGCCGACGAGGCGCACCCCCGTGGACTCGGCCTCCGCCTCCAGCTCGTCCAGCAGCGTCAGGTTGAAGTCGCCCGGCACGGCGAAGACGTCGCGGGCCCCCACCTCCGCGAGGCGCCGCGCCAGGTGCCGCCCCAGCGTGGCGTCCCGCGGCGCTGCGGAGCCGGAGTGGGCGGCGGCGTCGGAGGTGTCCGGGACCGCCGCCTTGTCGGAGGCAGACTGCACCGAGCCCATCGCGGTGTCCATTGAGCGCGTTGGCGGGCGCGGCGAGGAGGACGAGGACGAGTGGAGAAAGTTCGCGCGAAGAGGGGGGAAAAAGTTGATTACTTTGTTGGCGCACTGGCGCGCCGGAGGTTTCGGCTAGTGGAGCGGTGGAGTGGACTCGTGCCCGTGGACGCGGCGACATATAAATGGTTGGTCTGAGTGGGCCCGAAGTGTCAGAATGGCGTGCGCAACAGGTGGCGGGCGGAGCGGATGAGTGGGGCCGCTGACTTTGCGCTGACGGCAAAACAGCGGCAAAACAGCCCGAGTCGTGCTGCCGCTGCCGGCTGCAATCCGGGGGCGCCTCGTTGCGGCGCGCCGGTGACGCGACGCGGCACACGAGGAGGCGGCGCGGACGGATATAGAACTGCGAACTACTCCTGACCAGGAGTACGCACGCTGCATGAAAATAGGCGGTGAATGGATCATGCTATGCTCCTGTGATCAAAAGAAAATGCACAGAGGTAGGGTACGTGTTGCACGCTCTGATACCTGGAAGCTAGCGATTAACAAATGTGCGCTGTTCTGTCCGATGACACAGCCGAGTAATCGCGTTCTAGATCCTTCTCGTTCTAGACTCGTTCTAGTCAGCAGGCAGGCCATCACGTTGTGTGTGGGTAATTGGTAGGGCGGGCTCACGGAGTCATCGGGTTCGTCCTGGTTTTGGTTTGGCGCCCGATGTTTGTTTTCTGAGTTGGTTTGGAGAAGAATCCTTCTAGAACTGATAGAGTTAATTACGAGCCTCTTCGAGTGATTGCGAGCGACGACAACGACGCAACGACGTGCTCACTGCTCCCGCTGTTTTCGCAGGTTCATCTCGCACCTGCGTTTGTGTCTCCGTCGGGACGGTGACTGAATGCGTAACGATGGTAACAGTTCGTCGATCATTTTTTTTTGGAAAGAAACAGTCGTCGATCATGTTTGGTAAAACGATTTGTTTCGAACCGAAGACAAATTATAAGAACAAAGCAGGGTAGCAGCCGTTTCGATGGCGACCTTCCTGTTTGGTTCAGGTGTCCACGTTTCGATGGCGACCTTCCTGTTTGGTTCAGGCCGTCAGAGATGTTTCCAGTCACCAGCAGGACGGATTGAAGTGAACCCAACATAACCCTTTTTATTTTCTGTCGTGCTAAAGTGAGCGAGAGCTGACGCGTCGCGGCCCTCGCCGCGCATCCTCATCGTGGAACAAAGCGTCACGGGTTACATCACCTGGGTGTTTCACGGAGGCTCAGCGACATTGGCGTTGTGCGCTAAGCTTATGCCGGAGTCCGGAGGCGGCGCATCGGCGCCAAAGCTGACGGCGCACGAGCCACGACGATGCGGTTCGGAGGGCCCGTAATTTAGGAGCGGGCGAACGTCATCGGAAGGCAGCAGCAAGAGGACGCGGTCTTGGCGGACGTGTATGAGTCGGGCGTGCGCGGTGGTGGGGCGGCGGCCGGCGCACGGGAGGCACCGCGTTTCCGATTTTTTTTTATTTTTAATCGAATTTTTTATTATATTTTTATTAATAACCGTCCGTTTCCGAAATTTGCAGTACTAGTCGCCCAGTCGCCCACAAACGGGCGATTAGGCCTTGTCGCCCGACTGCTGGGCGACTAGGCCTTTCAATCGCCCACTAAACGGGCAATTGGCCCAGTCGCCTGTTCAATGGGCGCCAAGGTGCTAGTCGCCCTATCACAGGGCGACAAGCAGTGCTACAGTGTTTAGACACTGTTTTCTCACTGTTTAGCCCTGTTTTCTCCTATTTAGCACTGTTTAATACTATTTAGCACTGTTTTCTTCTATTTAGCATTGTTTAATACTATTTAGTCACTGAGCATACACCAGAGGATATAGCCCATGTCTACCGTGTCGCTCAACATGCAAGAATGCATTGGCTTGATATGGAAGCTGAGGAAAGGAGAGAGGAGGAACGCAGGAAGATGAGGCAGGAGGAGGAAGAGCGTCGACGCAAGTACGAAGCGAAACGCAAGCAAAGAGAGGAGGCGGAACGAAGGCGCAAACAAGAGGAAGATCGCCTCGCTCATGAGGCCCGCGAGGCCGAAAGGGAGAGGATGCGCGAGAGAGCTCGCCGCGCTAGGGCAACAGGTCCTGATGCCTTCAGAAAGGGGAAATATCCCCGTTGCACTCAATAGACACTGAGGATAAATAGATCTGTTTTCGTGCAACCAGGATACCACTACCTTATTTTTGTGCAACGGATGCACGATTGGGTATTATTTCTGTAATTTTTCTATTTTTGGTATTATTTCTGTAATTCTCAGAAAAATAAATATTATTTTCAAAAATAATTCCGCTGATCGGCACCGGTTCTTCTGCTCTTGTTTTTGGTATTTATGTGCGTGGCGTGCACCGTGCAGCCGCACGCCGTCGTGCGGTCCGGGTTCGTCTGCGACCTGCAGTTCACCTGCAAAAGGCATGGACGGCGCCCGCTTCTTGTCCCGCGGGTCAAAATTCAAAAGCACGAGAGTGACTACTGGTCATCTGGGGAGTCCAGAGCTAGTAGTAGTAGTTGTCCGTTGCCCAATGATTACTTTACCGCGATAAACCATACCGGTTTTCGCGAAAACCAGAAAACCTGTCCGGTCCGGTTTACCCGGTTTCCATTTTAAATTTTTAAAATTTTTGAAAATTTGAAGAAATTGGAAACAAAAAATATGTAAAAAAAACTAGATCAAATTTGCAGTCCAACGGTGAAAACGAAACACAACAATTCAATCGATTGCTTGGTCAAACAAATCAAGTTCTAAACAGTGTTAAACAGTGCTAAATAGTATTAAACAGTGCTAAATAGGAGAAAACATGGCTAAACAGTGAGAAAACAGTGTCTAAACACTGTAGCACTGCTTCTCGCCCTGTGTTTGGGCGACTAGCACCTTGTCGCCCAATGGAGAGGCGACTGGGCCAGGCCTAGTCGCCCTGCAGCCGGGCGACAAGGTCTAATCGCCCGTTTGTCGGGCGACTGGGCGACTAGTACTGCAAATTTCGGAAACAGACGGTTATTAATAAAAATATAATAAAAAATTCGATTAAAAATAAAAAAAATTCCCGCGTTTCCGGTGGGCGGTGGCTGCTAGCCCAGCAGGGCCCAGTTCAGGTAGCCCAAAACGGGCTCAAATGCGGATGGAGGAAGAAAAGATAGCTGAACTCAAACCAACCTCCTTTGGCGATACGTTCCATCATTTGTATATTGACGACGAAAAAGAGCCACCACGTTCACTCTAAAATACTAGAAATTTTCATATTAATCTGAGAAAATAAGAAGAGAAAATTACCCACCATTGCCATTATGAAACAATTAGTCAGAGAACCCCTTAAATTTTTTTATAAAATAGCTAAATTTAGAATAATAAAAAATAACCAAAAATACCCTTCACACCTATTTCTAAATTACCCATCATGCCATTATGAGTAAAAAAAGCTAAATTCGGTATAATAAAAAATACTAACAAAAATACCCTTCACACCTATTTCTAAATTACCCTCCATACCATTACAAGTTAAAAAAATAAATTCTTATTTTTAATTTACCAAACATACTATTATGAGCCCAAAATAGCTCAATTTTGGAATAATACAAATATCTAATAAACACTTCATCCCGATTTCTAAATACACCGTTATAAAAATACATCGTGACATTCTAGCTAGGCAACCATGACATATGCTAGCATAGCACATTATCTTATTTTTAGCATGACACATTTCCTTCGAAAGATTTGTTTGTAGCAACCATGACATATGTTAGTTGTTTAGCATGCCACGTTGGAACCGACCTTACTTCCAAAATAAAATCAAATACATTGTTAGATAAGACAATAAATGATGACTCATCTCACACTCAAATTGAGGGACGGTGAGAAATTCTTCAATATTTTTTTACCATTTTATAAAGTATAAAATAAGTAATAATAAACTATATTAAATTAATGTAATAATAAATTTTTTTAAAATAATATAGTAAGTCTAGCCGCGCAAATGCGCGGGCAGCCATACTAGTTTGGACAAAAGAAGTACTAGCAAACTAGTAGCAAATAGCAAAGATGAGGATTGCATACATCATAACTCACAAGCCTCCTGTAGTTGGGAACACGACCAGCAACTCCGCAGCGAAAGATAAGGGACTCATGCCATAACTAATGAGCGTCTGTTCATTCATGCACGGAATGAATAGGGAAATAGGTGCATAATTAAAACTTGGTATGAATATGATAAGAATATTATGAATCCAGCAGGCTAGTCATCCTGGACATTTCGATCACTTTTAGTGCAATTACAAATGTATATTATGAATCCAATAGGCTGCAATTACAAGATTCAAACCCTCATCAGTACAGCATCACCGATGATATACAAATGTACAGACGCAGATGCAACTACATAGTGCAAGACATCTACACAAAAGAGAAAACTTTCCTCAACCACAAAAATGCGCGGCCTTGAGATCTCCTAACACGGATTCCCCAAGTCACGACAATTGCAATTGCGAAACCGGCACCAAATCCAAGCCCGGTGACAAGGAACAATATGATGTCGAATGATTTCTTCTCTGAATGATGTGGCTCCACACTTGGTGTTACGTCGTTGCATGCTTTGGGCACTTGACGTCCACAGAGGCCAATGTTTCCCAGAAATGAGAGATTTGTGAACGTCGAGAACTGAGGTGATTCAGGTATTCTTCCCACAAGCTCATTGTAGGATAGATTCAACGTTGAAAGGAAGCTCAATGATGCCAACTCTTGTGGAATCTCTCCAGAAAGATCGTTTGAAGAGAGGTCCAGTGACTCGAGTTGATGCAGAGTACCAAACTGGGAAGGAATTGGTCCAGTGAGAGCATTATGTGACATGTTTAAATCACTGAGTAGACTGAGGCTCCCAATTGACTCGGGGATGGAACCATTGAATGTGTTTCCTGATATATCAATGACCACAAGGGTCCTCAGAATCTTGGAAAACGCTAAGTCATACCCTTTGTATGTGATTGTAGTTGTAAACTGGTATGCTTGATTTACTAGTAGTTCATTGTACTCCATGACCAGCGTTTCGTTAGTACCTCTACGCGTCATAGATTTCATGGTCTTAAACCACTCATTTGGTAAAGTGCCACTAAATTTGTTTGAAGCCACATCAAATATCCGTAGCGCCTTGAACTCACAATTATTCTCGCTGCCTAAGACAGAAGGTCCCAAGTTTCCAGCAAACTTATTGGACTTCAGGACAAGGACTTGCAGTTCAGGAAGCATACTCATCCAACATGGAAAAGTACCATTGATCTGATTGTTACCGATGTCAAAAACTTCCAAGGCTCTGCAAGAAGATAGTGATCTTGGTAGTTTTCCTTCAATCCAATAGTTATCACTAAGGTCTAGCGCCTGCAATGCACATCCTCCCTTTATATTATGTGGTAACTCTCCATGTAACCGATTTCTTTTCAGATTTAATACACCCAGGGAATCAAGATCCTCCATTAAACAAGACGGAATGGAGCCACTCAGATTGTTGTAGGAGAGATCAATGAGTACAAGACTCCTAGCTTCACAAATAGATGGTGGGATTTGTCCAGAGAGGTTATTTGCATAGGCCTTGAAATATGAAATATCGCTAAAGTGAGAACCAAAATCAAGTGGCATGGACCCGAATTGGTTATTCGAGCAATCCAGTAGCTCAGTTTTAGGTCCGGGTGCAGGTATGGGCCCTTCGAATAGATTAAAACTGAGATCGGTAAGTGGTATATCAATCAAATTAACAGAGCCATATCCTAAATTGTTAAATTTGTTGTAGGACAAGTTCAGAACTAGCATCTGAGTCCAAGTTTCCCAAGCCCATTGAGGTATAGAACCATGGATATGATTTTCTGAAAGGTCAAGATACTCAACATAATGAACATTCCTTAAGGCAGGAGGGAACACGGATATATTACAAGCTGCCAGGAACAAAGCACTCATTACAATGAAGGTTGTAGAATTATATTTCTCGTCTACTGCTACAGTGAGTTTGTTGTTTGACAGGTTCAACCTGAGTAGGTTAGGTAAATTCAAGAATGAGATGAGTTTCACTGTGCCAAGGAAGTTGTTTGAATGAAGATTTATAACTTCTAGTTGACTCAGATTAAATATTTGTGGAGGTAATATGCCTGAAAAATTACACCCGTATATCTGTAATCCGGTTAGGTTCTTGAGGTTACCTATGGTAGGGGGCACCTCTCCAGATAATCCACAATCCGAGAACTGGAGCAGTACCAAGGAAGTTAAATTTGCAATCCAAGATGGTATTGTTCCTACTATACCGGCTCCAGATACTTGTAATGAGGTTAACGACCTGAGTTCTCCAATTGACGAGGGAATCTCTTGGGAAAAGGAAGATGACGAATGACCCAACTTGTTCAGGGATTTGAGATTGCTTATGGAAGACGGAATACGACCAGAGAATCTGGTGTTGCTGACAAGCAGCTCCGTTAAAATACTATCTGACGTGAAGTTTGGCAATGATCCAGAGACATCGAAATTATAACTAATATCAACAGCTGTTAAGTTTCTGTTATTCCTCGCAAAAAAAAAAGTTTCTGTTATGGAAGATTGTCGTCGGGAACCATCCTTCAATGAGATTAGCGGTAAGTCTAAGAACACTCAGTGAATGTAAATAAGCAAAGGACTCTGGAATTTGACCATATAACCCATTATATTGTAGGCTAAGCTCAACGAGCTGGCGCATGCCCGACAATGATCCACAAATTGGGCCGGCAAGGGAGGTGTCTGGTAGGCTAAGAACCTGAAGTTGGGGAGTGGAGTTAGCGAAGGAACTGCACCACGCTGCACCATTACTGGACAAATCGACTCTACCAAGATATAGCTCTTTCAAATTACCAAGGGTTGAGACTAACGAACCAATGTTTGGCTCAACCAGAGTAAATTGGGGCGACCACATTTCAAACGCGAAAGATCCATCAAAGTCGATATTGACAGAAAATTCAGTAGAGAGGTCGAGGGATACCAATTTGGTGAGGCGTCCTATTCCATCTGGTATCTGGCCATTAAATTCGCAGCTGGAAAGGTTGAGATGAATGAGCTCGGTGAGCCGTTCGAACCCATCGGGGAGTTGTGATCCATTGAAGGCCTTGTTCGTTTGGCATGGAATGCCTAGGATTTGGGCTACAATCCAGTAGGTTTTGATGGACTGGAGAGAATCCTGGGGTGGGCTGGAAATGTCGTTCGGTTATGTTTGGGCTGGATTCCCACCGACCCCAATCCTGACACTAAGCCCAACAAAACACTGGGAATCGCTCCAAGTGTCCGACCCCGTGGAACGACTCCGACGCACGCGACCAAGGCGAGGCGAGGGCGACGGGCAGCACAGCGCATCGGGACGGCGGCGTGGCGCGGCGCGACACCACGGCGACGGCGCGGCCCTTCCGATGCCCTTCCCCTCCTCAGTCTTTCTCGCCGGTACGACGTCTCTCTCTCTCCCCTTCGTCTTGTTCTTGGATCTTGGACGGATCGGGGTTCTTGCATCTTGTTCTTGGATCTTGGATGCCTGCGGCGATCCCATCTGGTCCCGTGCCAGCGCGCACGCCGGCGGTGGTGCGCGCCGCTCTTGGTCGTGTGTCTGGTCCGCGCGTCAACGCCATCAACACCTAGCGAGCTCCTTCAATCAAAGCTGCTCGATCTGTTCTGCTCGGCTCACGGGGCTGCTCGATCTCTGGTGTCAGCAGAGAGAGCCAAAGCTCTTTTTTCTTTCTTTTTCTCTAGTAGCAGCTAATCTTGTGCGCTGGCCACTGGTTTTCTCCTCGTGGTAGTCCTGACATTGCTGTCCGTTCAACTCTCCCTTTACCAGTTCGATCGTTTGCCGCACTGTGCCATGGCCTGTATACTTTTAGCGTTGGCTTTAATCTCTCTTGTTTTAGCATCAGTACAATCGTAGGGCCATGTCCTGTGCAGGAGTTCACGCGTTTGGATTTTGCTGACCTGTTGTTAGACTTCACCGTGAGCTACGTATTGGTTGCCATGGATGGATGCTCACGGTGAATTTCTGTAAGTTAGTTTGCCATGGATGGATGTTCTTGCCGCCACTCTGCTTGTTCTGTTCTGGAGCGCAGTTCATCGTGCATCTGTTGGGAAGCTCACGACCGTGAGCCTGGCCAAAATACTTCTATAGCACCTGCCCAATCACCTGTTTTGTTTGCATTTGATAGCCTCGTCTATTAGTTGGTTTGTAAGTATTAGTTCTGCTAGCTCCAGTTCAGTTCAACCTCGCGCTTAATTATGATAGGCTTTTTCCTTGCATCTCTTCTAGCCGCTACTGTTGGTGAATTCTGATGCTCAGCATAGCTCGCAAGTAAATCCACTTGTTTCAGTTTATGTATATGATTCTTCTCTGTATCGTTCAGTTAAATATCATTCAGTTAACCAAAACACCAGTTGGTTTGAAAACTGTAACACTTTGAACTAGTTGATGTCGTGGTTCATTCAAGTGACAGGCCCACTATTATTCCTATCTGTTTTTTTGACCGGGAATATTATTCCTATCTGTAACCAAGCATGGGTTGGTTTATCCATGTTATTTCTGTCCAGCATGTTATCAAAATATCATGTTATTACATTTTGTCATCCATCTTATGATTAACATTTCATTTCAGATTTGCATCTATTAATATGTGCTTATGTTTGCATCTTTTAGATTATACCGGCTTCTTCTAGGATCGGCTTCTTTCATTCAAAAAATATTGACATTCAAATATATTTCCTTGGTACAGTTTTGGTTACAGAGGCTCATAGACTTGATTAGCATTTCATGAGCAGATGGCTGGTTCAGTTGGCCTTCTTTACTTTGACATCACTCTTTGTTAGTTGGACACATGCAGATGCTCATGTGTATATGTGTTCATGTGCATGATGCCTTTTTTTCTTGTAAAAATTATCATTCTCTTCCAACAACATTTCTGACAAAGTTCTTTGTTTCTATGTGTGTTGCACATGCAGGGAGGCTGTCAAATGCTTGAAGTAAAGAGGCTTGCGAGGAGAATATCGCCTGGTCTTAAAAATGCTTCTTCTTTTTTCTTTTGCTACCTACAAGTGTGTTACTAATAAGCACTGATCAAATGGAGAGTTGGATGTTGTGTTTTGACTTGTATAATGCCCTGAAGTTGTTCTGTCGGTTCAGAACAGCTGTGTTTGTCTGAACAGATTTAGCACTTAAGTTAGCACTTCAGAGCAGTTGTGCTTGTCTGCAAAGTTAGCATCCAACTAGCATTTTTTTCTGCATGTTTGTATCAGTAATTTGCTACTACTCGGTCTGGGTGCCTGATTCTAAGATATGGGGCTCCTTAGCTTGTGCGGGTGGTGCAGAAGCCAATATCGATTTTTTGAGGCAATGTGATTAGGACATGTTGTTTTTCTGGATGTTTTGGGAGCTTAGCTTTTGCAATGGTTTTGATCCTAGTCAACCGAATAATACTTTGGGTCATGGAATTAGAAGATGTGAGAATCAAACCCATGAGGTGTAGGATTAAGTGACAGTCATGGAATCACTCAATCCATGCGTGGTGCGGATCCTACACGGGAGTCATTCCCATGCTGCCGAACAAGGCCGAAACTGTTCCAGGCGAGGTTCAGATGCCGCAGGGAAGTTAGACTGAAAAGAGCGGGGTGCAGGCCGCCACTCTCCAATCCGCAGCCACCCAGGTCAAGGGTGGTGACGCGGCCATCGGCGTCGCCGCAGCGCACGCCATCCCAGCCGCAGCGGTCCGTGCCGGCTCGCCATGAAGCGAGGGTGCATATGGAACCGTCAGGGAAGGCATCCCAGCCGTCGGTGGAGAAGGAGCGCTTCAGCCGGAGCAGCGCCGAGGCCTGGTCCGCCTGGCACGGGGCTGGTGCGGCAGCTGTTTGGTTGCTGTAGGCGTAAGCGCCAAGGGAGCAGGAGAGTTGGGTTCCTATTCCTAGGAAGATATGAACGATGAGCAAGTTTTGCAATAATGGCGCGCGGTGGCCAGCGTTGGAGGGCATGTTGCCACTGGCAAATGTTCTGATCGATGGAGTTTCTTCGATAAGACTATCCCCAGTACATATAAATAGACATGCACGAGAGTTAGTTAACTCTGAATTAACGCCGATGCGCTGCAGTAACACGGTGGGATAACACACGATCGTGGTTCATATTGTCTGACCGGTCTTTATAACACGGGCCATGAAAGCAAGCTGCGATGCCGCTCGAGCTCGGAGCCATCCATCTGCGGTTTGGAAGTCAACCAAGACTGGGGCGATGACACTGCGAACCGGGTCATCTTCGATCGTGGCCAAGCGAGTTACCGTCATACCGTGCCACTCCGGGCGTGTCCTGTGTCCGTGAAGGCACGTACATTGAATGTAACAAAATGTAACATCCAAGCTGATGTGGAGTGAAGACTGGGAAGCTTAGCAGATTTAGACCGATGAACAACGGTCGTGCTACGTACAGCCATCCCTCCCTAAAAAAAAAACAAATGATGACATGATGTCTCCCCTGTCTCCTGCTCAGTGCTGCTCGTCATTTGTGGCGCAAGTAATCAAGTATACAGCCAGCCGGCTCGATCTCACAGCACACACCTGGGCTCTCCTTGTCAAAGGAAAGCAGAACGTTGGAATGGGCTCGGCTTGTCAAAGGAACGCAAAACGTTAGGCTGGGCCTCAGATTCCTTGGTCAACCTTAACACAGTTGGGCCGGGCTCTGACGAAACTGTTCCTCCGTCTCTCTCTTCTCCGCGCGACCAACAACAACCCAGCCACGTCCTTCTCCGACGGCCTGCGTGCGTGGGTGTCGATCCATCTCGGCGGCGCTGACGGCCGAACTACTCTTCTCGACCTGGCGGCCGCCGGACTGCCAACACCCTGCGGTTCTCGGCCTGACCTTGCTTCAGAAGCAGTTGATTATTCTGCGGGCGAATTCTGCTGTTTTACCTTCTTGCCCTCCGGCTCCTGTAACGCATCACCGCCGGTCCCGCCCTGTCTCTGCCGGATTCTCCACCTGCCGCTGCTCTCTCTGTCAACTGGGAGTGGAGATCCGTCCAGGCACCTCCGAGAGTTGGTCAGTAAACCTTCCTTGCCTGGATGAATTCCTGTGTTCAATCCAACCTAAAACCTTTCTGGATGGTCTGCGTAGTCAATCAAACCCAAACCTTTCTCCCTCTCCATTCAGATTCGGTTAGCTTTGAGTTTGTGTGCTGCGTTTCTGCTACCCAACTGTTGTATGTATAATTACCCATTCCATGTATTGTCATCTATCCATCGTTTCGATTAGGATGCCGCCCGTGCAGTTTAGCTGAACCTCCACGCCCCCAGGTTAAATTAGTCCACTTCGCCTGATGAAACTGCACAAGCGAAATCATCTTGCGTGATTTATTGCATTTCCGGTATATGGATTGTGACCGTGGGCCTCAGTTATGAGCTGGGAATGTATTTTCCCGTTATCTGCATACTGCGTTCTGATTATTAAGATGGTATCGCACGCTGAATGATCTTTAGCTATGGCTATACAGGTCGTCTCTTGCACTTTCCTGCTGGCTTGATTATTGATGCAGCGTCAAGTGCTAAAGTCTAGGCATTTGTTGTTTTAGTATCCTGGATTAATAGAGCATGATGTTGCCTCATGCATACAAGCTAGTTTAGTTCTGAATATTATTCTTTAGAAATGCTAATTTGCAGCTTTGTTTCCGTACATGACATAAGCCTTTCTGAGCTTAGTACCATTTCATCTCGTATGCATACTACGATAGATATGATAGGCTGTATTCATCATGAATGTTGGTGGAGCTTGTGAACAAAAATCCGCCAATTGTTTAGTTCTAATTTCTAGTTTCGTACAGATTACATGACACCTCATACTTTTCAGCCTACTAATGTATTGTATACTCAAGTTTTACTATATTACAAGAATTTCTCCTTTCTGCATGTTGGATTTGTAAATTAATATATCAGAATATTCAATATTTCCTGTGGTTTGTAACCTAATGTAGTTCATAACGGGTCACATTACTTGAAGTTGTTTATTCTAACAGCATTTCAATGTTCAAATGGATTGAATTCAGGTTAGAAGGTGTTCATAGTGTATCTGACCAAGGAGATAAAGCATGGGGGTTCCAAAACAGAGGTGGACTCCTGAGGAAGAGGCTGCTCTTAGAGCTGGAGTAGCAAGGCATGGAGTTGGAAATTGGCGCACTATATTGAAAGATCCGGAATTTAGTTCCACCTTGTGCTACCGCTCGAATGTCGACTTAAAGGTTAGAATTGTTCACTTAATTTAGCTTGATTTAGTGAGGGGAACTCCAAATTTTGTTATGCTTCAGTATCATGTGCCATTTGGTGTTAATTTTCCCGAGTTCTTTATCAATATTAATGTTCACCCCCTTTTTTTACTAATTACCACATAGGACAAATGGCGCAACATGAATGTAATTGTCACCGCATCTAGTTCTCGCGAAAAAGGGAGGATTGCTGTGAAGAAAACCCGACCTGCTCCTAAGAATAATGATCAGTCCATGACAGTCAGCACAGTTACTTCTGATGTTGATGACGGAATTGTTGATGCAAAGCCTATAGCATCAGTGTCTAGTGAAATGTGGAATAGTTCAAATCCAAAGACATCTAACTCGAGGTAATTATGTACATGAAAGTCTAATGCATAAATCTGTTATGATGTGAAGAAATCTAACCCGAGCTGTGAAGAAAACTGTACCTGCTCCTAAGAATAATGTTTCTTTTTTTAATCAGATTATCTTTAGAAAACTAAATATCTTGCCTCTCCACTCTGGTTTAATGGCTTTCCTGCAGGCTAGACAATGTTATACTGGAGGCTATAAAGAATTTGAAGGAGCCTACAGGGTCACACAGAACTACTATTGCTAATTACATAGAGGTGCCTTATGTTGTTGTTTTTTTGGGGGGCGGGCGAATGACCCTATTTTGCTTTTGTTTCTTTCTAGTTCTAGATCTCTATGCCTTATGGTCTATCTACGATAACCGCTGCTTTTACTGTCATCTCTAATTTTTTTTATTAGAATAATGCCGTATACTGTTTTCTATTTATGCTTGTGTTTGGCCTACCAAAGGTTTTACATAGCAGGCAGCTTGTTATGAATAATAATGTCTTTATTTGGTACAGTGTATCAAAATTCAAATATGCGGCACCAGTTTGCCTCTGTGATTTTGCACTGCTGCTGAGGAGGCGATGGATAACACCGCCTATTTCTATTTTAAGATTCCTTGCACCTAAGCAAAATAGCAAACACCGCTTCATACCTCAAACAAAACTGCACTACCCATAACCTGATTGTATCTGACCAAATGAACTATCACAGACATCAAACAGTAGAGTCCCATAACTAAACAGATTTGGTTAAAAAATGAGGTATTATGTTATGTCTTCTTGCATAATTCTGAAATCATTTTGAAATAATCATTGAGTTTGCACTTACTTATGTGTTAACTCAATTTCACGCTGGATTGAGCATGCTTCTGTTATTTGCTACATGCAAAATCAGTTTCTTACCCGCTTTAATGTAGGAGCAATATTGGCCACCCAGTGATTTTGATCACTTGTTGTCCGCAAAATTGAAGGACTTGACCACCAGTGGAAAATTGATAAAGGTATTCCTGTGTTTTTAGTCCCCTGCTTCATTTTTACTCTACACAAGAAATAAAGGAAATCAAAGTTGAATACCATGATACCATGCGGTTAAATTCAATTTATCACACCACAGTATGAAGTAGATAAGTGTACCATTGCATCAAACCTTAAGAAGTGTAGTTGTCATCCTGGTGGAACAATTGTCATGCCATATTTGTGAAATGGTATGATTTATTATTTCTTATCCCTGATCTGCCACTGATAAAATCCTTATCCTGGATATACCTCTAAATTAAATTGTGATCCTTTCGATGCCAGTACAGTAATATCTGTTTGGTTTGACTGTCAGTCAATCTTTTAAATGCCAATGTTGCCCATGAACTTCTCCTCCCATCAATTCTTTTCCCTTACCAATTGCCATAAAAAAAATATCAAAATTGACACACTTACTGCCAGGAACTCAGCTAAGATCGACACCGCATGGCCTTCTGTGTGAAGCCATAAGTATATGCCATGTTCATATGCCACCTGATGCAGTAGACAAGGGCGTCCTCGGGCTGGCCTGTGCCAAGCTAGTCATGTGCTGGTGCTGTCACCACTGTCACGTTGCTCAGCCTGTGTCGCTGACCCATTTTCCCCGGGATGTATGTGTGCCTCCTAGTCCTCGCACCATGAACAGCTTGTATTTGAGCATCAGCGGTGCAAGGAGTCCCTCCATAGCATCACAAGCTCAGGTCAATGGCCATAGCTGTGAACCGAACAACGAATGTGGCAAATCGAACAATGGAGGCCATGAATCAACGAGCGGATTGGCCTGAACAATATGCTAATCGGGCGATGGTGGCAGCGTATCAAACGGTACAACAATGTCAAAGTCTTGAGGTGCTCCCTGGATCCTCCTATCCGAAGCATCTATTCTGCTAGTTGATACTATGTCCATTTGGATTGATATTGTTTCTACTGTTGAAGTAGTCTTTCGCGTTTTGCCGATGGAATCAGTCATTGTATAAAAAAGAGAATACCAGCGAGAGGAATTGAGATGGGAAGATGAAGCAAGAAAGAAGCAAATGACATGATACTTTCATATCACATGGCCATCAGGGCCAGAAGCCCAGAAGTGACAGAAATGGCATCAGAAGGATTAGAATTTTATTATCAATGGCATATCGAGAATGTGAGCTTTACTAGTGGTAGATTCGGATAAGAATTTATGCTAGTAGCATAAATTTTCCATTGTTAAAATGGGGTATATGAAGAGTCCCCGGGATATATATGGCCGGGCATATTCATGTGTGCTAAAAGGTGTGTGTTTGTCTCTTTGTTGTTCATGACTTAATCTTTGAAAATCATGCTGAGTGATGTTTCATAGTTCTAAAATTTTAAGCATCTTAAACCATGAAGACTAGCCATTTGCTACTGACAATAGTTTCTTAATGCAAACAGCCTTGAGCGTTTCAGTATGTGTAGTTCTAAAATTTTATCGGCAAGCCAAGTGTTTCAAACCATGAAAACTAGCTATCTTGACAACCTTTAGCATTTAAGTATGTGACCCAATGGGAAATTGCAGGTGAATCGGAAGTACAGGATTGCACCAAGTTCACCGTACTCAGAGGGCCGAAGCCCCAAAATGCTGCTGCTGGAAGACGTCAAAAAAGAGCCCTTCAGAGGTGGGAATGACGACCGTAAAACCCTTACAAGAGCTCAAGTTGATGCTGAATTGGCTCATATGGTAACCATGACTGCTGAGGAAGCCGCAGCGGCTGCTGCTCGAGCAGTTGCAGAGGCAGAGGCTATCATGGCTGAAGCTGAAGCTGCTGCGAGAGAAGCAGAGGCTGCAGAAGCGGATGCCCAGGCTGCACAGGCCTTTGCTGAAGCAGCACTTTTGACATTGAAAAACAGAAATGCTGCGAAATTGGTAATAACTCTAGCCCGCGAATCCTTACTTATGTGCCATCTTGTCCTTTTACATGTAGAAAAGGTTTCAGTATCACACAGTTGATTGGTTACTCACTGGCCACTGAGAAAAATGCTGAAAACAGAAAATTTTCACACATCAATTGGCTTTATTCAATGAAGATTATGATTTCCAGTGGCACTTATGCCGAGATATATATAAAAATCATTCTGACTTGCTTTTTTGTTATTCTCTCAATAATGCATGCTATTCAAGAACATATTTTGAAATGAAGGATCTTTAAACTAATGATTTATTGATTCTGCTAGAACCAAGCATACAACCAGACCTTGTAAGTTGTAACACCCGAACTTTTCCTATCTGACATGTTGCATGCTATCTCTTTCATAATTTATACCCCGTTCTGATTTTGTTAACCAACGTCAACAGAAGAAGAATAGAGGGAGTAGCCATGTGGTGCCTCAGGACACCATTTGGCATATTGCACAATGTTTATAATTTTAAGGATACTTTTTATCCCCTGAACATACGCTTCTGAGAAAGCATGCGATCCATGTTAGACAAGAAAGAAAACGTAAATGTGACCACCACCTCCACAACATCAGAGTAGCATTACCTTTATTTATCTTTAAAATTCAGTGGTATTCCGGGTAGCTATTTCTTTCAATCAGAGTATAAGAAAGAAAGTGGCTTGCTGCAGTGACAGATTCGTACATCTAACAAGCAAGAAAGAAAGAAAGAAAGAAATAGCCAGGGTGGCTTGCTGCTCATTGCATTCTGACTCCTTTATGTTCATGTGCAGATGGGCCAAGCTTGATGGTACCCAATGGGAGCTGCTCCGGTCCAGAGTGGCACAGGTGCCGGCGACGACCTATGTAGTACGTATGCGTGTACTGTTGTTGTTCAGTTACGTATATCCTTTTAATTGTATCAGTTTTTGTGTGGCTAGCCATCTGCCACGCGCACCAATAAGAATACCAGCCTTGTATTCCCGTTGCCTTTTAAGAACTCAGTGGCGTAATTTTAAAACGACAGTTTGCATGACTTCCTGGAACTGCTATCCTAGGAAGAAGTATACTAGTGCCGGAATTGGATGGGAAACAGCTGCTTCGACCAGTGCCGGAATTGGAAGGGAAACAGCTGCTCCGACTAGTGCCGGAATGTCCGCAATTACTGCAAAGAATACACTGGAAGAAAACTACTCATGTTGTATTCACGAGGTCGACTGATCAAACTAACCCATACAGCATTACTGTTAGCCACTACACACACAGCCGGATCCGTTGGCGACCTTTGACTTGTGGCGGCTAACAGGCATGGCCAACTTGCATGTATGGCCCATGATAACAGCGCGCCGGATCGATCAGTACCCGGCATGGATTTTACTGTTATGATCAGTACGTATACCTGACAGTGTATATATAAACCAAGGAAGGCACGGTAAGAATCTCCCCACATCATAAGTATACGAAGCCCACTCGCACCAAGCCTTACATAGCCAGCCAAGCCGAAGCACAAGCTACCGACATGGCCCATCGCGGGCCACGGTTAGTGTTACATCTGATGATCTTACAAATCCGCGGGCCACGGTTAGTGTTACATCTGATGGATCTTACAAATCCACCTTGTAACCGTCGTCTGCTCGCTTCTCCCTTCACAACCAAAGATAGAGTTCACCAGCAACCACACTGTTTCAAATTCAACCGCACGGCCTAATCCTCCATGCCTGCCCGACCAGGCGTCGGCACTGCTCCGGCTGAAACGATCCTTCACCACCACCAGTTACTCTGTTGTTGCTTTCCGTTCCTGGAAGGCCGGCACCGACTGCTGTGGCTGGGTGGGCGTGCGCTGTGGCGGCGACGCCGATGGCCGCGTGACTTCCCTCGACTTGGAGGATCGCGGCTTGGAGAGCGGCCGCCTCGATCCTGCGGTGTTCGAGCTGACCTCCCTCAGGTATCTCAACCTTGCTGGGAACGATTTCAATGGGTCTGAACTCCCATCTAGCGGCTTCGAGCGTCTTACCAAGCTCACCGAGCTCAACCTCTCTGACACCAACATCGTAGGTGACGTGCCGCACGGCATAGGCCGTCTCTCAAATCTGGTCTCTCTCGACCTCTCCATTCCAGTCGAACTTGATGAGATATTCAGCGTCGGTTATGTAACAGAGATGGGGTCACAACAGCTAGCAGTGCCAAACTTTACGGCCTTAGTTGCAAGCCTTGGTAATTTGAGGGAGCTCCATCTTGGTTCCGTGGACCTGTCCCAATGTGCGGAGTGGTGCGATGCTCTAGCCAAGTACACTCCGAACCTCCGTGTCCTCAGCATGCCATTTTGCCAGCTCCCTGGGTCAATTTGTAGGTCACTCTCTGCTTTGCAGTCACTATCTGTGATTGACCTACAATACGACTGGTTAACCGGCCCGTTTCCGAACTTTTTTGCAAACTTATCCTTCTTGAGCGTTCTCCAGCTTAGCTATAACAATCTTGAGGGATGGGTCACTCCTGAAATGTTCAGACTCAAGAAGTTGTTGACTATCGATCTTCATTTTAATGATAAAATCTCAGGTAGCCTGCCAAATTTCACTACTGATAGTTCTCTACAGAATTTGCTTGTTGGTGATACCAACTTCTCTGGTGTCATACCAAGTTCTCTTAGCAAAGTCAAATCTTTGAAGAAGCTGGGCCTCGATGCACCTGGTTTTTCTGGAAATCTACCCTCCTCAATCGGTGAGCTCCAATCCTTGAACATGTTGAAGGTATTTGGTTTAGATCTCGGACATATGCCATCGTGGATCACAAACCTAACTTCCTTGGAGGTTCTTCATTTTTCTCATGGAGGCTTAGACGGATCGGTACCTTCTTCCATAGGTGGTCTTACTAATTTGAGAAGTTTAGGATTCTACCATTGCAACGCTTCAGGGGAGATAGATCCATATTTCTCAAATTTAACACATCTACAAGATTTGGTCCTCGGTTCAAATAGTTTCACTGGAACTATGGAACTTAACTCATTATGGAGACTACCTAACCTGACCAACCTAAACCTCTCAAACAATAAACTAATTGTAACAGACGGGGAAAATAATTCTTCAATGGCTTCCTTCCCCAGCATAGAGTACTTACAACTGGCATCATGTGGCATCACTAAATTCCCTGGCATTTTGAGGCATCTAGATGAAGTCGAGGGGCTTGACATTTCGAATAACCAAATCCAGGGGGCGCATACCCCAGTGGGCATGGGAAAAATGGACAGACTTTGACCTTTTCTTTCTGATTTTTTCACACAATAAGTTTAGTAGTGTTGGCTACAACACCTTTCTTCCTTTCCACATAGAATCATTGGATCTTAGTTTTAACTTGTTTGAGGGGCCAATACCCCTACCCCAATATTCTGGAACCATGCTGGATTACTCCAGTAACATGTTCTCATCCAGGCCATTTAACATTTCTACTCAACTTGAAAGAACAACCATTTTCAAGGCACTAAGAAACAATCTTTCAGGGAGCATCTTGACATCATTTTTTTGCGGTATGAATGTTGAATTTCTTGACATGTCTTCCAACATCCTTAGTGGTTCGATCCCGTCCTACTTGATGGACAATGCTGATTCATTGAAGGTTTTAAATCTGAAAGACAATCAACTTCTCGGTGAGCTGCCGGAAAATATCAACGGTAATTGCAGACTTGAGATGCTAGACATAAGTGGCAATCGAATCGAAGGGAATTTGCCCAGATCTCTGGCAGCATGCGAAAGCTTGGAAGTCCTTGATATTGGAAATAATGAAATTAGTGACTCTTTTCCATGCTGGCTGTGTACACTTCCCAAGCTTCAAGTTCTTGTCCTAAACCACAATGAGTTCTTTGGACCTGTTCCAACACCTTCTGGCGCTGAAGACAAAATCACTTGCGGATTCCCAAGTGTACGGATTTTGGATCTAGCCTCCAACAACTTCTCAGGCAGACTAACAGAAGAATGGTTCTCAAACTTGATGGCCATGATGGTGAACGTAAATACTGAGGCATTAGTGATGGAATACGAAGGAAAAAAGCGCCAAGTGTACCAAGTTACCACAGCTCTCACATATAAAGGGTCGCAAATGACAATTGAAAAGATATTAAGGACCCTTGCATTCATCGATGTATCAAATAATTCATTCTATGGAAACATTCCTAAAGCTATCGGGGAGCTTGTTTTGCTAGACGTGCTCAACATGTCGCATAACTCCCTCACAGGGCCGATTCCGTTGCAACTCGGCCGTTTGAATCAACTGGAGTCTTTGGACCTCTCGTCCAACAATCTTTCTGGGGAGGTTCCAGAAGGGTTAACTGATCTGGACTTCCTCACAACATTAAACCTATTTGACAACAATCTGGTGGGAAGCATACCAGAATCGCCTCATTTCTGGACATTCTCCAACAGCTCATTCCTTGGAAATGATGGTTTGTGTGGGCCTCCGTTGACAAAACAGTGCATCAACACAACAATATCAAATGCGGGGTTACATCATTCCAAGAAGAAATCAGTAGACATTGTGCTATTCCTCTTTGCTGGACTGGGGTTTGGTGTTGGGTTTGCAATTGCCATTGTCGTGGCATGGGGGATCCCCATTCGAAAACGATTATGAGAAAGGCATGATGTACTCCAAGTTATGTATCCAAAGAAAATAAAATTCCTTGCATCAGGATCACTCTTAAGTGTATAGGAAATTACTCTTAGTTAAAGTGTATCAGGATCCAGTTCGCAAAAAAAAAAAAAAAGAGTATCAGGATCCATTTAATCAGCATGCACATTTAAACTCGTTAATTATATAATAAGCTAACAAAATGATCCTGAAAAGGCTGAAAGGATGCAGGATGCCTATTTGTGTGCTAGTAAAATCTTTATGGAATCACTTTGGATCTACTGCTCTTTTCGAGAGTCAGGGGCAAGCTAGCCCGGCCTATAGCGCTTTGATACATTATTACGAATATGATGTTTATTTTTAGAAATACGTGCACAAGAATTTTATCGTTATAGTGTGCACAAAATTAACCGGCAATTAATTTTACAGCGGTTGCTACCTTGCAAGCAGCAAACTAGCGCAGCAAGCAAGCTTTTTTCTCACGCGGAACAGGCCCCGAACCGACGCAAAGCCATTGCGGCAGCTGGCATCCCGGTCATCACGCCTAAGCTAGCAGCACCTCAACGAATAGCTAGCTAGTTCCCCAAGTCGCCATGGCTGCTCGACCCATGCCTTTGAACGCGTGATCGACCAACTCCTGCGGCCACGTCAAGTCTTGAGCAGAATGGCCTACGGCCCTACAGTCCCCTCTTCGACGCCCCATTGGGGTGGTCGTGATTCGTGCACGATCGACAGAACGCCGCCGTGGGCCGTACTGCGGTTGGTTGGCTGACCATTTCGAACCCAGGCGAGGCTGCCTAGCTTGGAGCACCGTGAGCGAACCCATGATCTCCGGCGTCGCACCGTGGGCGAATCCCGCCCAGAGGAGCGTGTGCTTTGTTCGCGAGTCAAGACCCAAGAATGGTGCCCTGCTGGATAGGAGGCCCAAAAATACTTCATGATGTATTGATGCTCATAAATGTTCGAGCATATTTATATATATCTCTACGATTACACTGCCATGATGTCACAACCATGCATGCCCCTTCAGTTACACTACAACTACGTAGACGCCGTTCACGACTGACGAGGCCGGACGACATGGGCGTGCGGGCGCAGCCAACGTGAAGGCTAGGCTAGCCTACCAAGTCAACCGGCACATGGACCAACCAGACCATTGATCCATGAAACAGGATGGACAGCAGATAGCGTGATCGACATGTTCCAAGTCACGAATAATGAAGGGTGATTTTCCCTGGTAAGGACGGCAACGGCCGTATGATTTTGTGCGATATGATGAATGCCAATGTGAGATTGACAGACTAGCTAGGTGAGGGAGTGCAAGATTGCGTCGGACAAGTGTTGGAATTTCCGCGTTAAAAGGACATCTGGACATGCACTCGTTCCTCCCCCCCCCCCCCCCCCCCCAAAAAAAACGAAATCACTGGTTGCATAAAAAAAAGAGAGAGAAATGGTTAATGACAGTTAGAGATCTGAATATGTCATTCACCATGGGCCATGAACTGCCAACATCAGCAACGAACTATGAGTACACTACTGCAATCACATACAAAGGGCATGACACCGCCCTTGCTAAGAGCAACTCCAATAGAAGCCCCCAAATCACAGCCCCTACTTTCCAAGTTGGGACTCTTTTTTCGTTTTGGGGTTCGGATTTTTGTTGCCAGCTCCAACAGGAGCTCTTAAACCTCAGCCCCTACCCTCACCTTATCCTGTGGGTCCCGCTCATCAGCGTCTCTTTTATTCTCCACCACCCGTCTCTCTCTCGTCTCTCCGCCCCGCTTCTCTCTCTCCCGCCGGCCTCTCCCGTCGCCCCGCTTCTCTCTCTCCCGCCGCCCCGTCTGGCCCTGCTCTCCGGCCGTCTGCCGTCGCCCCGGCTGGCCCCGCTCGCCGCCCCCGCCTCCCCGCCTTGCCCCGCTAGCCGCCCCCCCGCCTCCTGCCCCCCGCCTGCCTCCGCATGACCCTGCTCGCCGCCCCGCCTCCTGCCATGCCCGCTCATTGCGCCGCCCGCCGTCTGCCGCGCCCGCTCGCCGGCCTCTCCCGCCGCCTGCCGCGCGCCGCCTGATCCGCTCGCCGACCGTCCGCCGTACCCGCCTGGCCCCGCTCGCCGTCCTTGGGGCCTGGATGTACGGCTGCGTGACGAGCTTGGCCATGGGGAGGCGGGGTCCGATGGCGGGAACGACAGCTGGGGCGAGCTGGATGACCGCATGCGCGGAGAAGGATGGAGTAGGGGCTTGCTCCCGGACCCAACAGGAGAAGGGGCCGGAGGGAGAAATCTAGGGGGCCTCCCTCCGGTAGGGGCTTGAGTAGAGGCTCCATTGGAGTGGTGTTTTTGGACCTCAGCCTCTAGATGTTAAGTTGGGGCTGAAGTAGGGGCTTTCATTGGAGTTGCTCTAAGATACTAACAACATTCGCATTCATTGATTTCTCCAATAATGCATTCAATGGAAGCATCTATCCTTAAGCCATTGGGGAACTTGTTTTGCTACACGGGCTCAACTTAAGATACTAACAACATTCGCATTCATTGATTTCTCCAATAATGCATTCAATGGAAGCATCTATCCTTAAGCCATTGGGGAACTTGTTTTGCTACACGGGCTCAACTTATGACACAACTCCCTGACAGGTCCGATTCCATCACATTTCAGTCAACTAAATCAACTGGAGGCTTTGGACCATTTTATATTACTGGATCCATCAGCCGTATGAGCTCCATGCACCAATAAAAATACCAGCCTTATATTCACCATGGTTTTCTTTTCAGAACTCAGTGGCGTTCTGCACTCTGCCAGTGTCAGATTTTTAAAACTGTGACGATATGCAGGCCCGATTGCGTCAACGTACCAATTCACGAATGAATGGTAATGCGAAGCTAAGATTTATCCCAACAAGACCGGCAGCGGTCATTTGTTTTTGTGCTTATCTGAGGTTGACGACTAGCTAGGCGATGGATTGGATTGGAATGAAAACAAAGAAATACTGGAAGAAAACTACTCGTGTTGTATTCATTCACGAGGTCGACTGATGAACCGAATCCATACGGCATTACTGTGAGCCACTCACTACACAACATAATTGAGCATTGCATACGCGGGAGTCGTGTTTCCATTACTGGCTAGCTTGCATACGTGGCCGATCATGATAACGGCGCACACCCAATCGGTAGTCGACATGTGTGTTTACTGCTATGGTCAGTACGTAAACCTGCCACTGTGCATATAAACCAAGGCACGGTCGGGATCTCTCCACATCAAAAGTAGACGAAACTCACTTGCACCAAGTCATAGGCAGCCGAAGTAAAGCTGCCGATCGATCTACATGGCGCATCAAGCCCCACGGCCTGCACTGTTTCTGCTACTCCTACAAGTTCAGCAGCTCGTACTGCTCCTCGTGTGCTCATTCGTCCATTCGTCAGCGGGCGCAGACTTCAACAACCTCACTGCCGCCGCCGTGCCGTCGGTCCCGTGCCTGCCCGACCAGGCGGCGCCGCTGCTCCGGCTGAAACGCTCGTTCGCCACCACCAAGAATTCCACCACGACATTTCGGTCGTGGAGGGTCGGCACGGACTGCTGCCGCTGGCAAGGCATCCGATGCGGCCATGACAACGGCAGTGTTACCTCCCTCGACTTGGGCGGACGCCGCATGCTGAGCTCTGCGCTCGATCCTGCGATTTTCAATCTCACATCACTCAGGTATCTTAACCTCGCCCATAACAACTTCAACGAGTCGGAGCTCCCATCCACCGGGTTTGAGCGGCTCACCGAGCTCACCCATCTCAACTTATCCAGCTGCAACTTTGCAGGGAGGATTCCAACAAGCATTGGACGCCTCCCGGGCTTGATCTCCCTCGATCTCTCCATCGCTTTAAATTGCCATGAAGTCGCTGATATGGAAATTATCTTATAAATCAGGATATAATTATCTTATAAATCAGGATACACCGTTCAGACAAGTTGATATGGAAATTGAAAGTACCTTTGAAAATTAAAATCTTTCTTTGGTACCTAGCTAGGGGGGTCATTTTAACCAAAGACAATCTAGCAAGACGTAACTGGTCGGGAAGCCAAAAGTGTTGTTTCTGTAATGCTAATGAAACAATTAAACACTTGCTTTTCGATTGCCATCATGCTAAGACAATCTGGAGAGTGGTCCAGACGGCAACGGGCATTAGTCCTCCCACTTCAATTTCTCATATAGCAGGAAATTGGTTGGCGCATTTTAATTCGAAAGTGCGAAATATTATTCTGGTGGGGGTGGCTGCCATGTGTTGGGCGATTTGGCGCTGCAGGAATGACATTTGTTTTAATGATTATAAATACACATCATTTATGCAGGCACTTTTCAGAGGAGCGTACTAGCTGCGGTACTGGGCGTTGCTGCAGCATGAGGAGGTTCGCGACCACATTCGAGGAGTGAGCGTCAAGTTGGAAACTACGGCGCTTGAATTTTTTGCTTCTCATGGGTGGAGATTTAATAATAGACTGGAACCTCCTTGAGTCTTTTTATGGTTGTGTTTTGTGGTCAATCTGCGGATTGGCGCTTTGTAATAAACTTTTAAAAACCAGGCTGTGTGCTTTGCAGAGGCCGGAAACATAATCAAAGTTTCCATTATCTAAAAAAATGAAGTCGCTGATTACGTAATCCTGATTAACTATTTTTCGGCTGGCCTACTAGTGCCAAACTTTACGGCGTTGATTGCAAACTTGACGAACTTGAGGGAGCTCCGCCTTGACGGTGCAAATATCTCTTCCAGCGGGGCAGAGTGGTGCGATGCTGTAGCCAAGTACACTCCAAATCTCCATGTCCTTACCTTGTCTTTTTGTTTTCTCTCTGGTCCCATTTGTGGGTCATTTTCTCGCTTGCACTCTCTTGCAGTGCTTGATCTACAATTTAATGAACTGTATGGTCCAGTTCCAGATTTCTTTGCCAATTTGTCCTCTTTGAGGGTACTCCAACTAAGTGGTAACGGGTTTGAAGGATGGTTCCCATCGGTAGTCTTACAACAGACGAATCTAGTAACCGTTGACATTAGTTATAATCAACGGATCTCTGGCATTTTGCCGGATTTCTCAGCTGATAGCAGTTTGGAGAATTTTCATGTGCGTGATACCAACTTCTCAGGTAAAATAACGAGTTCCATCAGCAATCTCAAGTCTTTGAAGAAGCTGGACCTTACCTCAACTGGTTTTTCTGGAAAGATTCCCTCTTCAATCGGTTCGCTCAAATCCTTGGAATTATTAGCCTTCTCCGGATTCGAACTTGTAGGATCCATACCATCATGGATTGCAAACCTAACCTCTTTGACAGTTCTTCATTTCTCACATTGCAGCTTATCTGGATCAATACCTTATTTTGTTGGAGATTTGAGGGAATTAAAAGATTTGACACTGTCATATTGTCAGTTTTATGGGAATATACCACCATCCATATCAAATCTAACCCAACTAGCCACCCTCAACCTCGAGTCGAACAATCTTGTGGGAACAATAGAAATTTCCATATTCTGGAAACTACCAGATCTATTCCTATTGAGTCTTTCAAATAACAAACTACACGTGGCAGATGCAGAAGATAACTCTTCGATTGTCTATCCCGGGATAAGTTACTTTGGTCTGGCATCGTGTGGAATAGGTAAATTTCCGAAAACATTAAGGCATTTTGATGAAATAGAGGGTCTTGATCTTTCACATAATCAAATCAGGGGCGCCATACCTCAGTGGGCGCTGGCGACTTTCTCAGGCAGGGACATTTTCTTTCTCAACTTGTCACACAACAAATTGACCAGTGCTGAATTTGAAATATTTCGTCCCCGTTCTATAGCATTATTTGATATCAGTTTCAACATGTTTGAAGGACCGATACCTTTGCCCCAAATATCTGTAGTACTTGATTACTCAAACAACATGTTCTCATCTATACCAATTAACATTTCTACTCAACTTCAATACACTACCATTTTCAAAGCTTCCACAAATAACCTCTCAGGAGGTATCTCTGAGTCTTTCTGTACTCCTCCCTTACTTCAAATCCTCGATCTATCTTCCAATAATCTTAGTGGTCCGATCCCTTCTTGTCTACTGGAGGATACAAAAGCATTGCACGTGTTAAATCTGAAAAGGAATAAACTTCGTGGGCATTTGCCGCATAACATCAATGAAAGTTGCACGCTGCAGATACTACAACTCGGTGACAATTGTATTCAAGGACAGTTACCTAGATCTCTCGCTGCATGCAAAAATCTGGAAGTCCTTGACATTGGAAACAACCAAATCAGTGATTATTTTCCATGCTGGATGAGTACACTTGATAGACTTCAAGTTCTGGTCCTAAAATCTAACAGGTTCTTGGGACAAATGGAGCATCATACCACAGATGATCATACCAAGAGTTGTGAATTTCGGAGTCTGCGTATTATCGATATAGCCTCTAATAATTTTTCGGGTTCATTACAAGAATCATGGTTTACCCGATTGAAGTCTATGGTTGTTAAAATTGCTAATGAGACAATGGCAATGGACTACCATGCATATTATTCTCAAGTATACCAGGTGGCTACCATAATCACATACAAAGGGTTTGACGTATCGATCTCAAATATATTGGGAAGCCTTGTGTACATTGATATCTCAAACAATGCATTCCATGGTGGAATACCTGATTCTATCGATGAGCTTGTTTTGCTAAATGTGCTCAATCTGTCACACAACTCTTTTACGGGACCCATTCCATCTTTGCTTGGTCACCTGAAACTTCTGGAGGCATTAGACCTGTCCTCAAATGAGCTTTCTGGCGAGATCCCACAAGAGCTAGCGTCGTTGGACTTCCTTACAACATTAAATCTGTCCTACAACAACCTGATGGGAAGAATACCAGAACGAGCTCATTTCATGACATTTACCAATAGTTCATTTCTCGGAAATGATGGTTTGTGCGGGTCTCCCTTGTCAAAAGAGTGCATCAACACAACAGCCTCAAGTGTCATTCATTTAAAGAAGAAGTCTGTGGACATTGTATTGTTCCTCTTTGCTGGACTGGGATTTGGTATCGGATTTGCAGTTGCAGTTGTAATGACATGGGGAATCCCCATTAGAAAACGTTCTTGAGTAAAGAGAGATCCACTCATCTCGTTCTCGATCGTTATGTACTGAAAGTAAAGTGAAATGTCTTGTATTTGGATCACTTTCTATACAGCTGCTGCCATGGCACGCTATTAATTGTCAGTGCACACTTATGTTGCTAATTTATTGTGAATTCGTAAAAGATGTAAGACACTAGCTAAGCTCGGAAGTAGTAGCAATCTTATCTTATATATGCACTAATTGGAGACTTCTTCTGAGCCTCTATGTTAATCGGAAGAAAATGTTAGAAATTTTTTTTTAAAAAAAAATCATCTGGCCTTGCAAATTGAAGATAGATTTTTTTGGAGAGACGAGTAGTTGTCATGGATTTTTGTGGCTACCGAACCAAGCTTAGATTCCGCAGGAAACAACCGCGACGCTGGCTCGCAGCGTAGCAGCCCGCCGCCTCCGCCGTGACTACGCCTGGGCCTTTTAAGGGCGCGAACTGCCCGGCCGGCAACCACGCGTCCTTCTTCATCGCGACCTGGTCGATCGGGGGCGATCCTGAAACCCTCGTCTCGACACACACGGTGGTAATCCTGCACCCGGCACCTCAACGAACAGCAAGATCCCTACCGTCGCGGTGGCCTCCTCCACCGTACTACGTGTTCACGTCTTGAGCAGCGCGGCGGACAGGTCCTCCCAAGTTCCGCCTGCGCTCTTCATCGCCGCATTCGGGTGCATCAGGCCGGCGACAAGCCCCCGAGTCGACACCGCGTGAACCGCGCAGCCTCGTGCACCATCAGCAATTCAGCAGCAGCACCAGCAGCGCGTCCCTCACACCCGCTGCCGCGCCGCGTGTCGGTCCTGGTCCGCGCGGCGAGCAGGTCCGTGTCGCCGAGGGGTCGCGTTACGCTCCCACCACGTGCCGTCGCGGCTCCGGAAGCACGACTCGACGTCCACGTGCGGTTATCTGCGCCCGGAGTACGGCGTGAAACCAGCGGCGCGGCGGGCGACCGTCGGGAGGACGGGGCGGTAGCGGGGCCACGTGCACGGCCGAGTGGTTGCGATTCGTCGCATGCATACTCGCATTACACAACGGAGGAAGCAAGAGTGAGAATCGTTCGATGGTTACCAGCAGCTTTTGGATTTCGGTGGATGGTAATCTTTAGTACGAAAATGATATCATCTCAATCTAGTTTGTACGTGACACAAGATCAGTGATCCTGGGGTTGTGACTATCTTAATAATTACCTGCGTTTGTTTCCATCTCTTTAACTGTCGTAAGGCAAAGTGTACCAGCCCATTTCGAGAAAAGAATTCGTCTTCGTGCAACGAGCAGGAAGCACTTCCACAGCCCCAGCCACACGTCCAGACTTTTTAGATAATGGAACAAGAGTCCAGGCCTCTACACTCTTAAAAAAAGTGTACGCAGCGGTACACGTCCAGATAGTTGTTCACATCGCTCCTTTATTCAGCTTGACTAGTTTGTCGCTATGAGTCGACGTCGCATCGCTCCATGACCTTAGACATGATCCCAAAATTTTCAATGCTCCATCAATGCCGCTTCAGTCAGTCTTCCAGACTCGAGCCATCGCCGTCACGGATCGACTCGAAACTACTAGTCGTTGGCACAACTTTAATGGCGAGTTCTGCCGAGCATTATCAGACACCATCGGCCACAAGATGGTCGCACAGACAAACTGACATACATTGACTACGCGCACGACTTGTCACGGTGTAAAGACGATATGCATGATTTCAGCCGTATGCAGGAGGACAAACTACATGCAGCTCCCAGTCGTATTTTACTCTATTATATACTCATTCGAGCCACTCCCGCTACGAGAGACCCCTCCTTTGCCGAGTGCCTAGGGACAAAAACACTTGGCAAACCCTTTGCGAGTGTTGCATTCGGCAAAGGACACTCGGCAAACAGGTGCCGACAAAATAGGCTTTGCCGAGTGCCATTTCTCGAGCACTCGGCAAAAGGTTTGCCGACTGCCTCACGTGGCTCTCAGCAAAAAAAAAGAGTTGACGGCCGGCAGCCGTCAACTCCAACCTTTGCCGAGTGCCATGGTCCCAGGCACTCGGCAAAAATTAAATGTTTGCTCAGTGCCCTAGCCCTGGCACTCGGCAAACAATAGCCTCTTTGCCGAGTGCCAAAAAGAACACTCGGTGAAGAATTGCCTCTTTGCCGAGTGTTTTTACTATGGCACTCGGCAAAGAATAAATACACTCGGCAAACTTTTGTTCCAGATTACAATAAAATTTTTAAATCGACTACAACCTAGACCACAATCACAAAATCATCATATAACACATATATGAGCCCAAACATCATCACATATCACATAATTGAGCCCACATCATCACAAGCTCTCCTACAAAAAGGGGTTGGTTATGCCTCACCTTGCTGTGCTGCAAAGTGACCCGTGGAGGACGGTGTGCAAAAGCCTCTCCTGCAAAGAACGGAACATAAAAGAGTCAATTTTAAATTTCGACATAGAAATGATTATTTGCATACAATAGCTATATTCAAGTTCATTTTTCAAAGACAAAAGATAGAAAAACAAATGGTGTCATCAGATCGGGGATAGCCTTATCATCATGCAAACGTGACACCTGCCAGAGTCGAGTGGCAAGTGTCGACCAAATGAATCTCACTTGGTAGAAACCAGACACGTCGACTCTGGCAAGTGTCAGGTTGGCCATCCTCCTTCATCACTTGGCAAAATTTGACAGCACCTCCCCTACACGGTGAGGTTCCCAAACCTACAACAAACTAACGGCACGATGGCCGACAACCACATCCAACAAAACAACGGCATGATGGCCAACAACCACATCCATTACGGTGATTATCAACTATTCGAAACAACTAACAATAGTCTTTTTCACTCAACATCAACCCAGTTCACACAATCACACCCAATACGGACTATCAATCCAAGTCTAATCCTAACATTTTGCTAGTATCTAGTTCATTTTCGTGTTGGGACATCAAATTGGAGTAATTTCCATGTTGAATATGGATGGAGACCTCCTAACCTTGGGCGAGACGGCGTGCTTGGGGGCGGCTGGTTTGGGGGCGTGCTTGGGAGCGGCGGGTTTGGGGGCGGCGACCCTGGGGGCCGAGGGTGCGGTGGCCGGGGGCCGCGGTGCCCTGCCCGGGACGCGGTGGTCGGTGGTGGCATCCCCTGGCTCTTGGTCGACGGCTGCAGCGTCTCCGGGCGGGGCAGGGTCGACGGAAGCGGCGCAGGCCGACGGCGGCGCTGGGGGGCCGGGGCGGGGGCGTCGGCCGCCGGCAGGGGCGGGGGCGGAGGCGGAGGCGGAGGCGCAAGGCGGGGGCGGCGCGCTCGGGGACGGCCGCGCGGGGGGACGGCGGCTACGCGTGGCGCGGTGGGCGTCGTGCGGGGCGCGGCGCGGTTAAGTGCTGGGAAAGTTTGCCGAGTGCCCGCGATCTGGCACTCGGCAAACAACAAACTTTGCCGAGTGCCCGCCACGTGGCACTCGGCAAACATTGTTTTTTTCAACACATAGTTTTTCGATTTTAGATAATTTTTTATCATGATTTTAGATAATTATTTGGTTGACAATATGATTTCAAATAAAAAGTTGTCAAAATAAAGTTTCATAAGTTCTCGAGATATACAACTTTTATTTTCACAATTTTGCCATCCGAGATTGTTTAAAAAATTCAAATTTCAAAATTTGAGAAATTCAAACGTACTTTACGTTGAAAATTTGATTTCAAATAAAAAAGTTGTCAAAATGAAAGTTTCATAACTTCTCGAGATTTACAACTTTTATTTTCACAATTTTCCCATCCGAGATTGTTTAAAAAATTCAAATTTCAAAATTTGAGAAATTCAAACGTACTTTACGTTGACAATTTGATTTCAAATAAACAAGTCATCAACATGAAAGTTTCATAATTTCTCGAGAACTACGACTTTTATTTTAGTATTTCTCCATCCAAAATTGTTTCCAAAATTCAAATTTTCAAATTTGAGAAATTCAAATAATTTTTTCGCTGACAATTTGAATTCAAATTAAAAAGTGTTCAACAGCAAAGTTGTGTAACTTATGCAGATCTAAAACTTTTATTTTGGTCTTTTTTTTCCAAAATAACTGTAGACACGTTGTCCATATATTCCAAATATCCCTCTTCGTGTTTCGGGAAACTATCCGGGAGCTCTAGGATTTGTGAACAAATTTACTAGCGCTTCGTCGAATGAAAAAAATACCAAAATAAGAAGTGTAGATGTTGACAAAATATACAACTTTGTAGTTCAAAACTTTTTTATTTGAATTAATTTAAAGGTTTAAAAAATTCATTGAAATAATCTTTGCCGAGTGTAATTGTGCAAACACTCGGCAAAGGAGCCCCTTTGCCGAATGCTGAGGTAGGTCACTCGGCAAAGGAGCCTCTTTGCCGAGTGGCACGGTGGGACACTCGGCAAAAAATAAAAATTTTGCCGAGTGTCCCTTTTGTGCCGAGTACCCGGGCCTACCTCATTCAACGGCCGATTTCTACCGATCTTTGTTTTATCGCTCTTTTGTGCTGATTTCTACCGATCTTTTGTGCCGATTTCTACCGATCTTTGTTTTATCGCCCTTGATCGATAATTTTAACCAAAATTCAAAACACTGATCCGTAGGGCATTATTGTTAGCCACACAGCATAATTGAGCATTGCATAAGTGGGACCACGATAACGGCATACCATGGTCAGTATGTAAACCTGTCAGAGTATATATAAACCAAGGCCGGTAACCGTAAGGATCTCCCCACATCAAAAATAGACGAAGTCCACTTTGCACTAAATCAAACTACTATCATAGCCAGCCGAAGCAAGTTGCTGATCGACATGGCACATCACACTCGATCTGTACAAGTTCAGCAGCTCGTACTCCTCATGTGCTCATTCGTCCATTGGTCGGCAGCCTCAAACGTCAACAACCTCACTGCCGCCGCCGTGCCGTCGGTGCCGTGCCTTGCCGACCAGGCGGCGGCGCTGCTCCGGCTGAAACGACATTCGTCACCACCAACTCCTCCGTCACTGCCTTCCGGTCGTGGAGGGTCGGCACGGACTGCTGCCGCTGGGACGACGTCCAATGCGGCCATGGAAGCGGCCGTGTTACTTCCCTCGACTTGAGCGGCTGGGGCTTGCTGAGCGCCGTGCTTGATCCTGCGGTTTTCAGTCTCACGTCACTCAGGTATCTTAACCTCGCGTATAACGACTTCAACGCGTCGGGTATCCCATCCACCGGGTTTGAGCGGCTCACCCATCTCAACCTATCCACCTGCAACTTTGCAGGGAGGATTCCAACTAGCATTGGACGTCTCACGAACTTGATCTCGCTCGATCTCTCCACAGCTTTCGATATCTATAATCTTGCTGATTATGGGGTCCATTTCATGTAGCGACCCGCGTTTTTACCCGTTGTCAAAAACCACTAAAAATTTGAACTTTTTAAAAATTTTCCAATTAAAATCAATTTGCTAGCTTTAGTTAGTAGCAAAAACCAAAAGATTTTGAATTTTAAACGATGCATAAAAGTCACCATATGCATATTCGTGTTTTCTTGATTTGTTTGAGTGTTGGTTCCAAATCCTTCCTTTTGAATGAATTCAAAATTCATTCAAATTTAATCCCAGCGAAAAGATCAAATCAATTCTCTCTTCTCGGGCCGCCCCTTTTCTTTTCTCTCCCGCCGGCCCATCCTCTCCCTCTTTCTTTCCTCTCCCGCGCCAGCTCGTTCCGGCCCAGACCGCGCGGCCCAGCATTCCGGCCCAGCCTGCCTCTCTCCCTCTCCCGCTGACGTGTGGGCCCCGCACCCCCGTCGCCTACCTCGCGTCGCCGGCGCGATTTGCGCCGCCGCCCATCCCTCCATGCCGGCAAACCGCCACCGTCATCTCCAAGCGCCAGTAAACGCACGTGAAGCTCGCGCGCAGCTCAACCGCCTCCACTGCCCCGTCCCGTCACTCCCTTCCTCTACTTAACGCGCGCGCCAAGTCCCCTATAAATCCGGCGAGCTCCATGCCGCTCTCGTCAGCCACAGCGGCTTCCTCTCTCGCTCCGTTCCGTCCGATGAACTGCAGCCATGCTCGTCGCGCGTCACCGCCGTTCTCGAAGCTCGCGAACCGCCTCTGCGCGTCGCGTCGAGCTCCAGTCCGGCGAGATATTTCTCGCCGGCGAAACCGACCTAGCAGCCCCCTCGAACCGCCATTGACGGCTATAAACCAAGGGGCAGACCCTCTCTTCTCCTCTCTCATTTCATTTCACTCCCTCACTCACTCCCGAGCTCTCCACAGTTCTTTCCCCTTTCTCGCTCAAGTCCGGTGAACTCTCCGGTGAGCTCTCTCTCTGTCGACGGTGAGTCTCGACATCAACTTCTTCCACTTTTGGCATCTCCTTCCCGCGCTCGATCTCATCGTGCTCACCTCGTCCGCAGCCGTGGATCGCAGGTTGAGAACGTTGGAACCCTAGCGCCGCCGTCCGCCGTCTCCGTCGCCGGCATCTCTCTGCTCTTTCTCTCGCTTAACCGAGAGCGCGGTGAGCACCCTCAAGCCCTTCTCTCTCTCTTGCGCACGATCTCGTCGACTCTCTGTTAGCGCGCAGCCCTTTTCACCGAGCGCCGGCTAGCCGCCGTGCCTCTTATCGCCGCCGGCCACACTTCCGGCCACACTCGAGCACACCGAGGCCATCCACTGCCTCCTCGCACTCGCATGCGCGTTCGCACCCACTCCAGCACGCTCTCGCGCGTGCGCATCCCTTCTTCTCCTCGTGCACCCCGGCGCGCCGCCGAGCTCCGGCGAGCTCGTGCCGCCGCTCCGGCCTTTCTCCTCGTCAACACGTGGCACCTCTAGGTTCACCGTGACTCCCTCTCCCTCTTGCGCTCTCTCTTTTTCTCTCTCGCTCTCTCGCAACACCGCCGCACCGAGCGCTGCCATGGCCGCCGCCCTTCGCTCTCGCCGCCGGCCGCCGTGGGCTTCCTCCGGCCCGGCTGAGCTACCTGTGCGACTCCCCGCATTTCCGCGAACCCGCACGACCACTCACACTCGACCGCGGCACACTTCTCCGTTGTTTCCCTTTCGCTCGCCGGCGCCTCGCCATCTCCGCGACGTCGCGCTGCCGCGTCCGTCATCCCCGACGACAACATCACCCACCGGACGGTTCGCCTTCGCACGTAGGCCCTGTTCGACTAGTTTTCGTCACCTTTGGACCTTCGTGCTCGTCGCCGGCGAGATCTCCGGCGCCGCGCCGCCGCGCGCCGCCATGCGCCCTTTGGACCGCGCCGCCGTCCGACGTGGCGGCCACGTCGGATCGGTGGGCCCGGTGGAGACCGAGTCGCCGCCGATGTGGCAGACTCGGTGCACCGTGGACCCGCCGTGATATACTGCCCGGTCCACCATTCCATGGACCCGGCTCACGAAACAGTAAAGCGCGGACCCCGCTTGGCCCTTTGGCCCACCGGTCAGCGAGATAACGCGCTGGAAATTGCTATGCGCACCCAGATTCGTACACAGAAAATCATTTCGACCACATTTCCAATATCAGAAAAATTCCCAAAATTCCTCAAAATCCAATAATCATTCCTAGCCATTTTCCAACCTTGCTACACACTGGAAAATTAGGATGATGGTTATATTTAATTATGATAATCACATCCTAATCAATTTCCTTTCTTTTACATCAAAAATCAATATCTTTTTCATTCCAACTCCGATTTTGGCGAAATTTGCGCCAAAATTCATCTAAAATCATGATCTATCCAGTGCCACCAAAATCAACTCCCATCTGGTTTTATTTGGATTTTATTCGGATTTATTGCTCTGTTAATTTGATTGCAAGCGGTAGATTTATTCTTTTTAACTCGATAGATAATCAAGACGAAGATACTGAAGATCCGGATTACGAGGATTTAGAGGAAGAAGAGCTTGGTGAAGGCAAGTCTAACTTCCATTGATCATATTGATCCTATGTTTGCAAATATCCTAAATAGAGCTGGTTATAATAAATAGCATGGTATTTAAATGGATTTAAATGCTAGAATGGTCCTATGCAATATTTGATTGCCTGCCTTGACTTGATTATATCCTGTATCCTTGTTAACCCTAGGAATCAACATCATTAATTTAATTAATGAATTGTTGATATGCTCGCTGCTTAGGACTTTCGCATGTGTTTAATTAATATTGCTCACATGATTTTCGTGTAAATGCGTGTGTCTTGGTGGTGTGTGTAAATGTGGAATTGGGTGGTTAATAATAAGTGCAACCCTAGTGAGGGATGTTTTTGGCGGGACCAGGCGAGGTAGTCCTCAGTGGGGAGGCTATCTCTGGGACGCCCTTCCACTTGTGGATTGGCTATTGAAGATGCCTGGTTCGGTCGTATAAGGACCGGTTCTTGTGCCGCCTTTGCCTAGCACCCTTCGCGCAGCCACAAGCCGTGAATGGGCACGGAATTGGAACCACACCCTACTAGTACTCACCCGGTACCCCCCCGGAGGCAGGAGATTGCAACGGAGTCCCAGGAGAAGACTCGTTCGTTGGTGGGTGTTCGAGATCCGGCATTTATGACTGGCCATATTATTTTGATTGTGAAGCCCCTGGTGATGTCCGTGGGGGATGCCGAGGTGGTACCAAGTAGGTATGAAACCTTTAGTGGGACAGTCCAAACTATGACGATAGAGAGGACTGGACCACCTTGTGGGGAAATTTGTGCACCCTTGGCCAAGGTTAAAAATCTTTCCGGAAAGCCGTGTTCCACGGTATTGGACAACGCGAAAGCATCGGCCACACTATGATTAGATTTTCCGCGTGAGTTCCCTTGGTGTTTTTGGAAAAACGCCGGTTTGGAGCCGTGTGCTGGTTGTCGGCCAGTGATAAAATTGAGGAACTGGCGGGATGGATTGCATCTCCCCCAGGGCCGCCCAACCCCACTTTTATCTACAAATATTTGATTAGAATTGCGAAATGCTTTGTTTTCAAAACAACCCTGCATAAACTTGGCTTTCTCGCCTTGTCAATAAAACCCAGCCTATCCTTTGATAGTCCCTTGCATAATCATAACCCTCGTGTTAGGCTTGCTGAGTACCTTAAGTACTCACTCTTGCTTCAATCATTCAGAAGATGAGCTGAGTATGACTTTCAAGCTGATGGTGATGAAGAGTAGAGTTCGGACTACGCTCAAGCGGTGCCTGTAGGAGTGGAGCCGTTTCGTCTTCCGCTAGAATAAGTGTTAGCTCTGGCTGCTGCGACAGCCTTTGAGCATGATGTCTGTGAGTGTTGAGGCCGCCCGCCTCTTTTGTATAAAGACCTTTATGTATTAAAAGGCTTGTAATGACTCTCGGTAATATGACTAAAGTATCTGCTGTGAGGCATTCTGTGAAAGTGTCGTATCAGCTACTGATCTAGGGACTGATACGGTAAACACTAAGTACTTCAGAAATGGGGTACGACATTTCAGCTATGGCGCTGTTGGCACTGGGAAGGAGGCAGCCGCAGCTGCCGCTGCAGCCAGGAGAGAATCTCACCCGATCACAGCCTATTTTTCAACCTACCACCTCATGGGACCAAACTTTTTGCGGTTGATTGCAAACCTCAGCAACTTAAGGGGGCTCCGTCTTGACGGTGGTGACATGAGCAACAACGATGCAGAATGGTGCAATGCTCTAACCAAGTACACTCCAAATATTCAAATTCTTAGTCTAGCGTGGTCCGGTCTCTCTAGTGCCATTTGTGGATCATTTTCTAGCTTACACTCGCTTGCCGTACTGGATCTACAATACAATTCTCTGTCTGGTCCAGTCCCAGATTTCTTCGCAAACTTCTCCTACTTGAGAGTGCTCCACTAAGCCGCAATAACTTTGACGGGTGGTTCCCTTCAATAATCTTACAGCAAAGGAAGCTAGCAAATGTTGATCTTAGTTATAATCAAGGAATATCTGGCAACCTTCCAAATTTTTCAACCAACAGCTGTTTAGAGAATTTAATTATTAGTAATACCAACTTCTCAGGTACAATACCATATTCCATCAGTAATTTGAAGTCTCTCAAAAAATTAAACCTTTGTGCATATGGTTTTTCTGGAAACATCCCCTCTTCAATTGGTACGCTCAAATCCTTGGATCTGTTAGCTTTCTCCGGCTGGGAACTTGTAGGTACCATGCCATCATGGGTTGCGAACCTAACTTCTTTGATGGTTCTTCGGTTTGCCAATTGCAGCCTGTCCGGATCTATACCGTCTTTCATAGGAAATTTGACGAAATTGAAAGAATTAACATTTTCGCAATGTTAATTTTCTTTTTTTTAGAAGCGGAGATATTCCAGCCTCTGCATCGAAAAGATGCTTATAGCTTTCAAAATTACAATGTAAAAAAGAAGCTCCATTCTAATAGCACGCACGCCTAGGAAAAAAGGAGCAAACAACAAAAAAGGAAAGAAACAAACTGCAACTGAGCAACAACTAAACAATCCACTAGCTCCTTGTGTCGAGCATTGCAACAAAGAAGGTTAAGAAGATAGATAATGTCGATGCCAAGAACAACGCCTTCAGAGAGGAGAATGACGTTCACCAACGCCATCATTGCTCAAGGATTTCTCCCACGACCGACATTTCTCTCTATCCCGTACCTCAGTTGCATCATAGCTGACTGCCACTATCTTCCCGCATGCCTTCAACATCAAAGACAAGTAGCTTTAGGTCTTAAACGGACATGCCGTAACCTTGAACGCCGTCACATCCAAAAAAAGGCATTAGACGTTGTGCTTTGTTGCTCATCTCTACCAGTTGAAAAGTATGATGAACTCCTTTGTCCCGCTCAAAGCGTCGCGGCCATACCATCGTTCATTGGATGAACAAGCACCTGAGGGGCAAAACACCAAAGCATATCCCTCGATTGTGTGCCATTATGGCCAAAACAACGCCAAAGCATCATCATGCCAAACCTTCAGCCATCATCAAAGCATGTCAAAACGGTCTTCCGTCGAAGCTTCAAATAGGATAGCCCTCGGCCGAACATACTTGGAGGCACCACAAAACATTGATGCCACAAACTGACTATGCTAACTCCATGTCAACCTCTAGACACGCGCAAAAGGATGAAAGAATCTGGAGCATATGTCAGATCATTGTGGCTCACAACGCAACATCAAAACTGAGTTTAGAAAAAAAAGGGGTGCATCTGCATTCTGCCATCACCAACAATGGAAGCCCACGAAACCATCTGTGAAACTGATCTGTGCATTGCTTGGAGCTTGGACAGATCGACACAGTGAAAACTGGCATCTTGAATCTCCAACTCTGCATCTGACGCCGGCCCATGAACCACGATTTGGTCTGGGCAATGCCCCTTCACCATTGCAGGGAGAAGGATGTACGTCAGTACGTCACCATTATTGTCGGGATTGCAACCACAGCCAGGGGAGCCATATCTTGGTGAGCAGCAAGAGCACCACTATGCGCCGCCACCATTTGACCAAGCCCAGTCCACGCGCGCGGCACGGCGCGCCGGCGCTTGATCGAGTGCAGACTGCAGATCAATGGCTTGTCGGCAGTGCCAAGGCCCCAGATCAAGCATCGCCATGACTGATTGAGATCCGCAGTGTTTTGGGCTCGCCTCCTAGACACGGTGCAAGGCACCGTGAAGAGGCCCTGGACGCCCCGCCACCGTCTCCACATCACGCAAAACTCCGACGAGTTGTTGCCGCGGCCATCCATGGACATCCTGTCGACTCGTTGGCATGACAGCCCGGCCTCACGGAGCGACGGAATCGGCGATCTAAATCTAGTGCAGAAGGAAAACTAAAAGGAAGAAATCCCCGCCGCCACCATCATTGCAGATGCGCGTGCTTCGGCCGGCCTCAAGCTCCAGCAGCGGCAGGGAGGGGAGAAGGATCGGGAGGGGCTGGCGTCGCCGCAGGAGACGACGCGGGGGCAGGGGGACTGGATCCGAAACGACTATGTTAATTTTCTGGAGAAATGCCTTCAATTATCTCAAATTTAACTCAATTGGATTCACTTGCTCCACTTCGAACAATCTTGAGGGAACGATGGACCTTTCTTTATTCTGGAAACTACCAAACTTGTATTTGTTGAGTCTCTCAAACAACAAATTACGTGTGAGAGATGAAGAAAATAATTCTTCACTTGTGTCCTATCCCAGAATAAATTTCTTAGGTTTAGGATCCTGTAGCATTGATAAGTTCCCTAAATCGTTGCGGCATCTGGGTGACATATATTGGCTTGACCTTTCACTCAACCATATCCAAGGCGCCATACCTCACTTCAACGGGTCGGAGCTCCCATCCACCGGGTTTGAGCGGCTCATCGAGCTTACCCATCTCAACCTCTCCACATCATCCTTTTCCGGCTTGATTCCAGCAAGCATAGGACGCCTCACGAACTTGGACTCCCTGGATCTCTCCAGTGCTATCAAATTCCCTGACCGTTATGATTATCCTCGCTATAGACCGACTCCACAAGATCCTGCAGGCAGCCACTCAAGAGAATATCCTAAAGCCCATTGCGGTGAGAGCAGCGGGAATCAAGGTCTCGCTTTACGCAGATGATGCTGCATTGTTTGTACACCCAGACAAAGAGAATTTGAAGGCCCTCAGCGACATCCTGGATGCATTTGGAGAAGCAACATGCCTGAAAACTAACCTCAACAAAACCGAGATATACCCGATCAGATGTGGAGACTTAGACATTGAGGACATCACAAAACACTTCCCGGCACAGGTCAAAACCTTCCCATGCAAATATCTAGGCCTCCCTTTACACACCAGGAAGCTCCGAAAGATCGATTTTCAGCCTTTAATCGACAAGGTGGGGGGCAAGCTGCCGGGATGGAAAGGAAAGCACATGAACAGGGCCGATAGGGTTGAACTAGCAAAAACTGTCCTGACACCTATTGTTACTCACCACGCTATGGTAATAAAATTGCCAAAGTGGGTAATAAAAAAGCTGGACAAAATTCGTCGGATTTTTATATGGAAAGGAGAGGACGGTGAGAAAATCTCTGGAGGACATTGCTTGGTCAAGTGGCGCACAGTTATTCTGCCTAAAGAACTTGGGGGCCTAGGCTTGCTTGACTTGGAAATTTTTGGAAGAGCACTCAGACAACGATGGTTGTGGCAAAGCTGGACAGAGGAAGACAAACCATGGTTAGGCCTGCAGCTCCCCTGTGATGAAATTGACAAGGCCCTATTCTCAGCATCGACAAACATACAAATTGGTGACGGCAACCGCACCAAATTCTGGACGGACAGGTGGCTACAGGGGGTGATTCTGAAAGAGCGATGTCCGAACCTGTACCAAATTACACCAAGAAAAAAACAGATCAGTGCAAAAGGAGCTCGAAGACAATAATTGGATTAAGGGTGTCAGGAGCATTGAGACCACAGCTCAAATTGAGGAATATTACTGGCTATGGAGAGCGTTGCGACAAGTACAGCTGCAGCATGGCCAAAAGGATCAAACCACCTGGCGGTGGACGTCGAAGGGAGACTACAACTCGTCCTCGGCATATAAAGCGCAACTACTGGGAACATTCCCGGCCATTCCAAACTGTGGAATATGGAAAGCAAAAACTGAACCGAAGGTGGCCAATTTCGCGTGGATAGCTGGAAAATCCTAACGTCGGATAACCTGGAGACGAAAGGCTGGGGGCAAAGTTCATCTTGTTACTTCTGCAATACAAATCAAGAAACAACAAGCCACTTGCTAGTCCATTGCGTTTTCTCACAGCAAGTGGTGCAACTAGTCTGCAATTGGGTTGGTTTTGTAGGTTTTCGTCTACCAAGGAACGGGGAGGTTTCGGTAGGAGAATGGCTACAGGAAACAGCGAATAACACGAACAAGGAAAGCAGGAGAAGGGTCATGGGGGCCATCCTCTACGCTTGGTGGAACACTTGGAAAGAGCGGAATCGACGCGTCTTCGAGTCGACAAGCAAGACAGTACAGCAGGTCGCAATGCTAGCCAAAGAAGACATCAACTCATATCGCATAGCTTGGAGCGGCCATGGCGGTGATGGTGGCGAACTCGACCAAGTGCAAAACACTGAACCTGCCCAAGGATAAATCAACTTGGCCGTCTGTGGCTTGTTGTGAAGAGAGAAGCTGCTTTAGTTTCTCTAAATCATGAATCTTTTCATCTTTATTTTAGTTAACTCCCGGGCCAGCATGTTGGCCACAAACAACTTTTCCTTTTTCCTAGCTCTTTGCCCAGCTTAGTGCATGCTAACAGGGGCGCTGTAAAAGACTGTCTTCATCTGCTTTCTCCTAAATGCAACGGCAGAACACCTGCCATTTTTTTCATTTCAAGTTATGATTATGGTTACGAGTACACTACATACCAACTCGCACTACCTGCCTTTGAGACATTGATCGCAAACTTGATGAACTTGAGGGAGCTCCGTCTTGCCTTTGTTGATATGTCTGCCAATGGGGCAGGTTGGTGTGATGCTCTAGCCAAGTATGCCCCAGATCTTCGTGTTGTTTCCTTGCCTTATTGTTCTCTCTCTGGTCCCATTTGTGAGTCATTTTCTGGCTTACGTTCTCTTGCCGTTCGTGCTCTACACTATAATTTTCTGTCTGGTCCAATTCCAGATTTCTTTGCAAATTTCTCCTCTTTGAGCGTACTCCAACTAAGATATAACAAGTTTGAAGGACGGTTCCAATCAAAAATCTTACAACAAACAAATCTAGAAACCGTTGATCTTAGTCATAACACTGGACTCTCTGGTATGTTGCCAAATTTCTCAGTTGACAGCAATTTGAAGATTCTTCGTGTATGCAGTACCAACTTTCTCAGGTAAAATACCCAATTCCATTGGCAATCTCAAGTCTCTAAAGAAGCTGGACCTTGCCTCATCAACTGGTTTTTCTGGAAAGATTCCCTCTTCAATCGGTTGGCTTAAATCCTTGGATTTATTAGCCTTGTCCGGATTCGAACTTGTCCATACCATGGATTACAAACTTAACCTCTTTGACAGTTCTTGATTTCTCAGATTGCAGCCTATCTGGATCAATACCTTATTTTGTTGGAGATTTGAGGGACTTACAGGATTTGACACTGTCGTGTTGTCAGTTTTATGGGAATATACCATCATCCATCTCAAATCTGACCCAACTAGAAGCCCTCAGCCTCGATTTGAACAATCTTGTGGGAACAGTAGAAATTTCTTTATTCTGGAAACTACCACATCTGTACCTATTGAGTCTTTCAAATAACAAATTACGCGTGGTAGACGCAGAAGATAACTCTTCCCTTGTCTATCCCAAGATAAATTACTTTGGTCTGGCATCATGTAGGATAGGTAAATTCCTGAAAAACATTAAGGCATCTATTATCTTAGTATTTGAAGGTCCAAAGAAGCCACCACGTTCGCTTTCAAAACTACGAAATTACCACATTAATCAGAAAAAAAACAAAGATGTGAACCGTTGGATTTTATGAAGATTGACCAAAGAAGCCACCACGTTCGCTTTCAAGACCACGAAATTACCACATTAATCAGAAAAAAACAAAGATGTGAACCGTTGGATTTTATGAAGATTGAACGGTCTGGATTAATCAAAGAGTTCATGTCAATTACGGCCCACCAAAAACAACATAATTTCGGAATAAGAAAAAGAAAGAAAATTGGAAGTCCATAGAAAGCACCACACGTAAATCAATCTATCAGGTTATTTAATTTGGAAGTCCTTAGATTATAGGAAAGGAAAGTTGCGATTGTTTCTTCAGGAAAAAAATTCCATGCGGAACCGGCTCCCGTGCAGTCCTGATCTGATTTCCACCACGTGGACTCTTCCAGCCATCTAACTGAAGCAACGTTTCTGCCTTCCCTCGGCTCCTCAAAGACTGAAGCCATCCTCTCTGACCTAGCCAGCAAAATCAAAGCCGAGATTGAGAAATCCATCGTCTACGTCGACCGTGCCGCGGAGTAGGCGGCTGCAGCGGGTCCCAGGTCCATGCGCTCAGGGGGCTGTCAAGTACCAACTAGGTCATGATCGGGGCGTTGGCGTTCGACAATCAGGTCATCGTGGAGGAGACGGGTAAGGGAGTTTCTCGCCGCATAACATTTTCAGAGGGTACCGGATGATTTTCAGAGAGCAGTACATTGAGAGTTACCGCACGAGATACACCTATTAGAGCAGCTAGACAAACATCAACAATGTTAGAAAAATAAAAAAAATCATAGTCTATTATTAATTTTTATTATTGCTACTCTATGTAAAATTTCAAATACAATTGGATAACTTACCAGCATATACAGTAAAACTTGGATTATAAGAAAGAAACCTTTAAATTTAATGACCATATAGATATAACACTATTTCCTATCTTTGAAACTAATTTTTTATATTGTATTGAGAGTAACATCACAGGACCAAATTTCAGTGCGTGGTGAAGCCAAAATAATAACATGGGTTGTTTTGTTTTTGAATAATGTACGTATTGAGAATCATAAATGTCATGCTAATTTAAATTAGCTTCATTGCCTTTTTTGGCGAATGAAAAGGGATTGCATTAAGTCTAAAGAAGAACATACCCCTTACATCATGACACTGAACGACTATAAAACACTCAAAAATACGAAGTATTTTACTCTTCTTCGACATTGCTTCTTCCATTGATGTCACTGAAGAGCGTAAACCAAATCGAAGCCAGTGCGTCTCAAACCGCATATGAGAGATGCCAAACTTTGTTAAAGCCAAAGAATCCACCATTTAGAACCCATTATTAGGACGGATCTCTAATTCTTTGAACGAGAATCGGTCACATCTTCATCAATACGAAGAGAGAAAACATTACATCTCACTAGCCCTACACCACGAACTGACCAAGCACCCACAAAACAGGGAAAGGGTCGAAGAACCTTACTCCATGACGAAAACATTTCTCCGCCTCACCATTGCTGTCAGGACACATATTTCTCCAAGTCGTTTTGCCAAGAAGGATGCCTCTGTCATCATTTTTGCTAGAGCTGCCATTGAGAAACTAACATCACTAAACCTCCTCTAAGAGAAAGAAACACCAAGATCCCAACATCGAAGAATATGACACAGCTGGAGAGATGGGGCCCCATTCTATCTACCCTCTGGCGAGATTGCCAGAGGCAAAGAGAGAGAGGGGCTCAAGCAAAGGCGGGGGCGGCATGCCCTAGGGCGAACAAAGCAGGAGGTGGCTAGAGTTTCATTGACTGTTAAATGACACACTTCACGACAAGTGTAGAAGTCGACATGCATATAATTTAAGCTCAGATAAATAAAACTCAATATTGAAAATATGTCACTGTTGCATACACCATGCAGAGAACCACTAATCATTTGTGGTTCATTTATCTTTGGTAGAGCGCACTCAAGATTTCTGATGGAAGGTACTATCCAACAAGAGGGAGGAGCAGAGAGCCAAATATAGTGTGCTATCTTTGAGAATGCGGACGGCCAAACCGATTAAATTGAGCTATATCCACTACAAATATGCTGACAATTATAGATTGTTTGCCTCTCCTCTTGATCCTGTTTAAATTAATTAACTTTCAAATGACAATGTATTATGGATCATTATTACTTTTAGCGACACTGAATAATATATTTCTTCTCTTGGTTTTGTCCTACTGTAAAAAAAAAACTAAACTAACAAGGAAACTATATTGTAGTGTGACTAGCCGCGTTATTAACGCGGGTCACCTTGCTAGTTTTGATGAAATAGACAGTCTTGATCTTTAACATAATCAAATCGGGGGCACCATACCTCAGTGGGCGCTAGAGTATTTCTCAGGCAGGCGCATTTCCTATTTGAACTTGTCACACAACAAATTGACCAGTGTTGGATTCGAAATATTTCGTCCCCTTCATATATTGTTCTTTGATATCAGTTCCAACTTGTTTGAGGGGCCCATACCCTTGCCCCAAGATTCTGGAATTGTGCTTGATTACTCAAACAACATGTTCTCATCTATACCACTTAACATTTCTACTCAACTTCAGTTCACTAAAATATCCAGAGCTTCCACAAATAACCTCTCGGGAGGTGTCTCTGAGGCTTTCTGTACTCCCTTGCTTGAAATCCTTGATCTCTCTCGCAATAATCTTAGTGGCTCAATCCCTTCTTGCCTGATGGATGATACCAATGCACTGCACGTGTTAAATCTGGAAAGAAATAAACTTTGTGGGCATTTGCCGCATAACATCAATGAAACTTGTACGTTGCAAATACTACAACTCGGTGACAATTGTATTCAAGGACAGTTACCTAGATCGCTCGCTGCATGCAAAAATTTGGAAGTCCTTGACATTGGAAACAACCAGATCAGTGATTATTTTCCATGCTGGATGAGTACACTTGCTAGACTTCAAGTTCTGGTCCTAAAATCGAATAGGTTCTTGGGACAAATGGAGCACCATACAACAAAAGATCGTATCAAGAGTTGTGAATTCCCAAGTCTGCGTATTCTTGATATAGCCTCGAATAAATTTTCGGGTTCATTACAAGAATCATTCTTTACACGATTGAAATCTATGGCTGTTAAAATTGCTAATGAGACAATGGCAATGGAGTATAAAGATAATTCACAAGTATACCAGGTGGCTACCATAATCACATACAAAGGGTTTGAACTATCAATTTCTAATATACTAGGGAGCCTCGTGCTCATCGATATCTCAAACAATGCATTCTATGGTAGCATACCTGATGCTATTCGGGAGCTTGTTTTACTAAATGTGCTCAACCTCTCACACAACTCTTACATAGGGCCCATTCCTTCTTTGCTTGGTCGCCTGAAACTTTTGGAGGCATTGGACTTATCGTCAAATGAGTTTTCTGGAGAGATCCACAAGAGTTAGCGTCACTGGACTTCCTCACAACATTGAATCTGTCCTACAACAACCTGGTAGGAAGAATACCAGAATGAGCTCATTTCATGACATTTAGCAATAGTTCATTTCTCGGAAATGATGGTTTGTGCGGGTCACCCTTGTCAAAAGAGTGCATCAACACAACAACCTCAAGTATCGTGACACATCATTCCAAGAAGAAACCTGTGGACATTGTGTTGTTCCTCCTTGCTGGGCTGGGATTTGGTATCGGATTTGCAGTTACAATTGTAGTGACATGGGGAATCCCCATTAGAAAACGATCTTGAGTAAAGCGAGATCCACTCTTCTCGTTTTCGATCGTTATGTATTGAAATAAAGTGAAACGTCGTGTATTTCGATCACATTCTTTCTATACATCTGCTGCCAGGGCAGGCTAGATATTACTAATTGTCAGTGCACACTTATGTTGCTAATTTGTTGTGGATTCGTAAAAGACGTAGTAAAACACTAGCTAGGCACCGAAGTAGTAGCAATTTTGGAGAGACGAGTAGTTGCCATGTATTTTTGCAGCTACCGCACCAGCACCAAGCTTAGCTTCTTCCACTGGAAACAGCCGCGACGCTAGGTCGCAGCGAAAACTCAACGAACAGATTTTCACCGTAGTAGCCCGCCGCCTCAACGCCTGTGCCTTTGACCGGCGCGCGGGAGAGGACGGAGGCCGTAGTTGTCGCTGCTCTTGACGTCGAACGTCACCGTGAAAAGTGGGTTCGTCGCCATGGATGGATGGACTGTGCGATCGTTGCGAAACGAGATGAAAATTATCTGAAGAGAAACTAACAAATCGATGGCTCCGAAGCAATATAACTTGTGTTTTGAACTTTGAATGATTTATCCCGACTTTATTAGCTTACAAATCGTTAGCGCAGCGAACTTTGCATCTCGGATATGACCTCTGTTTCCGTTATCTTAATAAAAAAAAATGTCAGTGTTCCCGTTAAACCTGGCACGATCAACAAACGCCTCTTTTGTGAGTAATTTGGTCATCCATATAATTTCTACGTCACACAAGATCAGTGATCCGGTTGTGAACTGTCTTACCTGCGGCTGTTTCCATCTCTTTAACTCCTGTAACACAAAGTGTATACATGGTTTTCATCATCTTTGATGGTGGAAATGGGGCAGCCCATTTCGAGAAAAGAAAAGATCTATGATCCATGATGTCGTCAGTTTAGAACATTCATCTTCGTGCAGCGTGGAACGAGCAGGGGAAAAAGCAAAAATTTGCACTTCTACAGCCCCAGCGACACGTCCCGATGATTGTTCACATCACTCTTTTATCAGCTTGACTAGTTTGTCGCCGTGAGTCGTCGCATCGCTCCATGACCTTAGACATCATCCCAAATGTTTCAAGTGCTCAACCAATGCCGCTTCAGTCAGTTTGCGAGACTCGAGCCATCGCTGTCGCCGGTCCAATCTACTAGTCATCTGCTAGTCGTTGGTTCAACTTTAATGGCGAGTTAATTATGCCGTGCATTATCAGTCACCACCATCGGCCACGAGATGGTCGCACCTACAAACTGCCATTGACTACGCACGTGACTTGTAACGGTGTAAAGACGATATGCATGATTTCAGCCGTATGCAGCAGGGTACACTACATTCGAGCCTTCGAGGCCCTCCGGAGCCTAGAGCACCCTCGCAAGTGGCAGCTGAGGAGATGAGCTCAAGACATTCCAAACTCCGTCTCCTCCTGCCCCTCCACTTGTACTACTGCTACTGCCATATGCACACTTCAGCTGCAGTCGACTGGGAAAAGTATAGAGGACTTTTACTGTCCAAAATAATGGCTATTAGTTTTCCTAAACTAATGGCCATTAGTTTAAACACAGTTTTGTAATTGCATATTAATTAACAAATTTATGTTCTATATTACCCAATAAGAAAAAAGCCCAGACCATATGGCCTCCCGGCATCGACTAGTTTCATCTCCATCTAGCATCCACGCCGTTCGTCCCTTGCAACCCAGCGCCATGGTCGTCGGACATCCCTTCCCGCCGCCGCTGCGCCTCATCGCCCTCCGTCCCGATTCCTTCTGAAACGTGTTTCTCCTCAAAATAGCGGCCTGGCCTGAATGATCTTTGCTCGTTCATCGCAAGGTCTACCCATGATTTCTGTACTGCCACTCACATCAATTGATTATGCTCATGGATAAGATGATCGGGATAGGCCGGGCTAGCAATATTTTGATCTATAGATTAATTGCTTCCTCATGCCTACTTAATCAAGCATCAGGCCGCCCAATGGAGTGTCATAAACGGAGAGCCCAGGACCCGTTCAAACGCATGCGGCCACTGTTGTGGCGAGAAGCCAAGAAAGTGGCATATAGAGGCTGGGATTAGGAGCGCCGCCGCCATCCTATTTTTTCACCGGATATAGATCAAGGATCCTTCGAGGAAGACGACGATTCAGTTCAATATGTGGATCGGGCTGGGTGCGTTGGACCGGGCCGGCAGGGCTAGGCCCAGGGATGGAGATTAACTAAAGCATTTAAATAACTTGATTTTATTTATGAAAACGGAATAACTTATTACAAATCTTATTTTTCCCAAATTACCCTTACTAATGGCCATTAGTAGTGGATTTCTGATATTAAATCTGAACCGTCAGATCAAACTAATGGCCATTAGTTTGAACTAATGGCCATTATTTTGGACAGTAAAACTCCTCAAAGTATATCGTTGGACGTCGACGTCCTAAGTCACAAATGAAATGGTAATTCTCCGCTAAGATTTTACTTAACAAGCCTGGCTGCAGTGGCGGACCCAGACCAATGAATCTGGGTATGCACAGTGCATGAACAGTAGGCAAAACAGTACTAAACAGTGTATGAGCAGTGCTCTAATTGAGCTAAATCGCCGGTTTTTGGGTATGCCGAGGCTTACGTGGCTCACCCCGTGGGTCCGCCACTGCCTGGCTGGCAGCGGCTATATGGTTTTGAGTTTATGCGAGGTTGCTGACTAGTAGCTATGGACTAATTGGAAGGAGACCAACACTGCTTAGACTAGTTCAATCTCCGAAAATTATTGCAAACAAAACACTGGAAGAAAACTATTAGTGTTGTACTCACACCAGGTCCACTGATCAAACTAATCCACAAAGCATTACTGTTAGCCACACAGCATAATTAAGCACTGCAATCGTGGGATCATGGCACACCCGATTGGTACTCGACACGTGTGTTTACTGCCATGGCCAGTGTATATATAACCAAGGCACGGTAAGGATCTCCCCACATCAAAAGTAGACTGTCCACCACTTGCACCAAATCATACTGTACTGTCGAAGCAAGCTGCCGATTGACATGGCCCATCACGCGCCACGGCCAGCACTGTTTCTGCAACTCCTTGCGAGTTCAGCCGCTCCTACTCCTCGTGTGCTCATTCGTCCATTCGTCAGCGGCCGCGTCACTTCCCTAGACTTGGGCGGGTGCGCCTTGCAGAGCTCGGGGCTTGATCCCGCAATTTTCAATCTCACTTCACTCAGGTACCTGAACCTCGCCTACAACGACTAAGCTGCTGTGTTTCTAGGAGCTATTTTCTAAAAGCAGACTACATCTTAAATTTGGTGCATATGTTTCCATTTGCTAATGTTTACAATACTTACTTAAATCGATCATGTTCAGACATGGCTGCTGCATTGAATTGAATTTGAGTGCGAAGAGGAGAAAATTCTGATTTCTTGGTCATGAATAGTGCCTTTGAATGTGACTTTGTGCGCCCCATTTGGTTGACGATGTGCACCTGCATGTGCTGTTGTGTCACTTCCTTCTAGTGTTCCATTTTTTATGTGTCTACCATATGCCTATCAGATATATGAAGTAGTCTACCCTCCCAAAAAAAAATGAGGTAGTCTACATAACTTGAGAGAAATTGTACTACGTCACAGGATTAAGCATTCTATACAAAACTATTTTTTTATATATAAATGGGTACACAATATATATTCATCAGTCAGAAGTTAGGTTCACTAGCACAAGGAAAACATTTTGGGAGGGTAGTGAACCGAAGTTTTGGTGTCAATTGGGTCGTCTATGATGTCCCTTTGGTTCCATCGAGAAAGAGGTGGCCCGTTGAACTCAACACCAATAAATGTCCATTCTCATCCGGAAGTGACGGAGCGCGCCGGCCCGCCTAGTTACTGTTATCCAGTGATTGCACATCATAATTGAGCATTGCATACGTGGGACTCTGGTGTCCATTATACTAATTGATACCCCGCGCGTTGCTGCGGGACGTGTAGAAGGTTGATAATGAAATAAACGCAGCACATTAGTTGCAGTGTCCAGGAGAGCTACATAATAAGACATGGCATTCATCATGCATAGGAGCCAATAAAAACACAGAGTAATTGCTATCAATTGATAAACTTTAGTCGCCCAATTTAGCACCATATTAGAGCAGAATATATTTTCTAATTCGATATTTTCTCACTAGCCTGCATGGTAGAAATAAGGAAGGAGTGATTTTACCTCAGCCTTTAGAAAAGAAAATTACACCGACAGGGTAGTTTTAGATAGTTCACATCTCTGAATGAGCTGCAGTCTGCGGTACGTTTATAAAGACCCATGGGAAGAAAAGCTTACCATTGGTGCCTTATTGAACCAATGTCACGTCCCGTGTTTTTGCCTCCATTTGAAATCTACTAAAAATTTGAATTTTTTTTCGAATTTTAAAACAAATTAAAAACAAGTGCGTGCTTAAGTAGCCAAACCACCCTAAATTTTAAAATTTTTCTTTTTGAAAACTTGCACAAAACTCATCATATGCACTTTTGAGATTTTATTGGTTTTATTTTGAGCATTTGGGCAGTTTTTGTTTTTGTTTGAATTTGAAATCCTTTCAAATTCGAATTCCAGAAAAAGATCAAATCTTTTCTTTCTTACCGGGCCGCACTTTCCCTTTTCTTCCTTGCCGGCCCAGCTCTTTCTCCCTACTTCTTTTTCCTTCGCGGGCCGCTTTTCTTTCCCAGGCCCAGCGCCGCGCCAGCCCGTCCCGGCCTGCCAGCCCGCCTCCTCTCTCCGTGCCACTGACGCGTGGGGCCGCCCCTTCGTCCTCCTCCAGCCGCGCCCGGCGCGAAATGCGCCGCCGCCCATGCCGCCCTGCCGGCCCTCCGTCGCCTCTGTCTCGTCGCGCAACAGGGACATCGTGTGAACCACGTGCGCGCACCGCCTCACCCCTCTCCCGTCCCGTCGAGGGCCCCGCGCCTGCGCTCTTTTCTTGGCGCGCCCGTAAGGTCCGGCGAGCTCACCGCCTTACTGGCGCCACCGCCTTCGGGCTTACTTACCGCGCGCGCCACGGAACGCCACCGCCTCCGCCCGTCTATAAACAAGACCCCAAGCTCTCTCTCCGAGCTCCCATCCCCAGCATTCTTCCACTCCCCCTTTTCTCTTTCTCTCTCCTCGCTCCGGCGTCCTCCTCCGGCGTTTTCCTTCGCCGCCACGGAAACGCGCCCCCTACCCCCCTTTTTCTCCTCGCCGAGCTCCATCCGACCACGCTCCTCCCCAGCATGCCCCGGTTCGCTCAGCCGAGCCCGGAGCAGCGCCAGCGCGAGACCTAGGGTTCCGGCCACCGTCTCCTGCATCGCCGGCTCCGTCCCGGCCTTCTCCGCCGCCGTCGAGCCCTCGGTGAGCTTCGTCGCTCTCCCCTATCTCTGCGTGCCGCTTCTTTTTCCCTCCCGCGCTCGCGCACCACCCTCTTCACCGAGCACCGCCACCGCCGCCGCTTCTCCTCTCGCCGCCGGCCGCCGTGGGCGAGTCCCCGGACCAGCCGAGCCCACGGAATGACTCCCCGCACTCACGCACACACGCACAGCAGCACAAATTTGAGCTCAATCGATCGCCTCGCCCTTTCCCCATCACTCGTCGGCGCGCCGCCCAACTCCGGCGACGTCGCGTCGCCTCCCAGCGACCCTCGTCGTCGACATCTAACGCTCCCCGCTCCGCCGTCGCGCACTAGCCATCGGCGACGTGCTCTCGTCGCCGTTCTGCCCTCCTAGCCGCCGCCGGCGACACTTCCGGCGTCGCGCCGCCGCGCGCACCCTATCTCCGGCCGCGTTGACCGAGCCCCGCCGCCGTGTCTGACGTGGCCAGCCACGTGCCGCGCCACGTCAGCCAGTGGGCCACTTGATCGGTCCCCTCTGGCCCACCTGTCAGCCTAACCCTCCTCCCCTCCTCTTTCCGTGCACCCGGTCCACATGAACCATAGACTCATGAGCACTCCGGTTCACCATGAACTTGGTCCACCAACCTTTTCCAATACAAAATTAATTCCGGAATATCTTGAAAATCCCGTGGCCCTTTATTTTTTACAAATAAACCCCTGAACTTCCCAGTAATTCTGTCTTAGTCCTATCTTTTTACAGAAGTACCTATACTATCTGTAATTACACTTTGACCCCTATCTTTTTACACCGAGACCCTTGATTTTTTCCAAAATTACAGATAGGTCCCTGACATCTCTCTGTATTTACCAAATAGACCCCCAGACCCCTGACCCCCACACGTCAGCCTCACACACCCTCTGTAATTGTTAAATGCACCCAGATTTGTACACAGAAACCTGTTTCGAGCACATTTCCAATATCAGAAAAATTCCTAAAAATCCCTAAAAATCCAATATTCCTTCCTAACCATTTTACAACCCTTGTTACCCTCTGGAAAATTAGGACGCTGATTATACTTAATTAAGTTAATCAAATCCTGATCAATTTCCTTTCTTTTACTTCAAAAATCAATATCTTTCTCGTTCTAACTCCAATTTTGGCGAATCTTGCGCCAAAATTCATCTAAAATACTATTCTATCCAATGCCACCAAAATCAACTTCCCTCTGGTTTTATTTGGGTTTTATTTGATCTATTGCTTGTTTATTTGTTTGTTAAGTGATAGATTTATTTTTTTTTTTATCGTTAGACAATCAAGCTTTTGAAGAAGAGCCCGAAGATCCGGATTACGAGGATATAGAAGAAGAAGGTTTTGGTGAAGGCAAGTCTAACTTCCTTTGATCATATTGATCCTATGTTTGCAAATATCCTAATTAGAGCTGTTTATAAATGAATTGCATGGAGTTTAAATGAATTTAAATGCTAGAATGGTCCTATGCAATATTTGATTGCCTGCCTTGACTTGATTATATCCTGTAATCCTTGTTAACCCTAGGAATCAACATCATTAATTTAATTAATGAATTGTTAATATGCTCGCTGCTTAGGACTTTCATCATGTGTTTAATTAATATTGCTCACATGATTTTCGTGTAAATGCGTGTGTCTTGGTGGTGTGTGTAAATGTGAAATTGGGTGGTATAATAATAAGTGCAACCCTAGTGAGGGATGTTTTTGGCGGGATCAGGCGAGGTAGTCCTCAGTGGGGAGGCTATCTCTGGGACGCCCTTCCACTTGTGGATTGGCTATTGAAGATGCCTGGTTCGGTCGTATAAGGACCGGTTCTTGTGCCGCCTTTGCCTAGCACCACTCGCGCAGCCACAAGCCGTGAATGGGCGCGGAATTGGAACCACACCCTACTAGTACTCACCCGGTACGCCCCGGATGCAGGAGAATGCAACGGAGTCCTAGGAGAAGACTCGTTCGTTGGTGGGTGTTCGAGATCCGGCATTTATGACTGGCCATGTTATTATTGTGAAGCCCCTGGTGATGTCCGTGGGGGATGCCGTGGTGGTACGAAGTAGGTATGGAACCTTTAGTGGGACAGTCCAAACTATGACGATAGGGAGGACTGGACCACCTTGTGGGGAAATTTGTGCACCCTTGGCCAAGGTTAAGAAACTTTCCGGAAAGCCGTGTTCCACGGTATTGGACAATGCGAAAGCATCGGTCACACTATGATTAGTCTTTTCTGTGTGAGTTATCCTTGGCGTGTTTTCGGAATACACCGGTTTGGAGCCGTGTGCTGGTTGTCGGCCAGTGATAAAACTTGAGGCACTGGCGGGATGGACAGTAACTCCCCCAGGGCCGCCCAACCCCACTAATCTCTACAGATATTTGATTAGATTGCGAACTGCTTTGTTTTCAAAACAACCTTGCATAAACTTGGCTTTCACGCCTTATTATGATAAACCTCAGCCTATCCTTTGATAAACACCTTGCATAACTTACCCCTCGTGTTAGGCTTGCTGAGTACCTTAAGTACTCACTCTTGCTTCAATCATTCAGAAGATGAGCCGGAGTTAGAAGCTGATGGAGGTGAAGATTAGGGTTTAGCCTGCACGCAAGTCTGCCTGTTGGAGTGGTGCCGTTCCGTCTTCCGCTGGAGTAGTAGTCTAGTGCTGCTGCTGTAGCAGCTAGTCAGTGTGTTGTCTGTTCTTGAGGTCAGGCCGCTGGCCTTTGTTGTAAGACCTTTTGTATAATCAAAGGGCTTGTATGAGACTTGGTAATATTATAAGAAGGGTATGAGACTGTGACGTCATTCTGTGTAAGCGTCGTATCAGCGTCTGATCCAGGGACTGATACGGTAAGCGCTAGTGCTCCAGAAATGAGGTACGACAACCAATCAAGTAAACTGCTAGATATAATAAGGGAATAATTGGGAGAGAATCATGCTAAGAAACACAAAAAAGTGTGATTCTTCCTGCATAATCCATTTGTAGTTCCCTGCTGATGAAGCTCAATCACGTAAAAAGGCGAACATGTATGAAATCACATGAGAGAGAGAGAGAGAGAGAGGGAGGGAGGGATTGCAGCAGAGATCCATTCACCTGAGAGTACATTCCATCAAACAGCTTGAGCGCACGAAACAACAGCCAAAATTTGAAACATGGTAATTGCAAAATAGAAGACATATAAGTTATAAATGGAAAAAAAAACTGTGTGAATTGAGGGTCAAACCAACAGCAGTAGCAATGGCGATGGCAAGCTGCAGGTGCAGGGCAATAGCATGTGATACGATAGGAAATGGGAGGCAAGAAAAGCTTGTAAATAGCAGGGCGTGATGGGGGTGACGCTTGGATTAGTAGCTGTGTAATTGGTGAAAGATTAATGCCATTAGAGCTGCTAATTAGGCAGATTCTCCCTGTACAGCCGTTACTGATTGTAGTTAATTAGGCACTGAGAAAAGTAGAAGACTGTGGAAGGAGGAAGAATTAGAGCTGCTAATTAGGCAGACTCTCCTTGTACAGCCGTTACTGATAGTAATTAATTAGGCACTGAAAAAGAAGACGACGGTGGGGAGGAAGAAGAACAATATTGCGGGAGGGAGGGGGACAGCAGGAGAAACCATTCGTTGGAAAGTGATGGATGGGATGTGCTGTTCACGATGATCCAACGGATGAAACAATTCGGGTGATGTGGCCTCATGAGATTTCAGCTTTATAGGAGTAAATGACTTTTAGTGGGTTGCATCTATATAAGATATATAGATTGGCAACCTTGACTAGCCGGTAATACGCGGCCAATGATAACGGTAATCGTTCTGCGATTTATGAGGCTTTTGGATTTCGGTTGATGATAATCTTTAGTACGAAAATGAGACAGCGCACACACAGGAATTGATCATCAATTTTCTTTTGCGAGTAAGTTGATCATCAATGTAATTTCTACAAGAAACAAAATTCGGTTGTGAACTATCTTACATGCATTTGTTTCCATCTCTTTAGCTGTTGTAACACAAAAGGCCTGTTTGGCATGCCTCCAGTTCTGAGATTCATGCAGGAGCTAAAGTTTGTAAAATAGAATAAAATATTTTAATTTACAATTTTAATCTCAAACAAAAGAAAACGACTCAACAAATTAAAGAATTTATTTTACTCGTAGTTCCAGCTCCAAAATTTTCTAGAGCTAGTTATGAGCAGCTCCAAAAACTTCACGAAATTTTCTGGAGCTGGACTTGGAGCCATGCCATACACCCTCAAAGTGTACATGGTTTCCATTCGTCTTCATGCAACGAGGAACGAGTAGGACAAAGCAAAATTAGCACTTCTACAGCCCCAGCGACACGTCTAGATAATTGTTCAGATCACCCCTCAAAGTGTACTAGATCATCGCCATGAGTCGTTGCATCGCTCCATGACCTTAGACATTATCCCCTACCCAGGCGATCGCAGGCCCCCGCGTCGCCCACCCAGGCGACACAGGCGGCGTTCCCCTACTGCCGCCACTCGCCTTCCCATCTACACCCCTCCCTCCCGGCCGCCGCCGGAGCCAGCTGACGGCACAACCCGCACAGCGGCAAGGACGGTGGCGGCGGGGTGGTTTTCCATCTTCTTCCTCTTCCCTCTCGTTTGGTGGACAACGAGGTCGGCATCACGGCGATTGGATCCATGGCTGCGCATCCTCCTGGAGTTAGGCAGCCATCGTCGAAAACTAACCCTGGGCGTGGCGGGGCGGAGGCCTTCCTCTGCGCGCGAGGGTGACGCGCATCGCGGCGGCTGCCGTTTGGTGTGCGGTGTGGCGGCTGCATCTCCCGTCGCGGATCTGGGTCACCGGGTTGTCGGCGGCCGGGATCTTGGCTGTGCGAGAAGCCCACCACGCAGCAGTTCGTCTGGTGTGCTGGGTGGCGGCGGGAGCACTTAGGGATTTCGGGTCGTCAATCAACGGCGACCTGGCTCTTTCGTGCGAGACCGTGGCGTGGCTGCGGCAAGTGATCTACCTCTGTGAGGCCAGGGCTGCCTGGTTTCTCCTTGCGAGGTGACTGATGATGCTGGCTTGTTGGTGACCATGGCAGGGCTTGTTGGTGACCATGATGATGCTGTGGCCACCGTGCAATATGAGTTGCCAGTTCAATTCGTGAACACGGTGTTGCATCTTGCCTGGCAGTTGCAGTCAGGTTTCCAGGTAACACCGGGCGAAAGCTCGCCTGGTCATGCGCCAGTGCCGGCAACGGTAATGCTAACGCTCTTGGTGCTACATCCTTCTTTGAAGGCGTTGTCGAGGTGTTACAATGATGGAAGATCTCCGGGTGAAAACCTAATCTCATCCGAGATGGACGACGACGATGTCGTGACCTTCTTGAAGGCGTTGTCTTGGAGATTCTTCCATGGAAGGCTTGGTTCATCGCTGGTTGTTTGTCTTCCTTGGAGTTTACCATAACATCTCTGGCAGCTATTGAGGAAGCAGATGCGGCTTGGGTGGTCTTGCTTTAATCATCAGATGGTGTTCGTCTTGTATTGGCAATTGCTTAAGCTCAATGATGGAGCTTGCAAGGTAGACCTTTACTTAAGAGCTAAGTCGGCTAACACTAGAGGCTGCCTCATGGAGATGTTTTCTTTAGTCTTGTAAGTACATCAGTGTGCATTGAGTCACTTCTGATGTTTGCCGATTTTTTGTCGGAGGTTGTATTTGGCTGTAACTTTCTTAGAAGTCAAAGCCACTGCGGCTATAGCTTCTTTGAGAGCCAAGGCCGGGATTAATGCAATCTTCCCATTATCTAAAAAAAAGACATTATCCCAATTTTTTCAATGCTCAACCATTGCAGCTTCAGCCAGTCTGCGTGCCATCACCGTCGCGGGTCGAATCTACTAGTCATTTGCTAGTCGTTGGTTCAACTTTAGTGGCGAGTTATGCTGTGCATTATCAGTCACCACCATCGGCCACAATGGTCGCACCTACAAACTCCCATTGACTACGCACATGACTTGTAATGGTGTACAGACGATATGCATGATTTCAGCCGTATGCAGCAGGGTAAAACTACAGAGCAGCAGCAGTGGAGATGAGCTCTCTATATGTTCATTCGAGGCACTCCGGAGCCTAGAGCACCTTCGCAAGTGGCAGAGCAGAAGTAGTGGAGATGAGCTCCAAACGTTCCAAACTCCATGTCCTCCTGCCCCTCCTCTTATACTATTGCTACTGCACTATCCACACTTCAGCCGCCGTGCCATGCCTACCGGCCGACGCTGCCGCGCTGCTCCAGCTAAAGCGCTCCTTCGTCAACTCCAACCTCACGTCATGGCGAGCTGGGACAGACTGCTGCCACTGGGAAGCCGTGGCTTGCGACGCGGCCTCTGGGCGGGTGATCGCGCTAGATCTCGGTGGACGTGGCATGCGAATCCGGGGCCTTGACCCTGCGCTCTTCAACCTCACCGCTCTGAGAAACAGGCACCGACTTCTTGGGAGGAAGCTTGCCGTCCTTCGGGTTTGAGCTGCTCACCGAGATGGTCCACCTCGACTTCGGCCATAACACAAATCTTTTCGGTCAGCTCCCCATTGGCATCGCGCAGCTCAGAAAACTGGTAACGCTTGATTTTTCATATGGCGACATCTATCCTATCTTGTTCCTTGACAAGCCGAGCTTTGAAACATTCATCACAAATCTGAGCAGTTTAAGAGAGCTCCATCTCGATGGAGTGGATATCTCAAGCAGCGGAGAAACATGGTCCGATGCTTTGGCAAACTCCACTCCTAGACTACAGACATTATCTTTGTGTAATTGTGGCCTATCCGGATCCATTCATCACTCCTTTTCACAACTCCATTCATTGGTCCAGATCAGCCTCTTAGGCAACAAAATTACTGGCACGGTTCCAGAGTTTTTGGCTGAGTTCCCTTTCTTAAGCATGCTAGAACTCGATAGCAATGATTTTGAAGGGCAGTTCCCTACAAAGATACTTCAGCTAAAAAATTTGTGGTTTCTTAGTGTGTCTGATAACCCCAGGCTATCTGGTCACCTGCCAAGCTTTCCAGTTGAAAACAAACTTGTATGGCTTGACATAAGTAACACAAATTTTTCGGATGTGTTGCCTGTGTCTATTGTCAATCTCAAGTGTTTGGTTCTGTTAGGTCTTACGACAAAAGGAACTTCCAGGCAGCTTTCTTTGATAGGTAAGCTTCCATCTTTGTATTCGCTGGAGCTTCATGGATCAGGCATAGAGAAGCCACATTTTTCTTGGATTGGGGAACTTAGACATTTGGGAAGTCTGGTAATTGAGAACTACAATTTTTCTCAGCCAATACCTACCTGGATCCGCAATCTTACGAATTTGGAGAATTTGATGCTCGACAGTTGCAACTTGCATGGTCCCATACCCTCCTGGGTTGGTAACTTAACACATCTTTCAATCATAGTTTTGATGAGCAACTACCTCACTGGTGAGTTTCCACATACGAGTTTGATATTGACATCATTTCAGTGTTTCTAAGCTCCAGTGTCAATTGTTCCAAGAATTTTGAATAATTCAGAAGGTGTTTAGAATAATACCCATACTTTATAACAATTCAAAAGGTGTTTAGAATATTTCAAAAGGTGTTTAGAATAATTCAGAAGGTGTTTCTAAGCCCTCAGTAGCATTTTGAGTTTTATGCCTATGTTCATACTTGATGACTTGACAAACGTACACATAAGTAGTATATGATGTCATATATATTTGAAATGCAGAATGATGTTGATTAACTTGTTTAATTCTGAGACAAAATGATGCAGTTAGATATATTAGTTAGAGTATTTGCTAGTCACATACTTTGACGTTAAATGAAGATGCTATGTTGTGAATTGCGATCTGCTTAGTTTAATTGCATAATGGTTACTTTGGTACATACATGTTTTGTTGAAGAATCATTACTCTGAATAAGATATTTCTCTTGACTAGCAGTCTACCTTTATATGCAGGCGAAATTCCGAGATACTTGTTCACTCTTCCAGAAATTCAATTCTTATCTCTCGCATCAAATGATTTTTACGGTCATCTGGAGGACATTGATAATCCTTTGTCTTCTTCCTTAATTAGTATTGATTTGGGAGATAACCAAATTAGTGGATCAATACCTCTATCGTACTTTCAGCTTAAAAGTCTTCAATATCTTGACCTTGACTCAAATAAATTGACAGGCATAGTGGACCTTAGCTCTTTCTGGAGGCTAAAGAATCTTGAGACACTCCGTCTATCTAACAACATGTTGACAGTGATAGATGAAGAAGGTAATTCTCTGTTTTCTTCGCTGCCAAATATCAAAACCCTCGAGCTAGCATCGTGCAACCTAACAAAACTTTCAGATGTCCTGAGATATCTAGATAAGATTGAGTGGCTAGACCTCTCAAGCAACCATCTTGAAGGATCGGTACCAAGTTCAGTATGGTACAGATGGAAGGATCGGCTTTACCATTTGAATCTCTCGCACAACCAGTTTACAAGCCTGAAAAATTTTCCTACTCTCGTTAAGCTGCCATTTTTAAATGTTCTTGATCTTAGTTTTAATAAACTTGAAGGAAACATACCAATACCACAAGTAAAAGTTAGAACCAAAATTGTCTTGGATTACTCAAACAATTACTTCACTTCCATTCTACCTAATGTTGGTAACTATCTTAGAGAAATAACATACCTCGATCTATCCAATAACAAACTAGATGGTCCTATACCAACTTCAATCTGTAGTGCGAGCAAAATGCACATCCTTGATTTATCCTACAACAGCTTTAGTGGATTGATCCCATCATGTCTAACACAATGTAACTTGAGAGTACTAAAGCTGAGAGGGAATCATGTCAAAGGGGTACTGCCAAACAATATAAGAGAAGGGTGTATGCTTCAGACAATAGATTTGAGCAGCAACTACGTAGAAGGGAAACTGCCTAGATCATTAACAAATTGTCGAGACTTGGGATTACTTGATGTCAGTAACAATCAGATTTCTGATTCATTTCCATCCTGGTTATGGGTACTACCCCAGCTTCGAGTTCTTGTTTTAAGATCCAACCGATTCTTTGGCATTGTTACGGATCATTGGGAGAACAGTCGAAATATGACCCACTTCTCAAGTCTTCAAATACTTGATTTAGCCTCCAACAACTTCTCTGGAAACCTACCACAAGTATTGTTCAATGAACTGAAATCAATGATGATGAATGTCAATGTCCAGGGACAAGTTATAGGACAAGAAACCAACTCATCAGAAGGATTCTACCGAGATACAATCACTATCACATTCAAAGGATTCGATCTTATTTTTACCAAAATCCTTACCACTTTCAGAGTAATTGATTTCTCAAATAACTCTTTCAGCGGTTCAATTCCTGAGTCAATTGGGAGGCTGGTTTCACTGCACGGACTTAACATGTCATACAACAACTTCACGGGACAAATTCCATCACAGCTAGGCAACTTGACTCAGTTGGAATCAATGGATCTTTCTTGGAACCATCTTTCAGGGGAAATCCCACCAGAGTTAACCTCTCTGACTTCTCTTGCATGGTTGAATCTGTCATACAACAATTTGTCTGGACAAATACCGCAGGGGAACCAGTTTTTATCATTCCCAGACAGTTCGTTTGAAGGCAACCTTGGGCTCTGTGGAAGTCAAGTCTCTAAACAATGTGACAATCCAACTCCAGCTACTCCACGGACTTCAGATCATCCAGAATCCAACAGCTTGTGCCAGGATAGACTTGATGCCATCCTTTTGTTCACCTTTGCCGGTTTGGGATTTGGAGTTGGCTTTGCATTGGTAATCATGTTCAACACTTTCACCGCAAAGCTGGATGGACTTGCAAGCTTCGGTGAATCCATGTAATCCAATTATTAAAAATTTTTTGGTTTTATTTTCATGAAAGGATAGCGGTATAAGTTTGTGATGCACTTGTAATAAACTTTGCCGTGATAAGGTTGCAATATTCTATTTTCTATTTCTGTGCTGAAATGTATAGAATAAAACTCGGATTTGAACTTCATATGTACACCCAATGCAGAAAAAAATTCCACAAAATCTTAGTAGGCAAGAGGAAAATTCATTTCTGGACCTGAAACCCTCGAGTATGCATTTCCCATTAAACAGTAAGAAGCGCAAGACCGGTTAAGACAAAAATAAGTAATTCTGACGGTTTGATCCATGTGCATTACGATTCAGAGAAAGCAAGAGTAGTGAACGAAGAATCGTTCTGAGATTATCAGCAGCTGATTTCGTGATTTCATGGATGATAATCTTTAGTAGAGTACTACGAAAATGAGGACAGCGCATAGGAATTGATCGTTGGACTGGGATTTGGTATCGGATTTGCAGTTACAATTGTAGTGGTATGGGGAATCCCCATCAGAAAACGATCTTGAGTAACGCGAGAAGAGTATTTCTCGTCCTCGTTATGTATTGAAATAAAGTGAAATGTCATGTATTTAGATCGCTTTCTACGCAGCTGCAATCAGGGTAGTCTTATTAATTGTTATTGCTTACTCCCTCTGGTTTTAGATTGTTGATGTTTGATTATTTTTTAGTTACGTTTGACCATTCGTATTATTTAAAATATTTTAAAATTATCATAAATTTTGTTATAATTAGTTTCATCACTAAAGGAAATTGAAATATAACTTATAATTTTGCATATTTAAGCTAATATTTTGAATAAGACGAATGGTCAAATGTAACTCAAAAGTCAACGTCAACAATTTAAAACTGGAGGGAGTATGTCAGTGCGCACAATATTGCTAATTTAGTATGAATAGTTTCTTAAAAAATATTATGAATATGAAAAAGGTCGTGTTCGCCCCAAAAAAAAAGTTATGTACAACGCTAGCTAGACATCAAGACTTGCTTCCGCAGGAAACAGCCGCCCAGCCCAGCACCCCAACCAAGAGTACCAGATTTTCAGCGTAGCAAACCGCCTCCTACGGTGTGTTTACGCCTGTGCCCACGAACGGCGGCGCGCCGCTCGGCCCAGCAGAAGATGACGGTGGCCGCGACCATGCTCGCTGGGCAGGCGGCGCAG